>JAGSMT010000107.1:0-1200000 GCA_029286875.1 Lamproptera curius | reverse complement strand
AGCAATGCCATTGTGTTCCACTGTTTGATGTACAGTCGGAGCCGCAAGCGTTATCATCAATTTAATTGGACTTAGCCTGTGAATTTAGGTCCATTATTTAAAAAAAAATATACGCGCTCTTAGTGTGTCAAATTTATGGCTGGGACCGCTATTGATAAATTTCTTCTGAAATGGACTGGGAAAACGATTCAGATGTTACTTACTTTTTTTACGACGTGGTCCATTTACTAATAAAGTATTATCACATTTTATTGAAGCATTAACCTTCAATGCTTTAGTTTGTATAATATAGTTTAATCTTAATAAGAATACTGTTTAACTTTAAGAGAATATTAACTTTTTTGTTTAAAAAGTTCAAAGGATCAAGATTTAAATATATATAATTCAAGTAAATATCAATTTATTAAAATAATAATACTTATAATTTATAGTGTAGTCTAATGTAAATACACAAATAAATCTTAAAAGCGTTACAGACAAGATGGATCCTGCTGTTACATAAATTGAATTTTATGTTTAGGTATACTAATGAAAATATAGACGATAACTTTTTTATAGTATTACTACCTAAAAATCTTTACTGTGGGGATCTGATTAATTAGATTTGGCTAGAACTCTAGTGTCATTAACTATCTACCTTTCCGCCCCTCAACATTACCACGAATAAGATTCATTTGTAGCTTGATATGTATAGTAATTAATTAACAGATTTATTTCGAAAACTCAACGTCTTACAGTGTCACAATGCTACAATATAATACGTTGGGATACCTTATTTGCAGAACTAAAACAGTACAAATTATATAATATGTTATTGCTATTAGTCCAAGAGCATTTTTAAATAACTTTAAAATATTTACTAATATATTTGGTTACTAAAATGCAAAAGTAATATCTAACTATACATAATATGAGTCGGTTCGTTACTATAACGATAAGTTAAGATATCTTCTAACCAATAATTATGGAGCTAATCAATTGCTTTCAACAGAAAATAAAAGGTATTTGGTTATATTAAAGCTAAATTAAGAAATGGTTTAATGAAATTTTTCAGATACATTTTATTAATCACTACATAGTCGCTTACTCTGTCCCTATATCCCCTTAAAACTGCGTAACGGATTTTGCTGCGGTTTTTTGAAATATATAGACTGATATATTTAAAAAACCGCAGCCAAATCCGTTGCATAGTTTTGCGTATGAGTGATTTTTTTTAATATAAATAATATTCACTTACATGACATACAACGATAATAACAGCGATGGATAAGGCTTTAACATGCAAAATACAACACGAAAATGGAAGCGATATACAAATAGGAAAACCAAAAATCCAATAACGTCAGAAGTGAACAGTCGACG
This sequence comes from Lamproptera curius, assembly GCA_029286875.1. Classification (NCBI taxonomy): domain Eukaryota; kingdom Metazoa; phylum Arthropoda; class Insecta; order Lepidoptera; family Papilionidae; genus Lamproptera; species Lamproptera curius. Next base: position 1,198,638 of record JAGSMT010000107.1, on the reverse strand, counting down.
TAGTATTTGCTTCTCGTCAGACGAATTTGCGGGCGGGCACTAGACACCGGAATAGAATGAAATTCAAATACATCATAACAACGAAGCTGTACTATTTCGGTATAGGGCGTATTATTTTAGTTAAGTTTGCTTTCAGCGTTGTTCGAGGGTTCTCTAACTGAGTTTCAGCGTAATGGAAGGTAACAGTGTGAAGGAAATAATAGTTAAACCCCAATCGATTATTGATAATCGAATATTAAGCGCTTGTTGAAAATATCATATAGATTTATTTTAATCAAGTTTTTATATCCGGAGCAAGACGTTTGGATTTTTATTACAAATTGTAGTTTATTTATCATTCTAAGTAATATGTTGTGAAAACCATATAATGTTTTATTGAAAATTACTATATTTGAGGCCTTGATTCATTTTCAACAAATAGTTAAGCCTAATTTTTAATTTATTTACCATTCAAATTATAAAAATTACTGTATCGGTCACTTTAAAGTTATTTTCCTAAAATTATAAATATTTTAGAAATGTAGTGTAAGGCAGCAAAAGAGAAATCTTGGCAAACTTCGAAGATAAAATGAGCCGAAACCTCTGAATTATACCAGACTAATACAAATTCTCACAAAGAAGCGTTTGAACTTTGGTTTCAAATGTTTTCATTATTCAAAGCACGTAAAACAAAATGAGATATGCTAATGTTTTTTATTTGTTTTCCCGTTTAAGATTAATATTTTATTAACATAGCATTGTCTTCATTTTAGGCTAGAAGTCTCCAAGGCCCTGCCCGTGTTATTTATTATATATATTATTAGGTTATTGAAATGGATATTTAAAGAGTAAAAAGTAGCAAGCGTAACTCAAGGTAAATGTAGCTTTTTCCTCCCGTGAAAGATTTTTTTTCTAAATCGGCACACAAGTGTCTGACTTTATTCGTTATAAACATACAAACAAAAATAAAAATCTTTACTATCTAACTAATTTATACTAACTTTTAACATATTAGTTTGTCAATATTAACTATTAAACTTATTTCGGACATGTGCAGACGTACATGTCGTATTCAAATATTAACCGTGGCACGCAAATGAGTAAGCCCGACAGCTGACAATCGCTCCCTTGCAGAACACAAGCATTAACAACACTAGCATTTCATTTGTAGCGAGGCCTAAATCAAACAATACATTTCTCGGAGCGTTATGCATATTAATTACGATGTGAAACGCGAAATGAGCCACGAAGAAAAGAGCTTCGAAGTTAACTTTTCGTTACAACGTTATGCGAGAATTATTTAGCAACACAATTTAACAAGTTTGAAATTCGCTGTATAGTTATTATTGTCATTTTCGATACGTACCTTAAAATAATTTTCTGTGTTACTTTCTCAATATCTAAAGATTATTTAACGTAAGTCGCTAACATAAAAAAACAGAGTTTGTTATTACTGTATATTTAAATTAAAGCCTTCATTTAAAAAAGTGTTTGATATAAATATAGTCAACACGAGATAAATCCGTTATGAAATCGATTTTATATAAAACGGGAAACATATGAAACTTTAAATCCGATATTGAATAAAGGCCAATAAAACCGAGACAAACTCTTTTTACGCCCCCGTAACTTTCCATATTCAGGGGGAATGCCACTGTAAATAAGAAATGTAGGTGGCTTAAGTCACATAAACGTTAGCCGCGCATCGGAGCGGCTGCCGGGGGAAATCGAACAAAACGAATGTGCGATTCTGACAAAAGTGACGCGACGAGCAAACAAGGAAAGCGGGATTTCAACTTCTATTCTCGTCACCTGTCGTGCCGGGAGTTGTTTGAAAATATAGTTTCACGTGAGCACTCCCCTATTATGTGTCAAATACCTCATATCCGCATGTTTCAGCTGAGAACCGTTTGTTTCAGTCTTTTCATTGTCCACAAGCTGCCTCCCACGAAAGTTTTTGGTTCGCGCTTTTTATTAATTTCGAAGCCGCGCAATTTATCATCGAGTGAAAGGGAATATTCATTTTCTTGTCAAGCGTATCTGTAAATATATTACCCAGCTAGCTTTTCTCTCTTTCTTTTTTTTCGCTCAAATGAGCGAACATTTCGTTTTGTTCCAAGGGAGATAAATAATGAACCAAAGTCACTAAAATGAGGGTGACATATTATCCGTGCGTGAGGGATATTAAATTACAGTTTCGATTACGTTACCAAATAAAAGTTAAATATTCATAGTCCCATTACTTTGTAATTTTGCTACGAATACCTACATCTTAAATATACAAATTATTAAGTTTCTTAAGTTTAACGCAGTAGAGTTTTATCGAATATAAAAGTTAGTAAATTAATCCATTATTAATTTCTATTACTATTAATTGCAAGTAATTTTTAATTAAAGCGATAATTTTGTCACCTACCTAAGTAGATTCTATTAAGTTTTATTTATTTTATGATAATGAATGAATAGATTAAAATATTTACTGTTTTGTTAATTACGTCAAAGGGGAATGCCCATTGACAACTAATTAAAGAAAATTTCTTCAGGAGATATGAAAAACAATGCAAAGCTTATGTAAAGCTCAAGCATATTAAGTGCTTAAGTACAGATTGATTTTTAATATGTTAATTCATATTTTTAAGCAGAGAAGCAACTAGTTATTAGTTCTTATTTCAATGACTCCTTTATCAATTAAGAATATAACATTAAAACAATGTAAAGAATTAAACCCATGTTACATAAATCTATATCTGATTAACACAGACATACGTTCTGAAAGTTTTTATAACAATTTATATTATAATTAAACGCACGTACTTACTAAACGTACAGTTGAAATTTTAACCCTTAGGAATTAGAAAGAATGAAATTCTAAAAAATCTTTTTAAAACCAACCATAGAAAAAGAACTTATAACTTTTTTCAATAAATTCATAGCAAGTTCTTATGCAGAGGGCGCATTAACTACGTGACAGTTAATCCATCTTATTTGTAAGCCAGTTAATTAATACTTTCCAGAGTAACATCAAGATAACGTTGAATAATTATTCTTAGGTTACTAGAGTTACTTTAATTATATACTCCTTGCAATATTAATATGCGTTACTTAGCATATTGCTAAGTACAGCAATATAATATTTATTCAAGAAATATTTTTTTTTGGTTTGGTTTAATAAGTAAATAATTGCTGCAATCTAAAAAGATTTAGTAATCATTAAAAGTTTGAAATAGTAGCAATAATAAATTTAATTATTTTTTTAAAAATATTTTGTATTAAATTATATTATACCCGATTGAGTGTAATCCTTAACTGCCTCCGTAGCCTGTTGGTATGGGCGTGTGCCTTAAAAACCGGAGCTCGTGGGTTCGAATCCTGCGGGGACTCAAGAAATTATCATTATTGTTACAAAGTCGGTTAGGGCAATTTGGGCCGATCACCAATTGTCTGAAAAGTAAGATGATTCATGCGTCGGATGGCATGTAAAAGTCGGTCCACCACCAACCCGCATTGGACCAGCGTGGTGGGATAGGTCCAAATCCTCTAATGGATATGGGTGTAGTAGGGGAGGCCTATGTCCAGCAGTGGACTATCACAGGCTGAGGATGATGATGATGATGATTAGTGTAATCCTCCCTTAATTTTGTCCATCTTTATTCTTCTTCTTTCCAATCCTTTCCAGTAAAATCAATGATGTCTTCAATTAAATGATTTTTCCGTCTTCTTACCTTTTATTTACTTAGTGGTTCTGCCAACTTAATTGCCGACAGCATCTCTCTTTTATCGACAAGGTATACCTTAAAACTTGACCTGTCAACCTCATTTCTGTTTAAGGAGTATTCACGGTAGAATGCAGGTTGCCATGACGATTTTTATAATGTTACTAACTGTTAGTATCTCTTTGTGTATATTTCTCCGTATTTTATAGTATTTTTCGTTGTTATATTTATTTTCGACTTCTTTTTCACTGTTATTCTGTTATGCGACACCCTAGTTAGGTATATTCTTTTATATATTTCATTGATTTTTATCACTTTAATCTTCTGAGAAGCTCCATCTAAAAGCTTCTTGAAGCATATCAATTCTCTAAATTCAAGTCGCGATCCTTATCAAAGTTATTTTAAATTTAAATATCCAAATTCTTATACATAAGTTTGACATCTAGAAGAGTGAATGCTGCCCATCAAATGTATGTGTAAAATTAAATATTATACTTTTATTAATATATTTACATAATCGTTACATTAATCTAAACATTTTCAGTAATTAGAATTAGAAAGATTTAGAATATAACTGTAATCAACATCAAAATGTTGCTAATTTTCAAAGAAATTATTTTAAAGTTCAGCCATTACATCAATTAAATAATGGTATAAACTTAGAGGTCACACTGCAAAATAGCCGATGTGTTTATTTTGGATACACAAACACCCGGTTGTCATCGTGGGGTGCAACTTGCGGTATTCGTCCACTGACAAGTTGTCACCCACCACCATTACTCATGACCACAATTTTCCACGTGTCACCAGCAGACTCGCACGTATGATAAATAATTGCGTATTTTTTTAAAACTATACACAAAACTTATTAGCGATGTTTTTAATTTATAGCAAGCTGTTGCTATTTATTTAGGCATAAGAAGCTCCATAATAGCTATTATCAGACGAGAATGTGAATAAGTATTTACGAATACTTATTACTAAAACGTACAAAAAATAACGGTTTTAGTGAAAAAATGTAGAGATTATTTAGAATATATTTATATACAGCTTCGCCCGTTGCGGTAAGCTAGTTATTATATGACATAATAAAACACGCTTTTGTAACAGTAATTGTCAATTTGAAACTTAATTCGAATTATAGTTGTAGAGGCTTTAATTGTGTGTTCGTTGGTGTTAAAATTAATTTGGATCGTTATTTTATTTTAACGGTTTAAATCGTAATAAAATCAAGCCAATTATAAATACTAAAATAGCCTATAATAACGTAATATTTGAAATATATTTTCCAACTGTAGCTAATGATAGAACATGTTGTTTTATTTGCTGTTAAATAATCTGTATGAATTAAACGTTTCGTAATTTGGTTTTATAGTTTACGAGTAATGATTATTATCTATTAACTTTAGTTAGCTAGTTTTAAATGTGATCTAACATTAATTTGAAAATTAGCGATATATAGTACGAATATAATAATTATTATGTTGTTCGTTTATATATTTAGTTATCAGGTTTTATTGCTGTTTAATATATTTATTTAGCTAGATTTTAACCCCTTAATTTTTTGAGAATAAGCAAAAGGAAGCACGAATGTAACAATTATTCATTTATTAATTTATCTTGCACAAATACAATAATGTAAAAGAGATTTTAATATCTTAAGCAAACCTTAGGGTGGTTAAAAACATTTACGATTAAATAATTTTGTAGTGTCTGAGTTTATTATATTTTGGTATCAGAAATTGAAATATAAATAATAATGTAAGGTCTTTATTTAGCTAGTTTATAACACCGATATAATATTAGAGAATTAGCGATATGAAGTATGAATTTGAAAGCTGGAACACTCAATTTTACGGTCCCGTTAACAAGCGGTACTTGCTATAAATCGTTCAATACTGCGCGTATCGTTAAATTAACGACTACAAAAATTTATTGCTGCCATGATTAAAATTAACTCAATTATTTCCTAATTACTTACATTCAATATTTCATACAATATCTAGTTGACATAGATTTTGAGAGCTCTCATACGTACGTCATTTATACAACTTTCATAGACTTGAAAAAAAAAGTAAAATGTGCTGCACCTCCTAGCGTGTCGGGACAAGCGCATACCTTTTTTGTCTAGTCAACACATTCCCCTTAATGATATTGAATGAATAGTTCCAAATCAGTTACCCGGGACCCCAAGAGAACAATATTAAGTTTAACAGTATTAGGTTCGCCGTTTATTACGCATAAGGAAGGGAGATCGACGACGTCTAATGGACCCTCTTCCAAAAGCTTCACTAAGTCTTAGAGGACAGTGGCCTTAGAACTACCGACACTTTTACACTCCACTTCAGCCGTTACTCGACTTTGCCTGCGGAGAACAGGCAGGGCAACGTGGCCACCACCTTTGGAGCAGCAGCCTACACGTCCGGGTCCACTCCCTAGGCTGGTTCTTTAGCCTCTCTACGGGTGAATCAGCTCGCAGGTACTGAGCCCCACCACCACGACAGCATGGGAACCTATTCGAGGGATTCTAGACATGATCACAACACCATCTAGATCCCATACTTTCAAGATTATTATTCACTGTGGCGAATACCAAGGTATAGCTATATTAAAATTGTTGTACTAAAGTCATCCTTGATCCCTATTTGTGCTAATAAAACTGACCTTGTAGTATTTCAGCAAACAGGTTTTATATAACATCGTTTATAATAATTTTAGTTTATTGTTACAATACTAAACAAATTACTATTAAGCAGAATTTAAAAATTCATAAGAAAAATGCTCTACGTAAAAACTCTACTAAAACATAGAATATTTATTTGACCTGAATTTAGGTATAATAGTAACGATAGGGGAATTTACAATCTTTTTCGATAATTAGTAACTATATATTACGCCTTACTGGATCGCGTATCAAACTAATATTACCCAACTGTTCCTTTAAAGCTATGCATCGATAAGCTTGTATAATTACATTACATTTAGTAATTTACCGTTATGTTGATATATGATTATTGCATATTACGGTTTAGGGCTGGGTTTTACCGGAAATTTACAGTCATCCAAATGTTGCCATTAATATAAATAGAGCTGCAATTAGTTCTCAAGGGGTCTAACCACAGGGGATATTTATTTATTAGGACACAGTGACTGATATCTCCTCTGATGGAATAAAATAACGCACCAACCATTCTCTAATCTAATCAACCATTACATCACCATATATGTGGTAGTTCGCGTATTGATACGAAAGCTGAAAATTACTAACATATCCTCTATTAATTTTGAGAAATATAATGCATAAATCGTTCTGTTTGTTTAAAAAGTATTGGCCCATTTATCTGTTGTTTTTCTTGAGGTGAACCATAATTCATAATATGTGTGTATTAAAATCGTACTTACCCTTAAAGATTATGCACGACGAGAAATGTGTGAGATATATACAAAATTTTATTTAAATTATGAGTGTTTAAAGAATTTTATTATATTATTGAAAATTTTATTAAAAAGTGACATAAATGATAGCAAACCTATTGTGTATTTAGATTCTCTAATTGCAACTAAAACGTCAATATTAACATGAAAGATGTAGATACTACTTGCTGCTTGTTTAAATAAACATGAATTTAATTTGTGAAACGAATAAATATTGCGCAAAGACATATTGGCAATTATTACAAATATTTGTGCTGTAAATATGTATTCCAGAATATATTTATATTATATTTGGTAGCATATGTTAAAACGGAAAAAGATTTATCTAACCTTACTGCGTTCAATTAAAAATACAACCAGCTCGTGTGAAACAAAAGCCTTTACAAAATTATCGTGTCGGCGAAAATTTTTCGAGAAGAATTATAGTCACAGCCTTTGAACGAATTCTAATAAAGGGCTATAATTTTTAGCTCGGTACCCGAATATTATTTGCCTATAAAGCCTTTAAAATATTTTAAATGATATTAGAGATTTTATCGTTGTTAAATTAGGCTATAAAAACTTAAGTCAGGTTAATGATAGAATATTAATTCAAAATATTATTTTGTAGCAAATTCTACGCATAAAAGTTTTTGACTTAACGACCTGCTTAGCGCCCTGACTGTTGCGCCAAAGGTTGTGGGTTCAAATCCGACCACGACAAAATGTTATGAGATGAACGTAGGGTTATTTTCGTGTCAGGTTGCTTCTATAAATATAATACGTACTTATTTACAAAAGAAAAGTTAATCTATGTCTTTAGGTTTCCATAGTACAAGTTTTGCTTAGTTTGGGGCAAGATGATGCTGTGTTACTTGTCCAGAAATATTATATTATTATTGTTATTATTATTCATTAACATTAAACGGTTTAATTATAATTTCTCTCCCAATTGTGGTCTAAAAGTAGCCAGTAAAAGTTTTAACGCCTTGTCAGCGTGTTAGTAATTGAATCCTTCGGGACCTGCGCCCCCGAAGTCGTTTTTGTTCGATGATTGCTTATGAAAAACGCTTGCTTTGACTTTATACGAGAAATGAATATGGTTATTGACAAATTTTCCTTGTCATTTGAATATATTGAAGGGACATTTTCCCTAGGGTGTTAAAAGGCGGCCTATTCTCAAATCGAGTCCGCAACTTTTTTGCTCAATGTATTAAAGTGTTATAAAATATAGATAATATGTATGAGTATATTATAAATATATAAAACCAAATATTAACTACATTACAAAAACTTTTAAAATATTATTATTTACAGTTATGGAAAAAGTTTTATATACAATAAAATCAAACACAACGTTTTGTTTTCCAGTCGGTAGCGCAGGGTTATTTATGAATGGTAATTGACCGGTAATATAGAATAAAAAAATCTCAACAAACAAAATTCTTCCTAGGTCTAGTCATTAACACAAAGAGCTCTACTGAATTCAATCTAGACATTGGTTTTACATAACTTCAGGACTATAAAATAATTAGCTACAGAAAGGATTGTCCTCCCGGACATCCGTAATCAAAAATAATTTACTGCTATCCCTGATATAGATTTAGTATTAGTTATTTAAAGCGTTCTACGTTTCTTTAACATTTATTCTACAGCTATATTTTGTTGTATAAAGCTCTCTCAGAATTAATTTCCTATAATTACGTTAAATTGGTTTTTAATATGCTTTCAGCTTTTCATATGCTCATATTTTGTTTCAGAATATTGATCGGTGAACACATGTTTGCACCGTCGACCAAGGCAGCCTGGTGGCTGGCGACATTTTTAACTGTTTTTGTCACAGGTAATAAATAAATATTATTACACATTTCAACAATGCTATATACCTGTAACAAAGTAACATATTCAGCGATTTGTTGTTTTTGTAGAGTGTTTTACCCTTAGTAAATTGTTATGTAACGAAATATTAGTTTTTTTGTATTATATTTTTGTATTATTACTATGCTAAGACAAAATGACATATAAAGTTGTTAGTTAAGTAGGAACGAATATGTAATAAATAATGAAAAAAATTGTAACTTTAAAAAATATATAAGTATACATTGCTTTAGTTCGGAATAAAATGTGATATATATTTTTGATTATAACTAATAATATTTATATTTTTAATTGTAAATAACACCAAGGCGCTTAAATTAAATTAACAATTTATATAACTTTAGTGTTTAAGAAATTGTATAATGTGATTAAATAAAATGAAGTATTCGAAACGTCGGGTATTTAAAAATGTAAAGTAAACGTGATAAAATCCGTAGTCATTTTACTTAATAATGTATAATATTCGCGTAAACAATAGAAATAATTCATTATGTGATTTAAGACAATTGAAAAGTTACACAACTATTTTTTTCAACAGAAAGTCATAGCTGAACTTAGGAACTATATTTTAACGCTTTCTATTGTTGGCAAGAATTCTATACAGGATTAATAATATAGTTTTTAGTTTTTAAGTCGAATTACAATTCTTTTGGAGGTAGGCCATTCCGTGATCGTTAATGTTCTAAAACAGCGGAATCATTTTAAAATAATTGAAAAAAGTAAGACGCCATTAAATCCGTTATAATGTACTACTTATCATGTTAATTTTGTATATTACATAATGAAGAAAATATACAATAGTTTACATGTCTTTAGGTGAGATGCCAATCCAAGCTGAACTAGAACCTGAATTTTTACAAGAGTTGGAAAACCATACAGTGACGCAAGGACGAGACGTACATTTCACGTGTGTTGTAAATCACCTCTCTAACTACAGGGTAAGAGCTTATTTTTTTAATATATTATGATCTAATTATTATAACAACATAGAAAATTTTATCAAGAACTATTATTTAGATTACACACCGTATTCATGATTATCAGCTTATATTATTAAATCCATTGCTGAACCAAGTACTGTAATTCTTAGATTGCTATTTTATCAAGACTTTACTCATTTTACATAATGCAACTCAGACTGCCTTGTAACTTTTTTATATTTATATTTTTATATTATATGTAAGGTTTGAAACTATATTAGTAAATTTTACTGGTTTCAATAATAAATTATACTTACCCAAGGTACTAAACAATGTAATAAATTTTCTAAATTTTAACCTCCCATCATTTTAATTTAAAGATAAACAAAATAAATAAATTGTGTATGCTCATAGTTTAAACATATTATCGTTACATACGAAATTAAGCTATATTTAATAATAGTAATATTAGTGGGTTCCAACTGCCTCCTGAAAACTGAAACCGGAGGTCGTGGATTCGAATCCTGCGGGGACTCAACAACTTTTCAATGTTGTTTACTAGGGCAACGTGGGCTGTCGGTTATCCGTCCCATCGGGCTTTGAGAATATAAAAAAATAGGGAGTATACCTGTGTTTGCGCGTACACTTGTGCACTGTATCAGCGCAGATGGCTAATATAGATAAGCCTGCCTGCGGTGGCCAATTAGAATCGATAAGGCAAATATTTTTATAAACTAAATAATTATTAGTAGCTAGTCATACGGTTTACAAATGAGTGTGGAATATTAGAAGTAACGTGTCTCTTAATCATTTAAAGACTTCAGTTAGCCTTGAAAATAATTATAAGACTTTTGCAAAGGTCTTCTTTACCCATACGCGATAATGGTTGTTAATACTTATTTTTCAAGATATAAAAATTTTAGGAAGTTAATTGATTATAAATAATAGTATATTCTATAAATAGTGTAGTAAAAATCAAGTAGAATTTGATAGCACATCCATAAACTGCATCAAACAATATGAAAAAAATAACTATCACTATAAAGTTGCTTATTAAGTAAAAACTGCATTGAAGCTTGAAATAAATTTATCTCATGCTTCCAGTATACGCAGCAATTTCAAAAATAATTCACGACATAAAGTCGCGACCCATGTGCATCCATAATGCAATGATTTTTAATGGCATCCGGCGCAGCTGGATAAGAGACAGTTATAAAATTGGGTAATATATAAAATATGCACTACAAAATTAATAAACAAATTGTTATAATATGAAGCATTGTAGCATTGTAAAATTAATGTGCCGATTTTAAAATAAATTTCAAAAAATATCAAAAATCGAGATGTAGTGATTATAAAAATAAATTGGAAGGTAACTTTTTTTACTAAGGATATTTTTAAGTAATTGAGTAAGATGAAGGTCAGAAAAGTAAACTGTAGTTCAGCGATAGATTTCCTTGACGCTAAAATTCTTAGTGATATAAATTTATGTAATTTAAGGTACTAATCACTTTATTATATCAAAAGATCAGATATCACATGTTGTTTAATCACATATTTTAACTAAATTTACCTTTAAGATAAGTAAAAAGTAAATAGATTTGGCACTGAAACGATATGTATAAAACATCAATTTTGTAATCTTTGCAAGATTACAAAATGCTGAGGTTTATTATTAATGGTGGCCCAATAATGGGTGTTATATCTTTACAATCGATAGTTACTTAAATTGCAAATGAATTGTGTAACAAAAAAAAACATTTTTTGTATTTCAGAAACCTTATTGTCTAATTATTTTAGGTTTAGTTATCTAAATAATCGAAATTAGTACCTATCTACCTTTCTAGGGAAGTATTACTTCGTACGGTTTTTCTTAAGCGTGATTATAATTTTTATTTTGAATACCTTTCATGGTTCAGTCTTTGATTGTAACTTGTCACTATAAAATTAAAAGTCTTAGTCATCTAAATTCTCGAAATTTCTACCCACGTTCTCGTTGAAACTGTTTCTGTCGAATCATGTCAATTAACAATGTTCGACTACAAGAAGAATAATTATTCATAATAACTTAAAAATTATACTCTCATCATCACCATAACTTTGTAAGTATTTTATAAAAAATCTTAAAAGAGTTGTCTTTTAGAGTGCCACTGTGGCGATGGACTTTATGTCACAAAAAGCGGCTTAAATATCTTTAAAGCTTTATTGCGTCAATTATAACCTCCGTCTAAGGGTTACATAAAAAATTAACACAAAAATATTTGACAATTTCAATGGACCCGTATAAATATTATTAAAATTATTTAGGTTATTATGGAACTTCTCTCTTCTTCTAGCTATGAATCCCACATGGTGGTGGGGTCAGCTTTCCTTGTTTTCTCCTCCAATTCGCTCTGATGTCGGCTTCAGAAACCTGACATAAACTCATGTCCCTCAGCACTACATCTTTCCACCTCGTCTTCGGTCTTCCTCTCAGGTCTTTTTCCGGGATGGAAAATTGCAGTGCGTGTTTCCTATATAGTCCAGCGTCTTCGTTTCACGTGGCCATACCATCGCAGCCTACTTTCCTGCATTTTATCGGCGATGTCGCGACACCCAAGCTACCTCTCACGTACTCGTTGCGGATCCTGTCGAGCTTGGTGACGCCGCACATCCACCTCAGCATCTTCATTTCGGCACATTGGATGGTATAGGTATTTTCCGTGTAACAGCCCACGTTTCCTACCATACATAGGACTGGTCTTATTATAGACTTATATACTAGGCCTTTGAGTTTTACGTGCATCCTTTGTCGCAAGTAACCCAGTCACTCGCCATTTTAGCCACGCTGCGGCTTCATCATCAGCCTGTGATAGTCCACTGCTGGACATAGGCCTCCCTAATACACTCCATCCATTAGGGACTTTGGACCGTATCCCACCACGCTGGTCCAGTGCGGGTTGGTGGTGGACCGACTTTACATGCCCATCCGACGCATGGATCATCTTACTTTTCAGTCAATTGGGTGATCGGCCCAAGTGCCTAACCAACTAGGAAACAACAATGAAAATTTGTTGAGTCCCGCGGATTCGAACCCACGACCTCCGGTTTCTAAGGCACGTGCCTATACCACTAGGCTACGGAGGCAGTTGGTGCGGCTATTCGGTGTTAAATATTTTGTTCCACGTTCCCAGTATTATGCATCATGCCGCCCAGATACTTATACTGATCGCATGAATTTACTGACTGCCCGTCGATGGAAATCGGGCTAGTCTCATCAGAGTCAGGATTGTTAAAAGACATATACTGGGTCTTTTCAATACTCAACACAAGGCCACCAGGTGTTTCCAGAGCAAAAGTGCTTCCTGTAATTCCGATCGACTCGGTGCAAATTGCAACGTCGTCGGCGTAGATAAAGGTCCACTTTGAAATGTTCTGCGCATGCTCAGAGCGAATCCAACACCAAGCAAAATAGAAAAGGGCTCAGTACCGATCCTTGATGTACGCCCTCTGCAACCGCTATGGATTTTGTCTCACCCACAACCGTTCGTACCATTGATCTTGCTCCATTATACATGTCGGCGATGATGTTGACATACGTTTCGGGCACACCCTTCTTACGCAGACTCCACCAGATGGTGTCTCGAGGAACCCGATCAAACGCCTTTTCCATGTCGAGGAAAGCAACAAACAGTTTCCGGTTTTTAGCGCGATACTCTTCTGCAATCAGATTTAGTGCAAACATCGGATCAGTGGTAGATAAGCCAGGCATGAAGCCGTAGTGGTTTTTTGACAGTAAACACTCGTTTCTCAGACGACTGTCAATCATTCTTTCAAAAAGCTTCATGGTATGGCTCATTACTTTGATACCGCGATAGCTGTTGCATTTCCACATGCTACCTTTTCCCTGATAACTTGGAACCATAGTGCTCAATCTCCAAGAATCTGGCATTTTATTGGATTTCATCAGACGATTGAAGAGATTGGTTAGCAGCATGATTCCTTGGTCGCGTAAGCATTTCCAAACTTCCACTGGAATGCCATCAGGTCCTACAGCTTTCTTGTTAGACATCTATAGGTTATTATGGAACTTAATAGGAAAATATAATGTTTATTATTCAACGTATTTTAATACTTTATATCCTTATAAAAGTCAAGCAAAAGTAAATTAAATAAAATCATGTTCAACAAAGCAATCAACATTTCTATTAATGCTTTTAATTTCCATAAATTCAGACCATTTGATTTTTAAATACAGAACAAAGGGCTTTACGTTTCCGAGTTATTCTGCGAGTTGAACTAAACGAAATTTTCGGCACGTCTTACACAGAAAAGTATATCGTTTGATTATAATTACAGACGAATGTTATTCAAAGCGGGGAAGTACAAGTTAATTAGTCAGATTCTACAAAACAGCTCCGCGTTCGCTCGGAACATTTCGCTCATTGCGTAATTAGAAGCAGTGGCTTGGTGGCGTTTACACTTTACGTAATGCGGGAGTTCCCCTGCGGTGGCAATCGGCGTGGTTAAATTTTGATGCCCTCTTTTCATTTGTATGTTTTGCTTAATGTAAAACAATGTGATAGGAAATTATGTGTACCTCGCAAGTATATTATGTGTATATTCAAGAGAAAACAAGACTTTACTTTGGTAAATATTAAGTTGTACGGTATTCAAATAAAAATACATTTCAATAAATAACTGAGCAGCAAAATTTAGTAATGTGAATACATATTATTAATACAATAATTATAATACTTAGCAAATTATATTCTTATAACTACAAATCTGTTTTGATTAAATACCTTGGATATGGATAAAGTCGAGTGAATATAGCAAAAGTGGATTCTTAATTATCTGTTCGAAACACGTTACTAATTTTTTGTTGTTGTTAGGTATGAAATATTTTAAAAAGTTACCGTGATTCAGTATTTTTCTGAAGTACGCAAATGAGAGCGAGTTCGAATATTAGTTACATCGCGTTCTCGCTCGAGCGGGCTATCTGAGTAGTATGAATTGTTCCGCAAACACGTACAATTTTAACGAGCGCCCCGGGCATCGCGTCTAAAGCCTGTATAACTCAGAACCGAAAGAATTATGGACTAAAAATTCTGATAACTAACGCCGCTTATTCATCACCAGGCCCTACTGCTTGCTGCCGTAATTAATTCGGTTTAATCGGCCTGTATAAATTTACTCGTTCAAAATAATTAGAATTGGACAAAACAATTTCGCTCCGGGACCGAATCGCTCTTTGTTAATTCTTACCAGGCTGTTATTACTATTACTAGTATTTTTGGTAAATTTGTGGCAACCTAGTTTTAATGTCTAATGAAACGTATCTATAATTGTTTTAAAGTATTTTTTTCTATTGATTAATGCGATGACAAACAGTATTCACTTTATGGTAACTTATACGTTTTACCCGTTTGAAACGCACCGTGACTTCTGAACCGTAACTCTAAAATAGGCGACGTAGTTGTCCTTCCTCAGACGATCCTGAGCAAAAAATTCTATGAAGTCTTTATATATTAATAACAAATATATATAAATTCAACATTTAAAGAGTAGAAATGGCTTCATGTTACATATGGCGAAGTTTTTCACAAAGCAAAGGTACAGTCCATATTTATGAGTTCCTCCGCTAAGCAAACATCGCGATACGCTCTGTGCAGTAAAAGTTGTCCTATGCGACCTCAACTAGTTTCGGCGTACGTAATTTTTGAAGTTCCGTATAATTTCTTACATATGCAGCTTTCTTTAACAGCAAATTGCAGCGAGAACCGCGATTTTGTTAGTACCTGTAAGTTGTAAATAGTTTAATAGGACTTTAAAATATACAAATTAAGTAAACTATTTTATATTTTTAAGTTGTTTGAAATTATATTGTTACAAGTTAAATTATGTTAAAAGCGTATAGTTTTATAATTTACTGTTTTAGTGTAGTAATCTTAATTAGTATTCTTTTATATCTTCTCTTAGTGCTACAAATATCTAATTAAGTAAATTTAAGGAAAATCCAACAATAATATTAATCGAAATAAATACAACATAGAAGGGAAAAACTTTATGAATCGAAATTTATTGGATAATGCTGGACGCCGGAAGTAACTGTTAACAAAATCATACCTCATAGATAAAATAATCATGTCACAATATTAATCACTATACTCCTTCCGAAACGACATGAAATTTTGTACAAATGTTCAGTAGGTCTGGGAATCGGCTACTGTCTATTTTTTATACCACAAAGTGATAAGAGTTGGGCATCCCTTAATTTTTTTTAAAATATCTTCCTTTTTTTAATTTCTTTGTTGTAATTTAATACTTGTGCACTCCACTTGATAACTAATCCGTTGTCCCTTGGCAAGTAATCCGCGCCAGGGGAACTTAATATTAGTTGATTTTATTTGATTTAAAAACTGCTAGCAAAGCATTTTCCTTAATAAAAGCAAACGTTGTAAAATTAAATAAATAATAATAACCTTATAATTTTAAACTAAAAATAACACTTTTACTATCTGTTTCAAAATTTTGATGTTAGCGGATTCTTTTTTAACCGATTTCCCAAAAGAATGAGGTTAAATAAAAAATATTTATATTACCTTGTTGTTTCGCTCCTCTTGCTCCGATTGTGTTTGATTCTTTTTTGAACGATAATTTGGTCCCCTGTTTTTGCAATAAGTAGTGGATATTTAAGAAATTAAGAATATTATCTCGTGCGATTAAATTGCAAACGCTTCCGAAATCGTAACAGACAGACTTAAACAATGTTTTACATTATTGTTCTTCTTTTAATATTCTACAATAAAATCGGCAAGTCTATATATCTGTGGTTTAAGGATGGCCCACAATAGGCATTTTAATTTAAACATTTTTGGAAAATTGCAATCAGGCATATTCAAAGCTTATTTAAGGTAATATAGTGTAACTGCCTCCGTAGCCTTGTGGTAAGGGCGTATGCTTTAGAAACCAGAGGTCATGGGCTCAAATCCTGCGGGGTCTCAACAAATTTTCATTGTTGTTTCCTAGTTGGTTTGGGCAATTTGGGGCGATCGCCCAATTGTCTGAAAAGTGAGATGATCTATGCGTCGGATGGGCATGTAAGAATTCGGTCCACCCACCTACGCGCATTGGACCAACGTGGTGGGATACGGTCTAGAATAAATGGAGAAGGCGTTCATTAGGCGAGGTCTATGTTGGACATAGACCAGTGGACTAACACAGATTGATGATGATAGTGTAAGTTAACATAAAAGTTAATGCGTTCAAAAAAAATCTTTAATCCATGTGCATAAAACGTGTCATACATGACATTTTAATTAAATTAACACCTCAAAAGATATTAGATAATTAAAATGTAGAGGTAAAAATCGCGTGGTTTCTTACATAGGGCACGCTGTTACTCGCTTATATTGCGCAAAATGGTTGTTTATAGTTTAAAATCGGTCATATTTTTTCCGTCAAATTTTCTTAAATATTATTTATTATGGTATATAAGCATATTAAAGCATGGCTACAAATAATAACAAATTATTTTTTATCAAAAAGATAAAAACATTAGGGTGAGAAGTCTGTAAGGACTACATAGCCTTAAAATGTTTTATCGGATTGACAACAAATCCCTGAGGCAGCAAAATGTGTGAATAATAGATTTCCTTTGGAAAACTGTAAAGTAACCAACGAAACTTGGAATCCTATAGTAAATGTGTGAGAGTCCCTTTAGGTAAGAAAGTTATGAAAACAAAGTGAAAAATAAATGTATGACATAAAACTGAATGGTACAAGATATTCAAATAGTTTTTCACATGATATTAATGAGGTTGCGATTAAAAAGCATGCTTATGTTACTTTTGAAATAATTTCTTATGTAAATTTATCGTAAACGATCGGAAACATTTTTGAAAAGCTAAAATAAGCCAAGCTAGGAAACGAGTCATCAAAGCGGCTTGCGTTATTGGTTTATTGACCTTGATACCTTTTGATTGACACCCTTTTCGTCAAGCAGAAACAATGATTATTCAAGATAATACATGTCAAACTCCCCAAAACTAAAGGGTTCCCTAAAATTAATATTAAATACATTTTGATATAGTCGTTAAGAAAAAAAAATAGTCTCGTGATTTGACATAAAAACCGTATAAAAATGGTAAAAATTCTTGGAAGAGAGAAGTATTGGTAGCATACAAAACTTACCAGGTCTCACTGTAATTCTTTATGTTATTATAAAAATACATGAAGCTAATATACTCCTTTTGCTTAAGGAATATGTGCAATCATAATTATTTTTGCGCTTAAATAAATATTATACATTGAATTTTACTTACTTATAAGCTATGTTATAATAAAACATTCTCAGGAATATTTTTTTATTACAAAAAAAAAAATTTTTATGTGAAATTACACGAAACCAATTTATGTTTAATAAATACGAGCTGTCAAAGTTAATAATAAAACATTAATATTGTTAGAAATTGTTATTGTACATACTAGGTATTTGAAGATTATTGATTTATCAAAAAAAAACGTTTATAGTGTAATCTACCAATAATACCACTATCAAAGTAATCTTTTTAATTTGATTTTAACTAGTACTTGCTGTTCCATCGATTGTGCTGTCCATAACGACATTTTTCTAATTCAAAATAATTGTATTTCCATGCTCAACGTTACCATTATTAAAAACTAATCAAAACTTCGTTATAAAAATAAACTGGTAGTTTCATCGGGTTGATGAAATTAGAATTTTAACAAAGAAATTCATTAACCTTCACCAAATATCAGTAAGAATCAATATAATTTAAGTACTTTTATTTGTGATACCTTGCGTTGTTTTTCTACTTCATTTTCTGATTCACTTATATGTTAAATATCTACACATACAAATTTGAACTACTAATAAAATTAATTAGTACGAGGTGCAGACGTGTGTACGAGGTTCTTGTTTTATGAATTTAAGTTAAACTTTTAACAGTTGCCAAATTTAACATGAAATGCGGGTTTATAAATACTGTTGTACAAACTAGAGATAATTGTAAAATAATATAAAGTATTTATGACGCTAAACCTTGCCGTTATTAAAAAAAAATTGGTATAATAAAATACACTAAGAATTTCTTCCAAAGTTGTAAATCCTTAAGTATATTTTTCAAAGCAAAATATGATTCAAACGTACAAAGTTTACAGTAAACGTGTAATACATTCAGAAAAGTTTATTTAAGCTATGAGTCTGCGAGCACTAAGCGCTACGAAGTGCTACGCAGCGCTACGCCGTAGCCGCTTTGAAAACACTTTGTATTCAAAACAAAAACTAGCGAACGTAATCCGTGGCACAACACGTTAATAATAGGTCGGGATGTTTCCGCGTAGCGAACGTTTGCTCACGTACGGTTGTTCGTCGGAAATAATTCCCGCAAACAATGAAATTGTTAGTAATTTATTTTCCAACCGCAACAAAGCGAGATGTCGCATGAAAAATTGCACGGCAGCTCACGGGATGAGACTTCGCACATTCCACCGGTTGGATCTCTACAATTTCACGTGTCGCGTCCCCACTTCTGCTTACATCCAGCTACAATTACAACGTTTAAGTCGCTTTTAGTTTCGCTGTAAGAGGGTATGAAACAAACGATGTTGAACCTTTAAACGCGGCGGGAGAGTGTTTCTGGGAATTGAAATTTTCATTTAAAACGTTTCAAGAAAACCTTTATAAAATGTTTTTAATTTAATAAATTTACGGAAGTAGCAGTTATGTTATATATACATTATACAAAAATCGTTTTGTATATATCATTTTAATAATGCATTAAAGATGAAGTCTAATAAGTGTTTTAATTGTTATCAACACTAGAAATAACGTCATTTAAATCCAATATACACAAGTTCTAGCCGCAAGGTGTAAATTAATAAAATAAATTACACAGTACTAAATTTATGAGTTGTTTTGTTGTGCCTCAAAAACATAAAAATCACTTTAAACAAGGTTAACAACGCTTACCATACATTCAAACTTGCTAATGGGCATATTTGGTAATATTTCATTAGAGTGTTTACGAGTAGCAAAATGCGAGTACTGTTTGCTTTTACAGTTAAAATTTTATAACGAAATGAATATGTTTTATGAACGTGATACAATTTAATAACATGAATATTTAATATTTTGTTTAGAGGTATTTATTAATGAAAATTTATATTTTGATCATCTTAATAGGTTATTTTCAGTTATTGACTTACAAAGTATGTAAGGTTAAAGTCAAAGTTAGTAGAATGTGAGTTTATTTATAGCGTTGACTACAAAAGCACGTTCGCGATTATGTCTGCCTCAAAACAAATGGTTCTTTTGTTTTGATCATATTCCGGTTTGAAGGACTACATATAAAACGGGATATAAAATCTAGAGTCTCTCGTACCTAATAATAAGCAAAAGCCTATAAGAAATTAGACGTTTTCAGACCGTCACGTGCACATCTTGATCGCCTCGTCATTTCGTCTAAAAAAGAAAACAGTAATAGTTAATAATCTTTGTATCGTATTGTACTGTTTAAGCTCGTGTGTGAATGTAAGTGATATGAGAAGAATCATATAAGTATCTACTTGCATTGTTAAAGAATATAAGGTAACAAATCTTATGTATGCCTAATGGCAATATTGTAGATTTGTTAAACATACAGAATCTTAAGCATATTGCTGAAATGATTTCTCATTCCGTTTAAATGCAATTGCAGTTAAAACGTTTTACTCGCTCACTAAAGAATTAAGTTAATGAAACATTTCCGTAATATTTTATATTGAAGTTGTATTGACAATGGTCTGCCTTTGTTCTATCGCTTTTTAAGCGCATTACCAACTGCTGCTTCTTTTCACTTCGAGCATTCGATACTGCTGTTCGTTCTTAAAATAAATTCTCAAATGGTCACAATTGTTTCATGACTTTATCAATGTTTATATATATATAAAGTATATAATACATTACATTATATTCTCATACCTATGGAACAGAATAGGGTAGCGCAAACTATTTAAGCCAGATTTATCGGCTCGCTGTTCAAAGCAATAGTTTTATATTAGCTACGCATTCAATGTCAATTCCACACTAGATAAAGCGCTGATATGTGCAAATTTGCGGAGAATCGATAAATGGTAGAGCCTGAGAGTGGTATAGTTCTTGGTAGTTTGCGAGGACTTATGCAAATGAGTTGATAATAAGTAATGTATGAAAATTAACTGTTTGTATACATCATTTAATATTCACCGTGGATTACCATAACCTCTAAGGCCTAGTAGAATATATTGGGCTTGCTTTAGATACCGGCGGTTGTGAGTTCGAATCCTGCGGAGAAACAATTTTGTGGTGTCGTTTTACTGATCTGGTTACGTAGGCCTAGACCATATTTGGCATTCGTAAAACGACAAATAAAGCATCCATCGATAACAGTTAACCTTTTGAGTTGTTAGGTCGCTCTGCGTAAAAACAAGCAATGTTAGTTTGACAAAAATAATAAATATAGCTAGGTGAAATATACATGCAAATAAAAATCCATAACTGTATATTTATTTATCTCTACTATTTCGTAGGTAGCGTGGATTAAGTCCGACTCGAAAGCCATTTTGGCCATACACACTAATATGGTCGCATTGAATCCTCGGCTCTCCGTCACTTACAACAACCACAACACCTGGAAATTGCACGTTAGTAATGTGCAGGCAAACGATTCTGGCACTTACATGTGTCAGGTGAATACGGACCCGATGAAAAGTCAGGTAAGTCATCGTTAAATTTATTAATTATACAGAATGTAAAGCAAATAAAAATTATTGAATACATCGCCTCTTATACAAAAAAAAAACATAGTTTTGTAGCTTTGTAATCTTTAGTTTTAGGTACTAAAAAATGTTAGTTACAGATGTGAGAGTATACCATAAATTTTCTTTTAGTTTTTTAATTAAACACATTTTTTTAATGAGAAACCATAATAATGTATTTACTTTATCAACAAAATTGACTCGTTAAAACAAATAGGTACATGTAATATTATCACTAAATACTAAAATAATACTAAAAAATAATATTAAAATAGTTTCAAATGAGTTATAAGAGCCTCTGAGCTTCAACTGAGCTTTTATTCAAGTGTGTAACTAAATTTATTTCTAAAATACAAATGTATGTAAATTTATTTAAATTTGCGTGTCCTTAACAGATGGGACATTTGTCTGTGGTCATCCCACCAGACATAGTTGACACAGTGTCTGAAGGAAGCTCGGCGCGAGAAGGCGGCAATGTTCGCCTCACTTGCAGTGCAACGGGAGTACCACCACCGACGGTCATGTGGAGGCGAGAGCACAACCGTCCCATAGTGTACAGACAAGAAGGCGGAAGGGAGAAGAAAGGTTTGCGAGAACAATTTATTACTTAAACTACAAACCATGTGAACTATAAATATCAAGTCATAGATTAACACTGGTTGGGACGTTATGTCCTTTTAACCGAAAGACAGTTGTTTTTACATAACTTATTATCCTACACGGCTTCTTGTAAAGAAATTTCTTGAAAAATCACCTTGACAAAATCAACCATTACAAGCTGTCTGATTAAGAATAAAAATTTTTACTCATCTCAATGCAGACTACCAACTAACCGACCGGTATCGTTATTATAGTAACAGTAGAGGTAAGGTAAAGCTTTTACAAACAAATATACGCCTTTTTGAATATTATATAAAGATGTCTATGTGCAATGAAAAAATATAAACCCGAATATAACAACTATTTAGAAACTTAACATATCTTGTGTTTCTTCCTATTGAGTGCTTACTAAAAAAGCTTAATTTCAAATTAAATTTTTACATTTCTTTTGTCTTTATAAATAAAAGTAATACCTCTGAGTATTGTGACTATATTTAGGCACAAGAAATTATTTAGTGCTTAAATAGGCTACTTCTTGTCATATTATCATCATCGTTCATCTATTTTTATCTTACCCTTCCGAGCTCACCAGAAAAGATCATCTTTTATGAAGAAGACAGTATTTTACAACTCCCTTCCCCTATCTGAGCCGCACGCAAAAAACCTTTGTAACATTTATCGACACTACTCAAACTCTTAACCCTTTACAGTGAGTTACCCCGCTCCCTTGGGTGTCGAAAAACGCCATTTTATTGAGGAGTGCCTTTCCAATTCAATCTACTTTGCATTGTCCCCGATACTCGTATGAAGCATTACACCTAGCCGTATCCCTCTGCACTTGCCTCCGAAGCGTTTACTTTTCTTTCGAATGGATTTTATTTACGCAAGAGAAAGCACGCTCTAATACATATATCGCCGAAGACAATAAGGCGTCCCGCTATGAGACATAAAAGCTTTGAATTACTTTCTTGTTTCTTTTATTTGGGTTTCCTTTGAAATGAATCGAGAAATTTGCGTGTTTCATGCCCGTGGCAAGATTTTTCAAGGTTTAAACGAAAATTGTGAAAAAGGAAGTTCTTTATTTAATATATATTTAAAATATCGTATCTTTTTTAATATTTAAATGTCATTTTGTAAAATTCGCCATTTCGATAATTTATTATTAAAATTGTCGTAGTGGATCTATTATTTAAATATAACCTTCGGTGGGCTAAGGTCTTCTTTCTACCCAGTAATATTTTTCGTCATAGAAAATAGCAACTTAAGTCTACTTCCTAAAACAAGTTGATGTCGGACTTTCTCACGTCGTGCCGCTCGACTGTAATAGACGATCGTGTGCCGAAACTGAATTTTTATGAATTTTTTCATCGCTTTCCTTATGATGTAAATAAGGAAGTTGCCCAGACAGCGGGTGTAAACTTAAAGCTACTCTTACAAGTTTTTGTCAGCGATTCGAAATTTAGAGTTGACTAAACCGAACCTAAATAAAAATATAATATCATGAAGCTATCAATAGCGACTACATACTTTTAGTATTCATTGATCGAAGTATCATCGCTTATGAAGTTTAATATATAAAAATATTCGATTAGCTAACCTTAAACTGTACTTTAACAAATTTATCCTGTTCCATATATTTATTTTTATATAAATCAATGACATTAAATCCTTTTAAGTTTCAAAGAAATGTTATCCCTTTCTAAAACGTTCTTCAGTATCGGCGTGAAATCTCATCATGAACTTAGCCAATCACCGTCGGTCGGCGAATGTTACAATTTGTATAGGAAACTCGTTATCTTGTCAATGCACATAACAATATTGTTGAAACAATGGCACGCTAACCAAACAATCGACTAATAATTCCGCACGGCAAACTGCCACATACCGAATAGTAATTGTACGTTCCACTACCAACTTTGCTATTGTCCTTAAGGTTCAATAATAAATATAAAATAATTTGAAAAATAGTATATAACAGAAATTATAGTAATAGTCATAGAACAGTCCTAGTTCGCAAATTTAATGGATGTTTTTTTTTTGGTGGCTTACTAACTCGTTAATAGACTATTTACCATTCCTTCTCAATATACATAAAACAGAAACGCACTGGCAGATGGTTATCCAACGTGATTCTGTGATAACGTGATTAAGCTTAATTTAATTAATCTTAAATATTTCGCAAACAAAATATTATATATAGAAGAAATTAAGTAACTTCGGGCTTCAAAATTGACCCTTGTCCGGGTAAATTGCAAACTTACGTGGAAATTGTTACCGTCACGAGGGAAATGGTACGATACCCGACTCCCGAGTTGATAGGCCAAATGCGCAGGTTAAGCGCAACCGGTCCTAGAGCTTCCCGCTGCTCATTTCACTAAAGGATATCCGGACGCCAGGAAAATTCCCTGTCCCAGCGGCTCCCAATTGCATCTCGCCCTGAGCCTCCTGTTCACCTGCAGGATCAAATGACACCATAGGCCAGTTTCCCTCGTTCCACAGGCCGCTCCAGTCTGCCATCCAGCAGGCGAGAACCTGTTTGGGATGGAGGCGATGCACACTGTCAACTGCACGATAACTCTATTTCCCCGACTACTCTGCACTGTCTGCATCTACATAAGGTGCATCAGCTTCTTCCATGGTTACCTAGAACATAGCATTAGTCAGGTTTCCTCATTAGCTTCCATAAGGTAACAGTTGCTAGGTACTAAGCCACGCTATACATTAAAGAAACAACTGTTGCAGGGACCAATTTTTGATTAAATGAATACCTTAAAAGATATCAGTGTTTTAAAATGCGGTTGCAAAAATCGCGAGTCAATTTCGTACAGGAAGGCCATTGTTACCTGTTCATATAGTGTCAATTCGGTCATATTTTTTTGTTTAAATTTTACTGCATCAACATAACAATGTTACTTCGATGTCAATTTATACCAAACAAATTTTTTGATTTGAATACCTACTAAAAAGCTTACTAGGCTTAGAGCCATATAAGCTTCTGCAGCAGAAAACAATCTGGAGGCTTTTTTTATGACATACGCATGCAGACGAGCAGTCGAGCCAACTGATGGGAAGTGGTCACCGATGCCCATAGACGCTGGCAACGCCAGTGGTATTGTCAACGCGCTGCCTACCGTGAGACGTAGGGTATTAAGTCTCATTTACCCAGTAAATACGCTGGCTACGGTGCCCTTCAAACCGGAACATAGCAGTGTTTTACACTACTG
Organism: Lamproptera curius; assembly: GCA_029286875.1. NCBI lineage: Eukaryota > Metazoa > Arthropoda > Insecta > Lepidoptera > Papilionidae > Lamproptera > Lamproptera curius. The sequence continues at coordinate 1,173,129 of JAGSMT010000107.1, read as the reverse complement.
CTTCGCAACAGAAATAGGCACCGTGGACCTACCACCGCCCAGATAAATAACAGCATGATCAACAGTAGGTCCCTAAGTTTGCGTCTATGACCAACTTTCAGTTTTATTATCAGATCCTGGTTACTATATATAGTGTTAAAGTACTCGTCAAGACGATTGCAATGATGCCATTCTCGATCGGGTTGTCCTTTAGTAAAGCAATTCCTATACCTGCCAGCTGTATCATCAGATCAGCATTATTTTACAATTATATTGCATTGTTAGCCAATTTTATATAAATTCCATATTTAAACGCAATTGGAAACCGGGGAGTGGGTCAAATTTAACTTGCAATATTTGATTACAGACTACAAGACAATCCAACAAGACAGTTAAAATTAAATAAAAGCTCGTAAAAAAGCTTTTTACAATAAAATGTATTAGTATTAACCTACCTAGGTAGTAACGCCGTTCTTCTTGTATAGATACTGAGAGTAATTGCTTTGTTAATTTTTGATTAATACAAAAAAAATCGTAAATATGAAATAATTAATAAGAATCACATTTTATATACGATACGACTACTTCCTCAAAAGAAAATATTTTACAAATTAATGATTTAGTTTTTCGCAAGAATTGTCGAACGGTAAAGTAACCGCTACCTTTGCTTAATGAAAGTAGTCGACAAAGCTGAACGTTAGTACAATTCAGTCACTAATTAACTAACATCGTTATCAATTATCTGTTTCATTCATTCACGTTAAATGACGCTAACCTAGTTAACGAGTATCCTTTTAATGTTACTTATACAATGTGATTTTTGTTTGTACGGTTTAAATATATTACAAGCATAATTTTAAAAACGTTATTTCTTATTACCATTTTTATTTATATTAAATCCTTTGATAATTGCTTTTTAATAATTTTCCAACAAATTACTTTTTCAAATAAGGGAAGTGATCTGCTCTCGGTTTTAAGCATTTTTAATGTCATTTCCCTACTTCCTGCAGGTACAGCAGAGTAGTTGTGGTCTAACATCAATCACACTGATTCGATAAAGAGTTAGATAAATAAATTATAAACTCTTAATGTAACAAAATATAACACTTATCATTGCAGTTACTTTTAATGTTCTTGAATAGAATTAATCAATATATAATACAGAAATTTCTCTCTGAATCATAAAGGGAAAAAGAATACATAAATAACAATGGATGTATGACACAGGTTTCAGGAAGTTTTTATAAATTTTAATATCCGTGAAAAGAGTAAGAAACTGGAACACCGAAATACATTTTTAAAACAAATTTCCACGCGTACATACAGTGTGCGAGGACTCGTACACGTGTAAACAAAACAATTGAACATACAAGCATGATATCTTTTTGGTAATGATATAACGTAAATAACTTATCAGCTACCCAAGAAAGGCGACTATTGCGTTGCGTATTACCAATTTTATAAGTTAGGTATCCGTGCGAATGTCACCGCAGTAACCATAACGTTTTAGTGGTCGTTTACCCCTCGTTGGAACACTTCGTATTTTTAATAAAAAACGCAATATAGTTTTCCTCGGGCGAAAGGCGAAAGGCGAACGGGGAGGGCCTTGGAATTTCCAATTTTAAAAATTAAATTTCTTTAAACAATTGAAACTAACGATGATGGCTTTCAGCTTCATTGCTAATATATTTTTTAATGATGATGTAAATTGACTCCTGATGGACATTTGTGTTAGTATTGAAAAAAATATTATGAGTTTTAAAAAGAGAGTGATAGTAGGCATCGTAGTTAAAAGAAACTCAAATATTGCTTGTCATTTTACGGCATTGATTGTAAGTAGTTGATTTTACGGATTGTTACTCGTTGCAGAATTAAATATAATACTATAGAGAAGCTATAACAATATTTTTTTTGTAAAAATGACCTAACCCGATTATTTTTTTTATTTTATTACGTACGAAAGTACATACATGTAACGTTTGAATAAGTTTGTTACATTGTCTTGAATTGAAAAGCCTCCATGAGCTGAAAGCCCTGCCCAGCCTTACTATTAATGAACACTGTCCTGACTGCCCTGATAGATATGACACATGGTGTTATGGACATTACGGGGCCACTTTAATGGGCAATTAGGATCCTCATCCCCAACGCCCGTGAACGCACCGTACCCTAATCGCATTTACTCCTTGCCGGAAATACTTCTATCGCTACTAATATAATAGATGTAACTAGGACTATATTTAATTTTAATTTCAGCTGACTTTTACCTGACGTTTTTTTTCAAAATTCCATGTGTACATTAAGATTGTAAAATACTTCCATTCAAACGTTTTACATTTAAATTATGACAATTCTTGATTAAAATACAGAAGTCCAGCACTGCTATTAATTCAATTCAAATAATCATAAATAGATGATCAGGCATGTACACTTAAGGAACTTTAAACTAAAATTCAACAAAACAGTATAGGTCACTTATCGCACTGTAGTTTTGAGGTCTATATTTACGTACAAAAATGTAAAAAAACTGTTATATTAAATGTATAAATACAGCTTTATTGTTAAAGAGCGCCATCTACTTCTTAGTTTTACGGATCCACTGAACCACTGGGTGGGGTAAGTTTTGTACAAGAATGAAATTATACTTGTATTATTATAATTTATTGTTAAAAGTGTAACAATATATTTTTATGTGCCAAATAATTATCATAAAATAGGTAAGATTTTACATTATATGTATGTCCTTTTTATAGGTTGGGTTAAAGGTGAGAGCCCGAATAAGGCGGTTCATTTACGAATATCATTTACAATATTCTACGAAAAATGTATAATTTAATGCCGAGTATAGAATGGTTGCAAGAATTTTATGCTTTCAAAATTTTTAATTTTACTTGGTTATCCGCTTGAGAAAATGTTTAAAAAATGTTTCCATTCTGTTTTATCTCGAGATTAATAGAAGCGAACTCCTTTATAAGGCTCAAAGTTTTAGCACATTATTTTGGGCGGGAGTAACTTTAGAATTAGCCTCGAATAAATGCTTCTCCGTTTTTTCTAAAAGCTTCTAGATCTTGGGGCGTATTTTCTTTGTTAAATGTTTGGTATAAATTTCTTTTTCCATGGAAGTTCTTTAAGAAATTTATTAAATCTGTTGAAATTTTTAATTTTTATATTAGATATGTTAACTCTAGCCTAGTGTATGGTGTTAGAAACCGAGGTGTGTTAATTCTTGACAAAAACATTTCATTGTTTAGTTGTTAGATGCCGTCACAATTGTCTGAAAGTAGATGATCAGCGTCGATGCAGTAAGTTGTTCCCACCAACGCATTGGACCAGCGTGGTGGATGGTCAAACCTATGATAGGTATTAGGAGGCCATGTCCAGCAGGACAACAAAATGATGATGATGATGACAGATGATGTTATGTTTATTTATATTATTATTTACTTTTACATAGGAAACATTAACATGATTTGTTTTACTACTTTACAGCAGTGTCACTCAGTAATTGTTTTCAAATAGTACTAGGGGGACGTAAATAATGTCACAACTAAGAAAAAATAGAATTTTTATGTATAATCTCAATTCTCGTAAATTATATTATATAATTACTTTATAAATGTTTAATAAAAAAAACGTGTGAATTGACATTATGCAGACTAAAATAAATATGTAACCGAGAAGAAAACGATTATACGTTTCGGTATTGTTGCTTATATCCTAGAGCTTATGTGTATGATTTTAGAAATATAGGCTGTGGAACATATGACTGTTTGATATTTTTACACCTACTATAGTAATAATGATATAGGTCTAAAAATCAAATGCCTTTATTCAATGAACAATTTTATACTTGCTTATTGATTGTCAAACACGCTACGAGCGATTCGGAAGTGCTCTGTAGAGCCTAAATTGAATAAAGTTTGACTTTTATAAGTACACTCATCGGGCTATTTTATGTCAAATATATGTTTATGTCATCTTTAAAAATAATTAAAAAAAAATTATATTTGTATATTGTAATTTGAAATAAAACCAAAAGAAAGCATTCCATTACCAGGCTGTGTTTTCATTCAAAAATTCATGTATCTTTCTCTTAACTTTTTACTAACGCTAATAAACTTATTAAGAGCAATTCAACTTTCAATAACCCTTTAAATCAGCTAGGTGTTTATAACCTTTTCTTGCCTGTTTACAGTGCTTCTTAGCAATAAGTTTAAAAAGCAACACTACTTAATTAAACATTTTAAGTAACTTTCACTAACATTAGCAGCGGCTATTATGTTATTTTCTCTAACTATAATTTTTATACTTAATAAAACCTAATTCCACTGAAATAATTATTTTTTTTTTATCCGTGGCCTAGTGGTATTGGCTTTTGCCTTATAAATCGGAGGTCGTGGGTTCAAATCCTGCGGGGAAACATCTTTGTGTTTTCGTTGTTTTCTTGTTGGATAAGACAATTTAGGCCGATCACCCAAATATCTGTAAAGTAAGATGATCCATGCGTTAGATTGATATGTAAAAAGTCGGCCTACCCAGCAACCCCCATGGGACTAGAGTGGTGGGATAAGGTCCAAAAACCCCCCAATGGTGAAGGCGTACATTAGCGGAGGCCTGTTTCCGGCAGTGGACTAATAAAGGCTGATAAGGGTTTTCTAACTTCATAAAAACAAATGTAAATTATAATTTAACGTGCTGAAATCACCAGCCTAGTACAGTAAAATATGAATATCGCTCAATAACTCCCTTTATATAAGTTAGTTGGGATGTCTGTTCATAATGTATTTAGCCACTAATCAAGTTCACATGGTACTTCTAGTTTTAATTCTTTAAAATATTAGTTTTTTCAATTCCTATATTAAAATCGAAATTCAAAGACTTAATCACTTCCTATACCCTTACTATGTTGTGTGTAATAGAATTATCGAATCTAATTTATCAAATACTTTTTCTTTTTAGCTACAATTTTTATATTTAAAAGATATTGTACCGTTATCTATATTTTTGTATTTACATTTCATTTGAATATAAATTGTGGGTAATGTTATCAGACGCACTGAGTGTTAATAAGAATGTTGTCTAACATTAATAGTGTTACATGTATTGTGCTGATTGTTATAGATGTATGTATATGGTGTATTATATGTACGTATACACATCAACAGCCTTTGTTAGTCCACTGCTGGACATAGGCCTTCCCTAATACACCCCTATCCATTAGGGGGGTTTGGACCGTATCCCACCACGCTGGTCCAATGCGGGTTGGTGGGTGGACCGACTTTGCCCGACTTTGCGACATGCCCATCCGACGCATGGATCATCTTACTTTTCAGACATTAAGTTGATCGACCAAAATTGCCATAACCAAGTGGGACACAACAATCAAAATTTGTTGAGTCCCCTCTGGAACCCACTACCTCCGGTTCCGAAAGCACTCGCCCTTATCACTAGACTACGAAGGCATTTATAATATTAACTCCGTACAGATGCTGAAACACGAACATATTCTATTCGTTACAGCCATAAATTTATTTAAAATTAACGTTATTATCTACGTAAGCCGTAGTCACGCAGCCTTGATATTTGTTACGCGTAATCACACAATGTTATGTTATCTGAAATAACTATATGATAATGTAGCATTATATGTGTACGAAACTTATCTAAAACTTAATATCAACACTATTCAAGTTGTTGTTGTTTTAGAGCACCTTGTATTATTAAGCTAGAGAAATATCGCTGTTCCAGTAGCCATAAATCTTGAATTATTAAACTTCACATGTTAAAGAAAGCAGTTTTGATCGGATATTTTTCTTGTAAAAGGTGTTTGCTACATTTATAGGAAAATACTGCTGTTTGGTTGATTAATTATTACTTATTTATTCAAAGGGTTGAATATTAAAAAAAAGACATTTTAACCATATTACTTAAAAATAGTTTCAGGTTCGTTTAAAGTTGTAGCTAACAGTTATCTTATACTACACAGCAGAACTAATCGTCATGAAATAAAAAAAATTACTAAGTTATATAAAAAAACTAATTTATAAGTTATATATTAATAAGTTAATTTAACTATCAAAATAAAATAAAAGCTATACAATCGGTGCAATTCATTTGAATATAAATAAACATAATATGTATGTATGACAGCGACAGATCTGTTGTTTAGTTATAAATAAAGTAGATATTTAATATCGCCTGCCTTAATTTACGCTACGAAACGGATTTCGCTCGCTTACTCGGCGAGGAAAAGAAAATGTTATAATAATTACCGGTATAATGTGGAATAAATTGACACTGACTTCTATTAGATTGAACAGCAAAAATATAGCTGTTTATTAAAGTGAACCGAAGCGTGGGCCGTAGTGCGGGGCGGAGTTCGTGATTTTATGCAAGATGAAACAATTCCTGACAAACTTTTCTCAATTTATATCGAACAAAAAAGGTTCATTAATTTAAAATTAAACGCTATTAATCACACCTTTAAAAGTTCTCTTTAAACAAGTTCGGAGTTCAGGTTTCCTTTAATTTTATAATAGGGACGTAGAAAAAGAAGTTTTTATGTGATTATTTGCTCAAAAGTCTCAAAGTCGAATTTGTCTTAATATTTTTTTTGGTTTTCAATAGCAACAAACGGTAAAGCTTAACTTCATCATCGTCATCATCATAAGCCTGTCCACTGCTGGGCTGCATAGACCACCTCTAATGCACCCATATCCATTAGGGGGTTTTGGACTGTATTCCACCACGCTGTTTTAATGCGTATTGGTGGGTGGACCGACTTTTTACATGCCCATCCGATCATCTTACTTTTTCAGACAATCGGGTGATTGGCCCAAATTGTCCTAACCAACTAGTAAACAACAATGAAAATTTGTTGAGTCCCCACAGGGATCTAACGCATGACCTTCGGTTTTTAAAGCACACGTCCATACCATTACGCTATGGTGGCAGTAACTTAACTTAAAACTACACTATTTTTTATTGTTCACGTACAACCAATCAATGGTATACAAGAAACCTATGCATCTTTAGAACATAACTTCAAAACACATAATATAATTTTACATTTTATAAAAAATAATGTCGATAAATAGGTATAAGATATCGATGAGTAGTACAAAACGTCTGAGTCGCATCCCTTCGCCTGACCGGCGCTGTAAGGTTCAACTACTACAAATAGAGAATAGTGGTTGCAGTAATAATGGGCGGCCGTATAGTTACTGCTCGCAGAGCGTTAAATTTATATTAAAAACGACAGCTATAAAACTGCAAATATGTGCGCACAGCTGCTATTTAATAAAACCTTCTCGTTGCCTTTTTATGTCTGGATATAGTAGTATGTTATTTAAATATATATTTTTCTTATCGTAATAAGGATGTAACAGTGAAAGTATAGGTGTAAGGAATAGAAAACATTGATGAATTTTTTAAACTATTAGCCTATAACCGAAACCAAATGTACTGTAGTTATGTATATGAGGTATTTTAATTATATGTGTCTATATTTAGACACAAAATTTCATGGCTTTATATTCATCTGTGATGAAATTTTATATTGACTTTAATCCCCAATTTCAACCCTTTTAACTGCTTTATCTTGTAACCGCTGTTATATCGCAATAATTAATAGCTTACGACCTTTCTTGGAATCTATTCTACGCTTGTACCAAATTTCATCGAAATTGTATTAATAGTTTAGACGACTGCAAGACGGAGTTACTTTCGCATTTATATCTTATTATTTATATTACTATGGATTTTCATTGTTTGTATGTTTAAAGTTATACATGCATACGCATAAATACTGTAAAAATTAAGAAAATGCATTTAAAATCATTTTGCCAAATATCAATTTTACGTTATAAATTATTACCGTAAAAATATCATACCGATACGTCTAAGGCAAAAAATAAGGATAAAAAGTGATATAAATCTATAATATTATTATAATAAAAAATATATCCCAAATACGGGGTGAATTTCTAATGTAAAAAAAATGTTTATAAAAATAAACTCTATCTTCAATAAAGTTGCACAATTGTATAATATTTTATACGGTACGGTTGTTTTGATCTTTGATTGAGCCATTAAGTTGATTGCTGTACTTCAGAAACTCCGTACTAAAAGTTAGGCAAAATGTTTTAATTAACGTCTTAACTCGTTGCTGGGGTGGAAAATAGTATGAAGTTTACGAATTAACTAAAGTATCCGCCTCCGACCCTACGATGTTGAATTTTAAAATGCCCGTTCTAGCGCAGTAATATTGCGTTAATATTCATTACGCCCAAAGTAAAAGATAATTATTTTTCCCGTGCAAGTAAGGTAACGGTGTAGGAATTGTGTAACCTAGATAACGTTCTTATTTCGGTGCTGCAGGCAATTTTTTTATGCACTAAGATTAAAAAACAAAAGTAAGGAAAGAAAACGAGAAATAGTGCAGAACTAATTAAATTAACAAAATTTTGAGACGCAGTATACTAAAGACATTTTAATGTTACGTATGTTGAACACATGTCATATTGAATAAATAATTATAATTTTTATATGACGAGTTCTTGGTTAATGGCAAAAACAATTAAAACTTACATACAGTAATTATTAATAAAAACTCAACATATCATTCATACGCTACATATAAGCAGCTCAACATCTAATGACTGAGTAGCGCATGCTAAAAAGTAAAGGTTATATAGACAAATGATATTTGGTTGCCATATTAATATATATATTTTTTTAATGGTTTACAGATTTTTTTTGAAAAGCAACTTTTTACAATAAGATTAAATCAGGTACTAACCAAAGTTAATAATGAAAACAAATAATATATTCTTATATCAATTTCACTAAAAACCTATAAAGATATTATTATTTTCCCGACACTACAACATCCCATCCCGGCCTCCTTAAATACTTCTTATTCCCACTGTGAGGCTTTCCATTACTTTTTTACATAGCATATGTTAGAAAAATATCATACTTTTAAGGTTGCTCCAAAAAAGTATGCAGTTTGAGGTTTTGGAAATATTATTTTGTCTAATACCGTTACTAAGAGAACCGAAAAATTTTATGCAACCATGTTAACCTTACTTTCACATCGAAATTCTGTGTGTTTTAGTAAAAGACTGTGAGTTTTAATAAAAGCCAAATTGCCTGTAAGCTGTAGTATATGTAACAATATATATAAAATCTGTAGCAGAAATATGATGTGAAAACATATTTGACAACTTTCATTCAGGGTAAACCAACTCAACAGATAAATGACTCTTTCAGAATTTTGTCTGTATATTTAAATTCAATTAATCGATTTCTAAAGTGCCTTCTATTTTTTTTTCACTTTTTTTAAGACAAAACTGAATAGTGCTGCATAATGATGTGATGTACTTAAATTGATTGAACGGTAATCAGCAAAAACGATGTCTTTTACCTTTTTCGTGAAAAACTCAAGCTTTCTGTAAATGGAATTGTCGTCGCAGCACAGTGACTTAAGATATACCGTATCTTTTTTTCCCTTGTAGCGGTAAAATATGAAAAAAATATTAAACAATTTTATGTTTATAATTTTTTTTAATAAAATCGCTATGAATGTCTTTACTCTCATTACGATTTTTATTCTCATTGTGTTAATGGTCAATTGCTATTCGCTTTGATATCAAACTTTCTGATATCTTAAAATCTAGTATAAGTTTGCAATTTTATACTTGGACAAAATTAATTTTGTGAAATCTTTAACCCTAAGTGGTAACTCATCTAATCGTCTTATCTATTGTTATAGATTTTTTTTAAATTAGCGTTTAATTATATAGTTCATTTATATAAACAATTATAAGCTATTGTTGTAAAAATAAAAAAGTAAAAGCATTTAAGCTCTAGCAATTTTTACCACCTGTAATAATGATAGTAACAACAAACGCTAAAATCTATAAAGTATCTTTATTAAACCACGTCATCATATATTTATTATTCAAAATGTAATTTTCATCCTTATTCTAACGTCACGATAGACGAACCGATTCTAATATCCTAGCAAATAAGTCCTTATGTCTTTGTATACTAAAAGATGAAAGACTTTTACAAACTCCGATTCATATATGAATGGAACGATATCAAAATACACATCAGTAACAACTGTTTAATTGATTGATTTATGCTTCTTAATAATTTACCCTAATTATAGACAATGTACAGGAATCCAAATCAATGGGTAACGTTTATTTTGCAAAAATATATCATTCTGTGAATGCGTCGAAATTGTTACACGCAGAACGTGAAGGTTGTCACAGCGGTGTGTATTAATGAGAATCAGTGAGACAAACATCTCGCATTCTCAGCTCGCATATTATTAAATGTGCGCCTGTGACGTGCACAATTATAATACATTTAGATTATTACATTCCTGTCACGTAGCGAGCCCACCTTTAATCAAATGATGTGACAACTTTATGTACCTTCCCTAATGTAGGTTTGATAAGGATTTGCATCGTCTAAATTCCACTTGTCACTTTTGATTTTGACGAACGGTGATATGAGATATTTGCTGTATTTGCTGAAAATCTGAAACACTATTAGGTTTGCTAAATTGACGTCAGACGGAAAACGGGTCAAGAGAGCGTTTAAATTATATTTATTGTAGTTGTCATTTAGACGACTAAATTAATTAGTAATATAGTAACTTTTCATAACTTTTTCTTCTTGAATTATAATCTAAAACTAGTTGTGTATCAACAGTATTTTTAATTTACTAATAACGAATTTTATTTGCAGTCATTTAATAAATGGTAATTGATAATCTTTATTTTTTTTTATTATTTATATAATACGTTGTTAGAAATACGAATAAATAATAACAAATGGTCATTATATTCGTCATTAACCAAAAAAAAACTGAAATTGTGCCACCTCACAACAATATAAAATGATGAAACAGGTGTTTCCTATAAACAAAAAAATCTTTTCGTTAAGCTTATTCAAACAGTATAATATTAATTACACGCAAAGATACCTTTTTTAATTTTGTTTGTTATATTTTAGCTACCTGTTAAGTTAGTAGAATTGTATGTGCCTGTAAGGGTTAGTATTACATACTATAATATCTATCCAAAATTAATTTAAAGTACTATAATTTAAATATCACCTATTGCATTCACTTTCAAATCAACATAAAATTTTTCAGTTCAAAAAACGATTTAACTCCTTCAATAACCTCACTTTACTTACACGTGACTGTAAGTACACTAGCATTTGCTGAATGCTGTCGGTCAGTATGTAAATCGTTAAAAATGCGCCAACCAACAGCCCATCGTTCGAATCTATAGATGCGCTTTCAAAGCGTTCGTTAACATAATTTATTCGAGACTGTCGGTGGCCTGAAATTTGCGGTGGGCGCTCTTTCAGCATCGACAGTGTTATATAAAACGGTCACGTATTTTCAAAAGTCAGTGGATCCTTGAGATCTAGTTTAATAATGTCATAACCAGAGCGCGGGTAGTGGCGTGATAAGATCGCATACCCATCACCCCTCCATGAGCCGGATCGCCAACTACCGCTTTATATGCGGGTTCCGTTTCTACGTAATGCATTTTTCCCATTTTCTTGTAATGGTAATGTTGTTTTTAATTCAATTGTTTAGTGTAATATATAGAAGTTGGATATTAAAATCGTTTTGAGATAGTTATGTTAAATTTGTTGTAAGATGTAAATCAAACTGTTTCTATTTTACTGTAGTCTTTACTAATATGATCAAGAGGAATGACTTTTTTTTTATTTTGTTTATTCGAATCGACTGAACAGATTTGAAATATTCTTTTTATGAGTAGAATGATGAGAAAAAGAGATGTTATCCGTAAGTAGGACAGCGCTTTGACGGGCTCTTGTTATAATATAAGATATCAGTTTTAAAGCAAATTTTAATTTATTAAAACTTTGAAATACGAACGTATACAAAAACGATAATTATCGTCATCAAAACTTTTTATATAACATAGTTGATGTTCGTTAATAGCACATGATCTTTAAATTCATAAATTAACTTACATTACTAATGCAAGAAACAAATAATTTAACGAAATTAAAAAGTTCTTTCTTTGTTGAAAAACAACTAATATTTTGTAACATGCACATAAAATACTTAAAAGATTTGCTCTATGGCAATTAAAGAAGTATATCAATAGGATTTACGTGAGCAAGAATACTTAATCAACGTGTAATCGATGCAGTGAACTGTATAACTAAGAAACACAATTTAAACGTAGCTGCTCTGGATTATAAAGTAAACCGCTACAGACACATCGCTGTAATTTTTCAATGGAAAGCTCATTCGATCTTTGTGCCCTTTTATTGAGGTGATGTTTCGATATTTCCTTTTTTTACATTAAAAATGAGATTACAATATTATTATTACATTTTTGAATTGTTTCCTTAATAAAACAATAAATTATAGACGAGTTCAAACTAGTCTGTGCCGACGCAAAGAAGTGACTTGTAGAATGTTTTTTTTTTCGAATGAAAATCTTTTTAAAGTAATTTAGTTTTATTTTGTCTGTTTTTCCAATTTTACGAAAAGAAAGGAATATTATCATTGATTATTCGCCTAAATATTCAGCATTATATAAAAAAAATTGCGTGCGATAATTAGTCTTTTATTTATTTATCTAAACATTAAAATTTCTTATAACATTTCACTTTAATCAGAACATGATCACATGCATATAACAAACTGTATCCATAACTTTCTAGAGTTTATACTGTATTTATTACTCTTAATTACTTTTAGTTGAAACTGTAATTAAAAGTGAAAGAGTTAAAAAGAAGCGTTTTGTCTAGATTGTTAAATAAAAGCTGAATAGAGTACGGAGAAATTGCTTTCTGCAGCTGTTGCAAATATTAATTGAAAGAAAAGTATAATGTTTTAAGATTCTTAGCTTCAAACTTGCTCGGTGAAATAATTATTTAGAAGTACAATTACATTGCTTTCCATTCCTATGATTGAATAGAGAGTAAATAATGCATTTACAGATTCAATTAGTACAATATTAACCTTTTAAATATACAATAATAAACTTCTCAGACATTTAAAAAAGTCCTTGTAGCAATTAATGCTTTCACATACAGATGGTGTCGATAACTTTCAAATGTTTTTAGTTTTATAGCTTTTTAAGTTCTATATATGAATATATACGTAGATATTCATGTAAAAAATACTTGGAAAAATGCGCCGGAGTAAAATTTTGCTTCATAAATAAATACATTAAGGTCTTTTTTATGAAGAAAGCAAAATTTAAAGGAAATTTAAAAAAAAAAAACATAATACTTACTTATTATCTCCGGTCAACTACATAAAAAAATATTTTATTACTGAAAAAATATCGATACATACATATCTTCTTAGTAAAATTGTTACCATTCACATGCTCCTCATATTAATAGTTTTCATGTTTAAAAAATATTAAAAAGCTGTTTGTACTGTTGCATTTTGTTTTGATTGGTAACCTTATAAACTGTTATTAAGCGCGGAGTTCTGCTGTTAATGGTCACATGGGATAAGTCCGTGCAATCCTCAAATTTATGCATCGAACATTTTTTATCAACGATCATGATTTTATACTTGTAAATAATACGCTGGAACGTCAATTACAAGTATTAAATGAAACTATTCGAAACATTTCTTTAAATATAACAAAACAAATGAGATAAATACAGGCATTACATGAAATAAAGAACAGTTGAAAATTAAACTAGAATGTAAATTCAAAAATCGTAAGAAGAATAAAATATTAATGAAATAATTATTTGAAATGCAATAATCAATCAAATGTTTCATAGTGTAATTAACGTATAAGTATTTAAAAAAAAAAAACTTTAAATATCTTTCTTTACGTAATTAAATATTATCATCGGTTTTATATTATTAGTTACCGGTGGTAGGTCCCCAGGGTAGTATTTACAGGAGACCGTCTGGGTGGGTACCACTACGGTGCCTATTTCTGCCGTGAAGCAGTAGTGTGAAAACACGTCTATGTTCCGGTTTAAAGGGCACCGTAGTCAGCGTTTTTACTGGGTAAACGAAACTGAACACAGTCAGAATGAACAGAAAAAAGCATCATGATCATCATCAGCCTGTGTTAGTTCTGCTGTACGCAGGCCTCCCCTAATGCTATTCCCGTGCGGGTTGGGTGGTGCAGTGGGTGGACCGACTTTTTCATGCCCATCTGATATATGGATCATGCATTTTAGATGCATTTTAGACAATTGTCTGATCAGCCCAAATCGTCATCAACAATAACCAACCAGAAAACAACGATAATACAAAGTTGTTTCCACCGGGATTCGAACCACGCCTATACCACTAGGCTACGGAGGATATAGATTATACTATGGCATAAAAACTATTTTAGGTAATATGGATTCACTTAAGAGCTTATAATTAGAAACTGAAAGCTTGTGCATAGTGCACTTGTGCACAAGCTTTCAGGCCAAAATTAGGCCTATAAATTCCCTGTTATAGAGAACATTTATATATATTATATGTATATTTATTTGTTGAGTCCCCGCAGGATTCGAACCCACGACCTCCGCTTTTAAGCGCACGCCCATACCACTAGGTTACGGAGGCAGTGCAAATTTTCAATGTTGTTTCTAGTTGGTTAGGGCAATTTGGGCCGATCACCCAATTGTCTGAAAAGTAAGATGATCCATGCGTCGGATGGGCATGTAATAGTCGGTCCTCCCACCGACCCGCATTGGACTAGCGTGGTGGGATAGGTCCAAAACCCCTAATGAATAGGGTGTATTAGGAGGCCTATGTCCAGCAGTGGACTATCACAGGCTGATGATGATGATATTTATTTATATTTTCCTCTTATATTGCATTACAATGGTTTTATTTATAAAAAGTTATTCTTACATATCGTCAACTACAGCTGTTTTTCACTTTTCATATCATTTTAAAAATTTAATATTGTAAACAGCTATTTAAAATAGCTATTTAGATGACTACCTGCAAAATAAGCAGCAGCTTCAGCGGCATTGCATTTTTAATGTAATCAGAAAACTGTTAGGATGCTATTATTACAAATTAAATAATTATTTTCCGCACTTCGGTGAAACGACATATTATTATGTTTAAACGAAATAGTTGACGTCGACTATAAGCCTGATTTTATTTACGCTAGACTAGAATGCTAATGCGTAGGGAATAACTTAGACATTAACTAGATAATGATAAAAGTATTTTTAAAAATTACATACCAAATCGTCGTAACAATAAGATTTAGGTTATAGCTTACGAGTCTGTTAATTGCACAAACAATTTATCTTATTACAACTTCTGACGTCGCTAAAATATTTTAACACAAGTTTTTTTTTCAACAATTATGACAAACGAAAGAAAAGGTTACGGATTGTTGTGCACGGACATTTAAACATTTTTAGCGATCATTCAGTGTAAGTTAACTACATAATATTTTGTTGTGTATTGTAACAACTATAGATAAATTAAAAGTTAAAAACAAAACAGATTTTATATTTGTAAACAATCAATAACTAAAAGATCTTAAAAATTGGTCCAAATATGGGTCCAATTACGTTAATTATTGTCTAACTTTTCATATATTTGCAACACCTGCAAGTATTATTATTATTTTTTTAATATAGTTTATACTTTATCGATAGTTCTTTTTTAAGACTTGATATTTTAATTTTGAGATGCTAACTTGACTTATGAGGCTCTCGATTTAGACATTTTCATAACAAATTGAATAATGGTTTGAGAAATGAAACATTGCTATTTTTTAAATATAACAACACAACGTCAAAAAAACAACATAATTAAAGTAGCATAACAATATCTTGTCATAACCGTCCAATATTTTTGATTCTGCATGATTTCTCAGTAAAACTTTGTCGTTGATCTTGGCAGCAACGATAGATAACAACCTTACTTACTTAAGTACTATATCAAATAAACAGAAAATTATGGTTTTGAAATATAAAAGACCTTATTATAAAGAGTTATTGAGAGAAACACTGCAGCTAATTACCGGCTTCGTATTGTAAATAACATATTAAATTTTATTAAATTGTTATCTTATAAAGTTTACACCTTCCTCGTAATAAGGCTTTAAAGGTTGTTTAACTTTATTTCTTTGACATTAATAACAGTACTCAATAGTTTTTCTTCTACATTAATAACAAAAGTCAGTAGGGATGCTATAAATTTCTATACTTTTAAATTTATTTCTCTTATTCGCGTGGTAGCTTACAATATAAATTACAAAATGATTAAGTCTACGAGCTCTGCTACGTAATATAATTTAACACCGAGGTTATACACGTAATGAATAGCAAGTGTAAGATACAAGATATTATATATATTACATGTTAAACAAAATATAATATGTATCAGTCAGTATCTTAATTAATTTTTCAAATCGGAGTTACATTTGTATTTAAATTTAGTGTTAAGTTTTCATAGAGGTGTTTTACACTGATTTGGATTTTTTTTCAGTAAGCAAACATCGCATTCGTTTTATAACAGTGATCAATTGGAATCAAAATTATTTTATAAAAAAACACATACTTATATATAAATTAGATTAAAACATGCATAAATTATATTATGACAAAACACATACGGCATTCGCTTAGAATAATAAAAAAATATGCAGTGCGAAAGCTCACTGCTACAGCACGACTGAAATTTGAGTCACATTTACTCCCGTTGTGTTTAGTTAGCTTCAGTTTTTATTTTATTATTCTATTATACATTTTTTTACAAGGAGTTTTAAAGTCTTTGCATGGATTTTTCATAATACGAAATGAGGGGAGTTCAGCAACAATTTTAGTTATCATCATCATCAGCATGTGATAGTCCACTGCTGGACATAGGCCTCTCCTAACACACCCCTATTCATTAGGGGGTTTTGGACCGTATCCCAGGCTGGTCCAATGCGGGTTGGTGGGTGGATCGACTTTTTACATGAAACAACAACAAAAAATTGTTGAGTCCCCGCAGGATTCGAACCCACGAACTCCGGTTTCTAAAGCACACGCCCATACCACTAGGCTTCGGCAGTTATTTCAGTTACAACCTAAATTAAATGAAGGCTGCGTCGAAATAAATTTAAACAAACAAACCTATTTAAAATATTCACTATAATAAATCATGTCGAAATCTTTCTAGACTAGTCTGGACTGCTATTATAATTATTGGAGCCGACAAAATCCCAGTTTTTCCAAACGACGACCTGACAATTAATCTTAAAGATTGTATATCGTTCCAGAAAAACGATTTCTTAGTTGTTTCAATTATAGAAATTAAAGAAATTTATGTTTATCACGTCATGTAATGTATTATAATTATATAATGTTTATGCTTTTTAAATTTGTCTCTAATTTATATCGCAATGTGTATGAACCTAACATTACCAATGATCCACAAAGCTCATGCGCTCATTTTAGCGCTATTTATGTTTCTATTATATAATTTACTAACCGTTGTCCGTGAATTGCCCATGTGTCTCCATGGCCTTATAGCTTTAAGTATATCGTGATCACTAAGTTCAAAAAGCCTCTCCTATATATACATATAGATTTGCGACTGTCAGTGCCTTAAATTTGAGGTGGGCCACATTTTTTTTAGATTTGGTGGTAATTTATTAAACAGTCACGTTCTTTCAGGCGTCAGTAGATCCCTCCGATCTAGTTTAATGATGTTATAACCAAAATGCTTAGAGAGTGGCCTGATAAAATCGCGTACCCATAATTTATTTCTTAGATTGAAGATGATTGAGATTTATTCACAAGCTGAAGTTCGGAGAGCGTTTCTTTTTTCCTGGTTATATTTATATATTATTAGTAGTTATATAAATTTTAGGACTAGTTGATGCCCGCGATTTTTCCCGCGTAGAATAGCGACGTGTATTCGAAAATAATACTATATTAATACGAATATAGTGTATTTATTGTATATGTTGGGAGACCGGTCCGAAACCGTATGCCTAAGCAGTTATGTATATAATTGGCGTAATAATACATATTGAAGTTATCAAATCAACATATTTATTAAGCAGTCTTATCAGGTACGTAATTGTAGGAACAAATATTGAAATATGTAACTTATTTATAAAATAAACATATTAAAACTCGAAATTACGGTATTACCCCGGGCACCGTCAAAAACCGTACACCATATACGATTTTGCCCCAACGTTCACACCAGACATTTAGTGCACAAAAATCAGCAAGATCATCGGAATCATAGCCTGTACAGCCTTCATGGGCCAACCATTGCAGGAAGTACACAGTACCCAATCCTCATCCATGCGACTTTGACCGCATTCTTCCAGACAGTACAGGCAAAGATCTTTACTTCTTTTTACTCTGGCTTATTCTTATTTTTGATTTCTGACAGATCCAACTTTGGTTTAATTTCATGAGTTCTTGAACTCGTCTTTATGTGGAATGATGTTTTACCTCTTCAACTGGTGGTGTTTGTGTTTTTCATGGAGGCAGGCATTATTCCGACGGTGAAACAAGATATTGTAAACCGGCTTGTCAGCTGACGTGTAGTCGGAATATCACAGCTGTATTGCTTTAGACTCTGTTTGCAAAGTGGTGGTTCTAAGAAATCGATGTAACCAGAAATGATGTCAGTAAGGCAAAGTGTTTGTGACTGAAAATTTAGTGGCATTTTCTTTAAACCATCTCAGTTGTTTCCAGCAGCTGAAAGATCTGCATCACTAAACGACGAATTTTCGATTTGTAGGGTATACGATGATTTTAGAAAAACCAGAGGGCATTCCTGTGTTTAAAAGTGGCATCTAAGCCCATCAAACTGACGTCTAGAATGTTGCAACTTGATGGTGACATGTTGGAGGAAAGCTCAACATAAAACTCCATTATCTGCGGCTTTCATTATCAATGGAAGCTTTTGTATGGAGTGGAATGTCACCAGACCGGGTTTTTTCGTTGTCTTTACAGAACGATCAGATGATTAATCCATTAGAACAAAGATTTCACTTTGTCATCCAACTACTTTGATGGTTGCACTTCTATAGTGACCGGTGGAGCGCACATCAACAGATTCTAGCCTTCATCACTTGGAAATAGTATGAGAAACGGTGGTCGTGTTTTCAGAAGCAGACGATCAAAATATGACAGAGATCACTTGATCCACCTCCTATGGAAGCTTGTTAACGGACCAACATTGCTTCTCCTTTCAGCGAATTCTGTTTGCATTTTAGCACGGTGAGTCAGCTCAGTTTCCTCAACAACGAAAATGCAGTTGGGAGAATTTGCTAGTTCATCCATTGGCCTTCATGCAAATGAAAAACTTACCTAGCTAACCGTAACCCATTCCTCATTGAATAGAAGTCGGCTCAGAACACTGAGTGTCATTTCAGGGTGTCTCTTCACATAAAACCAGATAACCCATCCTCGACCTATCTTACAATCTTTATTAAATCTATGGATACCATGTGTGCATCACGAGTTGGTAAAAGCTAATTGTCGCAGGTCTTCATTTATTCACAAACAAACGTTGCTCCAATAATAGAACGTGCTGAACTAAAATAGCTTCATGGTCAGTTGTAAAAACTGTCTTGAACCAATCCTTTTTTTGTTGACACTGTTAAGTCATTGTTTTGTTAATTTTTATTGACACGATCTTGCAATGTGCTTTTAGGCACTCCATAGACTTGAGATGCTTTGAGGTACCCAAAAGTTCCTTTGGTCACGCTCATTACGGCCTTTTTCATTTGTTCGACATCCCAGTCCCCATCCCAGTAGTTGTTCTTGAATAATTGCGCGGCATTTTTGATCTATAAACAAAAGAAAAACTTCAGGCATATCGGGGATAACTACACCGTTTCCATAGGTAACCTCAAAGGAACATTTACACAACACAATAAACAAACAGATTTGGTTATGACAAACACTGAATATACCTAATGGAAGGAACACATAGAATGAAATTATAAATTGCGTACTTAGATTTAATTCTATTAACAGTACACACTTAAAATAGTTATTTTGATAAAAATTAGATCATAGCACCCGAAAAACAATAAAACTGTTTAACTTTGCAACGAACGTAGCGGCACCAACAAGTTTTTGTCGACAAATTACTCTCATTGGTAGATCACATTGGCAGAAGTTTGAGCGTGAAATTCAAACTACCAGAGCAATAAGAAGAACCATACGATTTTCCCCCGGTATACGATTTTGGACAGTTTTCCCTTACGTAATTAGTCGCAAGATTTAATAGTTTCTATATAAAATTTTATAATTTTTTCGCAAAAGTAGAAGCCGATATAATTTATTTGAATCTATTCTATTTACCAATATTCATCAGTTCAGTGCTATAGACTGTAAAGATGGACACACAGAGAAAATGACAGACAGAATTATTTTCGCATTCATAATATTAAGTATAAATTGATTTTTATTTTTATAATTAAAAAATTTTTATATAAAATGATAAGAGAAACATGACACATGCATTGTAAGTCGTAGTTATCGGGTGGCTGTTGTTTATCATTTTACAACCCCTATAATCTTTTTACAGTAAGATGATTCTACTAACCCGTGACATTTAGTAACAACACTACGATGCAATTTAAACCGAAACACTGTAGTGGTATTCTTAGTACTTGTGCACGACAATAATGTGGTACATTCCTAAGTAGGTAAAAACATATAAAATAGGGATCTTAATTTTAGCAATGTATTCGTTATAAGAATTTTGAATAATCATTTTTTTTTATTTTTATGTGACAGCTTTCAATACATAAACGAGGTAATATATAAAAAAACATACGATTCGAATTGAGAACCCCTTCCTTGGGAAGGTCAGATAAAAAAAAAGAGTTTAGAACATAATAAGCGATTGTGTATAGATATTTTCTTTGTTTACCTTCATTATTTTTATCATTTTAAGATTTTTTCTTAAATATTTTATTAAGTAAGGGAATCAATAATAATTTTTTTATTGTCATTTTAACAAAACAACTCGGCTATGAGCAATAAAACTTCTACCTAAAGTTTTATTGCTCATATCCAAAAAATGGAAACAAAAATTAATCAAATCATGAATTAAGTCATTTCTGTAAAAAATCTTTTTGAATGAACCGTAACAATGGGATTTAAATACGCTTTCAATACTTTGAAAAAAAACAGCAGACAGTCGTTAATTTCGCATTCCAGTCGATTGTAAATAAATTCTGTGCACAAAGTCGACGTCAACTTGTCTGTTTAAATGAAATAATATAATGTTTAACGTAGAGCGGGAAACAATGAGAGAGACGGGGTTCACAAAAATAACATGCAAACAAATCTCCTATTACTTAAAACGCAGTACCGTTCGAGCGAGAGCTTCGGGAAAAAGCTCAAAGCTTATATTTTTGTATTTCGTACTTCGTACTGTACAAAGCAGCAAACTTGTACAAATATAATATAATATGATGATAACGAAACACTCATAACAGTTAACCTAAAAACCAGCATAGTGCATATTGAAATTTTTATTCATCTTAACTTTTAACATTCGTCGGATTATGCTAAAGTTTATTTTATCGTATAAGATTAAACTTGATGTTTAAATAAAAAAAAAGTGCCACAAGGAGCCAATTAAATCTTTAATGTTAGATTTATTTTGTGGTTATTGGTCAAGTAGGACTTCCACATAATGGTAAGAGAACTATCGCCTAGCCGCATCCGTAGGCTAGCGGTATTGGCCCTTGCTTTATAACCGGAGGTCGTGAGTTCCCGCGGGGAAAGATCGTTAAACTGTTTGAATTATTGAATAAATATTTAAAATAATTGTAAGTTGTTTTCTGGTCAATTTGGACAATATAGGCCGATCACCTAATTTTCTGAAAAGTAAGGTGATTCATGCGTCGGATGGGCATGTAAAACTTCAATCCCGGTTGTCAAGACCATCTTTAACAGCCGTTATAGGAAGTCAATGCCTTCAAATTTACTGACTACTAATTCAGCCTTAGAATGCAGTTTACCCTCTGGGTTGTGGAGGTCAGATGCCAGTTGCTCTGCGTAAAAACTACTATTCAGGTCAATCTAGATAAATTAGAAGCCGACCCCATGATAACTTGGGAAAAAATTACTAGGTGAAAGAAAATGGTATAAGTACTACACTGAGACACCGAGATGTTATGTCTCGTTTACCAAACAATAACGCTGGATACGACCTAAAAACAATAGTGTTTACCCACTACTGATTTGCGGCAAATATACAAATAGGCAACACGGTGGTGACACACAAAATACAATATTTGCCCGTCGGGCATCATTACAAACCTTAGATGGGTATGGTACACCAAGTTTCCAAGTCATTTCATTAAAGGTGTACGTACTTCTTACGTGACATGAATGTGTAGGTATGTGTCATATCAGTACATGTTCCGGTCTTATATTTAATAATAGTACGGCGTTAACTTCATAGATTGTAGACAATTGAAATATAAACATCAGCATCTGCAGACAATCAGCATTGCGTCAGCGACAAATAAAATGATTATTACAAAAAGTCAGTAGTAAGGTACATAGTCAGTTTATGATGGGTTTTATCATTATTAAAGTGGATTTTTAATTATAGGTAAAAAGTCTGAAGCTTGTATTATTTTAAGATTTTGCTGAAAGCGTAATTGGGTGGATCGTAAAATTTAAATAAAAAATTGTTAACTTGTACTTAATAATGGAACTAGTAATATTAAATATATATAAATAATTTGGTAGGTTTTGAGTAGATTTATTTTGATATTTAATTACATCATCAGCATCCGATGATATTTTTTCAAACATTACATAACAGACATATGTCATACTGCTTTATACTATAAGCTAACATTAGTTTAACACAAATATTTGATAAATAAGGATTTTAAGACAATATAAAAATAAACAAGTATTATTTAAAAAAAAATGCGGCTTAAGCTATTAGCAATTTTATGTACTTTATTTTAGCAGTACACCCGGCAAAAGAAACTATTTTTTTTCATATAGCTAGTAAATAAATGTTTTATTACATTTGTGAGAAATGTTTTGAGAAGAAAAATTGTACATCAGGTCTTTTTATTCGACTGTAAAATTCAATATAAAAAAGAACAAGAAATTATTATATCACTTTGATTAATATAAATTATACATCACGAATAATATATAGATAAATAAAAAATTGGCAAAAATAATCTTCGTAATGTTTTTTCAGTATCTCAATTTAAAATATTCTAATTCAAACGAGCGATTATTACACGTTTATGATAAATGCATTTGTTTTATCTATCATATATTAAAAGGTTCCTAAGGCTTATGTCGTAAAATAAAGGGCAAACTATAACTCTTTTACTTTTAGATTGAACATGTAAGTGCATTCACTTGTACTGTTGACGCCAGAATTTTCAATACCCAGTCTCAACAGGCAATATTCTTGACTATTTATTTAATTATTTTTTTCTTAGTTAGGTTTCAGAGGTAATTCACTACTCAGGCTATAAACATTTATTTGTAAAATTAAAAGAAAGTGTTTTTTTCTAACTAAATATCTGTCATCAAAACGGAAAAGTTAGTTAGCGCGTAGAAATTGGTTGATTGGCCTAAATTGTCCTAACCAACCAGAAAACAACGATAACACAAAGTTGTTTCCCCGCGGGATTCGAACCAACGACCTCCGGTTTATAAAGCAAGGCCAATATTATAGGTAAGTAATATAATCCTTGGCCTTAAAGAAATGCGATGCAAGACGTCACAAGTCGAAAGATGGAGAGACAAATGAGATCATGACCGTTTCCGAACCGTGAGCGTACGAAATCCATTCTTTACTTAACTGATCTAGAGTAGTTAACAAGTTACAAAGAAGCGTTATCCCGCATAGGAGCGTTTATATGATACAAAAAACTATATTCGTTTAATAATAAAACACAGTCTTTTGACTGACGTCCTGCAACAAATAAGATACTCAATTCGCATCTTCTCTTTTTAAGTATTACCTTGTTATTTAACTGTGTGGTGCTTATGATCTAATGCTTGTCTTGGGGTCCAATTTCATTTTTATAATCTTATTATTCTTAATTTTTGTACATATTTATGACATAAAAAATATGTTGATCAAAAATGTCATCCTTTTGTAATATATTTAAAAGCCTTAGTAAATGTTTAAATCTAAACATATTCAAAAATACTGTTACTTAAACGTAGCCTTAGTTATGCAATGTATATTTAAGTCAGTACAGTTTAATACTTATGCAAATAAATATTTAGTGTTATTAAATCTTGAATTAGACGGCATTTATAAAGAATAAAAGCTTATAATATACCAGAGACTTAAATGCAGTAGCAGAAATCGCAGACCATTGTCGATAAAGCCGATTATGTTGCGAATTGTGGATTAACCTTTAAAGATGGATCAAGAATTAAATTGTTTAGAATAATGATACTATAGTAGATTGATAAAAATATGTCAACTGTAAATAGGTTTTTCACTTAGTAGGTAATTAAAGTACAAATCTCAATTTAAAAATGTTTCCTACAAAACTAAACGTAGTTCAAGGAAAAACTCAATAAGAGAGAATAACAGATGCTTATTAAAGTTTAAATATACTTCATTTTAAAATTTGAAATGTTTCACCTAATAACACATACATTAGAGTATCTTACAGTTATAATTCAAACTCGTTACGGTAGGAAGGCTGTTTACATGGGTTTATGTCTATGGAGTTCAAAAAGTTAGTTATATGCTTTAAGATTAAACTAATTCCAATTGAACAAGCAGAAAACGTTTTGAGGTAAAATGCTAATTATAAAGACTGGAATTTCTAATAACCATACAGCTTATCAATGAAGCATTAGGAATTTGTGAAAACAAGAAAATCAAAATTACTAGTAACAAAATTTTAATTTAAACATAATACAATTTGAGAAAAGATGTTAACAGCAGTGCGTATGGCTAAGTATGTGACTCAATTACTTTGTAACTATCTTATGATTAGTTTAAATAATTTAGAAAGATAACCAATTGATACGAATTTAACAAGTTATTAAGGTATTAGAAAAAATGTAGAATCTTGAAATTATTATAATTACTTAATAATTCAGCGTGTAGAACTGTTTTATTACACATTACAGGGACTGGTGTGACGGCATCATGACAAAACTGTTGTCGTCTGTTTATAAATAAGATATTTAAAAAATCAAAACCGTCCGTTTAATATTCTACACTGATTTACGTATACGTAGCACATTCAAATAAAAAGAAGGATATTAATACGATTGGCTTCAACGCTAAGTAATTAAAAGGATTGTGGAGCAAAAATAAAAATTCATAATGGTACGTCAAATAAAATAAAGCAGCAGTTTGTACTCCAAAACCAGCAATAACAAGTAATAAAACAAAAAGTGTGTGCGTGTTATTTTAATTTTTTATACGTTAAAAGCAGAGTGAATGAACATGGTCGTGTAATGTTGTATGCGCGCACATCTTGATCAATTAAGAATCGACTATAATGGCATCTGTTACTCAGAGCTTTATTTACTTCAGTGATGTTTAAAATGTCAAATTCTTTAAACAAGATACTAAGCGTAATAAGAACTAAAATAAATCTCGTCACTTATAAGTGGTTATCTTATGGTACTATGAAGAAATATTTTAAAACATAAAATTACAATTCAATATATCGGCATTAAAATACTGTTTTTATAAAAAAATTAACGGTTACAATACTCTATACGGCATCTATAATAAATTGAAATTGTATTATTCTCTGACATAAGTAAAAAAGTAAACCTTTAAACTGAACTAGACTTAAAACAACCGCACTAGAAGCACAATGTCATATGTACCACTATACTAACATAGTGATTATGTAAATCATCGAAAAACGCGCTAACGTCCCATCGGTCGAATCCGTGGATGCGCTTTCAAAGCGTTCATTAACATAATTTATTCGCGACTGTCAGTGCGGGACTTAAATTTGCGGGAACGCTTTTTCAGCTTCGACATTATTTTAAAAACTGTCACGTATTTTTCAGCATCGATGGATTCTCGAGATCAAGTTTAATAATGTCATAAACAGAGTGCGGAGAGAACGACGTGATAAGATCACATACCGAATACTCCCTTCATTGCTACATATTTTTGCTGTACCTACTAATAGTTATCAGTTTCTTTTGAAACTAAGGGCAGTTTGTAATATAATGAATAACTTTTATTGGTACAGACATTTTTTAGGTAGTAAATCCCATTTGCATAGGAAAATGACAAGAGAAGTGCGATTAATTCAGATGCAAAGTAGTTAAAGACGAACATTCTTTTATTCCTGGAGCTTAATGAAATTAAAAAATATATTTAAATTTCTTAGGCCTTAAAGGAGTAAACAGTTGTAAAAAAAATCAGATCCATTTCAAATCTCAATATACGTTGTTAATCTTTAAATATGACTAAGTGTAATAGTATTATTCACAAAATAACAAAATAACAACTGCTTACTAAAAACATTCAAATGAATATTAAACCTAATAGCGGTGCTTGTTCTCACTCTCATTTGTGAAAACTTCAATAGACTAATTCACTAAATGTCTCACTAAATGAACCGCAGCGATGTCCTATCACTTGTCATCAGCCTGTGTTAGTCCACTGCTGGACATAGGCCTCCCCTAATACACTCCTACCTATTAGGGGGTCTTGACCGTATCCCACCACGCTGGTCCAATGCGGGTTAGTGGGTGGACCAAAATATCCCTCAATATATCAATAAGCCACATTCGACATTGTCCAAATGTTAGTTTAATTTAAATTATTAATTATATAAATACATATTGGTTTACCCAATATAAAAAAATGTATTTACTAATTAAAAATATATACATAACGTACTAATACATAACTACAAATTAGACTTCACAAATTGCTTATACCTTAAATTAGGTATAATAAAGTATGTCATCATAAAGTTGTCCTGCCGTGTGTGTTATCGTTTCCTAAACGTGTACATTTACGTGACGGGAATGTCATAACGTAAATGTATTGTGCATGTCACGGCCTCACATTTAATACTGTGTGAGCTGAGAATGCGAGATGTTTGTCTCACTGATTCGCATTAGCACCAACCGTTGTGACAACAATCACGTTCTGCGGTTAACAATTTGGACGGAAACATTCTCTAAATGAGGTCTTTTATACGATCTAATTAAATGTAATGCAAGTAACCCTTGGACGGTTTGGGATAATTGAATAGAACAATACGGTAGGGGCTACGCACATTATCAGGAAATATATTCGTGAATTAATATATTTGGACATTAAAACCAGCGTTTTCTTCTCTCGAAGGACTCAATTGTATCATTATCTTTCGTTATTATTCTTTGTAAAACAACACAATAATAAAAATCGTAGTTACTTCTAATATTAACCCGATAAGAACGTATTTTAAAAACATTTTTATGTAGATATGTCCTTTAAGCTGATGAAGACTACGGCGGCCGACCTGAATCAAAGATTAACCATCTCAAACCAATACAGGGGATATTATAAATGATGGTACAAAGTGCACGAGTGTTCGCGTAACACATGTGCACGTTTTAACTTCATTCTCATAGAGTGCTACAGATCAGGAGCAGGGCCAATTTTACGTACATAATTTCTACTAGCCCATACGACTATGCTAGTCAAAAAGTTAACGTGTAAAAAATGAATGTATCGTATATCGAGGTTAAAAAAGATTTCGCATGAAAATTTACACCGATGGTTTGACAGCGGTTAACTTTATTGTCCTGAACATACAAAAGTACTTTGTACCTACATAGTGTTTATTGTCCGTATAGTTTACAATATCGATTACACAATAATAAAATGTACATGAAGAAGTAAACCTTACTTTTGTTTTAAAATTTGCACTTTTTCCGTCAAAATAAAAGACGATATTAAAATATTATCACCTATTTTTTATTAGCAGCCTTGCTAGTAGGTATAAACACGTGTTGAATAAACACTTTTAAAACGTTTACTTTAATTAAGAGATTTTACTTATAAAACTGCCTCCGTAGCCTAGTGGTAAGGCCGTGTACTTCAGAAACCGGCGGTCGTGGATTTAAATCCTGTGGGGCTCAAGAAATTTTCATGGTTGTTAACTAGTTGGTTCAGGCAATTTGGGTGGATCACCCAACTGTCTGAAAAGTAAGATGATCCATGCGTCGGATGGGCATGTAAAAAGTCGATCCACTCACCAACCCGCATTGGACCAGCATGATGGGGTACGGTCCAGAAACTCCTAATAGAGAAGGCGTGCCGTAGGGGAGGCCTATGTCTAGCAGTGGACTAACACAGATAAATGATGCTGATGATGACTTATGTAACATAAATTAGATATACCTCACAACAAAAAAATCTTGACTTTTTCATATTAATGTAATTTTTTTCTTTTGCGAAAATGTTTTGTTTTCAAGTTGAGTATATTTTGAAACGTATTTAAAGTTTGTTTTATTCGTTGATAAAGAGAAAACACTTAAACAATGTGTGTTACCGCTTTTTTTAACATAATATCATATTTCTGGTATTCAAGTAAAATAATGAATTTCAAAAAATTATTTTCTAATGTATTTTCACTTAAATGATTAGTTTTTAATTTAAATTTAATAATAATGTTCTCCTAGTCAACTACACGTCAAGATCACCTAACGAATATATACGAATAAATACGAATGTACGCGCAAACACAGGTGCACTCATTCTTCCCTCACTCTAATAGTCCGAGTGGGTGGATAACGGACCCGACCGGAGAGAGATCAGGCACAGGACCGAATATTTACATGCCAAACCGACACATGTATCATCTTACTTTACCGACACTTGGGTGATCAGCCTGCATTGCCCTAACCAACAAAACGAAGGAAACAGCAATAAATATTTGTTGAATCTACGCAGGTCGTGGTATTGGCTTTGGAGGCTTAGGCTGCGGAGGCAACATTAATAAATAAATTAAAGAAAGACAAATTTATCTTAACAATTTACCTCATTTAAGTCATTATTTGTTATAAGAAAAAAAACATAAGCGTGAAGTTCTCATATAGTATATTTATGAAGTATTTCACTTCATATCACAAATTTTGATACATTGTCAGCATAAAGGATGGCACCTTACATTTCTGCTGAACATTCGTTTTATTTATATGCGCTGAAGCGAACAAATTGGAGCTTATTCTTTAAAAGATTTCTCTTCACTCTACATTCAATTTTTTCAAATTTAAGAGAAGTCAACTTTATCCTTTTCTATGTAGTACAGAACAGTCTTTATACCATTTATTTTTATGCGTGAGCGTCCAAAACTATTGAGGTAATTTTTTACAGAATCTTATTATTAAAACCACTTAGATATTAAGATTTCATCTGCATTTTATTATATTTTTTATTTTAACGTGTTGTAGTCATAAAACATTACATTTTTGTATGAAATTTTACTACCAAAATACTTACCTCAGTAAAGAAAAGGGACTTACATCGGCAATAAAAAAATCTCATCAAATTAACATTACCATTAAATTACAAACCTGCATTCAGTTTCTAATGAAACTGTTAGTTCTCAATAACTATAGAAAAAAATCAGTGATAAGGAGAGAATCAGGTATGCCATCGTATCACATCGTTTTTTCACGCTCTTTTTATGACATTATTAAACTGGATCTCGAGAATCCATCGATGCTGAAATATAAGTGACAGTTTTTAAAATAATTCAGTTTTTAAATTTGAGCTGATAAAGCGTGCCCGGCAAATTTTGGGTCCGCACTGACTGTCGCGAATAAATTATGTTAGCAAACGCTTCGAAAGTGCATCCGTGGATTCGGCCGATGAGACGTTAGCGCATTTTTTGTCGATTTAATTAATCACTATGTTAGCAAAGTGGTACAAATGGCATTGTTCTTTTAGTGAGGTTTTCTTAATCCAGGCAGGTTACATTTTTTAATCGTACATACATAAAAATATCTTTTCAATTTGTAATAGAGATTGTCTAGATTAATTAGGATTACATTATTAAAACACGAATGTTTATGTTTATGTTTTTGTAGCCAAAGTAACAGACCAAATAACATTTATAAAAGAATAAATAATTACATATAAAATTACGTTTTTGGTCTTAACATTTTTCTTGTGTTATTCTTCGTTTATTCGTACAATACGTTTCAATTAAAATAAATATAAAGAAATATTCAAGTTATTTTGATAGCTTATCTAGCTTATGTAAACCAAGCTCACATTATTAGATACACATTATAATTAAAATGAATTGAAAAAAAAAATATTATTAACTTTTGAAGTTCAACAGATCTGCAGCGGTTTTCTTCTCTCCCGCATTATCACTTAAACGCTAATTTATACTATCTGATTGCTGCCTCATTTAATTCGACGTACTATTATAAATATTTATTTTTGCTCCATAAAGCCTTTAATTACTTAGTCGCAGAGTGGTAATTGTATCATTACCGTTCTTTTCAAGAAAATGTTTTAATGCCACGCATAAGTGTACAATATTAAACCAGTGGTTTTATATTTTCTTATGTTAAGAAAAAAACGGTATTGATATGATAAATTCATAGAGGCTGTAATTTTTCTTACTTTGTAGTGCCATTTACATAGAATAATGATACGTAGACATAGCCATTCTTCTCAACAGTTTTTTTTTGTAAATCTTTTAAACTAACTATAAGACAGTAAAGATATAATTAAGGTTATTTATTATGCCATACGCCCGGCCTTATTGTACGCAGTATAGAATTGATGAAAACATTTTTCACTACAATTCTCAGAAAGTAGATATGCTTAAAAATTTTAAAACTGGAAGCTGGAAGAATCGTTCCTGACTGTTACGACCTCGATATTGACAGGATGATGATAAGAGACGAAAGATGTTTTTACAGAATCAGTTAAGTAAGAATAATTTAATTTCGATGACACAATACAAGAAACCGGTGGTAGGTCACCTTTTTTACCGGTGGCAGGTCCCCTTTTTTACATGGGACTGTCTGGGTGGGTACCACCGCGGTGCCTATTTCTAGCGCAAATCAGTAGTGTGAAATCACTTCTGCGTTCCGGTTTGAAGGGAACCGTAGCCAGCGTATTTACTGGGTAAATGAGACTCAACATCCTATGTCTCACGGTAGGCAGCGCGTTGGTGATACCAGTATTGCAAATGTCAATGAGCGTCGGTAACCACTTTCCATTAGGTGGGCCGATTGCTCGTCTGCCCGCGTTGGCCATAAAAAAAAACGGCGGATCTGCCTTATAGTCGGAGTCAAACAGAACCGCAGTACAAGTGCAATTAGTCAATTGCTAATCCACTTGTTTTGCGTGGCAAATACCGCTTCGTAATGTAATTTTATTTTCTGTTTCACAATTGCTCATATTTGATAATACGTGAGAAGCGATGCAAATGTTGCATTCAACGATTATTTACGGGCAATTAAGAGCAATTGGTTGACTTTGCCGCGAAAATTTAAATTCATTGTATTTAGGTTTAGCCAAAAGAAGACGCATGCTATGTTTAGATTAGGGGAGGGCAATACAGCTTATTCAATTTCTATGTCAACTTATCATAATATAACTTAAATTAATCCTGGACTAAACGCATATGATTAATTGTTTTAAAAGGCGCGCACTGTGCAATGTCATAAAGTTTTGAACGCATCGCAATATTTTAAAATATCCCTTAATATAAAAAAGTACATTCATTAACATCAAAACGATAACATATTTTAAATTATTAAATTAAGCAATATATTGAAATTATATTGACTAATTAAAAAGTACATAACGTAGTTTAACACAATTGCAACCACTACAACCAAGACTTCACAAATCGCTTACACACTAAATTAGTTATGATACATAAAGTAGTCGTACCGTGTGTGTCATCGCTACTAACCGTGTACTTTTACGGGACGCGAATGACATAACGTAAATATATTGTATCTGTGATGTCACGGCATCACATTTAATACTGTGTGAGCTGAGAATGTGAGATGTTTGTCTCGACTGATTCGCATTAGCACCAACTGTTATGACAACAATCACGTTCTGCGGTTAACAATTCGGACGGAAACATTAATTAAATGAGGTCTTTTATACAATCTAATTAAATGTAATGCAAATAACCCTTGGACAATTTGGAATAGTTTTACTGAGCAATACGGCGGGGTTACGCACGTTATTAGAAAATATATGCAGGAGTATAAATGTTTGGACATTAAAACCAGAGTTATCTTCCCCAGAAGAAAGAAAATTTAACATTATCTTTCGGAATTGTTCTTTGTGAAACAGCACAATAACAATAATCGTAGTAACAACAATACTTCTAGTATTAACCCGATTACTACGGCTTTTAAATCAAATTGTACCAATGTATACATTTTTATGTAAATATAGCCTTTAAGCCGTTAAAGACTACGACGGCCGACCTGGATCGGAGATTAACCATCTACATATGGGACCTTGTACCTTTACTCTCATATTGCGACAGAGATCAGGGGCAGCGCCAACAATTTTTACATGGAATATCTTACTTAATAGGCAATATATTACACGGGGTACGGGGTAACCAGCCCGCATTGCCATAAGATCCTAAGGAACAACCATGAATAGTTATAGAGACCCCGCAGGACTCGAACTTACTACCCCCGATCTAAAAGAGAAGCCCATACAACTAGACTACTTTAAAAATTAACTTATACAAAATGGATATCAAAGATAAAAAAGGTTTTGCGTGAAAATTTACACCGATGCCTCGATAGCGGTTCACTTTATAGTTCCGAACATCTCAAAGTACTTTTGTACCTACATAGTATTTATTGTCCGTATAGTTTACATATCGATTACACAATGATATAATGTACGTGAGGAAGTGAACCTTACTTTTCTTTTTATATTTTCCACTTCTCCATCAAAATAAAAAACGATAGTAGGTAAAAGCACGTGTTGAATAAACACTTTTAAAACTTTATCTTTAAATAAAACTTTACTTATATAACATAAATTAGATATACCTCATAGCAAACAATTCTCGAGCTTTGTGTACTAATGCAATTTTTTCATTATTTCATGAGGTGTTGTTTTCACGGTGACAATATACTTTTGAACTAATTCAAAGTTTTTTTTAACTTGTTGATAAAAACATGTAAAACATCCATCCTTTTCTAATGTAAAATCATATTTTTGCATACAATTTAAAGAAATAGCTTTGAAAAGTAAATTGTTGTAAAATATATATTGAAGATATTATTTAAGACTGATAACCAACCCGACCGGGGAGAGATTGGGCACAGTACTGACTTTTTACATGCCCATCCGACGTATGGATCATCTTACATTACTGACAAGCGGGTGATCGGGCCGCATTGCCCTAACCAGCTAGAAAACAACATGAAAATTTGTTAAGTCTCCGCAGGATTCGATCTTACGACCTCCGCTTTCTGAGGCGCAAGCAAATACCACTAGGCTACGGAGGCAGTTATATTTATGTATTATTATCGCCTACTTTGTACTTAAAAATGTACATATTAATAAATATATGAAAGAAAGACAAATTTATCTTAATAATTCACCTGATTGACGTCGTTATTTGATATAAGAAAAAAAACATAAATGTGAAGTTCTCATATAAAATACTTCATATTAAAAATTTTGACACATTGTCAGCATAAAGGATGTCACCTTACACTTTTGCTGAACATTCGTTTTATTTATATGCGCTGAAGCGAACAAATTGAAGAAAATTCTTAAAAATTTCTCTTCACTCTACATTTAACTTTTTAAAAATAAAGTATAGTCATCTTTGTCCTGTTTAATACAGTCTTTATATAATTAATATTAAATGCGGGCGTCAGAAACAGAACAGAATTTGATTTTCGTTTGCCAATTTATATTTTTATTTTAAGGTCTGAGAAAAATGTAACAGTCTTAACATAACACATAACATTACATTTTTCTATGAAATTTTCCTTCTAAAATACACGCCTTAGTGACATTTTGTTGTCCTTATCCTGGAAGAAAAGGGACTTACAACTCGAACAACTTCTGTAGCAATAAACGTTTATATCATATTACAAATCTGTATTCAGTTTAAAATTAAACCGTTAATTCTCACTAACTATAGAAACATATTCATTGTTAGGAAAGAATTGGGTTTCGTGATCTTATCACATCGCTCTGTGTATGACCCTCAAGAATCCGTCGACACTGAAAAATACGCGACAGTTTTTAAAATACTATCGAAGCTGAAAAAACGTGCCCCGCAAATTTAAGGCTTGCACTGACTGTCGCGAATAAATTATGTCAATGAACGCTTTGAAAGCGCATCCACAGATTCGACTGATGGGACGCAAGAGCCTTTTTCATCGATTTACGTGATCACTTTGTTAGTAATGTGGTACAAATGACATAGTTCTTCTAGTGAGGTTCATCTAACTCCAGTAAAGTTACAAAATTATGTTTTTTCAATACTGTAAATAATGTATATATATATATATATATATATATATATATATATATTACTATAAATATATATAAATCATCAGTCATCGTGAGTAGTCCACTGCTGGACATAGGCCTCCTAATACACTCTTATCCATCAGGTTTGGACTGTATCCCAAACGCTGGTCCAATGCAGGTTGGTGGATGACGACTTTTGTATGCCCTCCGTACGCTGGATCCATCTTTACTTTTCAGACAATAGGGTGATCTGCCCAAATTGCTAACTAACAGGAAACAATAATGAAATTGTTGGTCCCATCAGTGATCTGAACCACAGACCTCCGGTTTTAAAGCACGCCCATACTTAACATGCTACGAGTGAGTTAGGAAATAATTATTAATTAATTAATTAAACTGTAATAATTTGAAATTGGAAAAAGTTACGTTTCTGATTTCAATATTCCTTTACTTTATCTAACTTTTAATTTAATGTAAGAAATAAATAGTTAATTTCAATAGTTAAACATCTAGCTAACGTCACGTTGATTTAGTATTTATTAACATTTTAATTAATTCAAATTTAAGAATCACTATATGTATTCAATTAATTTTTTAAATTCAACGGAGCTACTGTGGTTTTCGTCTCTCTCCATTATCGCTGAAACCGCCAATTTATACTGTCCGATTACTGCCTCTTTTATTTGACGTGCAATTATAAATATTTATTTGTGCTTCGTAAAGCTTTTAATTACTTAGGCGTTGAAGTAAATATTTCTTTATTATAATACAACATTCCGATTGATATATTGTACATTTTTTTATTCCTTCAAAAACTTGTGCCATTCTTTCCAATTTGTTTATTACTTGCAAATCTTTAAAACAAACCAAACACACTCTGTATATGTGGTCTTCACTTTTAGCAAAAAACGTCGGCCACCTAGTTCGCGAGGACGGTAGCTTTCTGCAAACTCTGTGCTAGATGAATCTTACAAAAGACATGAGTCTGAAAGCATGACGTCAAAGATAAAATAAACATTAGACAGTAACGAAATATTTAAAGTCATTTGTTACACCATACGCCTGGCCTTATTGTATGCAGTATCAAAACTCATTACATCGTTTATGTCTACAACCGTTTTTAAAAGCAGTCACTGAACTGTAACGACTTCTATCTACATCGATAATATGTAATTGTTAATACATATTAAATAATATTTTATGTAGCCGTATAGCTCAGCTAAATATTTGCAATAAACACGATAAATCCGGAAAAAGTAGTTTAAATCTGTTGTAGTAATCGCGTTAGTACAAGAAATAATTGTAATTGTGATACTAATACTTGCTTAGCATTCTACAGCTTGGCCGTTACATTATCC
This sequence comes from Lamproptera curius, assembly GCA_029286875.1. NCBI lineage: Eukaryota > Metazoa > Arthropoda > Insecta > Lepidoptera > Papilionidae > Lamproptera > Lamproptera curius. Next base: position 1,137,312 of record JAGSMT010000107.1, on the reverse strand, counting down.
TTATCAGAATATTGGTATCGTCATTAGCAAATGTACTTAACTCCGCAAAAAATTGTTTTTAACATAGAGTCCTTTTAAACTATTAGGTGCACAGTTAGTTTAGTGCTTAACTTTATTTAGCCGTTCTTATCTTATACTGATTTATTACAATGACGTATATCCAAACAAACTTCGGTAGAATATAAAAATTATAAAATTAATTACTACTTTGATATATATAAATATCAACTTAGTCTTCCAATACCAACTTACATATATGCAAAGTAAATTCTTAATAAACTTACATCCGGAAATGGACTTCAATTTATATAAATTTAAGGAACTTACCGCTTCGTGGAGTAAATTTTGTTATCTGTTTCATAATTTCTGACATTTGATAATATGAGAGAAGAGATGCAAATGTTGCATTCAATAGTAGACTTAGACGAAAATGTACATTATTGTATTTATAATCAGCAAAGATCAAAATAAATGGCTGTGAAATAATACATATAAACTTTTAACCATCGTTGCATTAGTTATACGTTATATAGCGTATAAATTTAATAATTATACATTTTATGTTTGGTTTCCATCTGCAATAAGTATATTTTCAAAATTATAAAACCTTTATTTTAAATTCTTAAATTAATCAATATAATAAAATGTATTGACTAATTAAAAATATATATAACGTACCTAAACTTACCTACAACTAAGACTTCACAAATCGTTTACACCCTACATAAGTTACACATAAAGTTGTCGTAACGTGTGTGTCATCGTTTACTAAACGTGTACTTTTACGTGACGGGAATGTCATAACATAAATGTATTGTATCTGTGCATGTCATGGCATATTTAATACTATGTGAGCTGACATATTTGTCTCACTGATTCGCATTAGCACCAACCGTTGTGACAACAATCACGTTCTGCGGTTAACAATTCAGACGGAAACATTCACTAAATGAGGTCTTCTATACAATCTAATTAAATGTAATGCAAGTAACCCTTGGACGATTTGGGGTAATTGTATAGAACAATACGGCGCGGGTTACGCACGTTATTAGAAAATATATGCAGGAATATATATGTTTGGACATCAAAACCAGTGTTTTCTTCTCCAGAAGAAAGAAAATTTAACATTATCTTTCGTAATTGTTTATTGTAAAACAGCACAACAACAATAACGTAGTTACTTCTAGTATTAACCCTATTACTGCGGCTTTTTAAATCAAATTGCGCCAATGTAATAAATACATTTTTATGTAAATATATCCCTTAAGCCGTTGAAGACTACGGTGGCCAATCTGTATCAGAGATTAACCATCTATACAGGAGATCTTGTCCCTTTACTCTCATATTGCCACAGAGATTAGGGACAGCACCTACAATTTTACATGTCTATGTAATGCATGGAATATCTTTCTTAACAGGCAAGTGTGTAATCAGCCAGCATTGCCTTAAGAAACTAGGGAACAAATATGAATAGTTGTAGAGACCCCGCAGGACTCGAACTTACTACCTGCGATCTAAAAGACAAGCCCATACAACTAGACTACTCAAAAAGTTAAGTTATACAAAATGAATATCGAGGATTAAAAAGGTTCCGCGTGAAAATTTACACCGGTGCGTCGACAGCGGTTAACTTTATTTTTGTACCTACATAGTATTTATTGTCCGTATAGTTTACAATATCGGTAACACAATGATAAAATGTACGTAAGGAAATAAACCCTACTTTTGTTTTAAATTTTACACTTATTCCGTCAAAATAGAATACGATATTAGGTATAAACACGTGTTGAATAAACACTTTTAAAATTTTACTTCAAATAAAAGCTTTTACTTATATAACATAAATTGGTTATAGGTACCTTACAGCAAACAATTCTCGAGCATTATACGTTAATAATTTTGAAAAGTAAGTTTTTCTAATATATATTTAAGATATTATTTAAGACGTATAAACCTGACCTGGGAGAATTTGTCAAATAACTTTACTTTATACATGCCCATCCGACGTAGTGGATCACTACAATTACTCGAGCAGTGAGTAATATTGCAATTGCTCTAACCAGCTAGAAAACAACCATTATTTAAATTTGTAAGTCTCCGCGGATCGATTACGACCTCCGCTTTTGAAGACGCAGCAAAGACATCTAGGCTTACGAGACAGTTATATTATGTATTATTATCGCCTACTTTGACTTAAAAAATGTAATATTAATAAATATATGGAAAGACAAATTTGTCTTAATAATTCACCTGATTAACGTCGTTATTGATATAAGAACAAATATATAATTGAAGTTCTCATATAAAATACTTATGTTAAATATTTAGAATTGTCAAAGCAAAAAATGTCATATTCACTTTTAGCTGAAATCTTATTTAATATATGTGAAGGTACAAATTGAAGCTCATTCTTAAAAGATTTCTTCACTCTACATTTAACTTTTAAATAATGTTAGATCATCTTTGTCCTGTTTATATAGCCTTTAATACAACATTATATTTAATTGTCGTCAAATAGAACAGAACGAATAGAATAAAATTATTACAACAACTTAGATGCTAAGATTTCATTTGCATTTGATTTTCATTTACCAACTTTAATTTTTAATTTAAGGTCTGGGCAAAATGTTAGTCTTAACATAACACATAACATTGCATTTTTTTATGCAATCATGCTTTTAAAATACACGCCTCAGTAACATTTTCTTGTGCCTATCCTGTAAGAAAAGGGACTTACAACTCAACCAACTTCAAGTTGTTAGTTTTAAATTAAACCGTTTATTCTCACTAACTTTAAAAAATATTTAGTGGCAAGTGAGACTAGGCGTTTTGTGATCGTATCACATGGCATTATTAGCCTCAAGAATCCACCGACGCTGAAAACTACGTGACAGTTTTTAAAATACTGTCAAAGCTAAAAAAGCGTGCCCCGCAAATTGAAGGCCTGCAGTGACTGTCACGAATAAATTATGTTAATGAACGCTTCGAAAGCGCATCCACGGATTCAACCGATGGGACGTTAGCGCCTTTTTTGTCGATTTACATAATCACTATGTTATGGTACAAATGTCATTGTTCTTCTAGTGATATTCTTCTAAGTCCAATAAAGTTACGACATTATGGTATTTCAATACTGTAATTGAAAAAACCTTTTCGATTTGAAATGGAGAAAGAAAATTACGTTTTTGATTTGAATATTCCTACTTCATCTTCTTTTAATTTTATGTAAGAAATACAAAAGTAGTTATTTCGGATTCAATAGTTAAGGCAAGCCAACTTCACGTTATTAGTTAAATATTTTAATTAATTTAAATTAAAAAACCACTGTATGCATTTAATCAATTTTTGAAATTCAACAGAGCTACTGTGGTTTTCGCGTCTCCCACTACCACTTAAACCGCCAATTTATACTGTCCGATTGCTGCCTCTTTAATTTGACGTACAATTATAAATATTTAATTTTGCTACGCAAAGCTTTTAATTACTTAGGCGTTGAGTGGCAATCATTTCATTATCGTTATTATTAGGCAAACATTTTAATGGCACGTATAAGAAAAGCACGGTATAATATCAAACCATTTTTTGTATCTTTTAAAATATTTCCAAATGTATACATAATTGTATTGTCATATAAAATCATACCTGATTTTATTTGACTAACTTAATGATACAAATTTATAGATTGATATATATATAATATTATATTCCTTTAAAATCCGTGCTTCTCAATTGTTTATTTTTTTAATCTTTCAACTGACCTTAAGACAGCGATGAAATAGTTTTATCACACCATACACCTGGCTTTATTGAATGCATGTATTAAAACCATTAAAACAAATTTGTCTCTTCTACCGTTTTAAAAATCAGTCACTTAACTGTAACGACCTCTATTCTCTATGTACATCGATAATATATAATTTTTAATACATAAACTAGTATTTTAGTTAATATTTTATCATATAGTGTCAGCCCAGTGAAGTATAGTCGGAAGCTAAATATTTGCAATTAACGCGATAAATCCGTAGAAGTGGTTTAAATCCGTTTTTTTTTTACAGTTAGTATAAAAATATTAAAATACAAAACGCGATTAGGAATCGCGTCATTACATGGAATAATTGTAATTATTATAATAGTGTTTGCCTAGTAGTTCTGGTACTAGTAATTTTGCAGCTTTACCTTTACATTGTTCTTATCAGAATATTGTCATCATCATCATCATCAGCCTGTGATAGTCCACTGCTGGACATAAGCCTCCCCTAATACACAGAGGGTTCTTGGACCGTATCCCACCACGCTGGTCCAATGCGGGTTGGTTGGTGGACCGACTTTTTACTTGCCCATCCGACGCATGGATCATCTTACTTTTCAGAAAATTGGGTGATCGGCCCAAATTGCCCTAACCAACTAGGATACAACAATGAAAATTTGTCTCCGCAGGATTCGAACCCACGACCTCCGGTTTCTAAGCCACACGCCTATACCACTAAGCTACGGAGGCAGAATATTGTAATCATCATTATTAAATGTACTTAAATCCGCAAAAAGTTTGTCTTGAACATAGAGTACTTTTAAGTTATCAAGCTATTAGGTGCACAGTTAATTTAGTGCTTAACTTTATTTATCCGTTCTTATTTTATACTGATTTATAACAATGACGTATTTCCAAACAAACTTCGGTAGAACATAAAAATTATAAAACTAATTACTACTTTGATATATAAATAACAACTTAATCTGCCAATGCCAACATATATGCAATGTCATATCTTTATAAACTTACCTACGAAAATGCACTTTAATTTATATAATTTCGTCAGAGGAACTTACTACTTCGTGGAGTAAATTTTGTTATCGGTTTCATAGCTGCTGACATTTGATAATATGAGAGAAGAGACGCAAATGTTGCATTCAATGATTGATTTTGCCGCAATATTGTATATTTATTACACTTTTATTCAGCAAAGATAAAAATAAAAACTTTATAATAAAAAATAATACATATAAATCGTCTAAAAACACACTCGTACTTTATTTACTCATTACACAGGCAGATTTCATTGGTCAAAATTTTTAAAAACTTATTTAGTCGCTATGTAAATAATTGTTAAACTGTAATAGTAGTACTATAGTGTAGTCCGATTAGTATCTTTAGATGCGCTTTCAATTCGTTCACTATCATAATTTATTGGTAAATGTCATCAGCCTAAATTTTAAAAGGCTTTTGAGATTTGGTTGTATTTTAAAAAGCAGTCACGTAATTTCGTACGTCAATAAGTTTAAAAATGACATGACCAGAGCGTGAGATGCGTTGAGTTTCCATAGCAATCTCTTCACTTGCATTATACACGATAACCGTTTTAATAAGCTGCATTTCCGCTTTTTTATCGGCGTTCATAATAGCAATATTAAATTTTTAATATAAATTCTGAAATAATTTTAAACGAGCTGGAAATTAAAATGTTTATCTGTGTACTCATAGTAGTTAATTTTATCCGAATATCACAGGAAGGAATTTCACTATTTATAATAATTGAAATCGAAATTCCACATAACGCTTTAATAAAATATATTGTATGCCTTAAAACATTAACACTTGCATTAGAATTTACGTTTGTATGCAAGAATATATGAATATATTTATATTACTACAACTTTCTTAGGTCAATAAATTTTTAAATACTAGTGATAAGTACATGACAAGCATATAAATGTTCTAATTCATACATATCTAATTTGGTTTTTATTTTCAATTTGTAAGTAAAAAATAAAACTTTTATTTTAAAACTTACTTCTAAAATGTTTCTTTCAAAATCCCCGGAAGTATTTTGAGCCCAAACTAACTGAAGCAATGTTTTGATATACGTGTATTGAACCTTAACGATATCTCATACATTCCCTGCCCATTAGATATACGAGCTCGAAGTGGTACCGCAGAAGTTACGTGCGCACGTAAACTTAATCATTCTGTAACCGATATTGTAAGCTATACGAACAAGAAATATAGATACGGCAACAGATTTTATCGCCTGCTTCCTGAACAATAAGATCGTGTGTCGTATATTAAATCGAAGTTACAAGTGAATTTATATCACGTTTAATTATGATATTTTTTTAAGTGCCTTTTTGCAGCTTCTGCACCGAGATCGTCATACCACCTGATCGGAGGTCGACCAACTTCCCTTTCTAGTCTTACCAAACGCAGCCTTCACTCCCGAAGCTTATCGGCCATCCGTTCTTTTGACTTAATGACCGGCCCACTGCAACTTCAACGGGCTAACTACTACTATGTCGGCTACTTTAGTTCTTTGGCGGATGAACTCGTTAACAATTTTATTCGATAAAGAAACTGTGAGCATGCTGCGATCCAAAGTCAGTGGACCACGTCGTACAGTCAGAGACCACGATTCGGTCCCGTAGGCCATCACGGGGAGTACGTATTGTTTGAAGACCTTCGTATTCAAACCGTTCGGCATTGATATTGATATTGACGTCAGAATGTTGTTAAGCTTTCTAAATGCTGCCCAGCAAAACTTAATGCACCTATGGGCTTCCCTCTCGTAGCAGTGTCTTCCCAACACACGTATTGCAGTGCCCAAGGTAGACATATTCATCGGCAACTTCGAGAGTAACACCATCGATCACCATTGGAGGACCTCAGGAGAATATGTTCGTTGATCATGACCCTCGTCTGACTGATTGAATATTCATTTTTTTTATTACGTAAGGAAATGCCTACACATACACATACACATAGGTGACGTCTGACTCCCACCGACTAAAACTCCTACATTGTTTCTTCTGGCACGTAAAGAAGGTATTGAGGCACAGGAATGCCGTCTTAATTTACTGCAACCCACCAGCTTGCACCCGAATCAGCCCCACCCCTGGCCTACTACTCACTGCACATTGAAGCACGTTGTAACAAACGTGCTTTTCGTCTCGGGCCATTTGCCTGAGCAACAGGGACTGTTGAGGGCCTCAAAACCAGCGACTTGGCGCAGTGTGGTCTGCCTCCATCATTTAATATCTTAAATATCGTAGTTAAAAAAAATCATTGCCTTAATTATATTTATAGGCAAACCGGTCCATTTTTTATACATATACAATTTTGACTATAATATATATCATTATTTTCTTTAAAATAATGATGATAATTTTAAAAATTACATTGACATCTTTTTATTAGCAGACGTTATTAACCGTCAACGTCAAATTCAAGAATATTTTATTCAGTTTAGGTTCTACTGATCATTTATGTACGTCAAAAATTGAAAGAGAAATTACGAGTTTAATCTTTATGTAGGACATTCTTTTACGCTAACCGTAAGTTTAAGCCGGCGTTAGTTATATAGGCGCATAAGTATATGTTTTTGTAAGGTCCATTGTCTCAGAAACTAATGTGTAGATAGACCTTTTCTGAAAACCTAACCAGGAAAGATTTTGTTGTAATCGGAGGTACAAACAGAATTGAAAAAAAGGAAATTCATGCGCCATCAATTACATAACCTCCATATTCTAAGACAGTAAAAATTTAAGACAGCTATAAATGATTGAAAAAATATTTCTATATTTCATCAACCTGTTTAGATAAAAGAAACCCCCATATGATAGTTCTTCAAATGAATCTCGCTATAAAACACTGTGAGTTTTATTCGACCTCGTTACCTTTATCAAACTCTTATAGTAATGCGAAACATCCAAAAACCACCCCTCTTCAAGTTAAATTTAAACACTTAAGTGCATTCACTTGTATTGTCGACCCCTGAATATTGAAATTTCCATTTAGCGCATAAAATATTCGTCAGTGGTTGATGGTTTATTTTCGTTACCTTTTTTTGTAAAGCGCCAAAGGTTATTTATAATTGAGAGTGTCATTTATTTTTAACAGAATAATTTATCGTTTCAAGCAAACCACTTTAAAAGGCGCTGAATAATAAAGCATAATGCTTGAAAAGTGTCATTGTATCTGCAATCAGATAAAAGTTTGAAAAAATAGATAGAAAAAAAATATTGAGCTCTTCTTATAATTTCATTATCCCCAAATATAACCGCTATAATCGTATGAGGGAGAGAAACGTCCATTATACTTTCACAGAAATCCAATAATGCTTCCAATGCCTAGAAATTTCTGTTCGACAAATTCACTTAATACCATGTTAAATGAACCGTGCGCAAGTAATAAAAATTATGATTTACTCTGAAACGATTTATAATATCACTCTTTTCGGAATTCAATATTCGTACAGCGAAGTCGACTCGTCTTTTTTAATCAAAAAATATATTCTGTGTTCTACCGGAGAACGGCAAATAATAAAGGAATCTAGTTTGCAAAAAAATAACATGCAAACAAAGCTCCGATTACTTAAACAGTGCTGTTGAAACGAGAGCTACAGGAAAAAGCTAACAGCACTGCATGTTTACTTTTCTATCTTATTTTTAACGAATGCTCTTGGTATTGTACTATGCACCTTTGCGTTTAATTAATAAATAAAAACATAATAAAACAAATAAAATTTTTTAGATTTACAAATATTAATATACATTTTTTTTATTTTCATTTACGCGATTATAATCCATGTTAAATCCACTTTTTAGGGACTTTTCTCGTCTTTTTTTCATATTTCATATTTTATTTCCGACGATTTGGACACTTCCATAATCATGAACAGATTAAGGTAAGATATGTATCTCAATGTGTTTCTAATTACCAGTTTTTTATTTAAAATTTGATGCAATGCTATCCATTTCTTAATTTTTTAATATTCTTTGGTAATTTCTATGCCTTCCCGAACCATTCCTGGAATAGATCGATATTCTTACTTATATAGGTGTGTTATAAAAACTCAACCATTCTTTAAATTTGATAAACCACCACCTTGCGAAAGAAATAACACTAAAAATTCGTAAAAAGTCTATTTAACATGCATGTATATATATATATGTACATTAGAAACCGTATAAAATATATTTTATCAGGTTACATTAAAATTAATACATAATTGACAAGACTTGGCTCTCTCCTGGCCATGCTTTCTTATAATAATAAGCACCATTAAAAATGTTCAATTGATAATATTCACCGCTAATTATCAACTACTCAGTAACAAAGTTGAATAATCTTAGAGGCAATTTTTTCTTAATTGGTAAAAAGGTACCGTACAAAAACCTAAAGTATTAAATTCTACGAGCATTATTTCAAGTACTCTCTGTAATTAACCATTAATAAATATTTATCTCATGAAATTGTATATATATTACAAACTAGTTGTTCAAATATGTACATTAGAAAATAACATTTTTATACAGTGTAAGCTTAAGTTCTGCTTTTCCTAAACACTACCAATATTAGTAAAATTGTAAAGACATTCTGTGTTGTTGAAAATCCTTTAACATTAAAAGTTTTTATTTGCCTACTACTTATACTCCTTATACTTTAGATTTATTATATCGGTTTTATTCAAGCGAAGTACTAATATGAATTTTGAAACGTCTCGGTTAGACATGGAATCGTAGTTTACTTTTATTTAAGAAAATTATTCTATAAGTTTCATTGGTTTACGAACATAATATTGTATTTTAAATAAAATTACGCATTATATTTTGCTGTCAGTTTATGCTGTTTTGTGTGGACCAGCAGACCGAAACAAATAAATGCTATGAATTTTTTAGAATTCAATTGAAATAACATTTCTTCTCTAAAATATTTATTTTACGTTAAGCAATAAAAATTAAAATGTAAAACTACTTTTTTTTTTAATTAAACAGAAATATCATTTATTTACACATAACAATCTAAAACACGTAAACTTTAAAAGATTATGTGTTTCTTGGTGGAAATATTACACGAGGAGCATTTAAAATCAAGGGCAAACCCGAAAAAAAGAATTATATCTTACTTACACAAATTAATAGCTTGAATGAAAAAAGAAATGGTCAAATATACATTTAAAGCTAGATGCATTTGCCTGTGCTATTTTATTATGCAACGCGCTTCTAACGATGCATACGTAAACACTAAGCGTACATTTTAAAGAACAATGCACGGAACAATATTAAGATAGTAGCGCAGATTAAAAATGTATGGAGAGTAATAATTGTTGAAATATACGAGCGGCGGTATTATTTCGAAAGCTTTTGTTCCAGTGGTGGAGAGTCACAAAGGGGAGAGTCTAGAGCTATTCCACGTGCAACGCGCGGACATGGGCGCCTACTACTGCATCGCGAGCAACGGCGTGCCTCCCACTGTCAGTCGCCGATATCACGTGCAAGTACATTGTAAGTAACCAGCCATTTAGTGCACAATTTCTATGCAAGCCATTAGTTCCCCTGTTTAATGCTAACTAATAGTTTAATAACTGAACGCTGTCCCGCCTCCGTCCGATTTATCATTTTAATTTATTCCGTCTGTTGTCTACGTCTGGCCTTGAGCTGTATGGTAAATGGGAATGCATTTATTTATTAGATGAGACGTTGGTGCAATTATTTTAATGGCATTCTATACAAATTACCTTTAAGCGATTCACTTGTCTATACATACAAATAAATAAAATAAAATGTCTGTTTGTAACATCAAACTTACCTTTTTTAATAATAACATTGCGATATATATTTTGTTTTTCTGTCTGTCTGTTATGTTTAATCTCTAAATGGCCGGTTCGATTTTGACGGTATTTTCCCTCAAAAATATCTGATGTTGCTGACGGTAATTCAGGCTACTTTTTTTCAATAAAAGATATATTTTCTTTTATATATTACCATGCGAAGTTAAGTCGCGGACATAACCTAGTATATATTTATATATTTTATGTTCGATAACCATGTAAATTTTATCTGAAAATTATTTTATACCCCCTTTTTTACGATAGGTACTACCAGCGAGAGGTACCATTTACAACATTAATTTTATATCCTAATTTTTTTTTATTTTATGACAGTCATACCACAAGTTAAGGTTACCAACCAACTGGTTGGTGCACCGATTGGCAGTGATGTCGAGCTACAATGCTACATAGAAGCTTCTCCTAAGGCCATGAACTCCTGGTACCGAGAGGACGGTATGGTCTTCTAACACTTTCAATCGTATTTGAAATTTGTTATCATTGTTTTATGAATACATTACTAATTTTATGTTGCTATTACAGCTCTAGTAAGCGACAAATTATTTGAGAATCCCAAGCTTCGTATATCGGAAAACGTGGTGAATGAATACTCGTTATGGATGAACTTGACAATAAAATCACTAGCGCCAAAAGACTATGGAACCTATGTTTGCGCTTCCGTCAATGCCTTGGGAAAAATGGAGAGTCAAGTAAGCTTGCATAGTAAGTACCTTAATAAAGGAATTTTGGTCTTTGGAAAATATAAAGGAGTAAAAACTGTTAATAGATATTTCGTGAAAGAAATTTAATTCCACATTACTCTTTCACTATACCTATTTTTGTGTAAGTAATTATAAAGATTAAGATCGACTTACCGGAAAACAACGATTTAGGTTTTACACTTTTATCTTTCTTCTTTAACTGACTGGAATATTATTAATGCCTCTTATTTATATATATTTGTTACGGGTTATATTCTCAGTTTTAGGTTCAAAACATTTTATATCATCGTGAAGAATATGATCTATTTCTTTCTGCAATCTGTCTAATGAACGTATAAAATATCAAAAATCTAACATTTGACACCTACTTTAAATTCTTTTAATACTTAAAAGTTATGAATGTTTGAGATAAGGCAACGTAAGGACAAAACAATTTAATGAGTATGTTTAAAAAACTTTACTACTGCCATTGAAAAAATCAGTTGCAATTAATTCAATTGGGACTTTTAAAATAAGCGGCGTTGATTCTGGCACGACGAAATTTTGGTAATATGTTTACTTACAGATCCCGCTGTTGCTTCCATTATCCCGTATCTATCATTAATCATTGTCTTGCCTTTCTTTACGTAGTATTAGAGAAATATGATTTTTCGCTAACAGATAGAATAATGAGCCAATTTACCAGAGGCTATTATTTAGGCGGGAAAAGCTTCCAGTGCACAGAATGCGTCTTTTTTCAACTTTTTTTATAATTATATATCATAAGTAAAATGAGTTAACTAGATCAAGGCAGTCTTTTTGGTATTTTCGTATTATAACTATGTTAAATGAAGCTTGCAAGATTTCAGATATTAGACATTAATAAAAGAATAAAAAAAGTACGTTACATTTTTTAGAATTATGTTATGACCTTATGATGATGGGTTTAAAACTTCCCGTAAAACTTTATTTTATTGTTTTTCGATGGTATGTTGGTGATCACTTGATTAGCAAAAATTTGTATCAATTCACCATAGGTTTGTAGATGTATAATAATATTTTAAAGACAGTGTTCTCATTTCAGCATATTCAATAGGCTTTTTGCCTAATGCTTTATTGTTATGTAAAATAACAAATACTTTAGCTTAGAGACTCTATAGCAAGTGCCACTACTGATATTTTAATGTCCCATATCCTTTACTTACGGTCTGCAAGGAACTATATCGTACGATCCCAACACAATTTGAATAGACGTGTCATATTCATAACCAACATATGAAAGCACTACTCGTTTCTCTACCCTATAGAATAAAAAGAACTGCATGATTAAGAAATATAAAAGTGTATACAGGGCTATAAATTTTGCCGATACTAGAAGGAAGGGCTAATAAAAAACATTTTTGATCGGTAGTAATCTAATACAGAGAACGACTATCAACTTAACGTTTGGAATAATATTATTTTAGTAAGCTTTTTTGCAAAATTATATATTTGAATTACGCAAAGTACTATTGAAATATGAACGAAATTGCATTACGTTTGAGAAGAGCAAAGAACAAATCAACTTTAAGCGACATACCCCTTGTACCACAAAGTTAATTAACGTTCGTGAGTTATGGAAGTTGATATCAGTATCGAAATTTTATAAATTGTAACCAGAAATTATGTGAACTGCCGATGCCTACATTGCAACAATTATAAATAAATATTAATATCAACAATATTTATTTACTTTTAACTTCATAATACTTTTTGTTTACGAAAAAACTACACTTGTAAAAATTGTAGCACGCTCCAAACTTAATAAAATAAAATAAATCTCATTACATCTTTAACTCATCTTGAAACATTTTTTTCACCAAAATTTTTCCTGTATGACTGTGGCAGTATTTTTCCAGCTGGATTGTGACAAATACGAAATTTTCAGGGCTAGAGCTGAGTATGAACGGATTTGCCGAGGAGCCTATGGTGTCTGGGGCAGCTTGGCAGCGGGCTAGAGGCTCGTTCACATACAGCGTACACCCCGCGGCATCACACGCCAGGCCGTTTTCATTGACTTGTCACCTCCCACCACAACTGTACGCCTTGATACTGACGACGATGCGATACCTTATAACATCTTAGACTATGTAAATATCTTTTATAGCTTAAGAATCGTATTAATGTAATGAATTAATTGTAACAGAAATTTTTGACGTTTTGTTTATAACTTGACAGTCTTAATATTTTTTTTGAAGAGTAAGAGAAATTCGTAGATATTTTTTTTTTTTAATCGTTCTAATTTTTGAATTTCGAATCTAATCAAATTTTGTTATGGTCGTAAATTCTTTTGCATTTTCCATTTCTAACATTGATATCTAACATTGCGAGACTTACGAGTGCAATATATTGCTGCGAAGCAACGTCCGAATTTTTATTTGCATCTATAAAGGACAGTTTTCATTTAGCAACGAAATATTTTACTTTTAAACGGCAACAAATCTCCACGAACACATTTTGGACGCAGAATTTTAAATAAATGCCTCCACTAAGCTCTAGTTATTATTTTCAAAGAATATTTTAGAACTATTAAAAGCGGTTTTTTTTATTAAATGTAACAATACTTCAAATGAGTTATCTTAAGTTATATTTTATCGATAAGGAATATTATATATGGTGCTTCCAAATAGGTTGGCTACTGTTGTAAATATTTTTTCTCCAATATTATATGAAACTATATTTTCTGTCCGTTTGTATCAAGTAGTTGTATAACTAGTAATGGAAAGTTATAGATATTTAAATATTACGTGAGAAAGTGTATGTGTGCTTATAAAAGAAAAGTATTTAATTCTTTGTAACTATAACTTACAAAATACTTTTTATATTATTATTTTCACGGGGTAAGCTTTCAGAGTTTTATTAGATAATTTCTTACAGAAAATGTAGGTAAATCAATTTGAATATCACTTGTTAATTAGTAGATTGTGTTTGATTATTTTTCTTACAGATAAAATTGGTTAATTCTTAGTTCAATAATAGTACATATAGCTAATTACGTAAAGTTTTTCTGTAAATTAAAAAAAATAGAACGTCATTACCATTTCTATTAAAATATATCATAAATTAAAGCAATGTTCTCAAATTGTTAATTATTAGTGTTTATTACCATTAGCCATAATGTTATAAATCTTATAAGATAACAGTTTTTAGATGTGATTCATTACAAAAAAACCATTTATACAAAATTAATCATTCAAATCTCATCTTTAACTATGCTGATAAACATGTTACTTTGACTTTGACAATAAATGTGTGAAAATAAACCGCTGATGTATAAAACCCTTTTAAAATAAATGTCCAATCTAAATTTTTTTTTCTTTTATTTTCTTGCTTTAATGCTTTTATATTTCTTTAAATGTTTTATAATTTACCTACCTGCAGATGGCATTCGCAAAGATTTTTTTCGAACAACTTCCAAGGGAAAGTGGTAGTGAAGTCAAAGCATTTAAATATTGTAGAAAAGGAAGGAAGAACCAGCATGTGAAATCAAAAAAACAAGCTGAACTTTAGACTAGACTAAAGAGATTAAATCAATACTTAACATAGTTATACCTTTTTAATTGATTTACAATAAATTCTGCTATAGCAGATATCTATACAATAAGAGTTTTATTGTAATAATAATGCAACGTGGCATATATTAATTTAAATCAGAAACCTTTAATTTAAATTAATCTAACTAATTTAAATCAATACACCGTTAATCCTTGTACAATATTCTTGTTCAATAACATTCTGTCACATAATATTGTCGTCTTTTATGACATTATTTATCATTTGATAAAATCAATATCTTACGAGTTATTAGAGATTATGAATTCGGTGGCAGAACTCCCATAGCAGTGTAGTAAATTAGGCAATATGTTAGCACATGTATTATTACTAGCAGAGTAGTACAACACAGTTTACAGTTACCTAGGTTACCTAGTATTTACTAGCTTTCGGCGCATAAATTCATATCCCATAATATTATTACTGAGCGGATTTAAATCCGCTCTAGTTAAATATACCAAAACATTTAATAAAGGTCATGAAGGTTCCGAAGAGGTACTTAATAATATATTTTTTTTGGTAAAATTGTCTTTTGTGAAGTCCGTCAAAAATTAAAATGAATATAATTTTTACTTACATAATACTACCTCTGGTTTTAAGATATTTTTTCCGCGGTAGCTTGTTTCAACAATATCTTTATTTATTTGTCATTAAGGCAGTGTTGGTCTTTTAAACTTAAATTATTTATTTTAAAATATTTGAGCAACTATTAAAGCGGTTTTGTTGGAAATCATGATATTTCCCTATCAAATTAAAAACTCTTGCAGAACAATCGGTGTTAAGATGATTTACAAAATCGACGATCGACTGTGGTTGAAATAATTCATAGTTCAAATTAAAATAAAATGCATTGCAAAGTCGATTTACTTGTGTAACGTGTTATAAAATCTCCATGAAAGCTTTCTATTCTGATTTTATTATTGCCACACGTCTACGAGGACGACAGCCAAGCCGTCAAAATATCAAACAAGTTTTAGAAATTTAATTTTCTTTGCTTCATCATCTGCGTCACAAATTTGACATTTAACTAATGATAAGTGATACGCCATGTCCATACGAAATGCAGCTTATCAACCCTTCAGTCCGCTCGTCGCTCTAGTCATATGTCATTTCTGGTTATTCCATTAATTACGCTGGCTACTAGTACACTTTTAACCGGAATGTACAAGCGTTTACCATACTGTTTTGCAGCAGAAATAGACACTAAGGTGGAACTTTCTCAATTGGTCCCGTGTAAAAAGGGATCTACCTTCCTTTAAAATCTTTTTTGCAAAAAATATAATTATATAAATTATTTTTGTGCACAGTTTACTTTTAAAGTCAACCACATTCTTAAACTGACATGTTAGAAGGCTTAAGTACATTTTATGAAAATATCGTTAACAAAGGTGTGAGCACATAAAATGATTTTTTTTTATTTATTTACTTTGAAAGGAACTTGGACTGTTTTACCATAAACAAACTTTCAATAAGCCTCTTTGTAAATTAATTTATATGTAGAAATTGAACTTCTTATAGTAAAATTATGTAAAAATACTATAAGTCTTAAGGTTTAATTTTCTGAAATGGCCATAGTACAGGCGAGTACAATGATTTAAGTGAATATTGACCAACACCAGCTAAAAAAAGCAAGACATTGTTATTTTTATCACTGCTGATATATATTCACGACCGAGTTATTCAAGACCATAGAAAAATCAGTATTACACAACGCCTTATATAATTTTTATAAGGGGTTTCAATTCTACCGCAATAAAAACTGATTCAATTCTATTTTTAGCTTTAATGCTCTAAGATTGCAGACTATTTACTAATAAATGGTTCAACAATTTTAATCGTGGCTATGATTTATTTATAAATGTTTCAACAATTTTGATTAAGCATATCTGATTCTCCACACTCTGGTCATCTGATCGAATTCTCTTCTAAGAATAATGTTAAAAAGCTTAGACCGTAGGCAACTCCACTGAGCGGGTACGTTAAACTCTGGACGTAAAGTTGGCGTTAAGTAGTCACGCCTTCGTTAAGCGTTAATCATCTTCACGATGAAAAACACGTTTGTTGACGATCGAATAGAAACGAATTCTTAAAATAAATACATATTTATAAAATAATTTACAAGGCCTTTTAAACAGCTCTCTACTCTTTTACACACTACTGCTTTCTCTAATTAAACACTCATCGCAGTGATGTTACCATATAACTTATAAAAACTAGAAATGAAATACTTTCAACAATACGGCTTTATCAAACATTTCATTCTCCTGAAAACAATTGTTTAGCAAAATAACGTTAATAGAAAACATTCATTGGCTTTGATCCTTAAAGTGTTTTAGAGTGTATTCATTACAAATGTTACGTCTGAACAGTTTTTGTAGAGACAACACTCCGCCGAGGCACTGCAGGACAATGATGAATGGCCAAGTGGGGGCGCTAATGCATTTTTCGTGTTGCACTTGAATTAATGCGCCTCCACTTTTACTCCCTAAACCTGACCTAAAAGCGTTGGACGATCGGTTATTTTGAAATATTACACTACGGATCCTTAGATGGGAATAGTTTTAGCATTCTATATTTGAGAAGTTTATATATTTCTATTTTACATTAAAATGACAATATATATATTCAATTATAAATATATTTATAGTTTTACGTAAGTTATCTTTTTTGAGATGATAGATAAAATAATATATATTTTTTTAATTTTATAAGTATTAACTTTAACCTTTTACGATAATCCCAGCTAAAGTTTTTATTTTGTTTGATTAGTTTAATCTAATCTACTTTCGTTTCGTAAATTTGAAATGACTAGAAATTAACAATTTTGAGTTTGTCCATTAGTAATGATCCGGTTCTTTCTTTGTTTCCCAATGTGTTTTCATACTAGGTAACAATAACATAAATATTATCTATACAATATCGTTCCATCAAATAAAAACAATCTGCAGTATTTTTATTATGTCAAAGGAGTATGAGTACATAAAATATATGATATAGTATATAGTCATACCAGTTTTAAGATCAGTTCTTAACTACAGTTACTAAAGTGGAACGACGATTATTGTGTGTGAATTAGGGTGTATAAAATATTTTAGAATTGAGTACCATGCATAGCCTTTTGCGAGTATCGAGCAGAATATTAAATAATTGTAAAGTAATAAAACGCGATCAAATCCGTAAAACTGAATTATTTATGATGCATAGTTTACTATTACATATGTGCTATCTTATTAAAGAATACGTGCATATTATCAGGAGTAATCAATTAATTTATTTTCCTTGTAAATTTTAAGTAAATAAAAGGAATGACTAAGCGGCTTTGAACATTTTTCATACTCCAAGGAATTCTAAGTAAATCGACGAATAATATCTCAGGGGGTTGGATCCAATTGTTAAAATTTGTCACGTACCCCTCAGTAGCACTTCAAACGAAATGCGCCCGAGTTTAATAACGCCACTGCTTATTTCATATGCCATGAATGAGAGAAAAAAAAATCTATATTCCTAGTCACGTGACGGGAATAACACGGAACGAGGTAAATTCCCATTTGTATTTTGACGTTAAAGTTAGTGATTTTTCCCCTCTTAGTTTTTTCGACTTATTCACTTTCACTATACGAATACTGCCTCCGGTTATATTTATTTTTAAATATGAAAGCTAGATAATTAATTACACTTTTGCACCTAGTTGTCATTATCATGTTTCAAAGGATGAAACCAATAAGTTGTGTCTTTGTTCATATGATCTTTAAAACAGTATGCTTTACAAATCATTCCAAAATTGTTTAATAGTGTAACATGACACTTGAGTTTGTCCTGTGACCCAGGACGCTGGTAAGGATTTTACAAAATCTGTAAAAACTGTTTTACTGCATCTTGGTACCTCAGTCTGCCCTGTGAAAAGATATGTACATAAAGTTTTTCTAATACGTCACATTTTGTATTCTGTAGCAATTAGCATTTAAAAATATTCCAAAAGTTTCGAGTCTATGCAAAATTCACGGTTACGGAAGTTTGGCAACGTTTTAAAAAAAGTATAATTAACCACCTATCTTTAATTAAAACATGTCTATAATTAACTACTACGCTTATGCTATTTACTACAATCTTAGCGCAAATACCACAAATTAAATAGGGAACAGTTTTACAATATCTGATAAAATGTTATTTAAACTGTTATGCAATAAATATATCACTACCATGTACAAAACAAAACCATTTTACGTTTGCACGGCAAAATAAAAAACACAATTACCACACAACTCGAGCAAAAACACAAATCAAATAAAGCCAAGTGAGCGGCTAATTTCTACAACAAACATCAGACCACGCTCCCACTCAGCTAAGCTCGTACTATTACATAGAATTTTAAATTCACGGCAAACTGCCCTCGTCGGAATAAAAGTTTAGAGCAACGAAACCAGTCGCTCGCAAATATCGGGGACTAAGCACAAACGGCTCAATAAAAGGCGGTGTGTCCCTTTAGCAAACAAAACTGCCAGTCATTAGACTGAGCGGAGGAAAACATTCGGTCCAATTATCTTGGCCGTAGGTCGCTGGAAAAACGCCGGCTCGGGGCGGCACCTAATGACGTTGTCAGACGGTCCCATCAATCTATTTCCGAAACCCAAAAACCTAATAACGGTCACTTAGTGAGTTCTAGGCCATATTTCGGAATTAAAAGCGCGGTTAGTGAAATTAGGGTCGGCCGATTCGTTCATTATAGATGTGACTAACTAATGTTAGAAGTTTCAGTAATAGTTATTACTAGAGTTGTTTTAAATGTTTGACTGAAAAGTTTCTTATCATTACCATAAGTGAAGTTCTAATACTAAAGGCTACATGCAGTAATAATAACAGACAAACAACGTATTTCATTATGTTTTGCTTAACAGCATGCTTATTTTTATACTTTTATTTCCAACGATGCATAAATTTTAGGTAAACGGCGTAATCGCTTTATTAGTTCACAAGTTAAAATAAAATTCTTAGGTTTTCATGCGAAACATTCAATAAATGTGTACTAACATTGACGGTTTTGAAACTTACAATTAAAAAAAACTTTGCATTCAGTTTAAAATGCAACAAAAGCCTTAACTACACTACACTTAACCAACTCTTTCATAACTTATTGAAAACAAATTTCACAATTATTCATAATAAATAATATTTATTCTCCACTCTATCGTGTTATTATATTCTCAGTGAAAACATATTGGGTCGGAATAAAAGAGCTTATTATATTCGACGTTAAAGAGAATATATTATGTACAATAGCAATAAGCCTTACTGTAATGCACTCGGGTCGGGTCGTTAAACTACTTTTGTTGTATCGAATTGACGTATTAATTTTATAACAATGCCTATATCAATTAAATTGCCTTACAAATACATTTTTATTCACAATATTTCACGGGGCTATCATTATTGCCACATTACGTCGCCCAACTTTTGTAGATAAAATAGAAGCAATCTTTCTGGTATCAAACATAAGCGCCAAACTATAATGTCAATAATTGTCTTATGTCTTCTTTCCTATATATCTCTGAAAGTTAAGAGACTTATTCTTTAAATGTTATCAAACTGAAAAGGGGACCATTTGAGCATCTTTATACTATAAGATGCCAATATCCAACAAGCTAGAGATGGAATCTTACAAAACAGTCACGTATTTTGAGTGGCTGCGGCTTGGCTCCCCCTTTCACAGTATCGTAAGCAGAGAGCCCGGAAAATTGGGGATAGAGCGCCATATTCTCTTATTGAATTTTTCCGTGTAATTAAATAAAAATCAGTTTAAACGTATAACAGTGAAAGAAGCACAATTATCATAAAATTAGCTTTCAAGTAAAATTAATTTTATGTTGAAGGAATAAAATGTACCATACATTTCATTATAAATTCTGTCTACGAGAGAACAGGGTTCGTCTCTGATTAGACTGCTCAAAGTACTAGACATTTCAATCTTAAACGTATAATATTTACGGTAATAATTCTTCAAGTATTCTTAAGAAAGTAGAAACAGAGTACTAGATAAAACTAAATTGTTCTTAATTCATTAAACCTGAAGTACTACTATTAAAACTATTAACTGCTATATAAACTACTATTAGTACTATTTAAAAAAATGTGATGCCTAAACTATTTTTATTATAAAATTATTAAAAAATAGTACTATAGCATCTATATTTTCAAATAGTACTATTAGTACTATTTAAAAAAATGTGATGCCTAAACTATTTTTATTATAAAATTATTAAAAAATAGTACTATAGTACTAAATTAGTACTTTTTAAATTAAAAAAAATATGATGCCTAAACTTTTTTATTTTAAAATTATTAAAAAATAGTACTATTAGTACTATTTAAAAAAATGTGACGCCTAAACTATTTAAAAATAAAATGGTGCTAATAGTATTCTTCTTTTAAATAGTACTATTAGTACTATTTAAAAAAATGTGATGCCTAAACTATTTTATTATAAAATTATTAAAAAATAGTACATTAGTATTATTTAAAAAATGTGATGCCTAAACTATTTTTATTATAAAATTATTAAAAAATAGTACTATTAGTACTATTTAAAAAAATGTGATGCCTAAACTATTTTTATTATAAAATTATTAAAAATAGTACTATTAGTACTATTTAAAAATGTATGCCTAAACTATTTTTATTATAAAATTATTAAAAAATAGTACTAATAGTACTATTTTTTAAATAGTACTATTAGTACTATTAAAAAAATGTAATGCCTAAACTATTTTATTATAAAATTATTTAAATAGTACTATTTTTTAAATAGTACTAATTAGTATTATTTAAAAATGCGATGCCTTAAAGATATGGTATGAATATAACTCTAAAATATTGTATTATCAGATATTTAAAAATTAATATTTTTTAATATCGTGTGGCAGAAATTCAATTAGTTTTGTCGTTCACAATAAATAAGGGTTAATTATCCAACTCAGCGCTTAAAAATAACTATTCACTGCGTAATAGTACTACTGAGTAGAGGTAGTATTACATTATAGTAGACGATCTACCAATAAATGTAACTTAAAATATAACTAGTCAACCCACAACATAGGTAGACAGAAATGTGTGGGTATAACGGCTAGTTTAACTAGTAATCACTACTTTTACTACTTGTAACATTTCCTAACGGCGTCCTTCTATTCGAATCTCTACACCATTTTAACTTTGCGTCAGGAAACCTCACAGTATTTCCAGGTATCTAACAGCAAAAAAATACCATATTACCTAATTCAATAAAAAAATATAATAATGTCTGAATAGGTTATAAAATAACCAGCACACGAATATTAAGTTTTCTTCTATTCAGATGTTCGAACATCCTTTTAATTAAACAACCCAAAAAAATGGGACGGATATTAAACGACCGCTTCATTATTAAGCTACGAGGCACTCAGATGCTAGAACGGTCGAATAAAGCTAAGATTACAAGTTAACCTCATGTTAGTAGAAAACCCCAATGATAAAGCATCTCAGGAAAATCGAGCTCGAGTAGGGTATACTAATCCCTCTTTAGTAAAAACGTTTCGTTTCAAAAAGTGATGGGTGGCTCATGAGGGACGGATCTTCATTACCCAAACGTGTTTGCAGTTAAGCCAAGGTCCCACAGATTACTAAGCAGCTTAGTGAAACTTGAAAAATTACGCACAGCCGAGTGGCCTCAACAAGTTGAACAGATTTCTACTAAAATTATGAAGATGAAACAACTTATTCTTTCGCACAAAATAAAAACAATACAGTAATACTTGCCAGAGAAAAAACAAAGAAAATATATAATGTTATAAAATTTAAATGAAGATAAAGCGTTCACAGAGTTATTTTAAATAGTCCTTTGTTAAATTACTCTATACTAGTTTAGAAGCCCACCATTACTATCCTTTACATAGTAACTAAATATAGCATCTGAAGTTTCAAAATGGTTCAATTCTCAAAGACACGCATTTTTTGTTCCGAAACGTCGAATACACAAAATATTATAATTCCCTGTATTGTATCTACAATTTTACACATATTTCCTGTGTGAAACCCAAGTCTCTCGAGAGCTGCCTTAGAGTGACCAATAATGTTCTGAATCCGAAATTAGATATATTACATGGATTTAAAGGAAGAGAGAGAGAGAAGAAAGAGATCCTATATTAGATTGACCAAAATAAAATTGTATGAATTGTCTTCTCTCGTATTTATTATATAACTTATGTACATACAAAACTTTTATTATCAAGAGCACAGACATTTCGCAAATACAAAGAGCAGTATCAACACGCTGAAGATTTCTTTGCATACATTTATATAATAATAAGATTCATAGAAATACCTTTTGGCTATTTACCTCTAATAATATATATTTCCAATGGGATCAAGATCGGGAGCGACCCGGAATATACACAATGGACGATAAAATTATCATATCATTACGAGAACCGAAACTTTTGATATTCGAAGTGACTTTCTCATTTTCCTAATAACATCGACGATGCTTTGTAGAGAGTATTTTTGAAATAGATTTGTAAAAAAACCTCTTACACCGGACTGGTTGGTCAGCGTCTTTAACGTTTATGCTATAATGCGTTTACCAAACTTTTACCAAAAAATATTCTCAAATGATCATTACGCTACATTTGTTGAATTACTATAAGACTAAAATACTTATACTTTACAATTTGGATGTAACAGGTAACATTTTTCTGTCCTTCATTTGAAATAGATATTATTGCTGAACTATAAACTTTGCATATAATTTTACCATAATAAAATGAATCTTGAGTACTTATGTAATTACTTGTCATTTAAATGATTGATCACACACTTTAGATCAAAAGTGCATTTGTTACTCTGAAATAACAGCTTTTTTGATCGACTTTTCAAAAAAAGGAGGTGCAGAATACGGACCGTTGTTACTCCGCTTCTATTTTACGGGTTTTGTTCATCCTTTTTTTTAATGATAGGTTTTAGCTAACCAATGGTCCTATTTTTCTTATTCATTTTGTGATAAGCAGTTTAATAGATATTTAAGAAATAAAAATTGCCTTATAAATACGTATCTACGATTAAATTACAAACGCTGCCAAAACCGTAAATAGATAAACATAAAGCATGCTCTACGTATTGTACTTCTTAACGTCCATATTAAAGTCTGTAAGCGCATATATTTATATTTTAATAGTAACGCACAGCAAGCATTTTAATAAAAACATTTAAAACAATTGTAATCTTCAAATGTCAAATTTCGAATTTAACGATTTATTTTCATCCCTTTTTACGTTTTTATTAGAAATGTTTAAGGTGTGTGTGTGTTTGACACACACATTCTTTGGTTGTAATAAATTTAAGATAATATCTAAAAAAATTATTGCAGCAAACATTATATTTCGCTTTTATTATAAACGATGGTCAATTATAATATAAATGTATCAAAAATATTAACGTTCATGTATATAGGCTTATATACATACACCAACGAACTACAAGTGGTTAAGCTACAATTTAAGACGCCTTTGTAATCCATATCAAAGAAATAAGTATGGTAGTTCTTATGTAAAAATATGGAATACTGTGAAAAATGTCAAGTCAATTTACGAGCATTTGTCTGGTCGCCTTTATTTGCCGGTTGAGCGGGCTTAAGAGGCCCCTGGCCAGGCACGGTAAATCAGCTTACATTTTTTCAAAGGCTCTCTGTGTTTGGCGGTTCTCGCATCACTGAAACACTTACATCGAATAAACTAGTCCAATATAGCCTTGTATACTATTTCCTCTCATAAGTTAATTTACCTAGAAACTTCTTTTCTGTCGGACGTACATGAAAAGTTTATTGATGGAAATAACTGCTTGTAAAAGGTCATGTTTATATTAAATTCAATTTGAAGTTTCTTACATATGTATCAATTAGAACAGTATAACTTACAAGAATATTGAAACAACTTGAATACTTCAAGTTTCTTCTTTATCAAGGTTGTTGTATTATTTATAGAATTTTAACAAATGATAATATTATAATCAGAGAGCTGCATAAGTCTTATTATGATTATGTTCGCCACAAAACAGTAAGAGGATACATAATTCTTGATCCATAAGTTCATATGGGTAAGACCAACACTAATTGAGAATTTTCATATTTCGACAAACAAATGTTTTTTGAAATTACAGCTAATATGATTCTCAAAGGTATAAAATAGGATTTTTCAAAAAAAAATGTGTCTCAGTATAAGTTTAACTTACGCCAATGAAAAATTAAACCAAAAAACAAAATGGTACAGGTTCAGAACCCGGTACCCATTAACTAAGAAACATCTTGATTGTAAGTTTGTAAACATACCTAATAATCCACTAATTTACGGATTTTTCGCGTTACTTAAATATATTTATTCCCGACGTTTCGGATTCTTTTTCATATACCAACTTAGTCTGCCCGTGATCATCGATCCGTAAATAAGTGGATTTGATATGTATAATAATCGCGTAAATAAAAGAAATAATTGTACCTAATAAGTTAAAACAAATTATATGTATTACGCTATTTAACAGCGCTATAAAAACAAAATCCAATAAATAGCAAATCAATCAATCAATCGTGGAAAACACAAAAGTTTTCGCATGTATTCCTGAATGCAAAACTAATAACCGATTCATGTCACGTTGTATTCGAGACTATCGTAGTTTTCAATCCGAGCTCGAAACTAGAAGATTTGTCACGTACGGAGCGACTTTTATAAAGGGACCCTATCATTTCGTCACCTTTTGTTAAGACGTTCTCGTTTGGATGTCCCATTTGAAGGCTTAATTTGCTTTTATGTACTTCGTCTTACCTTTGGCATACGTTATTTTGTGCGACATATTTTTGTAATGCATCAATTACAAATTGTTTTATAGTTGACTATTTATAAATTTGACTATAAAAATGCCTTTTGAGAAATAGTTTTTATTTTAAAATGACATATACTATTACTTTTGTTTACGCGATTACGGTAAATTAAATGTTTATTTTATTTCTTTTGTTCCCCACGTATTATTTCTTGTAATGTATAATTAGATATATTATTTCAAGTAAAACGTTTTAATTTATAATATTAATTGTGATAGTATCGTTTTTGTTTATTATTAAGCCTTGCTTTTGATAATCAACGAACTTCTTACTTATCAATTTTAATTAGGATCTTACAATAAAATCAACCATTTAATGTCGTTTACAAAGAAGTAACATTAAAGTTGGTAACTTTACAGTGTGCAAATTGTTACCAGCATTTGACCTCAATAAATATGGCTTTCCAGTTCATGATTTAAACCGATCCGTTTCCGAACTATGCGACCATGTACGTGCAGCATGATCAACGAGCCATTCGATCACAATCTATCAAATTGTGTTGCCACCGTTCAACGGAAAACTTGATCTAGGTTTTTCAAAAATGCTCACAAAATGTAACTGTAATGCAATGTTTATATCCCTAAATTGGGCTTTATTTTTTCTCATTTAAAAATATATTAAAGTAAAGAAGTATGATCTTTAAAGTAGTAACATTACTTAAAAAAAAGAACGAGAACTATGGCTCGTCGGTTTAAAACTTTAAATGAAACAATATTAAACAAGTTGATTTTCAATTCCGTGATCTTATTTCCTGTTGCTTACACGAATTTATTCTGTTCAAATGTTTTACAACTATTTTAAAATTATATCCGATTTTGCAAATCTTTTCGATTGTAAATAGTTAAGAGGCAATTCGGTCTGGATTGTGTTTTTTCGGTGGCTACATTATAACCTATATACTAGTTGCAAGAATATAACCATTTATTATTAAAATTTGAACTGTATTTCAAATTTCCTTCTCTTTTTATTTGTTAATGGGTACTGTAACTATAACGCTGTTCAGCGCTAAAAAAATTAAATATTACAAAAAAATCCTGATAGTAAAAGTCTTTAAACATATTTATAGATGTTAATAAATCATCATGTTTGTGTGAAACCTTAAACATTTTTAAGAAAAATAAAACTTGTTTAAATTCACTATGTATGAATTGCCTTATAAACGTTATAAATATGATTATTGGGCGTCTTATCGAGATTAGCCGTTATTTTATAAGATTATTTGTAGCAAACCAATGACCATTATGTATAAACTATTGTCGAATTATATAGATAGCTGAAGTAAGTTCTACCAACCTACTACGAAGTACTTCATTCTTAAACAAATTGTTCAGCACTTTTGAGGAAGATTGCAATATTTATATATTCTGTATCGTATGTTTGCAATGCAATCAAATCGAGAGGGGGAAAATTAAAATATAACTTTTTCGTAATAGTAAATGCAAACTGTAATATGAAACATGTTGTGAAGTAGGCTGTATATCTTAAATGAAGCTCGTGTAAGATTGGAACCTACAACATTCAGACTGTAGAGCAAGTGCGAATTTCGTTACGCCACGAAGGTTGTTAAATAACCTAATATTAATAATAAATGATATTATAATAATAGAAATGAATTTATATCTTTCTCTTATTATGTATAAAATTGAATATTAATTTCATTACTGAATCTTTTTGCACAATTTAGTATAATGATGAAAATAATACTAAGAGGCATTTTTACCAGTCAACAATTAGGTGCCAGTACACAGTTAATGAGATTGGTGCGCTTAAGATATGGACCAAAGTAAAATGTTTTATTCAAAACTTAATTAGGCATTCGAAACTTAATGAGGGATTCGAAGTTCAGTATAGAATCTTATAAACATTAGAACATAATATTGAAGAATCAAATAAATATACAGTTAATTCGTTAATTAAACAGCAACTAGTAATACCTTCTGGTTATTTAATCAAATCGTTAGGTTTAAATATATTCGGTTCCGAATATAAAAGAAATAATTTAATAACTTTTATTACCAAAGCAAACACACAAATTAATAGCACATTTTACGGATTCCATCGTGTTAAATTATTTTAAAAAACTCAGATTTTTTTCTCCAACACTTTTTTACCAATAAAAGTTTTGTTATGTTTCATTGTAATGTATTTTAATGGAGTAATAATAAAATACATTACAATAAAACATAACAAAACATTACATAACTTAACCTTTTGAGACACTTTTCGGCATGAAGATAAATGTAATCCAATGTTTTTAGAGAAAATCCTTTTAAATAAGAAAATAATATATTTAGTGGCGTTTAATATTATTTTGTTAAGGGTATTGAACAATTCTATGTTTGTATTGCGTATATATCATTTTGAGTAATATTTTGTTTTACAAAATATGAATTACCTCGCTTAATGCGTAAAATTATTATCCCTGAACCCGTATTCTGATTACAAAAGAGGTATGACATTAAATTTATCATTGCATTCACCTTTTACCATATTCAGAACGAAATTTTAATGAAAGAAATATATTCCTCGTTAAAATTGATTTATCCAAACTATGTTAATTTTTATTACGTATTCTGTCATTACGTACGTGAAACATACAATTTCTTTGTCCTGAGGTTACACAACGTGCAATACATATAAATAAGTATAATAAGCATATAATTGAATCTTTTATTAAAACAATAAAAATATGCAAAATATGAAATATATTTTCTAAAGCATAGTTGCTTTGCTATAAGTTGTTTCGAGGTGACACTTTACCCGGATTAAAGTTATCGTTGGGAGTCACAGCTGAATACAGAATGCAAAAGCTCTCAGAGTTTTATACTTTCCATAGCTGATGTCTCAAGAATTTTTCGCTTTTCATTTAATGCATAAAATTATTCTTTTTAAGATATATTTACATTGCACGTGGTAATATTACTGACAGTAAATACCTATTGATCGGTAATGTAACCAAGATATAATAATGATATATTATACATATATATATATATATTGATATAAGAATTATCTATATATAATATACATATATATATATATATTAATACGAATCAAATTCAAATTAGTGAAAGATCAGTGACTAATAAAGAATTTATTTTACATATTAATTCATTCTATATGTCATCATCAATACGAGATAATAAATTTAGTAACGTGCTACTGTCGTAAATCTATTTTATGTCGACGCGTATAATCCTAAAATATTTACTGCAGTATATTGTAAAGCTAAAAAAACACTAACCCGTATTTCTTCAACTTTTATTACTGAACTCAGTCTTGGAAGGAAGCTTTCATTACAATGAAGGAAGCAGTAATTAAATATAAAACGGAAGTCATAAAAATCCTTTTTACTCGGAAGGAATGAACACACAAAAAGGAACACCGCGTCGCCGCAAGAAAACGTCCCCTAGGGAATTCTCCTTACCTTCTCGATATTTCGCATATTCACGATAGTCTCCAGCGGGCGTCGTCTGGGGCAAACGAACCATTTTTTATCCAGCATGTCAAAGGAAAAATTGCAGAAAACCTTAGTTCGCTTACATCAAACGAAGTTGGTACAAACGCAAAACATATTCACGGACCAAAATTAAGTTTCTGACATGGCGATGAAATCGGATGCAAAATTATAGTTTAGTCATATTAGACTAAGAATCCCTTGGAATGAAGCAACGTTCTTAATGTATCGTAGTTTTAGATGAATTGTCATTCCATTGTCACAGTGCTATTATTTAGATGAACTGTCAATAGAATATCAATGTATATGTGACTAATAGTGACACCATACGTGGGACGTTACCTTGACGACTACGGATTATTTTATTAGTATTAATTCCGAGTCTAATTTGACAGACTTATAGCATAGGCTCCAAAACGGATGAAACTTATTCAGCTATTCGATATTTCCTCATCGTCCATCAACATCAAATAGACGGGGCACAATAAATGTTTATTGTCTCCGAATAACTCAAGTGAGAAACGGTACAAAGAGAAAAGAATGGAGCGGGCGGAAGGGACCACGACAAAAGCGATCCTTCTTCGGACTACCGTCCGTGACGGCGCTTACATTAGGGTTATCATCATCCGCCAAACTGAATACGGAGCTCCGTCTGCCGAGGGAGCTATGAGTCACTGAGCTATTACTAATTAATCGTAGTTTTCTATCAGGACTCATATTATGAAAATTGCGTTATAAATTTGTCTAACATAATGGATGTTTTAGGTCGTTATCCCTACCTTGGTAAATGAATATATATAAAAAAACATGAGCTGCATTTTGCAAACAGTTTAAAAGGGGCATATAAGACATAAAGTGAGTAAATATGGGCAGTGAAGCTACGTTTTGCAGTGTTACCTAGGAATATTGCATAAATACAACTTTTTCAATGACACCGTAGTCAGTCTAAAAACATATAATGACATGCTTCTCTAGAGTCAAAATCTATAAAACGAAGCGACGTATAGCCAGAATATTTTATAAGTCCTATTGCTGTTTCTATGAGAGAATTAAACTAATTTATACCATTTAACAAACTACTTTATACTAAAACGGCCACTATCACGTTAGCGGTATTGCAAACTTCCCGGTACATTAAAAATAATCGCGTTAGAGGATTCGCAGTAACCGACTAAGAGGTTGTAAAACGATTCAGCGTTACGCAACGCATAAAATTATACCATAAGGCAACACTTGAACTTTCGTAGTAGCAATGTAAGAGGGAACAGTTTGAACTTTTCATTATAGCGGCAAAAGCGAATAAAACTTCCGAGACAAATCGGGGTTGCGGACATTCCCTTATCTCGAGACCGTCGGATTTCTCCTGGGATGAAACATTATCAGGCACTTGTACGCTGCCACCCTAACCGATTTTCCTCTGACTTACTTTATCGAGAAATCGCTTTAAAACGTCAGCGCGTTTTAAATGGGTGTCAGGATAACTGACAATGGTACAATGTTCTACCACAGTGTATAACGGTCAATGCTCACTACAGTGTTTATCGGTTAATAATATTGTTAATTTTGTAAAAAAAAATC
The DNA here is from genome assembly GCA_029286875.1 of Lamproptera curius. Lineage (NCBI taxonomy): Eukaryota > Metazoa > Arthropoda > Insecta > Lepidoptera > Papilionidae > Lamproptera > Lamproptera curius. Next base: position 1,106,493 of record JAGSMT010000107.1, on the reverse strand, counting down.
CCGTCTCTGGGCGTATAAAAGATATACATCATTAGCCTGTGATAGTCCACTGCTGGACGTAAACCTCCCCTAATACACCCCTATTCATTAGAGGGTTTCGGACCGTATCCCACCACGCTGGTCCAATACGGATTGGTGGGTGATGTATATAAAGATATGCTTTTAATAAATACTACTTGGATTATATAGTATATTTTATCTAACATAAGTAAGATTTTGTAGCGGTTTGGCTTGTCTTCAAATGTGTTAAACATTTTTTTTTTGCTATATATTATTTTAATGTAAAAAACTATGTAACTGTGAAGACTTATTAAACGGTGTTTAAGGGTATTTTTGGGGAAATATAACAGATCATTAAAAAATTGATAACATATTAATATGTAAGACTGACTTCTGATATTCAACATGTTCATTAAAATTTAATACTCATGAAAATTTAAACAAATATGAGTTTTTTTGTTTTATTTAAAAATTTATGTTAATATCTAAAATGACTTAACAGGCTGGTGCTGAAGTCTTAGAGAAAATCATTAAATATAAAAAGTAACTACATGTTCGGATTTCGCTTAGTGACTCAGGCATTTGCAAGACCGCCCTCTTTAAGTTGCCTAAGCCTGAAACCATACCGAAATCGTCGATATCGTTCGGTAAGCTAATCGTCGGCTAACTGCTGTTGAATTGAAATAAATTTACACAATTTATTGAATCTAAAAAGTATTTTAGATTTATTCAAAGTAGTAAATTTTAATAAATTTTAATTTTTTTTTTTTTTTTTATGGCATACGCAGGCAGACGAGCAGTCGGGCCACCTGATGGGAAGTGGTCACCGACACCCATAGACGTTGACAATACCAGTGGTATCGCCGACGCGCTGCCTACCGTGAGACATAGGGTGTTAAGTCTTGTTTACGTTGGCTACAGTGCCCTTCAAACCGGAACGCAGCAGTGTTTTCACACTACTGCTTAGCGGCAGAAATAGGCACCGTGGTGGTACCCACCCAGACGGTCTCCTGTAAACAGGGGACCTACCACCGGTGAAATAAAAAGTAATGTTAATTGTACCACGTCAGACTTGATAATAAAATGATGAAAAAATAATTGTTTTGATTAGGCTCTGAAGCTCCTGAACCAATTTGAAAATTTGTTCACTCATAGAATGCTATGTCATCTTTGAGTAACATAGGCTACATTTTACCCCTGGAAAGTACATTTCACAAATCCAAAAATAATACGTGCTGAGCCATGGATGACTGCCTCCGTAGCTAAGTGGTATGAAACCGGAGGTCGTGGGTTCGAATCCTGCGGGGACGCAACAAATTTTTTTTGTTGTTTCGTACTTGGTTAGGGCAATTTGGGCCGATCACCCAATTGTTTGAAAAGGGAGATGATCCATGCATCGGATGGGCATGTAAAAAGTCGGTCCATCCACCAACCCGCATCGGACCAGCGTGGTGGGATACGGTCAAAAACCCCTTAATGGATAGGAGTGTATTAGGGGAGGCCTATATCCAGCGGTGGAGTATCACAGGCTGATGATGAGACATGGACGAACAGCTAGTATTGAATTATTCTGTTAATTTTAAAACGGTGGTAACAATTATTCTTAAAAATGCAGATATTGTCAAAAGAAAAAAATAAACATTCACAGATTTTTATAAATTTATTGCAAAATGATTTATTAATATTATAATATTACCAATATTACAATAGGTATAATTGACAGAACAATAAATTCACGTGAATTCATACGAATTAAAAAAAAAGTTGTTTGCACAGTTACATGAATTTCTTATAAAACAGTAAAAAAAAAAATGACGGTTGAAAAGGAGCTAAATGTTAAATAATTAGAACACAACGATAAATTTATGTCTGCATTATCTTAATTTGTATAATTTTGTTGATATTAAACGTCTTAGAGTAATAACATTTTATACGAAGCATATTAAAAGGAGTATCTCATTTTTCTAAGTTAACCTGGGGATTCCTCGTACACCTTTTATTGCTATAAATTTTCATATCGTTGAGGCGAACTTAAGTGTATTTTATTACATGTCGGCGACCGCAATACTACAAGCACGTCAGTACTTGCATTGCACTTTTAATTAATTTAACGACGAAACGTGCATTTTCCGCTAAAGTAATATTGAATATTTTTCCTTTTTTTTAAATAAAGCTGTCTGTATAATATAAAATAATTTAAACTAAATTTGCTGATACAAGTTTTCTTACTTGTTCTCTATGCTTCTTGTTTCTTTTTAATATAATGTTTTCATTATTAAGAAGTAAATTAATAACATTGTTTACCTCGTAGGGTAATTTATAAAATTACCCGGACTTAGACTTACATCCTTAATTTACTCAGCCCTTTTACCATGAGGTAGAAGTAGGAGGTACTCAATTCGAAGCGTGTTTTTTTTTGTCTAGTGCTTTGATTTTGATTATTCTTTTATTAAATGTTATATTGTAGCTGTCATGACCTTTTTTTAATAATTTCGTAAACTGTGTAAAAATCACAACCTCGTTGTCAAACTATGTTTTAAATAATCGTAAGTGATATTTAAATTGGTCTACTATATAGTCCGCGAAAGAATATTTTAAGAATAACCCACAATAACCATTTTAACTAAAACATTTGTAAAAATAGGAATGAGGCATATTTAAGGCTCATTTAAAGAAATACATAGTAAGTTCACATAATACGTAAAATTATTTTATTTTTAAATGTTAAGTCAGAAACGACATTTTGATTAAATATATAACTTAAAAGATGTCGAAGATTTAAAATGCGGGGGCAAAGATAAAAAAAAAGCTTGTTGTAATCCACTAATATTAACGACTTTAATAAAAGTACACAGCGTATTATTATTACATCATCAGCCTGTAAAGTCCACTGCTGGACAAAGGCCTCCAATGCACCCTTATTCATTAGAGGTTTTTGGACCGTATCCACCACGCTGGTCCAATGCGGTTGGTGGGTGGACCGACTTTTACATGCCCATCCGACGCATGGATCATCTTACTTTCGAACAATTGGGTGATCGCCCAATTTGCCTCTAACTGACAGGAAACAACAATGAAAATTTGTTGAGTCCCGCAGGATTCAACCCACGACCTCCGGTTTCTAAGCACACGCCTATACCACTAGCTACGGAGGCAGTCAATCGTATTATTATTAAAGCCCCAAATTTAAAACAAATACTTTTCTAAGCAAGTTTTAAATCATATTTTTCATAAGAATTAAATAATACTGTACAAGCATTGTCACTGTACAAGTACAGTCGCTGGCTCGCGGAAGGATGCTTTTTCTAAAAAAAAGTACACAAGCATTTTCGCTCGGAGTCTGAAACTGTGCTACCAAGCAAAGAAAAAATTTTAATTTGTACCCCCGAGAGCATCGGCTTTTCCACTCGTTTATTTAAGTGGAGCACAAGCTCTCGAAAACTGCAATCCATTATACGCCGGCTTACAAATAACTTGCAGCCGGATTGAGTAAGTGACTGACATATTTCACACTTCTTAGAGGCGACTTCCGGAATATTGATCAGTTGAATCTCTCATACCGCAGTGCCAGATGTTCGCCGGAGATTACTTTCGGATAAAACCGTCTGAAAATGTTACTCTGGCGAAGTCGTTCGTTGTCTGTTTATCGCCAAACGATAAACGTGTTGTTAGGTTAATCAAGAATATTTTCGTACCGTTTCAATCAAGTATATTTCTGTACCATTAGATTTAGAGTTGGTTTCCTTTTCGTTAGACTAGTAGTAGCTTGAACTAGTATTAACTATAATCCTGCATCAGACACATCTTGTAGAAAATATACCATATTCCGCTTACCCTACGACAAAAGAATGAAATGATATATCTATATCAAGATTAGCCCCCTAAACAACATAGTACCCGAGCTCATTATTATCCACACTGGTGCTTTACTAGCATGACTTTCATCTAAAGACGTTAAGACTATGTAACGGAGATATTCAAGAGTGCGGTTTATATGTGTAATCTCTAATAAATTCACACACCTTAGAAGGATCGGCAGAAAATTCTGCACTGTCATTTTAATGGCGAATAACTTTACTGGCATAGAAAATTCCGTCTATCACTGAAAAATAATGCACAATAATGCTGTATGATTTTAAATAATACTCACAGCATTAAGCCTTATTTAAAAAGGTGTTTAGCTTATATACATTGAGCATTTACTATGGATTAATATGGCCCTTTACAGCATGTAACACAAATTAATATTTCCTCAGATACAACAGATACCAGCATTGCACCTGTGCAAAGCCGGGGCGGGTTGTTACTGTATAGATAAGTAACATTATAAAACAAATAAGATTGGGATAGATTTCAATAATCAACATTTAATTTTATTAATTTTTATTTTAAAATATCATAAAATGATATCAACATCTTAAGGATTAACATTGATAAATAGAACATACATGCTAATAAATATGTTTAACTTCATACTTAAATATTTACATACGCTACGATTGTCAAAATTATTGTCCATTATAACATACCACATTATTTATTTTAATGCAAGCTAGTAACAGTTATTTTATTGCAAGCATATAAATATATTTTTGTTACTTAGAAAGCTAAAACATAGTTAACAAACTAATCAATGAAACATCAAACTCAGTTGCTAGAGTTGTTATATTGTAGAAAAATGTTTTTTCTATATAAATTAAACCACGACAAAATTTAAATTATCGACAGACTTTCTTTTAATAAACAAAATTTGAATCGCAACAGAACGAAGGCCTCAATTTGTTTATGGTCTAAAGTACGCTTAATATTTATAACTCCTTATTATATAGCAATTTGCCATAAATTCTTTGCTTTGTTTATAAAAGTATTACACAATCGTTACACATTACCTACATTTTTATTTGAAGTCTAAAAACTTCACTGTGTACTACTTTCTCTTGTAATCATAAGTTAATTTCGTGACCCGAATTTATTACGTTACAACTATTCGGAAGACAAATTCATTATGTTATAATAAGTTTTACAGTCAATCGAAATATAATTTTAATAATAGTAAACTGTATTGATTATAGTTTATTAGTATAACAATAGTAGTAATAGAAACTCTCTCGAACATTTTATTGTCAATTTTATTTGTTCGGCTGTTGAACAAGTACTATTCAAATATTTATTATCAAACACACTTGTACCTATTTCACCTATATTTTTGGTACCTACTAGATATATATTACGTACACATAAATAATGGTAAAATTGAGAATATGTTTGATGTAAATTAAATACAGAGTACATTGCGATTAAACATTATTTTTTACATAAATTTTCACATAACTATATACGCTATTTGTTATTTTTAGTATTCTTCGCTTATAAAATATTGATTGTCTTATTATTAAAATTTAACATTTCTTTGTATATTTCATTACAAATTTTAAGCAAATTTTAAAATTAAATATTAATAAGAAATGAATTGAATCCTGTAAACTCATAAAACGATTTACAAAAACTGTGTATTGCTGGCCATCAAAAAAATATTGTACAAAATATGTCCTTGTAAAAATCTTATCAAATCTCGAATGATATGATAATACTGATATAAACTGTTCATGTCGTCAATAACATTTCCCTAAAACCATTTCCTCCAAAGGAAGTTATTGTCCTCAATTTATTGTCCTATTTGTATCGTACTTATTTTAAAGCTGAAGTGCTTCTTAACTTCGTATTTATTAAACGAATTTACGTAATAATGTCAACATTGAAACGTATCGATTAAAAAATTGTTCATAACAATCTCAAAATATTTTACTTACATCTAAAAAAAAATGTAACAGCCATGTTTTTATCACTACCCAAACTTGTTGTGTGTGAATACGTATAGTGTTACATTCCCGATTTATGTTATGATGTAAACTAGCCAGTTGGCAATGAAAAATACGATAATGGATGCGATGCAGGGGCTGCCAGTGCTGTTGTATACGACAAAATGACGTGGCGGACCGGACGGTCGGACTTTTTGCCTCTCAGTTCGCTGGGCGTATTCATTATGGGAGCTGTTAGTTGCTCCGTAACTGTTTACGTTATAGAAATTGAGAGCGTTATTCATTTCCGTTTGACGTAGATCGGCGTCCAGTATATTGTGGTTGCGGTCCTGTTGTTTCTTCGGATGTTTCTTCGGCGCTCTTGTAGTCGTCGTTGTTGTATGTTGTTGGTCGAGCAGTAGTCGTCGTGGTTGTTGTAGTCGTCGTTGTTGTTGTAGTCTTCTGGGGTGTTTCTGTTGAAACGGTAAAAAGCCTATTAGGTAAACTTTTATAGTTAATTGTAATAGCTTCCATTACAAAAGCAGCACAAACTGTGTTAAAGTCGCTTGTATAGACTAATTCACATAATAATGCTGCAATTTTATATTTTATAATGACTTGTAGGACTAAAATTATTTTACTTTCAAAGCTAGGATAGAATAAAGGCAAAATATGTCTTTGAATATTTATCTTGATCTTGAGCTTATGTTAAAAATATTCTTACTACGTACCTTTCAAATTAATAGTGCCGTCTGCTTTTCCATATCCGTTACTCGCTGAACAGACATATTCGCCGAAGTCTTGTTTCTTAAGACGTGTTACAGTCAAGTTCATTCTTATTCCATATTCGCTCACAACTTCTTCTGATATAATATACTTGGAACTGTTCAATAACTTTCCACCTACAACAAAAAGTATAAAGTTTTATTAGATATAAGTTGACATATTCACATTTACCTGAATCTTACTCGTAGTTTAAGTGGTTCTTGTTCAGACATTTATTGAAAACGAACCGTTATTGAAATTCTGTAGTCCAATAGTCAGATATCAATAAAAACGATATTGTAGTTCTAAAAGGACTTTATATTCTACGAATCAGTTATCTTCAAGCAGTTAATTTGACAATAACATTGAAAACTTTTAAATGTATACAAAAATTCAATGCAGCATTGCTATGGCGTACTATTACGAAATTGTTCCATAATTACTATACATTTTATTCTTATATTATACGCACGTGGTCGTGATGTGACCATTTATATTAAAATTACGTACGGTCAATATGTTATCATACCGTTTTGCGATTTTCCCCGTTGCCACGTCATGAGCGCTTTTGGCGAGGCTTCAATGTAACACTGCAGGGTGACTTGCATGTCCGCAGCGCGTAACACGACCGGACTGGCCACACGTATCGCAGGTTGAACTATATATAGATCAATAAAATAATCATTTATAAAAGTAAAACTTAAACGCACACAGGCACAAAGAGGGTTACGAATAGTGTGATTGGTTGGTGTTACGAATAGTCGGTGGAAGTGAATGAATTTTAAGAGAGAAAGAGATACAGGTTGGTAAGGATTGAGATTGATCTTGAGAAGAAAGATATGGAAAAAAATCAAGTATTTTCATTTCGTGTACTTTTTAACAAATGACATAAAAATTTATGTAAATAAAACAATTATACACACGAAAGAAATAGAACACTTACACAGTACAGAAACTTCATAGCGGCGACTCTTAGTGGGTGGAATTCCATTTGCGGCGATACACAAATATGTACCCATGTCCTCTCGTCGCAATGCTTTCAGAACGAGTGTTGTTCCGGTGAAACTGTAGACAGCTAAAGAAACAAAAATGTCACATCTTAATTCAAATTAAAGCCACGCCGGAATCAATTTCAATATTACTACCGTATAAATTATCATGTCAATGAAACCATTGAGAGCATTTTCTATTAAATTATTGATAATGCTCACTTCGCTTGAGTCTCTAAATACTTGTCTGAAAATCGAACACATGAAGTGTAATTATTTTGAACATTCTTACCTTAGTAATAATTGTGCATTACAAACAAACTTAGATTGACGTAAGCTTATTGTCTTTAAAATTAAATGTAACCTTGCTGTGTTTCAGAGTTCTTGTTAAATATAAAAAGAGAAATAGGTAAATTAATAATAGCGGAAAAATAATTAGAATAGAACCAGACAATAAGCGAATAAGCAGATGTCGAAAAAGTAATAATCACTTCTAAAAATCACCTTTAAAAACTTCTTATTTAAAAACAGTACGTCATAGCCCCTGAGATTCTATACACTTTTCCAACTAAAATAAATCGTTATATAAAGAAAATATTAACTCACGCAACCTTTTATGAAAATAAAAACGTGATAGTGAGTATGACGAGAACTGAGATGAAACGGAAACATATTAAAAAATTCATCCAGACATTTTAACAATGGTTTAAATCAAATCGTAGCTATATTCTACTTTAGCACCTTAGGTTCCCTAAACGTTGATGAAAATTTTTATTACAAGGGACTGTTTATCGACGAAGAATGAAAAGAACGAAAAAGAACAAAGCTTTGTATAACTTTTTAAATATTTTATTAAAGATTGTTCGCTAACTCTCTTTCAGACAATTTTCTCTAGATAAACTTTTATTTTAATTTGAAAACCAGTAACAATTTTATATTTAATATAACTTATTTTACATCTCGTTTGTATAAACTTTAATAATAAAAGACGTCTTAAATAATGTTATAATTAAAAATACAAAATCTTAGTATACAAACCTATGATTAAATTTTAAAGTAAGTTGCACTTGTGTACTATAAATTATACAAGTATAGAATATACAATACAAGTAAAAGAAACAAGTATCTTAGTGCAGCTAATTAATAATTGTAACGAAATATGGTATTCAATCGAAATTATTAAAATTTGTATTCAATCAACTGCTTGAATTTGAATGGGACGTTTAAGTTTTACTCGTAAATTAATCCAGTCAATATTGACTACTAAATATACGTTTCAACGCCATTCACCTTCTTAATTAACTCGGCGTCGCTAATCTCAGCGTAACACTTTAATCAAAACATTGCGAAGGCATTTCGCCGTTTAACGGTTGCTGTCAAATTAAATTTAAATGGAGGCAATTTATAACTTTATTATGGCATACGACCTCCCAATCCTAAATCTCGGGTGCTCACATAAAATACAGCTACGTACGTATCGTATATAATATCGAATGGGCGCGTTGTGTGAAATTGTGTTTTATTAACGGGTTATAAAGTTGGACTGCGACATGTCGTTGGCAACTTGTTAACCCAGACGACACATTCAATCCAGAAATCGAGGGCAATTATCGTAAACATACAATATTTCTTGCAACAACAAAGCGACACGAGCACGTTAAAGTATGACCGAGTTAAGATGAGGTTCAAACAAACTCAATTAGATTTTATTGTTATTACCTACAAGCAGACGTTTTCCGCTAACGTAACAATAATTATACCCGTACTATTTCATTTAGTCGAGGCAATTTAGCTAGAGCTCTTGTAGCCGCAACTATGAGAATAGTGAAGCGACCGTATATTAAAAATATGACCCCACACTACGCTACAAGGATTTCAACTTGCATTTTTATGTGACTATTACGTCGTGCTCAGAAAATTAAAATTAAACAAAACATTATTTTAACACAAAGTGTATAATGAAAAGTTGCTTATATTATATTAGCTATGTTGTTAAAGTGGTAAATGTTTATATTTTTTAAAAAGTTTTTTAATAATGTTATTACATTACACGAATCTTTTTTTTTATTTCCAGCTAAAATTTAAAGTAATATCACCGAAGCACAAAAATTATCGATACTAACTTATCTAATATGGATGGACTATGATAACTATTAATAAACTTGATTATAACAAAACATATTATGGATAAACAATTCTTAAATAAAAACCAAAAGGTTTATTTTATTGAGAAGAAGTGTGTTCAGCTAAAAATAATAGCCCATAGTTGTCTTATCGCAAAAAGTTTCCACGCCACGTTAAAATATCACCTTCAAACAAACAATTTTTAAAACACCTATCAATAATAAACCCTAACGTCTTATATAGAATAATATATATGCTTCTATTCTATTAGCAAACAATCGAAAAGTGTACAAATGAACTACTTTAAGCAGAATTTTATACATAATTCTGTGTAATATTCCATTTGACTCAGTTTTGAAATTTGAAATATTATAAAATACTGTATCCTTAATATATTTAATTTACAAATAAATGTTATGGGAAGGAAAAATGAAAGCACTTCAATATCCTGTACGCATAATAGCCGAAGCAGTCATCCATTAAGAAGGAAAGTAATTGATGTGCATCGTAAAAATAGGATAAAAATGTCAATTTTCTTTTCAAATCCATTCACAACGGAGATACTCGACTAAGTGGTAAAAAGAAACAAGACTAATTGTACATTCAAAGCCCGCCCCGGGCGGGAGCAGGTGCCCGCGCGGTTAAAACATTGGAGTTTTATGGGATTTATTAGGATATTGCCTCAAGATATTGGAAACACTGAAACGACTAAATAAATACAGCGAAAGGACTCTTGCTGGAATTACAGAGAAGAAAATTGTAAATGAAACAAAGAACCTTAATAACGTTAAACGTGGTCATTATTTCTCGCAAAAAAAATGTTAATTATTTTTGGTAAATGTAGCGTTCAATGCGGACAATTTTTTGAATAAACCGCTTCAATGTCACGCTCCAGTGAATACCATTTATACTTCATTAAAAGACTTTAGATAAACTTTCCTGTCAACATTTTTAATTCACGAAATAAGTGTCTGTACGCGGTGTAGAATGAATCTCATTTCCGTGCAAAAAATATTCTCCTTAGAAGCATCGACCACTTAAACAATATGATGAAGCAATCCGGATTTCGGTCAGGAAATTAAATGGACAACTAAGTGAAAATAGGGCGGACAAGGTTGACACCTTAATTGTTTGTTTAATGGACCCTATTTACCCTTTGCGAAGAGAAAATACGAGAGTATTAAATAATTATGGAACTTATCTAAACAATATACTTTATGATGTTGATATTTTTTCACGCCTTTTTTGTCAATTAAATGTTTACATTATCTGTAAAATATGTAATGAAAAAAAATACCACTCTGATGTAACAGCTTAGGTTTTAAAATTTAATCCTCTCTTCGCTTTATAATTAACATAGTTATTAAAATAATTTCTTTTATTCACGTGATTACTTAACGTATTAGTTTTTCTTTATTTTTCTCGTTTATTTCCGTTCCGACGTGCCGTACCCCTTCCAACGTGCATGACTCAGCTGACTTAGACGAATTTATTCAACGGTTCAATAAGTTAAATAGTTGATTGTCACTAGAGATACCTGAAAGTGGATCAAGTACTAGTTCTTATGTCAAATAGTTACAATACATCAGCTTGTGTGTTTAGTATTCTTCCATTACATTAAGAGTTTAGGTTGAGGTACATGAAATAATTTTGTTCAGAATCAACTATACTCATTATCGTATGCTTTTCATATTAATTCAGTTTGTCTATTCTCTTGCTTATCGATTTACAAAAATATGCATTTCCGTCAATTAGTTTGACAACTATTTCGCATAGAACTTATCGAAATACGATTCTTTAATGCTATATAATTATTTATCCATATAATACCATACCGAGTTTAGGTGAGTCTAGCAGAATTCGCAATAGTCTTACCTTTAACAATAAAATCAGATACTTTTGCTAGTCCAAATATTTCCATATCTCAATCTCTGCAAAAATATTACGTCAACGATCATTATACTTCAGAACTAGTTTTCCGATTAAAGCATCCTAATTGAGTTAAAATAATCGACAAATTCCTAAATTCAACTTAAGATACCTGCATTCTTGCCATTCCTCATCTCGAGAAAGATATTCGTCTCATTCACTCTCGACCGATAACTGACCCAGTGGCAGTACATGCAACATGTTCACTTCAGGCGAGCCAGCCGTCACATCAGATATGGTGGTATCACACGATAAATGACCATTCTAAATGAAGCATCGTAGAGGTATAACGAGCTTTTATGACTCAGGTATACTTACCTTCAAAGTACAAAGTATTTTTTGACACTACCAAAGACATTTTATACTTTTTTATAGATTGTTTTATACACAGTCTACAATAAAGAACTGCTATTCTATTTCAGATTTTTATAAAGAAAAAAATTTGCAACACGCATCGCGAACCGAAAGTGACACGGGATTATGTTTCAAATATTTTCGTATAGATTTCTGGTGGAATAGTTTTCAAGTATCTAGCACAGTGAAAGAGCACGCATATCCGATTTTTGCCGAGTGCGCCACCGATTGCACAAGTCGCAAACGTGCGAGGCTCGGTGAAAATCTGAATTTCTCATTGGCAAGCTACCACGGCTATTTGATTTCACGAGTGTTTCCCGCAAATCGATAATACAACAACGGTGCAATAACGTATCATGTTCCAGCTATCCATAACGGCATAGCTTGAGATTGTATTCGAAGTTTGTTTAGTTTACTTTAACAAGCGAAACACGGAATGAATACAGGGGAATAGTTTTTGAACTACTTTTATTATAAATTAATAAAAAAAAATGATTTCATCTTCAGATTGCAATCGCAAAATAATTATCTAGATTTTACGAAGTAATGTTTAATTGAATTTTATCATTCTGGTGATTTCTCAACAAAAATAACACAGACATGCACACGGTTTGCGTAAATTTAATAATATGAAGCCATTGAAAAATTCTGCTTAATAATGATAATAGATGCTTAACTACGTTTTTAAATTGCGTTGATAGTAAAGTTATATTTTAGCATTGGCACCCACCAACCAGCATTGGACCAACGTGGTGGGATACGCTGCAAAACCCCCCTAATGGAGAAGGCGTGCATAAGGGGAGGCCTATGTCCAGCAGTGGACTATTACAGGCTGGACTGGCACAGATAGTTGCCATTAAATACCATAAACAATCCAACAATTAGCAAACATATTGCGAATGTCGAAAAGACGACTATATCTAAAGAGATATTATAACAGGAAGTTATTTTATATAAGAAAAAGCAATCTGTTGGGATCAATTTGATCGGATCATTGAATCGCAAAATCTATAAATGCATTGAGGACTAAAACGAACTAATAGCTTGGTTTCCATTTAAATCGAAAGCATTAGAGTTGCTCCAATTTACAATGGTTTGAAGACAAAAGAAAACATTGTCATTAGTGCTGCCGCTCGGAAATGGTTAAGTTAGTGTTTAATGCTTGCCATGTAAGTTGAACTGAACTATTAACTAGCTTAGTTATTGACCGTTATTGAATCATGTTAAAGTAAGCATTTAACTTTATTGAAGTAAATAGTTCTCGTAATTTCTTGTGACACATTTATATTTTTATGACGCAATACTATAACCATAAAAACATTGTGATACAACTCAAATAAATGTTTTATTAAATTTCTCCATTAAGAAATATTTTACTGATTTAAAGTAATATCATACTAGTAACTCGACTAAGATATTACTATATTAAATATAATAATTAGAATATCACTAAAGTTATGCATCATGTATTTTCCAATCGAGTTACCTAAAAACTATTAGCTCGATTAGTAGAGATTTGACGTAATTCCATTTTTATTTAGTAGCACTACGCAACAAAAGGTTCAAAAACGTAGTATATCAAATGCTATGCCACTTTACAATTTAGTGTAAATATTAAAAAAAAAAACAAGTTTAATCCGCTTATTGTACCCGATTAATTTATTATATACGGCTAAAATTAATATCTTACCCTTTGCATAGCTCAACTGCACTCACATAATGCTCACTATTGATTAGGATTATACCGCATAGATTCCAGCTAAAGCGCATAGTTTTAAGCCTACGCAAATGCTGACTGCAATGCAGAATATTTTTTGAATATGCATAGGAATTGCAAGACTTAATATCTATGATCCCCTTCTGGTAGCGGACCACTATGCACTTATGTAGGTAACTTTCACTGGTATTCTATGAATTCGAACCAAAAGGATTTCTCTTTAAGCTCATATATTAGCTGAGGGTAGTAACTATTGTGTTGTGCAATATTTAAACAAAATTATACAAGTGCTTACCACATATTTATGAAAATCAATTTCATAATTACCAATAAAACCTTCGATGGTTCTATGATGCAGAGATCATAAGTTTTGGTTTATAAGCAAGAGAATGTTTATGAGAACACCTACCGAATGAAACTTTCATGTGAAATAGATTTCTTAATGTCCACATACAATAGCCCTACTGGGCCACACTTTACTTACGGCACTCCAACTAAAGGCGCATTCATAAACTTAATGTGTATCTATATATTTATTAGTTCTTAGCTACGCAGGCTTTTATGACATGTTTGCCTTAACTATTAAGCTCGATATAAATTAAAACCTCAAATTATAATTTTATAGTTAACGATTTTGAAAGCGTCGGGACCAGGTTAGGTACCTAAAGCTCGTTATGCATTGCTTTAAAGCTTACGTCCGAACACTAAGGTACCGTGACTCTTTTTTTGACTGACTTCCCAAAAGAAGAAGGGACTAAATTTAGAGCTTTTTTTCCGCTCTTAGAGCTCCGATTTTGTTTATTCTTTTTTTAAATGGTAGGTATTAGCTGTAATTTGGATCTTTTTTAATAATTTTGTGATTAGCAGTTTATTAATATTTAAGAAAATAAAAAAATAACGACGTCAAAAATTACAACTTGGTGTGATTAAATTGCAAACGCTGGCGAAACCGTAAAGGATAGAGTTAAATATGGCCTACGTAATATGAACAATTTTTAAAGTTTCAATGAGGCATTTTAAAATCTTTTTATTGATAATTATGCTAAAAATAATAGTACATAGTTATGTAGAACCAAAATAATGGTTTTCTTGTAAAAGATTGACTTATTTTTCAATTGTCTTAATTTTTAACATTCGTTGGAAAGTCTACTTTTCTTCAAGAATTTAGTACTAACAAGGCCACAGTTGATTTATAAAGGCAAATAACAAGTAATTCGAACCTAACGTATGCTTAAAGCGAACTCATATAGATTCTCAAGTCAATGAGCGTTTCAACCAAAGTAACTCATTTCCTCAAACTAAAACGCTTCATATTTTCTTTAATATATTCTCACTGTCATCTAGCTAGTATACTATGAAAAAAAAAATAATTAAAAAAAAAATGGTTTTAATAGAATGAAACATTATTTTATACGCATGAAATACTACTGAAAGTTTCGAGATTGGAAAAAAAGGTGAATGCACATCGCCGGCTGAACTTTGACAAAATACCTCGCGTGCGCGTCATGGACGAGCTTAACTGAATAGGTCAAATTCCCTAATGGAAATATGCTAAAGTTATATGTAATTTAAACGGGAGGGGAATATAAACTTAAATTTAATGTATGGTTACCCTAAATTAGCTCGAAAATTTTGTACATTTCAGAAAATAATAAGTTAAATAAAACTTTAAAAGTACCTACAAAATAGTAAATATACAAAAGTCCAATTATTTAAATCTAAGCGTACATAGCTATAAGATACAATTTCAATAGTTATAACTTATCCTAAAACGAAAACGAAAGATAAAATGAAACAACTGCGACTAGAAGGCAATATTAAATCAGAAAATTGAAAAAGGAGCGACTACTCAATATAAGTGAGTTATAACCTAAGAGCAATGATAATAAATCTAGAAAGTCACGGAGCGTCGTATCGGGGAAGCTCGACTCAATCGACGGCCAAATGTTACGTTAATAAAACTTTGAATATCTAATATCTATGCCTATGTATCTCAAGGCGGCATCAACAGGTAAGTGAGTCATTTGTTCCCCGTCCTGAAACATTACTCTCCGAGTCAGGTCATGACGTGAAATGTAAGTTGGGACGTGAGTTGGAAAACGGAGAGCAACATGGACGTTCAAAAATGCACGTTCATTTATACATATCATTGTGATTTTCGTGATGCCGAGCGATATTCTGACGCTACGTGTGTAGGATGTACATACGCTTCCTACATGTTGATAGCAGTTACATTTTTGAATATATTTTCGCATATAAAACTTTAGTTTTTAAAGGTAACAAGATCGCTGTTTATATTTTTACATTAGTAAAAATATAATTCTTGAATAAATGTAAAATAACCTAAATATATTAATAAGCAATAAATCCGGTTCTTGTGTTAAATATGTTATGATGGACATATTATCAAGATATATTTTGTTCAATATTTTATTTATATGCTTTATTAAATGCTATTAAAAGGTTTAAGAAAGACATTATAGAAAAAAATTAAATTGAGAGAAGGTTCGTATTAATAATTTTTCATAAAGATAAGTAATTATACTGATACGAACTATAAAGCAAGGTTTTGTTGTTGCTTGCACTTATGTGTAATAGAATTACAGAACAATTAAAAGCGTTATGTTTTAATTATTAATTTTTTGTATTTGTAGGTTAAAGTATAGAGAAATAACCTAAAACTGTCTTTATAGTCTTAAATTTTTTCATAGCACTCTGTACCAGAAGTGTTCAAGTTTAAGTTTTAAGTGGCTTATCAAAGTACTCTTACAAATAATCATAAAAAACTTAGAATGAGGATCAAAGGTACAATTTGTAATGTTAAGGACATTCCAGTCATAACTTCACGTCTCCTTTACAAACAATTAAAAAATCTTTTTGTGTAGACATTACCTGCTTGCAAGCCTCCATCACAATAAATGTTATTGTAAAAAGTAATAACTGTTTCTAGAATATTGCACACAACCTTTTTAGTACGAAATTTAAACCACTGACTGAATTTAAATACCATCAAATATATTTATCAAGCCGAGTATCAAACATATTGACCCCTTTTACGTTAATCCTGACCAGAATTCGCTGTCAGTTTTTCAAATGAAAATGTTTTTCGACGTCACAATATTAGATTACGGTCAAACCTTTAATAACCGAGTTCAATGTGTTTGGGTCAGTGTTCGTATATCTTTTCGAGGCGATTCATTCGGGGCAATGTTGGCCAATTATTTCGAGGTCGATTCGCTGGACAGACACCATGATGGATGACCGCTTGCTATATACGTTCCGCTCTCATGTTACATCGGAAAATATATTATTAAATTAATGTAACGCTATATACTATATAGTGTTAAAATTGATTCGTAGACAGTGCCATGGGCTTGCGCTTAAGAATATGGAAGACGGGGGCTTAAATATGGCGGGAGCTGACCAACTTTTTATAATTGTTTTCACAAACGTTGGTTTCGAATAGAATCGAATGCACAATTTTTTATTATTGTTTCCTATTTGGTGAGGGCAATGCGGGTCGATTTTCTATAAAATAAGATGCCCATACGTCTAGGCAGGTAAAACGTCGGTCTTGCGGTAGATCTTTCTCTTATGTCGGTCGTCCCATTGGAATATGAGAATAAAAGAAGGGAGAGGAAGGGAAATTTGTGTTTGAAAGTACATTTATGCGCAATAATATCGCTTGCGTTGGGTAATCTCTTATGTGATAGGCCACTGTAGTAGACATTATTGTTACTAGTATTGAAACTAGCCTAATGCACGATATAAATTACAGCAATAAATATATCTGGCGTAGAAATAAATCTTTTCATTCTTTATAAGATTTATTTTGTTGCGTGTTATATTTAAAGTTCGAATAATATCAAGTTATAAGGAAGTAGCTACTGGGGCGTAAACTTCTTGGAAGGGAAAGCCAAGAGGATTTCTAAAGAACTCGGTGTCCTCGGTAAAGTAGGACAAATTTTCTTGCCCGTCCGTTTCCTACAACTTTATTTAGCCAACGTTCGGTGGCACATTGAATACTGTTCTCATTTTTTTGCTCGCTACGAATATCTAATATTAACTATTTTTATATCACATTAAACTTAAATAATATGCTTATTATAATAAAATCTTAATACTATTGAAAGTAAATGATGGTTCATATATTTTTTAGTTGTGGATCTGCTCGCAGTGGCCATGTTACATAGATAAAGTGATAATGTATTTTTTCTGTAGATTTTATATTAAGTAGGAGTGAAAAAATTAAAATTCACATAATAAATACAGCCTGTATTTATTATGTGAATATTAATAAACAATTAAATCACATTTTATAGCGTCAAATTAAATCTGAAATTGGAAATGTAAAATCTGGATTTTGAACCCTTATTTTCTAAATACCATTAAAACGTGATCGCAATGTTATTACATTAATAGAGGTATCGATGTAATATAAGTATCAGTAATTTGGTACCTAAATTCATATTGATTATCAAAAAAATTCAAAATGATTAAAATATCATCTTCTAGGAAGACAGTCTAATAATTTTTGTGATTTATAATCAGTTTATTAACCATATAATCCTTCTTATTTATTTTGTTGTTAAAGCCTTTAAAATTACTCTATTTAAATACGCTATAACTGCAAGCTCCGTAAAATATAATCCGTCGTTCGCTTTAATGTTATCATAGCCCGACTGGCTAAAATAATTTTACTGCTTTGCAATGCCGGTTTAAATTTTACTACCTGAAAACAAATTCCTTTGAGCAGTCTTACGAATTCCCCGGGTTTCGCGTAAAACGTTTAACTGTGGAACATGGCCCGCGACATTTGAAGGCAGACAACAATGTGTCGAAGAATGTGTTTATGGTGCCAGGAATTAAGCTCTTTAGCGGCACTCCGAAATTCTTCGTTCGTTTGCCTTAACTTTGCGAAGTGTACTTAAGTTTACACAAACAGTGTGCGGTGTACTAAGTAAGAATTATGCAGATGAATTTTGTGACAAATTAAATTTTATGTAACAAAAAAGTTCATGAAACGCTAAGCTATTGACAAGTAATGAAACTTAAAAACTTAATAACAATAACAGTCAAAGAAATAACATGTGCACAGCAAATACACTTGTGTAAGTTCAAGTGTTGGTATTGCCTAATAAAATAAGAGAAGACTAGATCAAGAAGCACCACGAAGCCCCTTCTACAAACAACACACTTCTACAAACGCATGAATCATATGACTTTTTATTGTTAGTATATCAGAAAACTAAAAAAGCCCGTGAGGTTGACTTCCTAACCATTACGCAGTTCAATAAATTACGCGTATTTAATATTAAACATGACAACAGACAACAGATTTATAAAATGTCTTAAGAATCTTTTGTACATAAATTCTGTTACTAAATACATGCACTTTTAGAAAAATATTATAACATATAAATATTTTCTTACAACATTATAAAGAAAGTGATAAATTGTCATCAAAAACGCACTACACATTGTTGTTACCTTTTACTCTTTTCCTACGTATCTTGAATTTAAATCACAGCACTGAACTAATTTAAAAATAAAGAATCATAATTTGTTATAATCCGCTTTGCAGATTAAAGACTTCAGAAGATTAGATTATTCAAAGTATAGACGAAACACTAAAAATTAAATGAAACATTGTCATATTAAATTAATTATTTCATAAAGTAATTTGTTAAAAACTCGATACTACATAAAACGAACCATCTATCCCGTATCGAACAGACGGGCTGAAATTCAGCGCTGTAAACATTACACAAACGGACTTTAATCCCGGTCATAAAAGTAATCCGCTCATAAACTTACGCGACGATGGACAACATGAGGGTAGGGATTTTCTCGCACAAAGATTTCGTAGTAATTAAGATAAAACGGCAGGAGTTTTATACGTAACCGGAGCGAGTGGCTCTACTCGTTTTTCAGCGTTCATAGCGAGTTAATCCTCGAGTATGCAATAAAGCTGCTAAAGTATTTGTGTTCCCGGCGAAATTACCCATATTGAAAATACCCTTCGTGCTAACAACCGGCTAAAGGCTTATTTAAACATGTTATATTACATAGATGTATGGACGCTCTCGCATATCTCATTTTCATGTGAACTATTTTATCATGCAAGCGCGCTTAAATTTACAATGGCAAAACTTTTAAATATGAGTTTGGAATAAGCGAATTTTGCACGAACTTTTGACTTCGAAAGTATTGATTTGCAATTATCAAAATACAGCTACTGTTCAACTCGCAGGCAGCGGGAAATATTTCACGTTTCAAGTAAGTATTATGAATTTCGCTGGAGTGGAATTTGCAAATGTCTGAAGTATCGGCCATTATTCAGAAATGTAAAGCGCAATCCGCGTACATAAACAAACTCAGGATACAAATAGAAATGCAATTTTTAATAACTTCTTACCGTACCGTTTATTTTTATGATTGGTATTTTATAAAAAAGTTAAGAAAAACCAATTAATTACCTTACTTAAATTGTTTTAGGAATGAAATGAGTAAATTTTAAACTATCTTAATACGGATTTTAACTTCACCATGATGATTAATTGCTGTGTCTATAATTATTATTTATACAAGTGAAAGTTATTTTTTGTTTAGTATTTACAAAAATTATTAATTTAAGGTGCGTAACATTACGAGTTTTTAACCTAATAGACTTAATAAACAAAAATATATTGAACAATGTTTTTATAGTTTGTGATTGTTATGACAAAAAAATTTAAACTTTAAGAATCCACGTTTCGGTTCAAATTACAGCATTTAACTAAATAATAACTCAATGGTAAAAATAAATTACCTGATTTAGAATTCGTTCGATAAAAATCAATCATGACTATATAAGCTCGAGCCTAATAACGCTCAGAATCAATACAAAATGCTAACTCGAAAACGTGTGCCATAAGTTGTGACAATGAACAGACTGGCTTCAATACAAAAAGACTAAGGACGTCAACATCAGTGTTCCGATTTGGAGGGTCTTTGTCCTAATATGTAGTTATTTAATACACGTGAGAACATACAAACGAATAGTTGTTGTTGTGAAGCAAAACTGAAATATTTTTTAAATCTTACAATTTGTTACTGTAACGGAAATACTAAATAAAAAAAAAAAACAAAAGAAATGTCTTACATTTTATTAAACGCAACAATATTTAAACTTCAATTGTATAAAACGATAATGTATAAACGCTACTGTCTTCCGGTTTGAAGGACACTGCAGTCAGTGTAATTATTGAATAAGAGGGACTGTAACATCTAATGTCTCTTTCTTATAAGCAAAGCGCAGTTGCCATCAGCTTACCATCCTTCCTGATTCTACACATCTAGTCACTTCAAGCAATAAAAACAATATTCGGCAACTTTATTTCTATTGAAATTTGCAGTTCGACACATAAACGTAACTGTTCGTAACATGCTCCTGCATAAATTCCCCGCCAGTGCCAACTCATTGTTACAAAGGACGTGCACGTTTCGGAAAGTTGTTTCATGAAGATGTCACGGCAACATTCCGGCGTCCTTTGGCGCAGTGCATACCACAGTCGGTTCGGCCGGCCAGCGGCGACCACATTATTGCCCGTCTGTCACATAATTTAAGCGTCAAAGACTTACACACTCATGGCGTACCGTGTAACAATGTCCCTCAACACACCTAATTCTCTAAAATCGGGCAAGTATTTAAATTTCAGTGCGAGCTTATAGACTAAAATAATTCAAAAGGGAATTTTTATACATTTATTCTAAGACGAACGATTATCCCAGTAATACATCGAAATATCTAGTAATTGCGAGTATTAAACAAAAACTTTTCCCCATTTAATTTCGGTAACCATTCGACTAATTTAATGTCACGGAAACTTGTCGTTTGCCGTTGCGCTCCCGAATACCATTAAGAGTGAAATCATATCATGGTTCTGAAAAAAAAGTTTTAATAACATTCAATTCACGGAAAGTTCAACGTTAACTGTAACAAAACGCCAGACGAGAGCTTCGCAAACAGTTTAATTCAAAACAGCAAGATGCCGACGCGAAAATAAGAAATATTAAATAGCAAAAAATTTATGCAGCGTAATTAAATAATATCGTATCCGAGTTCCAGAGCTTTTTAAGTTCACCAGAGGGTGTCTAACTCGTAGCTTGTTTGCGTAACAGCGGATACAATAAAAGTTGGAAGTTTTAAAAAGTTCCAAGTTCTTGCGCTAGATGCCTCAGCTCATTCACAAAGACTTCTGAACAAACTTTTCATTTGCATTCGTGTGTAACTTTTGTTTCTGGAATTTCAACCGCAAGGAGAAAAAAATATTTTATTTTCTGCTCGTCCGATGTAATAGGACGCTTTGAGGAATTGTTTTTGAAACTTGTACGAAACGATTACGTTCAACTGATTTATAACGATGCCTCGCTAATTAAAAATTCTAGTGGCTTAAACGCTCCACCTTGCTAAATGTCTTCGTTCTTTATTTGAATCTCTTTGTTTACTTTTCATACTTATGAGTACGGTATTTATTGTTATATTTTTATACGATATTGCTTTAAAAAGACGGTAAACATTTTAAGAATATTATTTAATACGTGGCGCTCTACCATTGGAAACCTAATTAATAAGGCCTCTTTAAATCAAAACCCTTTAATAAGATCTCGAGTGTCTTATTCAAGCAATCGACACAATTGTATTATTTTTAGGGCATCCGTAAAATGTACATAACACATCTTTCAAAATGCGTATTTTAGTACAAAACAAATAGAAGTTATTAAAATATCCAGTAAATAGTTTTTGCCTGAAATTAAAACTTTTTAACACGAATACATTATAAAATTAACGTCCACCTAGTCAATTCTGACTACGGTGGCCAATCTATATTACAAATTAGCCAACTGCGCAGGATATATAATAGTGCACAAGTCTGCGCGCAGACACAGATGCTCTTCCTATTCCTTCCATCTTACAGTCCGATAGGACGGATAACCCTCATTACCGGAGAGAAAGCAGGCGCCGGAGGACCAACTGTTTATATGCCCATCCTGCACATAGACCATCCTACTTCACAAAAGCTAGGATGATCAGCCCGCATTGCCCTAGTCGGCTAGGAAACAACAATAAAGAAATATTGTTCCATGTAGGTTTTAAACCCATGGCCTTCAGTTTCAAAAGAGCAGGTACATCCCATTAGGCTAGGCTACAAAGACAGTTCTTAACAAAAAACATATCACGACAGTGTATCTAGTACAGGGATACCTTTAAACAAAATTATAATATAGTAGTTTTACCAAAATGTGACGTGTTTTAGCCTAAATCCAATAAATTTATGAAACGCTATTTAATAACCAAGTTGCATTAATTAATCAGTATAATATTCCGCATATTCAACGCAACACCAATCAAAATGTTTGATATTTATTGACTGATTTGATCAATTAGTTCCGAACGTTGCCAGCGATTGCACAGATTACACAAATTTTAATATTAGCCCCTGGACTCGCTCGGTCTGGGAGCCAGTCAGACGGAAACTGATTGTAATTGTGTTCATTATTGAATAAGCAATTCACGTTGAAATCGAACGGCACTGCGCCGTAAATAATTTACCTGTAATAACGTGTAAATTAGATTACCAAACGTGTATAACGCATGTTTCATATCAGATTAGTAAGCAACTCGTGACTCTTACTTACGATTTATTTAAGTATGTTCTGTTTTACAATTGTAAAATGCATGATGAATAATATCAACTAAGGTTGTTACTGATATATTTCATTCAATTATTTAATTAGGATTGAAGCTTCTGCTGTATGTTGATACACCGACCACGTAAAGAATATCAGAATCTTTAAGTTAATGTCAAAGTTTAGTTTCTTAATTTTTAATTTAGTTGGTTATTAAAAATCAACTGATAAGTGTTTTGTCAAATTTGTAAATCATTTTATGCATCTTGTTCAATATGTGTTCAAACACTCGTGAACTATCTGTTGAACTGTTGTGTGTAAATGTGGGTTAACGTTGATTGATATATTAATATCTACAATGCAGTATGTCAACGACTGCACAATTAATTGCCCATCTAATGACAGTCAATTAAATTCGTATATAGCGTTATTATCTAAACTACAATAAGACAGAGAGAATAAATATTTTCCATTCATAATTACTGAACTAAATAACTGCAAGTGTCACACAATTTTTATTTTCATTGGCTAATGTAATTGTTAAGTAAGTCATAGTAACTTTTGTAATTATTGAATGAGCGAGTTACAATATTATATGCGTCTACTGTAAAAACTTATCATTGCGCTATTTTGATTAACAATTTTAAAACATAGTATGAAATTGGTCATTCATAACCTTTCTTATCATCAACGTTGATTTCAATTTTTTAAAAAATATACAATAAAAGATGCTGTGTTCTTGTGACACAAATTGGTACTAGTTTTAGGTTATTATTTATAGTAAGATTAAGATTTACTAAAATTATCAATTAAGGATGCGTAAAAAAGGTTTTCTTTATTGAAAATTGATGACAAGAGTTACTTCAAAATTGGAGAAAAACTAAAAGATATTAATATATATTCAAACTCGGATTTAGGCTCTTAGTTGCTGCAAAATAAAACAATGCATTGTACATATTATTTTCAGTTCTATCATAAATCCAGCCCGTTGTATCAAATCAAAGTGGCGATGTTAAATTGTATGATAAGAAACGGATATATATGTTTATTTACATGACGTACCGACATGTACGCAATCAATAAAAGGTTGATAGGAACTAAATACTTTACTAAACAGTTTTTTACGTACCTGGCTCATCATAGGATCAGTGTTAATTTGACACATATATGTGCCGGAATCCTTCGGCTCCACATTGCTTATGTATAGCTTCCAAGTATTGTGACCGTTATGCGTGACGGATAAGCGAGGATTTAATGTCACCATGTGAGTGTGAATCGCTAGGATCGTCTTCGTATCAGACTTTATCCATGCCACCTGAAAATAGATCGATTTAGAATCTGCTGACTTTACCGTAGTGATTTATTCACGTTTAGTTTAAACCACATTCTTTTGATATTTAGATTGACGGTTAAAAATATATTTTCAAACCAGTTGCTTTGTAACGAAACTTTATAAAATTTGATTTATAGAGTTTCGTCGCCTTAGTAAAAAAATTCAAAATATCAGGACGTTGAAATAATAATATAACTAAAGCAATCATTAGAAAAAAATATTTTATATCAGTTAAAGTTTATTCGGCACTACAAATTTCAAGACGAAAATATATTTACACAATTTAAGAAATTACACAATATTTTTTATTGATATACATATGTTCTATAATAAAAATTTACCTTGTAACTTCCAAGATGATTCACGGTACACGTAAAATGAACGTCTCTTCCTTGAGCGATGGTTATGTTCTCGAGGGGCGATAAAAACTCCGGCTCCTGCTCGCTATACCCCGACCCTTGTAATTGACCTGTAATAAAATTTAATTGTTAATTTATTTTCATTAAAATAACGTAAATAATATAGTCTTTTAAGGATAACGGGATACCTGACGTTGTAACGTCCTGTGTAGTTTAAAAACATTGTGCAGTAATGAAACGCGATAAAATTCTAAAACTGTATAAATTGTAATATTCGCGTAAGCAACGGTAGGTATAAAAAGAAAATAAAATTAAACATTCGTTTCACTCATACTAATACAGTATGAAGTTCAAAATACATAAAAAAATGCTTTTAATCTTTCTTACAATATTTCATATTTATTAAATTCTCCGTCTAACTCCATTAAATCTAAGTGTGTTTTAGTCATTTCTTTGTTTACAAATGTCATTCACTATGTTACCGAAATAAATGTCACACATTTTTCCCATAAGTGCTGCGTTGTCACGTAAAAATATCAAGCGAGGTGGAATCCGAGGAATTTCAGGAGAAAAGCCCATTCGAGCAGCTTTCACAAACAAATATAGTCGAAGTAACACAGCGGGAACTTTATATGCAAAAGTGCGAATTGGAGTCGTACCGGACGCCATTCCTTTACGCGAAAAGCTCACAATTGAACGAATCAGCTTTATTTTCACCGTGCCGGAATACAAATAAAAGAAGTCGAGACCAAATTGGCCTTTCAAATTGGTAGAAATTGGGTCGGCTTGCACAAACAGAAATGGTTGAAACGCTGACGCTAGCTCAATCAGTTACAACAATTGATTTCGATACATTGATGACTTTTATTTTTAATTCATCAACACCTATTTCATAAACGACACTCACAAATAGAAAAAAAAATAAATATACTCAAATTAAAATATTGAAATATTTTCGAGACATCAAAATTTGTTTATATTTTTTAATCATTCAACAACAACTAATGCCAACATAAGCAAAGCTTGTCATATGGAAACTGACAAAAACATATACTTAATTTTCTTATAAAAATTATTACTTTTTACTATTCACAAACACCAAGAATAAAAATTCACTGTATTCACCATACAACATATCTCTCCTGGTAGAAATCGAACCCATAACCTCTAGCGTAACCGTCAGGTCACTGATCACCACACCAAGCGGGTCGTCCTAAAAGCTCCCCATAAGCAACATACCAATGCGCGTTCGGATTTCACAAGCGATTGAATTACAAAATAACTATTATTATAACATCAAGGGCAATCTTACAATTGAATTACGCTAATTCCATTACGGTAATTTATATGCAATACGGACGAAATCATCGTTTGTTTCGCCCCCAGCAATGAACAGACGGCAATTAGTATCCGGCGTTTGAAAGCGCCCGAGCGTTATAACAGACAGCAGTGATTCGTTTTTGGGTATACGCCGTTCGCGATTAGGGATGTGGATCGTGAAAGGTTGCCATTTAAAAAGGGTCACACTAAATGTGCCATACGGTGACATCCGTACGATTAATGGCAACGTGAGTTTAGAATAGCGATTTTTTTGCAAAGCGGGCGATTCATGTCTTTTTTTTGACTCGGCGTTGATATGTTTTTTTTTATCAATGCCATTATAGATTTTATTTTCTTGAAATGGTTTTTACTCTAATGAAATAGGCCGTGCTATGGATGAGCTCTTTTGTGTAAAAGGGGACCGATCACATTATAATAAAATGAAGTTTCTATGGATTAATTAATAGTTTTAACAAACTGACCCGTTAAGCTGTTCGTAGCAATGCGTATAATATAATTATTGAAGTTTGATTGACTTGAAAGTTAATAGTAAGTAATATATATTTATATTTTAATTAACTCAACACAATTTTTTTTTGATAATTACAACACAATTAAGTTCATAATTAAGTAATAGGGCTAAATTAATTAACAACCGCTAATTGCCTCATTAAACTAAAACAATATTAGACGAAGATTTGATTATGTGATACATTACCACTTCTATATTAGTTTAAAGCTCCATTAATTAATTAGACTCAAGTTTAGTGCATATAATAGATTTGAATATTATAGAAAAGAATTTTCTTGAAGCTTTTAACTGTTTCCTTATATTTAATTTTTTATTAATTATATATTTTTATTATAATATCATATTTTATACCGTAATGTAACATACCGTAAATTGATTTAGCACGGTGTGTAGTTTATGTAGAGGTAATTTTAATTTAAGGTACTTACTAAATAAAAATATAATAAATCGTTTTTTAAGTACTATCCTTTAAAATCCTCAAGAATTCGTCATAAATCATTCTAAAATCTTATTTAAATATGAACAAAGTTAGCACATAACGTCGATATAGTAACAAGCGTAATAAACTGCTACAGTATTTCATTTAAATTAAAAGTTTAATATGCTATAATTTGATGTATTAATAGGTATTAAACTTTAAACGTCTACTATATTTAAAAAAAACTTTGATTAGGTATAACAAAAACTACGGCAGTTATTCGTTATAGATACTGTCTCTAATTTGTAACGTTATGTTAGTTTTATGTCACCATATGTAATACTGTGTATTCAAATCATTGAAATAACAGTAAATTAATAAGAAATATGTTCTTATAAATACAATCTTATTCAAAATACGTAATTAATGTATTATAAACATGTTTCATTTTCCGATTCAGCGATGAGATGGGCAGGTCTCAACAATAGGGACCATGGTAGTACTTCCTAACCTTGCTTTTACTCAATACTTTTGGTCTAACTATAAAAGATGATGATCATAGAAAATTATACAAGGGTCAGATCAGATCAAGTGGGCCCCCCTTACCACCTGATAATGAAAACATTATTAAAATATAACTTACGAATATAGGCAAACCTGATAGCATACCAAAATTTTTTAGTATAACAACTTAAATTTTGTACAATTTTTTAATTAATTAAAAAGGATCTATTGAAAATACTTTACAAAATTTTTCAACGATCATAGCTTAATATCTAAAATTTTACATAAACTCATTTTCCAAATTTAATTTTTTTTACCCATTATATACACGAATATTAATTTAAATGCCTTCTCAGTACAAAAGTTGAGTTGTTTATGTCAGTAATATGCGTTATAGACCCACACGCTAGTTTATTGCATTTGGATATTATCAAATCTAATTCAAACCAAACATTATTCACAACTAAAGCATCATAGTATATTCTCATGTGCAGCAAACATATAAATGAAAATTCAATTTCAATGTTGCAAAATAGCCTTAGGGTTAACATCATTTCCCAAAGCACTGTTGGCATTTCCCGAAACGTAATAGAACAAAACATTCGGGCGTTTGGTGCCTTTGTCCTGTTTTACGAAGAACTGCATGTGCAAATCTAAATGTCTCAAGCGGAAATTGAATGTAAATACTATCGGATTTGACTATTAAAATCTTATACTTTTATAACCTAACTATGTTCTAAAACTTGTCTTTTAATTGTTTATAAACAACATATCAATTTTTATTTAAATAACTTGTTTACTTTATTGAGATACTATCTGTTGTTAAAGTGATGCTAAGATAATAATTATTTATACAGCATTTAACTGCTGAAACTGCATAAAAATCTACTTTAATAAAACATATAATTAAAAGAAAAAACAGAAAACCCTGTAGCATTTTTTACATTCAGGATAATTTTAATGACAATTTTGCAATTCATTAAAAGCAATAATGGTGCTTATAGACATGTATATTTATACGAAATTAATTAGCATGTTAAAACAATATATCATCGCAAATTTTGGTTTTGACCGTATCCGATTACGTATTCCAATTATTCAGTATTTCACGCTCATCGACGCCTATAATTACATTGTGATAGAATGCATTAAGCCCACCTCGTGCGCGTCCACTAATTTCCATACAATTAATTCTATGATTAGTAGCAATCTACGAGCGTGAGTTTTACGGTCTATTTCAATTAACATTCTGCCCGCATTATTTGCCCGCGTTCGTTTTATTTGCAAACATAAAACCATTTTAATTAAGCGACAATAATGAAATTGTGGAATTCGAGGTGGGCAGGCAGCTAGATGAGTAAAGCCCGAACAATTAAAAGAAAAGGTTGCGTAAAGTGTTTTGCAATTAATGCTGGAATCCGCTAAGCCGACGCTCCGTGTACAATCTAGCTGCAGGCGTCTTGAGAACGTGATTTACTTGGGTGTTGCACCATTCTAAACATATTAACAGTTTTTATTGCTTTTAGAATGTAAGGCAACGTTGACGTGACTTTTATCATCCAAATCTTATCAATGAAACAATTACTTTAAATAAATTTATCGCTTATACAGTTAAAATGCGTATAACATTTTCAATAACAATTAAAAAATATTTTCTTTAGAAAACGTTAATCTCTATCCAATTAATCAATCTATTTAAATTGGTTAATTTTAGAATATTAGGTGTAATTTTATCCGAACATTGTTTAAAAACTTCACATTGCTTGCTCTGCACTCACTGAATAAAGTGTGATGTTATGTACGCTCAGCCTTTGTCAATAAATGAGCTATCTATACTGTAAATATGTTTGAAATTGAATTTGTTTTTACTAATATTTATTATTTGTTTTTAATAATATTTTAACACTCTAAAGCAAAGAAGGCATCATTAAGAACGTCTGAATTTTGAAAATTAGTACAAATTTTTCTATTTAGATATAATCATTAGAAACTAACAGAAACATAATTGTTTATACTTGTAGTAAATTAAATTTACATAAGGCTCAGGTCAATCAATCACTATTTTTCCCTATAAAAAATATTTTTTCTTTAAGTTATTTTTAAAGGAGACAAATTGAAACACATCACAAACAGCAGATGATTGCAAAATTACTCACTACAGTGACTTTATAGTAACATTTTAGTTGCTCCCGTAATTTATTCAAAGGCGGGAAAAGAAAATTAATGCTGGCTAGGGGCTGTTAAGAAATACCGGACAGGCTATAAAGGTTTGCATCTATGTTGCTGTTAGTCGCGCAATATATTTATCTAGTTTATAAAATTTCCATGTCACAATGTTAATTACCATACTCATCCGAAATGGCTATACCGATTCGGACCAAATTTTATGTGCGCATTCAGTAGGTTTGAGAACCGGCTACTATCTATTTTTCATACACCTAAATGATATGGATTGTTCATCATCATCATCATCATCATCATCAGCCTGTGATAGTCCACTGCTGGACATAGCCCTACCCTAATACACAACTTTCCATTAGGGGGTTTTGGACCGTATCCCACCACGCTGGTCCAATGCGGGTTGGTGGGTGGACCGACTTTTTACATGCCCATCCGACGCATGGATCATCTTACTTTTTAGACAATTGGACGATCGGCCCAAATTGCCCTAACCAACTAGGAAACAACAATGAAAATTTGTTGAGTCCCCGTAGGATTCGAATCAGTTTCTAAGGCACACGCCTATACCACTAGGCTACGGAGGCAGTATGGATTGTTCACCCTTAAAATTTTAATTTTAATTTGAATTTTTGGATGAATCTTTGAATTTTCTTTTTATAATGTGGATTTTAAAAAAATATGTGTTCTATTACTATAAATAATTTTATTATTTCTAATTCAAGTTGATAACATCCATTATTATCACATGTTAAGTTATCCCCTCAACGTGTCTACCGGTTTATAGAATTATTTATCACATCAAATTATTCATATCTCAAAGCGACGTTTGCCGGGTAAGATAGTATTTATATATTACCAAATTGCGTTCTTAAAACTTTTTATATGGTTACCGAAACCTTATTTTAATAGATGTCCTGTCCTGTGTATATAACGTTTACGGAGCACAGTATGTAATGTATAGTATTCGCGTAAACAAAAGAATTAATTATACAGTACTCAGTACATATATTAAATTCACGTATACAATAAAATATGATAAATTAATGGCATCCGTGCCATATTGGCATTGGCCCTTGTTATATAAACCAGAGATCAGGTGCTAAAATCCTGATCCTAGTCGGATAGGGCAATAGAGGTTAATCACTCAATTGCTATCATTTAAAAAAGTCGGTTCGGTTGTAGTGAGTATCTTCGTAAGTCAATATAGGTTGTCAGCGCTTTGAAATTAACTGGGAACTAAGCTTGTATCTTATGCAGTTAACCCTTTAGACTGTAGAGTTAACACGCTAGTCACTCTATGCTAAAATTGTTACTCAAGTATTACTTGAAGGACATACCCAATAACAACTTAGTAAAATAACAACTATCAAAAGTTTGTCGAAGTTATTGACTGAACAAATAACTGTTGTCGCTTAACTGGCGCTCATTTCAATTCAACTCAGGGCGAGGATAAAAAAAAAGTTTCAGCCGTTTTATTACGACCATTTTTACCAAGTGACTGACGTGGAACTCAGTCACGTAAACCGCATTCGCTTCAATCAAATCAACGTACCTAAGAAGCGCTTCACTTACTTTTGACCTTAATACATTTTATTTTCATACTCTGTTGAATTAGGTATGAAGATATTATTTGTGTCCATGTTGTATCTAGCGAACTCCATAAGAAATTTGGTAAAAGACAAGAAAAATAATATTGTAAATTAAAGCGACAAGTTATTTTAAAAGGAAATAAATATTACATATTGGTAAGGGATTCAAGAGATTATTTTTATATCAATACTTTCAGACAGTAATTCCGTCAAATTTAACGTGTTTTGAAAAATATTTTAGAAGTATAAGATACTGTATTTTCACCGGATTCAATCATTTAATGTAAATATATACTTGCAATGTTTTTGTTGATAAAAAAGCGAGTGAAATGATGAATCTTGCTTATTTATGGTATATAATAAATAAATATAAAAAGCAATCCTGTAGTTATGTTTTATTACATAAAAGATATATTTGCTACACTATCTGAAATTTTACGCAGTAAATTGTATCGAAAACAATTTTTAATAAAACTTTCGATATTTTCAATGGACAGATGCTACGTATCTAATCCGATTGTTATCCGGTATCACGTGTGACGATTCAAACAATTATACACGCTTTAATACCCACTATTGTGGCGCGGTTTATTTGTTTAGAGCATAACATAACAACTGACACAATATTCAAATGGTATTTTTTAAATACAGTTTTATATGAAATATTCACTTTTTATAACGTATATAAGAATTGCAATTCCATCCAACACCCACATAAGTTGGAGGATACGTTTTACTTAATCAGTAATTTCACAAAGTAACGTGTCCATCAAATCGGAACACACCACTAAATGGGCAAAATGAAGTGAATGAAGTAAAATGTCAAACTGTAATGACGCCTTAAGCCTAGCATCCTGATTGGCGGACTACGGCCTATATTTAATTAACATATAACCTTTTATCAATAGATTTTAAAAAGAAAATCCATTGTTCATATAAATTTCACGTCTTCATGGGGTCAGATATAGTTGATTTTGCTTAATCATAAAGCTAAACATTCTTCAATATATATATATATATATATTATATAACTTTATTGGTTTCTTTATTTATGAATTTATTAATTTTAATAATTAAATTATTCACTTACCGGCTACAAAAGTAAGGCCAAAGTTAAGACTAGCAACTATATAAGAGATCAGCCAACTGTGCACTCACGGGAGAAAAATGAGGTGCAGGGCCGATTTTTTACATACCCATCTGGCGGTAAGATCATCTTAATTCGCGGGTTGATCTAATAGACGATCGAGTGATCACCCGATTGTCCATTAGATCAGCCCGCATTAGCCTAAATAATAAGGAAACAAAAATTGGTTAAGTCCTTGCAGAATTTTTACCCACGACCTCCAGTTTGTAAAGCGCACGCCTTTACCACTAGGCTAAACTGGCAGTGAAAACTAATACTCAGGAAAATTTGGAATCGTATTCTATAAATTGGGAAAATAAAGAAAAAATACTTTAAAACTAACTTTCCAAGGTTTATCGCGGTTATAGTTTATACAGGAATAGTATAAAATATTGACTTACCGGCCACAATAGTAAGCAAGGCGAAAGTAGAGACTAGTGGTAGACCCCCGGTTTCCGCGGACGTGGACCGCAGACGCCTCGATGTTTCCGCCATCTCATGTACATATAATTACTCGTATTTTACGTAACATTTAACATCGTCGACACATTCTTTGCTTCATTGTTTCTATTTTTTACTTAATTTACATTCATTTAACATTTCATATTTTACTTCTCCGCTTATTTTATTGTATTATAATTGTCATGTTCAGCGACGTGCAAGCATCAGCATCTGCAACAAAAAATACGTTTGTAAAGTTACATAAAAATACTTTCAATTTGTAACTTGAAAGTCATGTATACGTTATTATTAAAGAATAAACATAATAGGTTTTCCTTTGAAGTGGCTTTGAAACTGTGTCCCAGTCCGGTCGTATAATAGAGAACTTACAACATCATAGAAGCTAGAAAAGCGGCTTTTAAAAGCACTATGTAGTTACATAACATACGTACGTCATGCCTACATACAAACATACGGTGGGTTTTTATTACGCCAGTTTCCGCGGCGTAGCGTGAGCAAACTGAGATAAAACAGGAGTGATTGCCGCTTTGACGCTATATTGTTTTGAGTGTTGTGTTCAATTCCGATAGCGTTCTGCTTTTATTTGCCAATGACCAGTGTACGCGTAAGTCTGATATTTCTGATTCATACCTTTTATGACAAAGTGCAAGTTTGAGTAAGGCCAATAGTATTGTGGACCGTTCTTTCTATCCTTTATGTGAATTCTAAACATATTTACATATATTGCGATTTTCAGTTATTTTATTATCTGCCCCATTATCATAGAATGTAGACCTCCTTTGTGTATGCTTGTATTATAATTCAATCTCTGTCTTGATTAACTTATTAACGGTTTTTGTTACGTTCGTAAGTTTTTACAATCTACTCGATAATTTCATTCAAGCTTACAAATTATAATTTGATGTACGTCAATACGGTAACAACTCTGTCTAGTTTTGACTACTATAATTTTATCGTTATCTATTTTTTCCTAAACAACTCATATATTTGTATATCACCATACAACTACAAAGCTAATCCAAAACAGAAAAAATATCTAAATTGTTATCGACCAATTTTTTGGTGCGTTAACTGTTGCCATTACTCAATGTTTTGTTTGACTGGTAATTTTATTCCACTTATTTATTATGTGGTTTTATTGGTATATAGTATCA
Source organism: Lamproptera curius (assembly GCA_029286875.1). Classification (NCBI taxonomy): domain Eukaryota; kingdom Metazoa; phylum Arthropoda; class Insecta; order Lepidoptera; family Papilionidae; genus Lamproptera; species Lamproptera curius. The sequence goes on along the minus strand of JAGSMT010000107.1, from coordinate 1,072,167 downwards.
TAATACCTACTCCGACGAGATAATCAAAGATTAGTATCGTAACTTTCGATCGGAAGCGTCACCATTGTTCGCCAAATCGCCGGTCGATGTCGATCGGTTAGCGCCCGTCGTCTTCACAGTGCGGAGCGTCGCGGCAATAAACAATACAAACAGCCCCGGCCCTGCGTTTGACACCAGCCAGTTCGGAGTGGATTAGAGTGCTCTATAGGGAGTTCGGCAGCATTTAGGAAGCGTAATAGCCTTACGCCGTGACCTGTTTCGGCTGCGACAAATTGAGATTTACTGTATCGCTGCTGCCGTGTACCGATCGGCGGGAGTGATTTCACATTTTCCGGACGATAACCGTTTCTATTCGAGCGCAACTGATGTTGTGTTTGTTCTTTAGTACTTACGGGTTAAGACGTAATGAAACACGCAACTATTTCTATAATAGCTATGGAGGTTTGTTTTTATATAAAAATAGTTAATTTGTGAGTATGTTTGTCATATAGTAGTCATATAAGAAATATTCGACACATTTAAGAATTTTACCGTTAAAATATTTTAAACGACCATATTTTATCTTATTAGTAAATCTATTATATTAGCTATAATTAGGCTTTGATTACATTATATCATTTATAATTAACTGACTCCATAGCATAGTGGTAAGGGCGTGTGGTTTAGAAACCGGAAGTCATGGGTTCGAATCCTGAAGGGCCAACAAATTTTCATTGTTGTTACCTGATTGATTAAGGTAATTTGGGAGATCCTCCAATTGTCTGAAAAGTAAGATGAGCTATGCTTCGGATGGGCATGTAAAGTGGGTATCCCCCAACAACCGCACTGCACCAGCGTGGTGAGGAAATGGTGTGAATTAGGGAAGGCTTATTTCCAGCAGTGGACTAACACAGGCTGTTGATGATGATGATAATGAAGGTTAAATTTCCATTAATATATTGATATAAATTATTTAGTAGGTCACCAAAGAAAAATGAAAAAAATGTTAATTTATTACATATATTTTTTAATAAAAGTTCGGAATAGTAGATAATATTTTTTAATAAAGCTATACGGTCAATAGGGTTAGTCAATAATAACATTCTGCCAATAAATAATTAAAAGTCTTGTTTTGGACTTTAACTCTTTCTCTCTTAACTCTAATTTTTAAAAATAATAAATAATTAAAAAATACTAACCATACGTAATGAATAAGTAAAAAAAAAATAATACATAAAAAGTAGCGCTTTTACGCTTTTTTGTTGCAAATTCTGCTTATACAAGCAAAATACTGAAGCACCCTTGAGTATTTCAAAATAACTCGGCAGTTATATCATATAAAACACATCGTACTTTAACAAAACAATTTATTCGTCTCAAAATCTCAGCTAGTTATCTCGCGCGTGGCACACAACAGATACGACTTCCAGTCGGCTCCTAACTTACTCTTCCATTGTCGTATTTACATTGTCTATGCTCACATCCGAATTCCGATTAATGCGAAACGAGGATCAAGTATTGTTGTAATAATAACTATTTGATATATTCATAACTATTTGCAGAACGGCGGGACCATACCATCCAATTGAAAATCGGGCAAATATTATGGTTCGATGTTATCCCATGGTAATTTGTTTGCTTCGGATATAAGTTTGCGCATTTCTATTATACAATCACCCTTGAAGCTTATTCATAAAATTGTTATATGAAGTACAATTACGTTTAGACTATTGTAAAAAATATGCATATTTCTAATACAGAGTTAATCTTAGGTTAGGTGAAACTGTTTTTACATGGCCATTCGACGCATGGATCATCTTACTTTTTAGACACTTGGGTGATGAGCTCAAATTGCCTTAACCAACTAGGAAATAACAATGAAAATTTGTGTAAATCCCCCAGGATGAACCTACGACCTACGGTACCTAAAGCACACGCCCTTACCACAAGGCCACAGAGCAAGTTATTTAATTTCTAATTTATAGCTGCATTACCACACAACTTTAATGCCTTCAAAGGTTATTATAAGCAAATACACCATTATTGAAAACACATTTCGCTCATATCCAATTTTTCCGACATTGTCCGAGACAACCCGTCAGAGTGATGAAATTTTTTGCTCCGACAAAACATGTCAACCCGGGATTATCGATAATCGATTAGGACCGAATGCTAATTTTCTTCGCAGCATCCAAATTTGAGGGTGTTTCCGTGGGAATAATAGGCCTAAACACAACAAAAACTATTATTGAATACGTTTGGGTACGTACGGTGGCATTCTTGATTTCTAGGGGCCGACTAGAGCCATTACCATGCTATTTATAGTTTCAGAAAGTAAAACAGTAATCTGTAAACATGTTTTATATTTTCTTGCAATTTTCTAATAAGCGAACACCAGCTTAATTTTTAAACAAACTAACGTACATTTTGATATCTTTTGTTGTTGCAAAATTATATCTTACAGGGCACGCTTGGCGTAGTGTTTAGCCCAAAGGGTGTTCGGATTCGATTTCCACCACGGTAAAAAAAACATAATGAACACAACGTTTCTCTCGTGTCTGTGCGTTGATACGTACATAATAAGTATTTATTGACAAAAGAATAAGAATATATAACATTACAAGTCATTACATTACAAGCTTAGATTAGCATCAAAAATCATGATGACTATTTTCTGGCAACTGCTTACTACAATTTAGATCTGTCTTGTCTAAGCATAAAAGTGTAATTTTAGATCTTAATTTATCAATTAAACCCTTACATATAACAAAAAAATGACGACCGCAGAGTTTCTTGCCGGTTCTGCTGTGGACAGGTGAAAATTTCCGAACCGGTGGTAGATTGACTTGACAGAGCATAAGTTTAATAAAGACTTTTTGGATTTGAATTTGAATCTAGCTATGCATGATGTTGAGTTATGTGTCCAAAAATACGATTTATTTATTTTGTTTGGTATTTCATATTTTTTATGGTAAGGCGTATCCCCAACGGATGTTGGGCTTTACCTTATTTATACATAAAAAGTTAAAATACATTGCTTATATACACAAATGTTATTTGATACACTCGAATTCTTAATTTCGTACCCGCGCGCTGACCTCAACATACAATTAAGCGCATAGACTGACTCACCTTCTCACTGCGAAATTTCTTAATTCACAAATTCAACGTTAAATTGTCTGGTTAATTACAGCTATTGTGGTGGACGACGTCTGCTCGTCATTCAGGGATCGCTGCCCTAAAAAATTTCATGAAAAAAAATTCACGGGAACCGGTTGCTAAATTACAATAAGTAATTACCTTATCTTTTGGAGTCACGCGCAGGGCTCGCTCCGAGAAGCTAAGAAAGGGGGAGCGCTTGAGGATCTCCCTATTCTTGCCACTTACAATAATCCCTCTCTGTTAATCTGAACTCTATTTAATGAACGAATATTCGCGACTTCTGCTCAGATTTAAAAGTTTCGGGAAAGTCGAAATTACGTAGCACTCACGAGAATTACAATTTGAACGATATTGGCCAGTTTTAAATTATTTTGCTAATTGTATCGTTAAGAGTGTTATACTTAATCGATATCACAGTAAAGACAATTTGATATAAATAGTTCTGGTAATTTAAATTAATCCTGTATTATTTTTAAACTACTCATTAACACAACGATTAGCTGAGGATATTGATATTCGCAAATGCTACCGATTTTAATTTGCACGATCTTTTCCCTCTTTCACATCTATTCATTTATGGCTACATTTTACTCTACCCTTTCGTAGTGTATCACATACTGTGTATTCATACATATATGGATGTCTGGGTCACTCACCCTTTCAAAGAGAAGTAAATGGGGTCCATATTCATCACTTTTCCTTTTAAAAAGTATTGAATTTGCTGTTGTGTGGTGTAAATCGTTTATTTTATTATTTTCAACAAAAATTCTAAAAAATCTATGTGAATTAAACACCTTAAACAGATCTGAATATGATGTAATATGTTTTTGAAAATAAAGTGTTCTAAGATATATAGATAAGTGTATGTACTTGTATGCAGCTTTGGCCACAATTTTATTTAATTATATTTCTTATATATAGTTTGACGTTATTCTCTACGCATTTTCAAATATGGAGTAATCGAACAAAAAAGAGACGCGGTCATCGTATTGCATCGCAGTGGTATTACGTGTAAAGAGATTTAATATCACGTTTGGTATTGATTTAAAAACACTTCAAGCAAACAAAGAAGATCCAGGATATTCTCAAGGATAAGTAGAAACATAATCAGTATATTTTTCAATAAAGAGAGAGGTTTTTATTAAAGATTTTACATCCATTGTTTGAAAAAAAAATCCTTATGTCTTTTTTAATTTTTTTAAATTAACAGACCATACAAGGTGTTTTTCTTTTTAATATGTTGCAATAGTTTAAATAAAATTGTATTCTGGATTGAGCTATTGACATAAAGATACATATATCTTGTAACTCTGCTCTTCTTTAACTCTTTAATAATATATGTACGAAAATCTAAAATTTAACGACTATTACAATATAATACTGAAACCATGGCAGACAATGACTCAGTAAAAAAAAAGTTTTCGATTAATTACATTTATTGTGGCCCGAAACTTCGCTCGTTAACTGACGATTTTCCCCTAAATTCCCATTTCATAAACTGGCACCTCCTTTTACAAAACTTTTAAGTCACCGTCGGTTGGTTAAATCTGACTAAAATGCCACCGTATTTTAGTCGATTACGTTCTGTTTTCTTCGGAATATTTTACGAAGATAATCATAATAAATATTTTTTTATGATTGTTTTCTAAAAAATAAAAACCTATTTAACTTAAATCCAATAGAAAATAAATTTATAAAGCTTACAGATATACAAAGATTTTTTGTACACTTAGTTCAAGGATTAAAGAGACAACGTTTGACCAACGTGGGTTGGTTAAGTAAACATATCATTGAAATATATTTTTATTTCTTAACTTGAGTAGATTTCTTCATGATGTTTTTTTATCACTCTTAAGCTTCTTAGGCTAAGATCGAAGTGTAAGTATCGTGTTTCTTGACTGATTTATAGATTTGCACATCCGTTCGTATCTACTGGAAGGAAACCTTCTTTCGAAGCAATTTATTAATTCTGAAAATTTTGTATGAAACTGCTAAAACCAATTTTACAATATTAATTATTTACTTATTCCCTGTAAATATAAAAGCATTGTGTACAAATTGTAACTTTGATACTATCAGTATTCATTACATAAACTACGAAAATTAAAGTTAATTCAAATTAACTACAAAATAATTTGAATAAATTTTACCGAAATCACTCCAACATGTACAATACATGACTACCCTTCAAATGGCCGCAAACTACATAAACTTTCGAAGTGCTTAAAATTTATCGACCTTAGAATTCGGTATTAATTAAACATATTCGGTATTTTTTAAGAGACTAAGTAAACTATCTTTAAACTGCCTATTTAAAAGAAACTATCGACCTCTATAAATGACGACCCTCTGTGAAATCGGTTCTAAAACTTATAAATGAAACCTCAATGCCATCAATTACTTTAATGTGGCAACATTTAAATTCGATAATTTATTTTATTCCTCGAAAAAGAAATTCATTTATCGTACCTATAGAAATAGCGCATAATGTCAGAGAGCAATATATTTACGTAAGGATTCGTCTAGACGCCCACAATGACGTTCCTTTTCAAGAATCGTAAACAATAGACTCGGCCAATTGTGAGCGTATCTCACAATGAGAAGAAAATTGTTAGTGTTTAATTGAACTCATTGTTCCGTTAATATCTGCTTTTTTTCATAATTATGAACAAATCATATAAAGCACTTAATATGTATGATACATATGGTATAAAGAAACAGAATTATTAATAAATCTCATATAACGAATGAAAAAAAATGTTAAATTGAAGTTTTTCGTGGCAACTAAAATAAGTAATCAAAAAGTAAATAACCCTATTTTATGAGTATAAAATAAATATTTAATCGATAATAATAAAAAAAAGCTAAATTTTGATTTTGTTTTAATTAAATTTAAAGCAGAAGAAATTTATAGAAGCAGGACCTTCCACTTTTGTTATCTGAATTAAAGTATAAATTCAAAAATCAGTGGTTACTAATAAAATGTTGGGAATTTTAATCGTAATTAATTTTAAATATTTATAGCGTATACTACACTCTGTAGCCTAGTGGCATGGGCGTGAGGTTTAGAAACCGGAGGTCGTGGGTTCGAATCCTGCGGGGACGCAACAAATTTTCATTGTTGTTTCCTAGTTGGTTAGGGCAACTTGGGCCGATCACCCAATTGTCTGAAAAGTAAGATGATCCATGCGTCGGAGGGGCACATAAAAAGTCGGTCCACCCACCAACCCGCATTGGACCAGCTGGTGGGATACGGTCCAATCCCCTAATGATAGGGTGTATTAGGGGAGGCCTATGTCCAGCAGTGGACTATCACAGGCTGATGATGATGATGATGATTTATAGAATCTTCTATTAACAATATCATTATTTTTAGATTAGCTACAACTTACTTTTGTAGTAATTTTTTGAGAAGCTGATAAAATAAGTTTTCTTATTTATGAACTGAATATCTGTTTAAAATCTTAGATTGTAGATAAACAGTATCTCACCAAAACACTGAAATATATTCAATCCCAAACAGAGATAGAGAAAACCATGTAGAGTTATCAACAAAGTCTTTTTTACAACACAAATGCGATAATTGGGGATATGTTTTTTTCCTTAAAATAAAATTCAGCCGACGTTAAACCCCCAACGGCTATATATAATTCGATTCCTGGCAATAATTTGATTTTTTTTTAAATCTCATCGTTTTCCTTTTTACTTTTTCTTTGATGTCACTTTCGTATTCGAGGGATGCTCGATGTATCAAAATAAAAGATATTTTTGTATAAAGAATAAATTTGTTAATCAAACGCCTACAATATAAATTTTTGAGTTTAGTAAAAATATGTGAATTTTAAACGTTGTGATTAATGCCATAACAATTTTTTACCATAAATTTTAGCTGATTTAAAATAATAACCTTACCGGGCATGTGCAAAGATTTATTTATTTAAAACATCTTATATTAAGAGCAAGTTTCTGTTCGTTCTTGTTCAATAAGGAAATACCTTCTATTCAGTAATCGGATATTTCTAAGAAAAGTGGACTTTGTCTTGGATCAACAGCTAATGAAGATCGGCTTATATTGCTTTTGCATTCTGTTTCTTTTAGCCTACGCCTTAAATATTAGAACGTACTTTTTATACAACGTAGCCAATTACAAAGAATAGAACTACATAACATTTTATTAGCTACTACTTAGATGTTACTAATGTTATAAATTTACATTTTACACTTTAAATGACAATGTACAACGTTTAGGTATTACTAGGAGGAGAGCATCTTTAATGCAAAGGTATATTTGATTTCATAGGTTTAGTGAGTTAGTTCCTATTAGTAATACTTTCAGAAAAATTACACTTTTAAGGACAGATAAACTATTATTCTACTATTAAGGCTATCATAAGTTTACTAGTTTTCTAAAGTATGCGTCGGTCGAAGGGGGCGTGAGTTTGATGCCATTTACCGAAAAAATAATATGTGATGGCCATAGTATTTCTTGTGTAAGTAACACAAAAACATTTGTTTTATTATGTATTTTTCACTTGTTTCGCCACCATAGTGCAAATTTTTGTAAGTTTGTAATTTTTTTTATTCAATCGAAAGACATAACGTTGTATATATATATATATATCACTTTGACACACTAAATAAATTATTTAATGTAAAACCGACCTTTTTTACTTTTATTACTTGTCTAAAACATTTAGAATAGGTTTTAAATTAAAGTGTTATATATTTTTAGTTACAGTACATACATATCACTATTTATGGTTATTTTTATAATAAAGACGTTATTAATTCATTTTGGCTTAAGTTTTTAAGACATTTGTAAAAACCGTCTTCCATTGTTACCGTTCTCTTAATTGTTTAACGAAAATGTACAAAATAAATATGTTAAGTAATTCTTATGACGCGATAAATAAATTATACAGAGTAACTGAAATGCTTACATTAAATTCATTATACGAATGAAATAATAGGGTAGATTGAAAACAGGAGTAAAATATGTGGCACCCCTTGATGCGAGGACTTGTTATTGGCGCATTTATTGGAAAATCTTTATGTTATTATTTACGCCGGGTGAAATTCCGATCCGCTAATACCCGTCGCTATGTACACTTATAAAAGTTTTTATTAGAAAATACCGCCCGTACTTTACGTCATGCACGAGCAAACTCCCATTGTTAAGCTGAGTTATTTGCATTTGAGTGACGTTTTTAAGATTAAAACAGGCCTCCGACGTTTCATTTGCGGAATATCATCGAAACAGTTTAATGGGAATCTGCTTATTTTAGCTGAACCTAGGGCTTAAACATGGATATATATTTACAAGTAGTAATTATCTTATTATTTTATTCCTATTTAAATAATTTTTAATTTATTTCTTGGTTGCTATCATCATCACCCTGTGCTAGTCCAGCTGGGCATAGGCCTCCATTAAATTACGTCTTCTCCATTAAGAGGTTTTTTGGCCGTATCCCACCACGCTGGTTCAATGCGGGTTGGTGGGTGATGGTTCGTGTGACAATTTAATTAAATTCAATATTAATTAGACTGACTAAAAGATTGCAAAAAATAATTCAGTAACAAAATTCGTACGTTAATTAACTTCAGAACATTATGTGTCTCTATTCTTCTACTATTTTATACATACAGTACATTAAAACAATCAATCCCTTTGCCGTTATAATCCAGTATTAATATAAAATATACAAGAAATAAAAAAAACACATTCACTATTTCATACAACTTCCGTCTTACCGCATACTAGCACTTAGACCTACAACGCAGATAGTGCGACCACAAACGGAAATTGTGATACGTTTTATCAAAACGTTTCCGGCGCTAGGCTCGCCGGGCGATACCGGTGTTTGCATCTGTGCAGTTACCGCAGCCATTTTGAACATTTACTACGCCTATTGGCTTTCAAATTTCTGTGTTTAACATTTGCCTGTTCACAGCCAATATCTGATGAGATAGTCTGATCATATGGCCAAATTGAATTGACCATTTAATGCATCAATGAAATAAATAAAATTTGTGTATACTGTTTGTTTACAAAGGATTAATTGAACTAATTCATATTCTTGCACTCTAGAATGCTATTATCCTTGAGCAAAGGCTACTTCAGACCGCAGGAAAATCGATTTAAAAGTCTTAAAATAACACGAGCAGAGCCGTGGGAGGAGTGCTAGTTAAGCTATATAAAAAATAAAGAATTCTCTCAGATTTTTTCCGTCTTTATTACCAAAAAACTATCATGCAATAATGTGTTTATTTGTAGTTTTTAAAATGGTTATTAGTAAAAAACGAAAAGGTAAATTTAAGCGGTTATGGCTTTTAGACCTCCATAACCATTTTTGGGTAAATAGTTTTCACAATTCAAAAGAACGTAGTGTGTTCTTTTAAGTGTGCATAAATAATAATTCGGTATCAGAAAAAGTAAGTCTCTGAATACTTTTAATTATATAATTTTTTTATATTGGAATTCTAGATCTAATGAGAATATTACCTTGGAGATTGAATACCATGTCACGAAAAGACTGGCAAGATAAAAGAAAGGCTAACGCTTTATATACATGTTAACTTCACTGTTACGGTGATATCTTGTTTATTTTACTATTTCTATGTACTACAAACTCAATCTACTTTTAGCCCGTTATCATCGGATGTGGCTTAACTCTATTATTAACGACGTTTCGAAACCTTTTCAGTATCAGTAATACTGAGACTATTTTTGTATTTCGATGTAATTTAATCAAGTTACATTTCACTCCTCTTTAAATATTTTTCATTTGAATAATTTAATGTTGACCGAAATTACAGTATTGACAATTAGATTTGAGCATATATCTGTGCCTAGGATGATTCGCAAATGAAAAGATTTATTTTACGGTTGAACTTTACTTTTATCATAAATATATACAAATAAATCAAATTTGAGTATCTATTTGTAGCATTAATGTAACCATTTTCAATTTCATTACATTGCGCTGAATATCTGATTCATAAAAACAATTGTTTTTGTAATTGTTATCTGTATTTTGTTCTAGCCAACCTCTGGAATTGCTAATCCGATTTTGACAAATCTCTTACTGAAAGATAGCTCACATATCTAGGAGTAAACCTTTTTCAGAAAAAAATTTTTTTTTCAGTTTATTACCACGTACACGAAGTCGCAGGCAACAACAATTTATAATAAAAATGAAGCCTAGCGCTAGATTAGCTAGATTTGATTTAACAGCATTATAAAAGAAACTCTATCTGGGTTTCAAATCCACTAATTTGGATTTTCGCGTTACTTAAAATGTATTTATTCCCGACGTTTCGGATTCTTTCCAGCATCCATGATCACGGGCAGACTAAGTATATATGTCTGTATATACAGGTATATGTCTGTATTTCAATGTTTCGAATAACCGTCAGAGTTATTATTTAAAAATTGACATATCGTTCGTTTTCTTAATTTTAATTTGGTTTCAAAAAGTTTTATACTCTGTGTTTAATTTTTGAAATGATTGGATCCCAGGAAGGTTGGCAATGACCAACCATCCTCTCTATTAAAATTTGGATATTTTTAATTTCGATTCTTCCGAATCATCCTTGAGTATAAATCGATGTTCATTAGCCAGTATTTTTGGTTCATCAAATCTAATATAATGATTGGGCTTGTCTAGAACATGGTCTGAATTGCAGATTTCTTATAGCGTCGGTGCTTAACATCAGCTATATGTTCTTTTACTCTGGTTCTTACTGGTCTTTTGTTTGTCCAAGGTAATTACCTTACATCAGAGGAGTCACTGGAAAATCGTTTATATTTAAAGCGAGCTTCTATAAAACTATTATAAGCCGCAAGAAGATTAGCTCAATTATGTACCATCTGTGAAATGTAAATTCTCTACATGTACCCAGGGTGTACAAACTAGACTGTGATTGTGAGTCTCTCGACATTGGACAAACAAAAGACCAGGTAAGAACCAGAGTAAAGAACATATAGCTGATGTTAAGCACCGACGCTATAGAATTGAATTTCGACCATTCGAGACAAGCCAATCTGTAATTGTTGATGAACCAAAATACTGGCTATGAACATCGATTTATACCAAGGATATTCGGAGCAATCGAAATAAAAATATCCAGAATTTTAATAGAGGATGGTTGAATCATTCCACTTCTGGATCAATCATTTCAAAATTAAACTGAGTTAAAACTTTTGTGAAACAATTAAAATAAGAAAGAACGATATGTCAATTTGTACAATAATAACTCTGACGGTTATTCGAACGATTGAAATACAGCTGTACCTAACTAGTCTGCCGTGATCATGCATGCTGAAAGAATCGACGTCGGACCAAAATACTTTTTAGTAGCAAATCCGTAAATTAGTGATTTGATATGTATAATAATCGCGTAAATAAAGAAATAATTATATATCTGGGTTCATAACATTTAAAAATCCGTCTGCAGGAACGCAAATTGTTTGAAAATAGTGAAGTGCGAGTCGGAGATTATAACTTAATCTATTCCATTGGCCTCAGATTAAAGGCTGGTCGCGGCAATTATTGGATTTCCAATACTATTAGACGGAATATATGATCGCATCGGAAGTCATTACGATATGATTTATACCTTTTTATTATTTAATGTCCGCTTAAGTGAGATATACGTTTCATTTAATGGCACTGTTTTGCTTTTATCCAATTATTAAAGCGATCGTAATATAATAAGCTACCTAATATTGATATAATTGAGAATATTGTACATGATTATATCAATATATATATAAAGTATGATATCATAAGGCTATCACATTTTTCTTGATTTTTCTTGACAAGGGATTATTTTTTACATACTACTCATTTAATAATACAACTATATTTAACTGATATATAGGTACTTGAATACATTGATATAAAATCTAAATTGTTTGAAAGATATAGAATATTTGAAAGATAATAGACTCCTAGGAGGCAATTAAATAATAATTTTAACTCTTTTTTGGTTTTAAATAATCAAAAGAAAAATACAATTTCTATGAACCATATAAAACATTTCATGTACTATATAGTTTATAGAAATAGGTTTAGGTATAAAACATAAATACTGCGTGTACAGATTATAACACATTTTATTAGATTGCGTGCTAAATATACTAAAATCAATGAAAACTCCTTATTTGTATACAAAAATATATATTAAGCATATTCACGCAGGTGTATTTTCCTCTTTCTTTATAAATAGCCGTTAATCTGATCTATTATTGAATCCCTCGCTATTTCCTCATAAGAAACTTGCGTATAATCTTGGCTTCTCAATATTATTAAACAAAATATAAGATCAAACGCAAAACTCATGTAAAAGGTAATGTTATTTTTTAAATGAATCCTTATAATTTTTTATGCCAGATCAGTTAACGTTACACGCTTCTGTTGATACTTAAGTTAATATATCGTCTATTCATAGGCATACGGAAACAACAGTAAAGAATCATGGCGGAATAAGCCCTCTCACAGAGCCCTACAGAATAAGAAGGTTTATGTCCTGCACTAGAGCGTATAGGGCCGATAAGAATTAAGTTTATACGTCCACTGTTTAAATAATGAAGCCATTATTCCAATAAATGACTGTAACAGAACGGTATTCTGTACAAAAGCTTAGATTATCTTGTAATTAACAATAAAGATAGCTTTTAGTACATTTGGACTCATGTTTAATTGTGTGTGAGTAAGAAATTAGACTTGGACTGCATTGTACTCATTAATAGATAATAGTAAACTGATGGTTTAGTTATTACATATGTTTACAAATTATTAGATCTGACTTTCCGTGATAATGCACAAATAATAGCATTGTTATTTATTGTCGTAACCAACCGAACAAAACTGCCTCCGTAGCCTAGTGGTATGGGCGTAAGCTTTAGAAACCGGAGGTCGTGGGTTCGGATCCTGCGGGGACGCAACAAATTTTCATTGTTGTTTCCTAGTTGGTTTAGGTTTAGGTTAGGGCAATTGGCCGATCACCCAATTGTCTGAAAGTAAGATGATCGGATATAAGATGATGCGTCGAATGGGCATGTCGAAGTCGGTCCACCTACAACCCGCATTGAACCAGCGAGGTAGGATACGGTCCATAACCCCTAATGGATAGGGTGTATTAGGGAGGCCTATGTCCGCAGTGGACTATCAAAGGCTGATGACGTAATGATGTAAATTAAAACATTCAGTTTGATCATAATTCTTTTATTAATCAAGGGTAAAAAAATAAAATGCGAATTCTATGTATACTAAATCCATTTTTACTTAACTTCGGCTTTTAAATATATATCTTGCATTGTCGCGGGATAGACTACAATTTGATACCTCATAATAATTCCATTATTGACTATCTGCATACATTTCGAAACAACGGGAACGGACTATATCCAAAAAACTTTAAAAATCCGTTACATGTTAATGTTATATGTATACTAATGGCATAAAAAATAACATTGAAATGTATTTTCGTCTTGCATCTATTGTATCTTGGACCACCACGTGGTGATAAAACTGTAACGACGATATGTTGCGCCGCCCCCAAGTTACAAGGATATTGTAATAAGTATCATCATGATATATCGCTCGTAATTACATCGAGATTAATGTTTATTATGAATTGTGCTTTGTTTGTTCGGAACAGAAGTTGCTTCTATGTTTATATGTACGTATAGAGAAAATGTTGCAGGTAACGAAAAGACAAACAAAAATTATGAGGTCCGTTTCTCACGAAAAATTTTAGGGCGAAAGATTCGTTACTTTATCAAACAGACAAAGATTAACTGGTATCTTGCCAAAAAAACCAACACTTATCAGTATGACGGCAAACATGTTCTAATTTACATGTGGTATAATCGTCATTTGTGATATCAAATATGTGGTTTGGAGCACACCTAATGAGTTACAGGATGCTATCGGCTATTTTAATATATCAAGTATACTAACTTATAAACTTTAATATATGCGTTGAACAAGATCACATACATCACATCATCAGCTGTAGTCCACTGCGACATAGCTCTAATACAACTATCCATTAGGTTTGGACCATCCACAACCAATGAATAGTTGTTTCATTTTTTATTTCGATTGAAATATGCATAAAATACTATAAACTTCTAAGGTTAAAAAATAATTTAACTTGGTTTTGATTGCGGTTATTAATGTCACCTTATCAGAACCGTCGTAATTTTTTCACAAACATATGTGACTTACTTTTATGTGACTTATAATATGTAGGTATATAAAGTTTTTATACCGAAACGTGGACGACCGTTCGTTATTTACTTACTTTTGCTTTTTTTAATTAAAAACAATTATTTATTGAATTTTATATATTTATAAGGCAAAGGCATTAATATCTTTCTGTCGTATGTTATGCCACACAGTTTTCGCTCGTTAATTGTACTCTATTTTCATTTTTTATTTTACATTAAAAGTTTTGTATGCTTGGCACCAATTCTCGGTTGCGTTTGCGGTGGATAATTTCCGTTGTTGGGGGTTTCATTATCTTTTAATACTGTAATAGAATTGTATATAATGGATTGTATTATAATTATGTCAGCGATAAACCATGGCTATATATATCATGCTGCGGCCAAGAATACCAAGTTACTTAATAATAGTATCGTATGATAGCTGTACATTGATATAGTTAAGGCTGGTCTATATCAAGTATTAAAATAAATCACTTATCAAATTATATAAGATACAATAGCAAGAACGACAAAATTTCTGGAAACTACAGATTTAAGTGTTAAAACTTTTTAAATCATTTTTTCCATTGTTTTTATTTAAATAGAGATACATTAATTTTAAAGAAAACATCTAACTTCAACAACCGCTACCGGGAAAACAATTTCTAAAACAAAAGCGGTTTGTTATGATGTTGAGTTTTTTACATCTTGAATGTGTTCCTTCTTTTTTTTATATATATAGATTACAGTTACAGTCACAATAACTTTATATATATTTATAGATCCTAGGTGTCTATATTAAATTTGATTATTAGAAAATCTATAAAATTTATCAGCTATATAATTTTCTTTACGTTACCGCTTCCTATTCATCAAACTCTATTCTATTCATTCAAAGAATTAATTTTAAATTTAGCTTCAATTTTTTATTTCACTAAGAGTAACTGCCTTCTGACCTTCACAAACCAAAAAGGTACAGTGCATGCATGAATGCAACAAAAAAAAAACGTCCAAAAGATGACCGAAGATGTTCTTAAAAAACACGTGTTCCGTTCGGCTAAAAAGCTCTTTGCCCTGTGTATCTATATGTGTATTTAATACACATAAACAATAACCAGGAAGAAAACACTGAATCACCTATTTTACCACTACGTTTGATTTATTACAATGCTCAAAAAAATACTACGAGCAAAGCTTAGAGAGTTTTTCATTCTCTTATAATGTTATAAATTAAAATGATATTATTACGATTAATTATCTCCTATTTTTTTTTATTTAAATCAAAGTTCATTGTTAATTTAACAGACTGTGACTACTGTTATAGTGATTAATTAAAGTCAGGGATAATAGGCTAATTAAGGCAAATAATAATCGATTTAGGTAATAGGATCTGTTCGACGCGTTTAATCTACGCCCAAACTGGGAATCCATAATCCAATATCTTATTACACATACTCAAGACACAAAGCAGCATATATATTATCACTAATATTATATAATGATATTCTTTTATTAATTTTGTTAATAACAGTTACTTGTGAAAAGTTTTCTTTAGTTCCTTTTTCCATCATTTCCTTTTTATTAATTGTATTAAAATTGGAATTAACTGAAAGAAATTAAATTTTTGATATTATACAACAATACTTTAATTCTGTTTGAACAAAAATATAGTTATATAGTATTTAACACGTTTTACATCGAGATCTATGTGAAAACTTGTACATGTTACTTGTTGTTATTTTAATAAAAATTGTTTAATATGTGTTATTTATTTTAAATTGTCTAAGTAGTTGCCAATCTATATTTATATTAGTACCCGTTAAAAACCAGCATTCATATGGGTTGTAAAAACTCATGACCAAACGCTGAGTGGAAACCTTTTTGGTTCAGTATGGTTAATATTGTTCTTGTTTTCATAATATTTTTGTGTTGGCTTAATATACCAAATGTATCTTTCTTTCCTAACAAATAAGGTATATTAATATTGTATCTGTAACCGCCTCTGTGGCCTCGCGGTATTGCCCCTTTCTGGGGTATCATGGGTTTGAATCCCGCGTGGAAACAACTTTGTGTTATCGTTGTTTTCTGGTTGGTTAGGACAATTTGGGCTGATCACCCAATTGTTTAAAAAGTAAGTATACGTCGTATGGGCATATAAAAAGCCGGTCCACACACAAGCCCCCATCGGACCAGCATGGTGGGACACGGTCCAAAACCTTTAATGGATAAGGCGTACATTAGGGGAGGCCTATTTCCAGAAGTGGATAAAGATGATCATGTTAAAAATTAATATCCGTAGTTCCAATACGTTTGAAATCTAAAATAAATAAATATTATAGATACGTTTTATAAAGGCATTTATAATCGATAAATAAATCGAATCGATAAACACTATATTTCTTGCGCTTCACTCTACTAAGTTAAGAATATCATTAGATTCAATGCTACATAGTTATATAAAAGACCCTAATTCATATAAATAATTAGGGTCTATTTTGACTATATTATGTATTGTACACCTCAAGGGCAAATACAAATAAAGCTCTACAATAATTGCACATATTGTAAATTATTTTTGTAACAGCTCATTCATTACCAAGTAAGAATTAATAAAGATGCAGATTCATAACAATAAATAAAAAAAACAGTCGTTAAAAATATTCCGCCGTTTTATGACTTTTACTATCCCTGCCGTCGGGTGATTTGCTTCATTGTTTTCCATAAAAATTAGACCATAAAAAGACAAAAGACCGTATTATATAATAAACCCTTTAATATTTTCGTTCCTTACGTTTAATTAGTATCTAAAAAGTCGGCTCTATGCTTTTTGGTCACAAATATATATTTATATTTACTGTTACTATTATAAACCAACACACATTTTACTTAAGGTTATATCTATTATTCCATTCAAGCCAGGAAGTCAATTCAGCCAAATGAGTTAAAACTATGTTAAACGAAAATAAAAACCTTAAGAAAATAGTAAAATCAAATTCCCAAATGTTTCACCATACCCAGCACAAATCGTAACTTTGAAAGTTACCAATGTCATTGAAACTTTTACGATATAATATAGAAAGCACAAATAATAACAGAGAGTTTAAAATATTTGCCACTTCCTCGAAAAACATTTTTTCAAAAAGTCTCTAATTGACAATATACCGAAGCCAAATCTGTGAACATTTCGTTGATTACAAATAATAGGCTAAGGGAAAGGTTGATAAAGCAGAACAATCGTTTGTTAATTTTTTTATTCTCGAAAAATCGTCAACGGAACAGGCGAGAGGCAGTTTTTGTTGTTCATCGGCGGTTCATTCATCTCGAGTGAAACATTGACAGATCCATTGTAACCACGAACAATGAGGTAGCTACCACACAAATTTCTAGTGACAACGAGATTCTTTATTTCTCCCCCGATACCAAACTTAAAAAAAATAATCATTCTTTGTACACCAAGACACGTGACATCGCGTTGGAAAATAAAAACATATTACAATATTTCTCACTTTTTTTACGAACATCTAAGCGCAAGTTAAAACAGTCAATCGCGTCTTATAAAGTCGCGATACAAGTTTCACAAACTTGTACAGCATCAACTTCGAACGTGACACGTATCCGGTGTCCAAACAAAGTTTCCGGCCGTCGCGTTGGGAACTTTCAATCGGCTAATTACACATCCTGCCGTCGGTCGAGTGCAACGTTATTATTCACTTACCTCGCTCGTGTGGGTCCACCCTTTGTTGATGCACGGGTGGGGGGAGGTCTGCTTAACTTTTAAAAACGGTACGATGTAGCGAGCGCAGCGCTAGCCGCGGTTACCGACGATTCATTAAACGTCGGCGTGGAGGCTGCGTTCCGCCCGCGCCCCGCTATCCTCTATTCCCCTTCGCGCATGTGCCTACCCGCCCAATCCCACTCCTGTTGCATATACGCGCCACGTCCAAAACCCCCATGAATAGTTTAACCATAGAAATTATACGATAATCCCCAATCTGAGATGCCCCTAATTCTCGCTTTGAATGGATGCGTTTTCTGCTATTTGAGAAGTATGTTGCATTTTGCAATGCGTCATTACTTTTTTAATGTCACTTTGTTGAACTATATTTTTTTGTGCTTAATATTTAATTGATATTACTTTTCATTAATATTTATTTGAATTTATTTCAGGACAGCCGTAATTCCTTCGTCATAAAATCAGAATAGTATAGTACGGCAGAATTTCTGATATCCAAGTAATTCGAAGCCCCAATTACTGGCGCAAGGCAACCCATCTATCTTCTTATTAAAATATTATTTCAAAGATTTGTTCATTATTTTAGTTACATATTATTATTAAAGCAATTTACGAATGGTACGTTAAGTGGTTATTTTATTGGGCTACAAATTATTTATGTGAAAAAGTATTGTTGTAATTAAAATTTTGATCAATTTGCAATCTAATTAAGAAACACATTGTTTAAAGCACCCTAGTTATTTAATTTGCTTAACAATTGAGTCTCTTTTTGCTAAAATAACCAAACATACAAAAATAAGCTTTACGTTTATATAATGCATTCCTATAACTCTAAAGTCCATAACGGATTATAGATAAATTCATAACTATAAGTTATTAATAACACATATTCATGTCATGTCATGTTCTATTTATGAAAAAAAATACTATTTATCCATGTACCGCTTCAGTGGCCTATAGGTACGGGCCCATGCATTACAAACTGGAGGTCGTATAGAATCCTGCTGAAAAAGAACTTTATATTGTTCTGTGATTGTTTAGAGAAATATAGGCCAATCACCCAATTTCTTAAAGAGTTTAATGATCAATGCATCAAATGGACAGGTCAAAAGTCAGTCCCAATTAATTTACAGAAATCTAATCAATCGGTAACATGTTATTTACCTTTTTTATTGTGTAGTTCAGATGCAACAGATATCATTCCGGATGGAATAGACGATCACTAGGGAAAACCCGTGATAGCTAGGTAAGGAAAAAGACGCAAATTTATCTAAAAGAATAGTTACTTATGCATGTTATGTACATGCATAATACAACATGTATATCATAATGTTAATAGTCAAGTGATTCCTAAACATCACATGCATGCACTAAAACTATTCTGTATTATACGATTCAAAAGAGTGTACGTATGTTCTAACGAAATATATGCAATCGTTCAGGCAAAAAACGGTTTTCTTTAATAACCACAACTAATTGGTCTCATTTATGACACGTGTAATATTTATATATTAAGCAATAACACAACAAAATAATAAGAAGAATCAGCAGCGTTTGCGTACTACTTCATTAAGCCCGCAATAATCTCCAATGAAGTTAAGCAATAATAGTGCCAAGCCACTCTTCAGTTAGTATTCGCTTCGAACTGTTACTGTGTTACTTGTGCATACACTTTTGTATTTACGGAATAAATATAATGAATTAACACGACATACGTAAATAGTTTATTTAATATCACTATTCATTATTCATATTTAATTATTTATTTCAACAATTATTTTCAATAACTTCAGTTAAATATAAAAACATGCATAAAAAAGTAAGAGTGCACTAATTCCTCGTTAAGGAATCTGAATTTTATACAGATTTTTATTAGCAAGAATTATCTTTATTAGCAAAGCTTTTATTGTAAAGTGTACAAAACTAAGCTTTTATAATAAAACTTTTGAATTAAATATGCCTCAAATAATTTTCAACTGTTAAGAGAGTTCGATCTTGTATGACTTACTGAATACGTAAATAGGAAATACATTTCGTTTGTCCCATTTATGTGAAACAATTAAAGACAAATGGCAAAGTTAATACATTGGATTTGTCAAGAATTTTATAATATCTAAATTAAGCTAAACTGCACGAAATTTATTTTTAATCCAGCTGAACCTTCATCAGCGCTATACAAGCTAAACAGTAATCCTTCGGAACACGGTGGACAATTATTTATGGCAAGGTTAATAGGGTCTAAATCCGAGACTTTGTACCTAAATGGCCACTACCGACTGCCAGCTACGAAAGAAATTTTATTTCTTATAGATTATTTTTTAACGAAACACGTTTTATGTTTTATTAAAGTAAAATAAACAAGTAAATATTAGGATTAAGCACAGGTACAATGCCAATATTTTCTTATTTTAATGCTAGAAGACATAATTATAATTATGGATTAAATAAATAATAATGTAAACACACACATTCATTAAACATATTCTTTAATTATTACATTCTTCGGTTTTTAGGAAATCACAAAGCTTACAATATACATAACCAAAGGGCTCTACTTGTTTTTAGGTTAAACAATATTTAACGACTGTTTTTAAAACGGATATACGATAAGATTGGATGTTTCGGCAAAACTTCGACCACTTTTTACGATATGATCCCCACGATAGGCTTATCTTTGACTTCCTTGCAAAAGAAAATAATCAGATGAACGAATTCCCTTGAGCATTTCAGGCTCGTCCTTTGAGAGGAGATTTCAAAGATAAAGAAAAATGTGGACAGAAACGGTGCGTTAAAGAACCATACCGCAAAAAATGCTCACAAAAGAATTCTTAAGAATATTTATTTTGTACACTCTGAGGATTTAACTAAATTAAATTTGTGTGTTAGAATAGAAATAAACAACTTCTAAATTGCGATCTTTTATTGTACGTTAAGTACTTTACCAAGGAGATATAATTGTTTAAGAATGTGTTTTGATTATATTTTACACTAGGCGTTGCGTGCGACTTTGTCTGAGTGGTAATATAAAAAATATTTTTTTTAACATGGAAAAAGTAGAAGTAACTACCTGTTACATAAACTTCCTTCCAGTTATAGCTATTCCAGAGATTAGCCAGAACAAACCTACATGCAAACACACAAAAATCATTAAAAAATATTATTTTGTTTTATTTATCGGTTATATATCACAATGTAATCTGTTAAAATCGGTTAGAGTACTGTTACGAATAGACTCTTCAATTTTATTCATTTGGATAATAATAGAATAATAAACAATTTAAGAACCTTTTCAAATATTATTAAGATTACGAGTTCTATATTAACAACTTGCTTTATATTATCAATCAACAGTTTGAATTATACACGAATTTATCATACATCAGCCTTTGATAGTCCACTGCTGGACATAGGCCTCCCTCATACACGTCTATCCATTAGGGGCTTTGGACCGTATCCCACCACGCTGGTCCCATGCGGGTTGGTGGGTGACCGACTTTTACATGCCCATCCACGCATGGATCATCTTACTTATATACAGACAATTGGGTGATCGGACCTAAATTACCCTAACCAATTAGGAACAACAATGAAAATTTGATGGTCCCCTGCAGGATTCGAACCCACGACCTCCGGTTTCAAAGCACCCCTATACTACTAGGCTCGGAGGCAGTAAGTAGTAGTAGTTTCAATTTATTGACTTTATATTTGATGAATTGAAAGTATTAAAAAATAATAAAAAATAGATTTAAAACCTACTTTTAAAATATAAAACAAATTAAATCCACCATTCATTCCTTTAGTTATAAATATTTAGTCCGTGTGTGTGTATATGTAGTTAATGTATTTACTTTAGTGTTTTATAGTTAGTCTGCCCGTAATCATGGATGCTGGAAAAAGTCCGAAACGTCGGGAATAAATAAATATGACTTACGCGAAAAATCCGTAAATTAGTGGAATTCATTTGTATAATAAACGCGTAAGAATTAATTAAAAATCAATGGTTAATCTGTATCATATGTTTTGTATTTCAGTTAATAAACCGGAATATAGAAATGTTAAGGCAAGACCATTATCAAAGAACCCAATACGTACCTGCGTATAAATCAAAGTAAGTTACGTTCTGTAGCGATCACGAGTCACGAAATAATCTCGGATCCATAAGCTGAGGCTTTTGCGAAGAATCCATCCAATTTTGTACACTCACATGCCGATATCTTTTGAGCATCTCTGAATATTCACGTAAATATTAAAATGCTGTTGTTAGCTATGAGGATTCCGAAAAAGGGATATAGTATTCACCACTATAACACGTTACTTTTAGAGGCAGATCTTAATATATTCCATTTTTTATGTATTACAATTTTATTCCCTATCATCATTTCTATTTAAAATTGCAAAACATGTCGTAATTATTAATTGAACCTAATTTATAAAAACGTTTTAGGTATATATATTTTCTGTAAATGAAAAATTTTATAAAAAAAATTGATAAAATCCCAACCGCAAAAATAACTGAGAATATGTTAATTTTTTTAAAAATTATATACAAGTTATTTCAATTAAACAAAATTAAAAAAATATTATATATATTCTAGATTTAAAACGATTGTCATTACGGTGTAAGGGGCTTTTCCTTACACTGGAACGACCCAACTGTTTCAGTTAATTAAAATGTACTTGACTCAATAAAAACTTAAGTTTTTATTGCGATAGCCCGAAGGCGAAGTAAATGGGGCGGACCGAAAACATTAAAAGGATCGTCCAAAGGCGCAGGTGCACAAAATGGAATGTAAATACGTAAGCGTAATGTATTGACCTGAAAAACATTTACTACAAATGCTTTACCTAGTTTTATATGCCTTTTAACTCACTTGATTAGATAAACAAACTTTGTGTGTAAACTAGGTTCACTACACAAGAAATTCGCTGAGTGCGAGACCGTATGCTTAGAAAAATTTAACGCTAACTTATTGTACAACTAAACTTGATTTTCTTTTTTACCCATTTTTGCTTTGAATTTGAAGCATATCCGAATATTTATAGGACTCTCCAATTCTCAATTTCACTTAATCTTTTCTGGCGAAATCCTTACGCATTTACATCCTCGCGATACAAGGATCGTTGGAATAGATTCCACGACAACCAGACTATAACAACCACGTTTGGGCCAAAAGGGTTCAAGGGAACGGTTTTGCACTCTTTGTTATCCTTTAGGCTTTAGTCAAACCTAGGCCACACTATACTTCTAGGCGTATCGGAATTATCGCCCCCTTTATCTTGAGTTAACCTAATATTTTAAGCCCTAACAAGACACAACTAGGGTTGTCCCTTGCGGTATAAAA
Organism: Lamproptera curius; assembly: GCA_029286875.1. Classification (NCBI taxonomy): domain Eukaryota; kingdom Metazoa; phylum Arthropoda; class Insecta; order Lepidoptera; family Papilionidae; genus Lamproptera; species Lamproptera curius. The sequence continues at coordinate 1,048,733 of JAGSMT010000107.1, read as the reverse complement.
CTGAGGTCTATCGCTTTGTAAAGCAAGCGGCTATACTTTAACGCGATGCAGAGGTAATAATAATAAAAAGTTAATAATATAATTTCGTAATATTTTTTTAAATAAATACAAATAATATTATATTTGTTTATAAAATCTTTCCCAACAGTAGTCGTTTTCCCTAAATAAGCCGTATTTAATTTAGTTACGTTTATCGATACAATTTAGAAACGAGGTTGGAACTCGTAAACGTAAATTCATGCCTAAGCGGCTGAATGCCTTAGAGGTAAACGTTGTAGCCCGTCACATATTTAGAGCAGTGCAGAGATTTCAGCGTAATGTATACACAAAGGAACGCAGCCACTACCTCGAGAAGCCATTTCACTTCAGCTCGCTGTAATTTATATTAGGTCATAAGATTTAACATCAGAACGTCGTAATCTTTATGATAATATTCCTTTGTGGATATTTTACTGAATTAAGCTTTTCTACTTATAATATATTTTGCTAGTCTCATCAACGATCTAAATGCAGAGCCTTTGCATTTCTCTTGATACACACTTATGTTTTAATCATTAATGTTTGCTTTACAGTCCGCTCCATCATGATACAAAGCGTGATATATATCAGCTGAAAATGCAATGTATTGGATATATTTCTATTTATAGAGCATAGCATGAGCTCGAGCAACTTCTTTTATGATTCTTTATTTTGATAACTTTAAATACTGTCTTAAAAATGTGATAAACAATTAGCAGAAAGAGTTCCTGATTTCTCACGCAACTCATGGCTAACCTATGGTATGACAAACTAGCCGTCAACATTGGTGTATGAATGTTCGCAGCTTTATCAGCCAGAGGTCTGAAGTAAGACTCTCGTGAGGGCTGAACAACTTATTTTATATTGTTTATCATTGGTTTTGTTGTACTCATCGATGGTTTCACTTTACATGCCATTCACTAAATAAATAGAATGTATATAATTAAATGAAAAAGTCAGTCTGCTGGTTCTCACCGAGTTACGTGTATCGAATGGACTATTAGAGTGAAGGAATAACAGAAGAGGGCTACTGTCTGAATGATTAATTGTTTTAAAATATCTCCCGCACAGATAGCTTATCTCTAATACAGATCGGATGACAAACTAAGAGTTTATAAACACGTTAGAAGATTATAATACTATTAAAATTAGTTTTGTATGTAACTCACGTGTTTTTTCACTTTACTGTATGTTTTCCACATAAAATATAATAAATAAAAACAGTTTCTGATATTCTCGCGCCCAATTAGCAAAACAAACTTTTCCCCAATACGAATACGCGAAATAACGATTTAAAAATAAAAAAAACGAAAAGTCATTACAAAATAGCTCCACCAATTGGCCATTAAGCCGCTGATAGAATGTAAAAAAGAGATATAAAAGGCAACGGTTAATGCGAAATATCAATAGCGGCCCGGCCAAAGGATGCGGGGTGGCCAATAAAATATGCAGATTTGACTGCTGGCGTATTTTTCTCGGTGTAATCTGCATTATTCAGGCTTTGTCACGAACTTCGACAGTTTAACAGCGTTTATCTCTCGCCTTGCAAATTGAGCTACGACTTTAAGACAAACGGGAGTCACTTTCATTAACATAATGGACTCCGGCCGATTCTTTGTTGGTGAGCCGTGAATGGATTGGGGGACCGGAGACTTCCGATTTCATTTTCCTTTTTCTTTTTCAACGTTCGCACGATTTACAGTTATGTATTCATTCGGTTCTTCCGATTGGATTTCGTTAAGAAAAGAAAGAGGGTAGCCGGTATAGTGAGAGATATGCACTCCCCATAGAAAATGCAGCGTAAGCTATAAGCTGCTACAAGTCCTCGCACCACGCTGAGACTGGGCTACCGCGCCAATGACATTGGAACACAGTATTGTTCATATACTTGATTTTTGAGTAAAAATATGCACAGCGGTAGCATTTTCCTAGTCATATCAATCCTATCTTAAATGAGATCCTAACCCGTAATTAACTCATATAACAGTAATATGTTTAATAGCATACTTTAAAGTATTTATCAGTTACGCATGAAACCGTCAGTCAATTATAATGGCAAACAAAAGAAAACTATTAGCGTTTAAAACATTGATTTTTACAATCATTTGTGACGACAAATAACACTATCCAACATCTGTTTACATAATTATAACCTGCAAGATGTCACAACAATAGTTATTCCGTATATACAACGGTAATTTACTAAAAAGCAAGCAACTAAGTGATTTGTGTAATACTAAACCTTAGTGTACAGCAAGAAACGGCAATGTTCAGTGGACCAAACTAATCGTTGATAGAGTGGTATGGACTTGCGAACGACTGAACTATTGATTCTTAACGAAAAGGCCTACATGTAACATGTTTACTTAACTGTAAAACACAATACAATAATATGGTAGCAGAAAAAATATATAATGACATTATTACACGTTTCTTTTTTTAAAGGTAATTTTTGTTTTTAGATATAATCATTAAATCGTGTGTATTTCTAAATATTAAAAGAAACTGAAGTATAAACGTCAAAACGAGGTAAAATAAATAAATTTGCATTTTTTATTTGAAATTTTAATAGATGCACACAGCTTTCACAATGTGTGATAAAAATTACCCTAATATTTTAAATGTTACCCTGTCTCTCTAACATTTTTTAACATATTTTTAAAACTTTTTTTATCTTCCGATATAACATGTATGCAAGTCAATTTAATTTACTATAAGGATTATTATCTTTTTAACTTACAAAATATAGTAAAAAGAAAAGCTAAAAGTAAAACTTAATAAAAAGAATTGCGCCAATAAAGTGGCTAAAAACATCAAATGTAAGATTTGTACCAAAAAATCTGACAAGTCATCAAATCTACATATTTTATTAGAGTCTCCCTTGCCAACTTCGACCCTCTGCTTTCGGTCGGGACCAATATCTTGGAGAGAGGTCCATTTATCTTTCACGGCTTTATCGATGTTTTCATTAACTTAATATAAAAACTGACAAGAAATCTGCTAATAAATTTTCGTCTTTCATTCAATCGAAAATTGTCTAGCTTACTGAATTTAATTAAATTATAAATTAAATTCTATCGTGCATTTTAATACTTCATATCTGAATAGTCTTTACTATAACTTAATTAAATAACTTAAGTCCATTGATACGCGGTATTTACACGTATCGTTTTTAAAAAGTAATCGTTCAGTCTACCAAGATTCTTTAAAACTTTTGCAATAGTCTTCAACTGAATGTAAACTTCAACACCTCGATTCTATATAAATCTAGCCATTACTCTCTGCGTGGGTTCTAGCAAACTAACTTCAAACCTATTTGTAACGAAGGGACGAGGGTAAAATATCGATAATATTAGTGTTGGTGCGGTGCAGCGCCCTCCGATATTACAGAACTTTCAAATAGGTATCAACGACAGCCGGCCGAGCGGGCACCCCCGTCCGACTGCGGCGACACTTCATAAAGAACACTTTTATACTCAAGCCTTTTATTTATGATGCCCTTTCATATCTTTGGCTTCGTTTTATATGATATAAGAGATGTGTTATTAAATTTCCATTGTGTTATATCGCTCCTTGTATTTGAAACTCGCAGTTAAACTTGTTATTGTTGAACTGTTTCGCTTGGAACTTTTATTTTGCTTAGTTTAATCTTGGACAGTTATGATTGTGGGTACTTCTTTATTAATCTGTTTAGAAAGTTTTCAACTTCCTTGCTAATTAAATGAAACGTCGATTATTACGCTGGTACTTAGAAAGCGGGCGACGATTTTCCGAGCTACGTAGTAAAATTTAATAAAGTCGGTTCGTTAATTTTCAAGACGTTTAAAAACTACTTACTGATTCAGTCGCCTTTTCCTAATTTAACTTACAAACAAGATTAAAGTTAGGAAAAAGTTAATTATTTGATAAAATCTAAATGATCATATAAATATCGATTTATCAAAGAAAATACAGAATATGAATGCTAAAAGAAGTAACTTGATATTGAGACATTTTTATCAGTTAAAAACGTTAGAAATAATCACAATAAAGTGTATAGTATATTTCCATTTACGTGTTTAAATGTGTTTAGAAGGGTTTTTCGTTATTTAAATACGGACGTTATTTTACTTTTGCACGATTTTAGAATGGATAGGGGTCTTTTTGGTGTTGAGTGGCGGTTGCGCGGTACATCGCTCCGCACTCCGGCACGTGACCGAGCAAACTCGGAAATCGCAGAACGATTCTGTCTGAAAACGAAATTATACACATTCTTCCACACATCTTGGATTCTAGGATTTAAGACATTTTTGTAGAAGAACACTTTAAAGTTATATAGAACATATTAGTCTAGTACATGAATAAGAATAAGGAACACTACCTAATTCACTCTTGAAAAGGTGAGCAATGCATTACACATATGATTTTTGTATGAGACAAACAATTTTGTTTTACCACAAATTAAATATCGATTAACCAAATGAATCGCCGTTAAGTATATAACATCTGCGGAAACTTTCAGTGTTGGGTTACATGTTTATATTTTAATAAATTATTAGACCAGAACATCCAATTATTTTAACATTTTTTATTATTCGTTTTTTCTCTAAATGGCACGCAGCCTCTTGCTAGCCGTCCAGGAACTCAGTATCTTTAAGTAAGGTTGCGCGCCCTCCTGTGCATAGCAATATATCAATTTTCCGTCACAAAAAATCTACATTAGGGGAGGGCTATGTCCAGCAGTGGACTGACACAGGGTGATGATGATGATGATGAAAAAAACTACATCTGCTCAAAATAGTCTTGCAGTGCAACGACTACTTGCAAATAATAATACCCATTGTAATAAATATATAAAAGTAATGATCTTATTCATAACAGTTAAAATTTTGCCTGGTTTTTCCCATTCATAGAACTAATATTTCGTAACCAAATAGTAAGAAAAATTAAACTAGGAGATAAATTAAAGTCTTAGAGCAGTCTTAGTAAAACTATTTTACTTTTTATTGACATAAATATAAAAAATATAATGAACTTACCTCATTATGATTAAACAATGCGTTATTTTTTCTATATTGTTGTTACTTGTACATCGTAACGAACCGATAGAAATTCTCTGTTCTAGTAACATACACGTACATATATGCTATCCGCTGAAAGGTTACGAACGGGTCAACACCGAATTACTTAGTCGCAAAAATTGTAAGGTTAGCTTGTTGGAAATAATGGACACCCGAAACGTGCGAGGGATTGAAAACGTAGAATATATTGCAGCATTCATTCGGAGTAGTATCAACGGTTCACAAAACTATATTTTACCCAAAAAACAACGAGAGTATCGCAATATTTAAAGGAAAATGAAAAGATGGAACAGTAAGCAGCGTTTATATTTAATAGGGTGTTACATACGTTCTGTGTTCAAAGTCCAATGCTAATACCAATGAAATAGTAAAATCAGTAGAAATATTAAAAAAAATCAATGAACTTAGGAAACATATGTGACGTTCAAAAAGCACTCTATCAATAATACCTAATGAATATTAAAATATAAAAGTATTATCATAACTATTAGACTATGTGCAAAACTACTTATACCTAGAACATATTTAACTTAAATACTAACTTTCGTCAATGATACAAAACTATTTAGGTTTTCCTGTGAGATAAAAAGTTTGAAAACACATATAGATAAACCTTAAGAACTAGGCTAACTTTGGCAATGTCTGGCAACAAGAAGAAACATTAACATAATTATTGACGGCATAATTATATACGGCTTTAATTATGTCACCTATTGAGAGTTAACTATAATTTCATTAGCTTCATATAATAGATCGGATTATGCTTCAGAAACTTGCAGATATGTAAGCGTCTTAAAACAACAGTGAATATTCCTACTTAGCTTAAAGCATTTGCTAACCTGGCTGCATATCTTACAATTCAGTAGAATACTAAATGAAAACACAATTCAAATAAAACACTTTAAGATTATAACCGAGGTTAGTAGACGTTATATGTACTACAAATAAAAGTGTACTATACGATATCTTTGTAGATGGCTTAATGTTTGCCTGTTTAAAGGTTTTTTTAGCAAGGAAGTTATGTTTCCAAGCTTATGCCTATGATAAGCTCCATCTAAAACACAGTTCGCAAGAATGTATCATCCGCACGAATTTGGTGGTTTGAAGGGTACCAAATCTTGTGTTATAACTGCTTAATTGAAATAATGCCTCTACAGAAAACTTTTTATACACCCTTAGCCCCTTTTTATATCCTGTAAACGAGTAGAAAATACTTCGCATTACAAAGAAATAGTGCACAATAACAACAGTACTCCCGTTAGAAGTAACATCGAATCGGAGGTGAGTAGGTTTGTGTTGACTTACACAGCATATCTTTAAAAAAGATCGTAACGACATTGACCTGACTATTATGTTAAAGATTTGCTTGTCTTGGTAATGTAACAATAAAAAATACTTACCATTAAATTCGAATACGTTATCTACTAGTGCAGGTTTAAAACCAACTAAGTCTATTTGAGTAGTACATCAGAGCATATTAAATTTTACGTTTTAATGAATTTTTAGATTCCAATCCACCGTAACGATGTGATCAGATAAAAGTTAATTAAATTTATCAACTGGATTGAGTCTAACAAACAAAATCTGTTATAAGGCTATTAAGTGATACGTCATGAAACATTACCATTTTTTTAAGAAAATATGGGAAAATTTATGAACCAAAATGGTAAATGTAAAAGGGAAAGAAAACTATTAATTCATCTATATTTAAACTTTAAATTGCCCCGGTTTATTGGAGAATGGGTTAAAAATTGATAGTGGGAAATTATATTTGATCTATTAAAATAGAAATCAAATTTCATTGAACTATCGATATTCGTGGACTGTACAAATCTAACTAAAAAGTTGGCCGAAATGCCTTTTTGCTTGTTTGTCCTGAGTAACTCTATCCGATGAGAATTCTGATTTGCTTTTAAATCCGTGATTTGAATCTGAAAAAATACAGATCTACATTTCTCTCACTTTAAAAGCTATTGATGGCGCAAGTTCTAATTTTACTTTTATTTTTCACGCTCTCAAATAATTTTGTAAGAGTATAAGCCCGTATTGAATAAAAATTTTAACTCAATAATTTTTACATCATATTGCTAGATTAAATTTCGTTTCGTACAAAAATTCAACGTAAATTTAAATATTAACGTGAAAAAATAAACAACTGGATACCTAGCATTACCGACTGCTGTGACCTGTGACCAATAAATAAATTGAAAGTAATCACATAAAGATTTTGTTTATTCATGAGTTTTAAAATGTTACCGTTTGTATGCATTCCTAATTTATTATTTCTTTTTTTTTATCTTCGGTAAATGATAGATAAATTCATGTCAATAAAAGTAAAGAATTGTATCATTTAATTAATTGACAACATATTTGGCAGCGGCACTTGCAGCTTGAGGAAATAAAACCGGTAGCGAGCATCGCCAGCGACAGTCATCTGACGGGTACGGGGAGAGAGCCATAAACGTGACTTACTTAGACCCTTTTCCCTCTAACAACGATTGCTTATACGTTCTAATATATTAATGCAATATTACCTTTTTAAATCTCAAATACTTAAAATATAACGTCAATTCAGGCTAATTAATCGTTTGTAAAAATATTTTTATTGTAAACAAAAGTTCATAGTTCAAAATTTGGAACAAACGTTCTAGGTTAAATAATTGTATTTCAAGAGCAAAGGTTGTATAAAGCTAAACTAAAAATATTAAGAACATGAGTTGGTTATTAAATTAAAAACGTACCGCTCATTTACAAGTTGGCCAATATAATGAAATATAATTTAGTACCTATTTAATTATTTTATTTCTCATTTAGTTAGTTATTTAATAGTTTTTTTTATTATTAAAGTTTATTATTATTAAAATAGTTTGCTGTTATAATTTTAAAGATTGTTCATTATCATCATTATCGTAATCAGCCTATGTCAGTCCACTGCTGGATACAGGCCACCCCTAATGCACGCCACCACTTTCAATCTTCGGCTATTCTCACCCAGACCACACCGGCCACTTTGCGAATGTCGCCACTCCGTCTTGCAGCAGGGCGTCCCACATTACGTTTGCCTCGGTCCCCACTCCGGAACTCTTCGAGTCCAGCGGTTGTCAGTTCTGCGGCTTATCAAATCAGAAATGCAAATGCATTAGCTGTCTTTTGGTTCCAGTTTTTTTTTATAATTTTGTGATAAGTTTTATAATAGGTAATGCAGAAATTATTTATTCATTTAATTAAAGCTTAATGTACAAGTAAGTACAATGGCGGACTTAATGCTTAAAGGTATGATCCATCAGTCAACCCTTGGGTGGTACAGAGAAAGTTAGGTAGGTGCATAAGTGAAATAAAATAAGGATACAGTATTTTATAAGTTAAGGAAATGTAAGCTGTAAAAAGAAATATAACTATATACATAATTACGTATTACAAAAATAGTATTCATATTTTAATTTTTTATATAACATAATATGTGTATATATACATTGTTATCGTTAAGTGAACAGAGAAACACAAAATCAGTAGTTAAGTAGGAAGGAGTAGAAGCAGAATCAAGGAAGGCCTATAATGCGGTCAGCGCTCTCAATGTCCGCCTTTGGCGTATAGGTAGCCATAAAAGTTTTGAACGATGAAACGAAACGTGGTCATGTTTCCGTAGATTTAAAATGAATCGAATGCAATTATTGAGAATTCAGATATTGATATTGGTCTAATTTATTGATCTGATCTGCTATTTATTCAGGTCAAAACAGTAAAAGTCACCATAGTCGATTATAGGAAACATTAGGGACTGTACAAGCATTACCTTGGTGTTAGTGGGCAAAAAGTTTATCAGTCTGTAAAGCAACGCATGTCACTCGTAACTTTTTGGCTCACTTGAAGAATTTAAATGTTCCAGCTCAAGGTCTTATCAATAACTAGGCCCAAATTTTTGATTGATTAACTGAAGGGTATTTTGGAATTGTCGTAAAATATTGGTGGGAGAGAACAAAAGTCCACTATACTAACATTCCTTCGGCTACCAACCAAGAGGGCCTGGCATTTTGATTGGTTAACAGTCAAACAAAAATCATTAGCCCACTTTTTTATTGTTTTAAGATCCTGGTTAATATGACTTATTGCTACTAGGCTTTTCAACAGATGATTGTGTTATATGAACCCAATCTGACTCTAAATCATCAGATAAAACTGCCTGCTTGCGACCGCGATATTAATAAAATTACGGCGTCAAAAATCACATTCTTGTGCGATTTAATATCAAATGCTAGCTAAACCTTAAGAGATAGACTTAAACTACGTACTATACATAATTATATTACTAGTTTAGGCCTAAAATAAAGTCCTGAAGAGTATATATCTATGTTTGAGAATAACCCACAATAAGCATTTTATTGTAAATATTAAAATAAAATTCAATTACGCATATTCAAAGTTCATTTAAGATAATACAGTTCAAGTTCTCATAATAGTTATAGCATTAAAAAACATTCTATGTACATAAAACGTGTCATAGACAGCATTTTTATTAAATGAACAGCTTAAAAGATATTAGAGATTTAAAATGCGGTGACAGAAATCTCGACGCATTTTCGTGCAGAAAGCACGTCGCACCTGCTTGTATTGCGTAAAATAGTAAAGCCGTCATATTATTTTTTTTTAATTATATTTTACAATTATAAAGCGTTTTACAGAAAAAAATATGAACTGAAGTTTAAAATTAATTAAAATAAACAAAACCAAATAATCATGACCGACAACGTGGACACAAATTGATTGAATAATTCTTGTAACATATTCAACTAAAATTTAAGATACTCTTTATTATAATCTTTTGTTTTATACCAAACGTAGTGCATCTAATGCAAGAATATGGTACGTTATCTATACCTTAGTAGCTTTAAGTACATAGGAGTTCACATTATAATCACATTAAGAGGGCAGTAAAGAGCCTAACAGGAACCAACACAACGTTTTATATAATTACACCATATATCTGTTTAATCTATTTTTGCTATTGTCAAATGCATGCCTATTAAAGATTAACTAATTCAACAAAATTCTGTTAATGCAAGTTGTACATTAAATATGAATGCACACGAGAAATGTGTCGTCACACCGCGAAACTTTATAGATATATCGGCGACACTCGCAAACAAAGCGCAACGCCACAATACCACCGCATAAACCAACCTAAGTTTTCGTTCGTGCTTAACCAAAATGGCGCGAAATACACCTTCTGCTCAAGAAACATAGCGCGCAAATTTCACCGAATAGATTCACGAATGCGCTTCACAATTGCGAAATTAGATTGTACAGTCGTACAGCCGCCTGTGTCAGATAAGAACATGTCATAAAAGAGCAACAGTGAATTGCAATACTTTTGTCACCACCTACTTGATTTACTTTAAGCTGCAAATTATATTATTTTTATCCTGTACAAGACATTTGTAGTACGTACCATGCATTTGCACACATTAATAGAGAAGTTCATACACGCACATGTTTAAATTGTATACTTTGTTACAGTCACTACAATAACTTTTTTCACGTATACTTCGCTCGTACGGCAAAATTTCAACATGAATGAAAAAATGTACGATTTTTAACTTGTAAGAATTACAATATTACAATAAATTTCTGGATATGTAATTATTGCCACGTTATGACAATTCAATTTTAACATTTTAACCTTTCACGTAATATAAAATAATCACGCGCCGCTGTATAAGTGAGATAACGTATCAAAATGGTTGTACACGAAAGAGCGAATTGGTGTTCGTCGAGAAGTTCAACCGCAAACGCCCGAAGCAAATAAGTATTGCCTTCTAACGCATGCAGTGTTTGCCGACGGAGATTGCAATATTATGTACCAATTTGTAGGCACTTCTGAAAGCAATAATACCGTGATATGTTGTTGGTTTTATATTTTTTTACCTTTTGACAGGTGTTTACGGTATACAATTGTTTTGTGACGGTGAATTTGGATTTTCTTATACTTATGCTCGAGAATAAATAATAAAAGTAAAAAAAGTGAAAATGAAAAATTGAAGTCCTGTGAACAATCGATTGTCTATATTGTCGTGTTCTTTTTTTTTGTTATTTGAAAAAGATAAAGAATTGGTTATATGTATAAATATTCACAGCCATTTTGTAAATAATTACTTTAGTAACACAGTTGTAGTAAGTATTTAAATATTTATATCAAATTTATTAATATTGTATACACAAAATGAGTATAAAATATGTTTTACACACACATTGACTTTCAATAAACTGAAATGAGGTTGATGTCAAACAATTGATTAACAAAAGAAAAATATCTAATCAAAAAGACATAATTAAACCTTGCAGCAATACAAATTACGAAAGTTAGCAGTTCTCCGCATTGTTATAAATCAAATATACTTAAAACGGTGCACTGAAATTAATTTAACTGCAAAAGTCGCGCAATTGTATAATACATTTCTTTAAAATGCTCGTAAATCAACAGTAACTTCCCTTGCCGGATGCTGATTTCAAAAATACTACTTCAATTGCGTCCCAGTAGAGTTCTTTTGTTTCGTCCTGTACGTGCATTTTTACGTACTGTTGTGCAGACGAAAATTTTAAAGCTGTAATATTTTCTTCTGAAGTAAAAAGTAGCCTATGATACTTAAAAGTTATATAGCTTACTAGCAGATCCTGCCACGCGTTGCTGCGGCTAGGTTTTACTTATTTTACATTGTGATAAACAATTTAAAGGGCTTAAGATAAACGGAAAGAGAGTATCAGTCATGAGGACCATCATGTTTTATTAGAAAATGTCATAAAAAACAATAAATACTTTAGACCTGAATTGAGGCGGGCTTCAATCAAAACTTATTCAAAGCCCTGTGAAGATTGTCAATTCTACCACCTGTCAAGTGCAATATTCCTCTACAAGATACAGGATGTGTACAAGCAAGATTATGATGCAGGCCTCTTATATTGACAAAAGCGAGCAATAAGAACCCGCGTGAAGGAACATATGCTGACATTAAACTAGAAGACCCAACAAGTCGGCAGTGTGACCATACCTAAATCACCCAAACCATTACATCAGATTTGATCGACCACAAATCATCCTAAAGAACACGATTCCTACCAAGGATGATCCGTGAGCTATTGAGATAGAAAACATCCAAATTTCAATAGAGAATGGTTGGGTTCTACCACCTCTTGGGACCCCATAATTAATAAAATAAAATTAAACCCACATAAATACCACTGCTGCTCTAAGATAAAACCAGTTCATTTTGCATGGTCAGAGATCAGAATAAATATAATTATAATTAGAGCTGAAACCGCTAGCACTGCAACAAGACATGACATCTCAGTACCCTGTACACGGTCGCTGGAAGCGTCAAACGTGAATTTAAGAAATAAACGAAAAATCGAAAGCCATTTGTTGATGTTAGACTATTGTTATATTATTCATTTTTTTTTTTAATTGATAGGTGGTATAAATAGGCGTTATGAAATTGATTTGTTTAATAGATAAAAATTATTATAAATTAACCACCAAATTAATTAATTTGCAATATTTTTTGTACGATTCTCTATTATCAAAAAAGTTATAATATGAAACGCGCATCTATTGCGTAATATGATATCGCCACTGTCAAATGTTTGTAAACATTTTGCATTAAATAATAATGAAAATAAATTGTTATAAAACATTATAACGATTATAAATTAGATGTAAGCTATTCTATCTATTAGTTGATTAAACCATGGGGGCACTATATTTAAAATCGGTTATATTTTGGATTCATCGACAAACATCGTGCACGATATTTATATATTTAAGATTTTGGAAAGGATATTCATATCGCTGCAGCAGCTTGAGCATTTAAAACCAACAAAGAAATGTCTTTTAAATTATTAGTCTGATACCTAGCATAGTACTTAACAATTATTCAATTGTTTATTAATAACTCGAAATGATGTATCATTGAAACACAATAACACTACAACTAATACAAAACTCTCAGCTTAAACGCGCTCCAAAATCTATAAATCGTGTGTCGACAATAGCATAACAGAAAGGGCAGACGTTGGTGACAGAAAACGGCCGAACCGTCGTGTAGAAGATTACTGGGTTGTGTCGACAACTACCTGTTTAACACATTTAACTTAGCAAGTGCGATGGGGCATCTTACTTGAGTCCGATCGTTAAAGTTGGGGATCGATTTACCCTACTTCACTGGCATGAAAGAGCTTAGAAAAAATGAAGAAAGCAGTTCGTATTTGCGTTTCTGGTATCGGGTCATATCTAATAAATTATATCAAATTAAACTGAAATAACTGCAAATTAAAAAGAATGATACTGAACACAATTTGGAAACAAACACTTATATATGATTTATAAATTACGTATTATTTTATGTTCACTTAATATATTTAAACTTGTATTTTTCTTACAAGGCAATAATAATAAATATCTTTAATCTATACTGAACTATTGAAGTTTAAAAGATTATAAACTATTTTGGAAAAAAAATTGATATTCAACATTTTAGATTATTTCAACGATTTAAATTTAATAAAAATTGAAGAATAACACACACTTCCGTTACTTACTAGATGATTCAAAGTAATAAAGGTAAATACATCATATCATCCTGAATAGTTACGAACGGTCGACTAATTACTAGTCAAAATTTGTTAGTTTTGAAATATGGACACCCAAAACGTACAGCATTTATTTGAGAATGTCAACGTTCACAAAACATATGAACGAAAACAACGAGTATCGCAATATTAAAACGGAAATGAAAATGGATCATGCCGAGTTTTCGCATGAGACGTGTATACTATTATAATTTTAGTTTCTCATTTCAATTTTACCTATCATTCTTGACCACAATAGTTAACGAGAATTCTGATATTTTTATACAAAGTATAAATAAATAAATATAACTACTTGTTTGCAGAAGCGTAAAAATTCCGAGACAAACACTAATGAGTCAACTATAGATTAAGCTATTGATATGACTGGCAACAAGATATATTTATTAAGGATGAGAAATATACATAGTTGACTCGATCTAAGTCTATAGTTATGTCACTATGAGTAATGTGTCAGTTAATTATAATGTCGGTTATGCTTCGAAACTTGGATTTAAGTCTTAGGTAGAATCAACCTAATAGATTTCCACATAGCTTTTGTAAATAATTACTTCAGTAACACAGTTGTAGTAAGTATTTTAATATTTATATCAAATTTATAAATATTGTATACACAAAATGAGTATAAAATATGTTTTACAACACATTGACTTTCAATAAACTGAAATGAGGTTGATGTCAAACAATTTATTAAAAAAAGAAAAATATCTAATCAAAAAGACATAATTAAAACTTGCAGCAATACAATTCGTAATTTGTATATGTAGTAAGCAGTTCTCCGCATTGTTATAAATCAAATATACTTAAAACGGTGCACTGAAATTAATTTAACTGCAAAAGTCGCAGAATTGTATTACACATTTCTTTATAATGCTCGTAAATCAACAGTTCCTTCCCTTGCTGGATGCTGATTTCAAAAATGCTACTTGAATTGCGTCCCAGTAGAGTTTTTTTGTTTCGTCCTGTACGTGCATTTTTACGTACTGTTGTGCAGACGAAAATTTAAGCTGTAATATTTTCTTCTGAAGTAAAAAGTAGCCTATGATACTTAAAAGTTATATAGCTTACTAGCAGACCCTGCCACGCGTTGCTGCGGCTAGGTTTTACTTATTTTACATTGTAATAAACAATTTAAGGGCTTAAGATAAACGGAGAAAAAATATCAGTCATGAAGACCACCATGTTTTATTAGAAAAATGTTATAAAAAAAAACAATAAATACTTTTATACCTGAATACAATGAAAAATAGCAGGGGTATAAAAATCGACTGAAGACGATTAATTAAAATGTTCCTTCTGTTGATATCTTGCAAAATTCTACACAAAAGAGTTCGTTTAAAAATTATTATTGTTTATTCAATTCTTACTTTTCTATTAAAATTGCTATATTTTGATTGGATATCTATGGTGGAGCACTACCACCAAAAATATAATTTTTATGTTTCATTTGCATGGTTATTAAAAAACAAAGGACAAAAGTTGATTACATTCGTCGCAAACGTAAGAAAACAATTATCGTATGAAATAATAAATAACGAATATATAGTACCTTCAATCGTATCCGTCGTTGAATATGACATAAAAATATTTCCTTTATATAGGATACAACATCACTTTTATTAATTTTGCTCTGTAAAAATTCATTTCTAATTTTTACATTTTATGTTGTTGGCACATGTTAGGACGCTACTATTGTTATATTATTCATTACTTTTTTTAAATTGATAGCCTCGTATAAAATAACGGGGTTATGAAATTGCATTTTTTTTAAGAATAGATAAAAATTATTTTAAAATTAACTGACAAAAATTAATTAATTTTAGTAATATCTTTTTATTGTACCGATTCTCCTATTATCAACAAAAAGTTTATAATATGAAACCGCGCCATCTATTGACACACACAACGTAATTAATAGATATCGCCAACTGTCACAATCGTTTTGTAGCAAACATTTTGCATTAAATAATAATAGAAAAATAAATTGTTATAAAACATTATAGCGATTATAAATTAATATGTAAGCTATTCTATCTATTAAGTTGGATTAAACTGCACATGGTGGGCCACTATATTTTAAAATCGGTTAAGTATTTTAGAAGTTCATCCCGGAAAAACATCGTGACACGAGATTTATATATATTAAGATTGTTAGCGAAAGGATATTCCATATCGCTGCAGCAGCTTTGAAGCATTTTCAAAACCAACAAAGAAATGTCTTTTTAAATTATTAGTACTGATGATCTCATAGCATAAGCTACATTAACAATTATTCAATTGCTTTCTTAATAACCTCGAAAATGATGTATCATTGAAACACAATAAACACTGCACAAACTGAATACAAAACTCTGTCAAGCTTGAAAACTGACGCTCACAAAAACTCTATAAATCGTGTTGCTAGACGCTAATAGCATAACAGTATAGGGCATGACGTTAGGTGACATGACAAACGGGCTCGTGAACCGTCGGTAGTAGAAGATTTACTGGAGTTGTGTCTCGATAACTACCTCTGTTTACACTACATTTAACTTGTGCCAAATGCGATGCGGGGCCATCTTACTTCGAGTTCCCGATCGATACATAGTTTGGGGATCGATTTACCACCTACTTCCACTGGCATGAAAGAGGCTTTGTAGAAAAGCAGTTATGTATTTGCGTTTACTTAAGTAACGAGTGTCATATACTAATAAATTATAGTCAAAGGTAAAATTGAAATAACTGTACAATAATTAAAAAGAATGAAAGTTACACACCAACTTGGTAAAAACAAACACATTATATCTGCATTTATAAAATTACGTATTATTTTATAATAAATTAATTTATGTTCACTTTTCAATATTTTTAAACTTTGTTATATTGTTTCTTACACAGGCAATAATAATAAATATCTTTTTAATCTATACATGAACTTAGTTTGAAAGTTTAACAAGATTACTAAACTATTTTAGGGAAAAAAAATTGACATTCAACATTTTAGTACATTGATTTCTCAACGTGTATTAAAATTGCCGAGAAGCAGTAGTGTGAAAACACTGCTGCGTTCCGAGTTGAAGCACCGTAGCCAGCGTATTTACTGGGTAAACAAGACTTAACACCCTATGTCTCACGGTAGGCAGCGCGTCGGCGATACCACTGGTATTGTCAACGTCTATGGGTGTCGGTGACCACTTCCCATCAGGTGGCCCGACTGCTCTGCGTATGCCATAAAGCAGCACTTCCGTTACTTACCTAGATGATCCAACACTAAAAAAAGGTATTTAATGTGGCAATAAGATAAATGATATATATGCTGACATTGGTCTCGCCATAGAAGCCCAGTATAAGGAGAACAATAGGAATGGCGAAATCAGCAATGAGTGAAATGGGATAAATTTTACATTGACGTCAACATTACAAGTAACAACATTATTAATTGAATAAAGCTAATTTATCTTTTAGGCTGCCTTCTTTTGCCCTTCAAGTTATCCTCATATATATATACATTCTTACGTACAGCATTATTTACGTACAGCATTTATTTGGAGTAATGTCAACGGTTCACAAAACTATATAAAACCGAAAAAACAACGAGAGAAATGAACGGATGGATCAGTAGCCCGAGTTTTTCGCCTATGAGACGTGTATTACTATTATAATATTTTGTCATTTAGCTTTTCTCATTTTTCCATTATTACACCTACTTATCATTCTCTTAACCACCCAATAGTTAACTGGCAGGGAATTCCCTGTACTATTTTTATTGCCAGACATGAGCCGTAAAATAAATTCTTCCGAGAGACAAACATTAATACGTCAACTATAGAGTAAGGCTAACTTTGATAATGACTGGCAACAAGATATATTTATTAAGGATGAGAAAAATATACACAGTTATGACTCGATCTAAGTCTATAGTCATGTCACTTATTGAGAGTTAAGTGTAGTCACGTTAACTTCATATAATAGATCGGATTATGCTTCAGAAACTTGCAGATTTGTAAGTGTCTTAAGATAAGAGCGGATATCCGTACTAACCTAATAGCATTTGCTACCCCAGCCGTATAGCTTACTATTCAATAAAATACTAAGTTAACACAAATTAATTTAAACATTTTAAGATTATAACTTATCGTATAGAAAAGTGTACAATACAATATCTTTGTAGATGGTAGGTTTACTGTTAACTAGTTTAAAGAGTACCTCGCCTTGTGTTATAACTGTTTAACAGAAACTAAAGATTAGCCACAAGCTCCTGAATAATGATAAAATATCGAATAATAATGATTTATTATTCTTCATTTCTAAGCCTTTAGAATATTAAATACAAGATATTGATTTGCAGTAAAAAAATGTGTTCCAGCTCCACACAACTGTATTCCAGTTAGAAGTAATATCTTCAATCTCAGGAAGGTCAGAAGAAAACCGTATCGGCCTTTTTGACTATTACGTGAATAATCTCCTTGATTTGGTAATTGTAACAATAAAATAATACCCACCATTAAATTTGAATGCTCTATCTACTAGTGGACTCAGGTTTAAAACCTACTAAAGAAATTTTGAGTAGTGCCTCAGAGCATATTATTGATTGTAAATTTTACATTTTCATGAATTCCATTCTATGATGGCGATCTGATATCTGATCAGAAAGTTAATTAAAATCATATCAATTGCGTGAACCAAACAAATTTTGTTGTAGAGCCTTTAAGTGCAATAATATGTAACATATTTTTTATCGAACAAGAAACCCTGACAACAAAATGAATTAATTAAACAATATAGTAAATTTAAACATGAAAAAACTATTAATTCAACCAATTTTAAACTTTAAATCGCCACGTTTATTGGACAATGGATTAAAAACTTATGGAGGGAAATTATATTTGTTGCTGTAGAATAGAATTCAAATTTCATTGAATTGTGAATATTCGCAAACCGTAGAATTATAACTAAAAAGTTGGCCGAAATGCCTCTTTGCTTGATTGTCCAGAGACTTTATCCGATGAGAATTCTGATTTGCTTTTTTAATCCCTGATTTGAATCTGAAAAAATATAGATCTACATTCCTCTTACGTTAAAAGCAATTGATAGCGCAAGTTCTATGTTTTATTTTATCACTTTTAAATCATCATGCAAGCCAAAATTACATTTGTACAAAATTAAATTCTATCTAACTAAAAAAGACACGATATTGCGTGATTCAATTTCTTTTAGTTAAATATTTCAATGTAAAATTAAACAGCAATGTAAGAAAAGTAACTTAGCTAGTATCACAGCAGACTAGCTGAGTAAATTTTTTAAATGTAAAAATATATTTTTTTAATCAAAATTTTCAAATTGTTACCGTTAGTATATATTCTTAATTTATCATTTCTATATGAATTTATTTTGAAAGATGTCCACGATATGTGATTTATACCAATAAAAGTGAAAGATCAATTGTTCGTGTAATTAGTTGACTACATATTGGGCGGTGGCACATGCAGCTTGAGGAAATAAATCCGTAGCGAGCATCGCCAACGACATTCATCTGACGGGTATGGGAAGGGAGCCATTAACGTAACTAACTTAGACCCTTTTCCCTTTTACAACGATTGCAGTTCCATATTAACATATCAACGCAATTTTACCTTTTTAGAATTTAAATAATTAATCGTTAGTAAAAATATTTTTACGATGCATAAAACTTTATTTCTGAAATTTGAAACAAATGTCTAAAGTTAAAAAAATCAACTCGCTCCCTTCAATCGGTTCGGGCTCGGCGAATCTTTCAAATTATATTGTGACATATTGTTTGTTGATGGATAAAGGACCCTAATTATTAAGATGGATATTAATGTTTTGTATTTTAGTTTAAAAGATATAAGTAATTGTTAAGTCCATATCACCTCTTGGTTGTGGCACTTGGTAATGAATCAGTCCTGCTATTTCGAGTCCACTATCGCCCTATTGAACTTAATAATATATTTAATTACCGATAAAAACATAAATATTTGCAATTTTAGGTCATAATTGTACCGCTTAAATCTTAAATTAATAAAAGAAACGTATTTATTAGGTCTGGTATACATAGGTGCTTATAAAGTAAAAATGTTAATTGGAGATCATAAAATACAAGACGCTTGTTCACTCGCCATTCAGGAAATTGAAACATACATTGCAATCTCAATGGCAAAGTATTAGATCAGTCATCATTATCAGCCTGTGTCAGTCCACTGCTCATAGACCTCCCCTAATGCACACCACCGTTTCCAATCTTCGGCTATTCTCATCTATCCCACACCGCCACTTTGCGAATGTCGTCACTCCAGCTTGCCGCGGGGCGTCCTACACTACGTTTGCCGAGCCTCGGTCTCCACTTTCCGACTCCGGCGGTAGTCAGTTCTTCGGCTTATGTGACCGGGCCACTGACACTTCAGCTTACTTATCCAGTGGGCTTAACGGTGACTCTGGTGACCACATCATTTCTGATGCGGTCCTTTAGAGATACTTCGAGCATAGCCCTACCATGGCTCACACGACGTCTTCAAATTTGTGGAGCAGTTGAACCGTAAGTGTCCAAGTCTCGGAAACCGTAGGTAATGACAGGTAGGACGAACGATTGAGGACTTTCGATTTGTGAGATGGCTGACGAAAAAACTCGACGAAGCTTATGAAAAGCCCAGCCGAATCCTTCTGTTGGCCTCACGCTCAAACGTTTTTCTACTTATTTGGTGCCTTTGCCCTTGGTAAACGTACTCAGAAACCATTTCGAGGGAGGTGCCATTAATTGTGATCGGTCCCGTCATGCTCGTTGAAGTGGATGTGTACTTAAAGGAATTGCTTTCATATAAAACATACCTTTTATGAATCTCATATAAAATTATATAAAATTATCATCATCATCATCAGCCTGTAATAGTCCACTGCTGGACATAGGCCTCCCCTATACACCCCGATCCATCAGGGTTTTTGGACCGTATCAAACCACGCTAACGACTTTTTACATGCCCATCCGACGCATGGATCTTCTTAATTTCAGATAATTGGGTGATCGGCCCAAATTGCCCTAACCAACTTGAAACAACAATGAAAATATGTTGAGTCCCGCAGGATTCGAACCCACGACCTCCGGTTTCTAAGCCACACGCCTATACCCACTGGGCTACAGGAGGCAGTCAGTTTAAAATTATATGAATCAAAAATTTAAGCTTTTGTAATTAATTGCGCTGTACGAAAACCAAAACAAGTTAATATATATGTATAAAAAATTATATTATATTATTATAGGCAATCTACTAAAGGTTAAGAACAATAATTTTATTTAACACTTTTAAGAAAATGTATTATAAATTTTCTTAAAAGTATTGACACAAAAGCTCCTTGGCCGGTGCTTATCTTGCTTGCACAGTTTACGTACAAATGATAAAAGAGTAAAACAGTATTTAGACTATAATTCTAATTGACTAGAAACCTTAGAACTATTTCACTATATTCTAACATTTTAGGATTATCAGGATGCCAAATTTAGTATAGTCACTATATGCATGTACATGTATTGACGTGCTAACAATTTCAAATCTGGAGAAATTTATTCCACTTCGCATATTCATCAGTAATGTAAATTGAATATAAGTTAATAAATTTAATTTAAGAATTTACCTAAAAGTTAAATTAATCATGACCAATATCAAGAACATGTGTTGGTTTTTAAATTAAATTCGTATCGCTCATACTCAAGTTGAATAAATTTAAATACTATATTACCTATTAAATAATACTACTTGTCATGTTTGTCTTGCCAAAAATAGTTTCAGGTTCTAAAATAAAAAAAATGTAGAAACACTTAATTGAGCTCCTTACTACAATACCGATTTCAATTTATAAAAAGCTTTGCATTGGAATTGCAAAATCCGTATACTTTTTACAATTATAAAACGACTTACAGAAAAAAATATATCAATTGTATGGTAAAATTATCTCAGACAAAACCAGATAATCATAATTATCATGCCGATACAGTCATGAATTGGTTAATAAATTCTTGAAACTCGTACCAAAATTTAAGAGAGTGTATATCATTAGTTTTTGTTTTTTACCAAATACATTACATTATAAAATAAAATTACTTTACGGATTTTATCGCATTTTTGATTTTACATTACATCTTATACAAGAATGCGGCACACGTTAACAGCTTTCTAGTAGTATACGGGAGTTCATATTAAACTCGCGTTAACAGTAAATAGCTAAAAAATAAACTACACAACGTTTAACCAAATATGACTTAAATTAGATAAAATTATTT
Organism: Lamproptera curius; assembly: GCA_029286875.1. Lineage (NCBI taxonomy): Eukaryota > Metazoa > Arthropoda > Insecta > Lepidoptera > Papilionidae > Lamproptera > Lamproptera curius. The sequence goes on along the minus strand of JAGSMT010000107.1, from coordinate 1,026,749 downwards.
TATATATAATAACTAATTTACCTAAACTCTGATATTGGAAGGTGCACATAAATCATATATACACGCTTGAAATGTATCGTCTCAACGCAGAACTTTCTGTATATATCGGTGACACTCGCAAAGAAAATGCCACGCCACAATACCACCGCATAAACTAACCTAAGTTTTCATTCACGCCTTACCAAAATAGTACGAATGGCACCTTCTGCTCAAGCAACGTAGCTCCAAATTTCTCCGAAGATTTACGAATGCGCTTCACAATTACAAAATGACATTGTACAGTCGTACAGCCGCCTGTGTCAGATAAGAACATGTGATAAAAGAATTTTATTTCCGAAAAGTTTGCCACTTCAATTGCCTACAACCTAGCAGCGGATTGCAAAATTGTTATGCCCAATTATGCAGCCAATTAATTTACTTCGAGGTGTAAATAATGTTTTATTTATTCTAAGCCATACATGTATAGTACATACTATAGCATACCATGCGCCGGAATGTAAAAAGTCCACCCACCAACCCGCATTAGACCAGCGTGGTGGAATACGGCCCAAAAACTTCCTAATAGAGAAGGCGTGCATTAGGGAAGCCTTTTGTCTAGCAGTGGAATAACACAGGCTGATATTGACATACCACAGCATTTGCATGGAAATTCATATATTATCACTTGCATAAATTGTGTAGTTTTTTACGTCACTGCTATAGCCTATTCTCAAACATATCTCGGAAGTATAATAAATTTAGAAAATCATGGAAAAAGGGATTCATAGTATTTTTTTACATTTCATCATCATCATAATCAGCCCTTATCAGTCCGCAGCTGGACATGGACTTTTTCAATAAGCGCCAAGATGGCCGATCCCCTGATACTCGCTGACAACTTAAACTGGATACTGCACGGATATTGCCATTCCACCTGGTCGGGGGTCAAGCAACACTCCGTTTTTCCTAAACGTGGCCTCCACTCTAGAACCTTATGGGCCCATCGGCCATCCGTTCTTCGGACCACGTGACTGGCCCACTGCCACTTCAACGACCTAATCCTCTGCACTATGTCGGTAACTTTCGTTCGTTGCCGGATGAATTCATTGTGAATTTTATCCGACAGAGAGACTCCGAGTATAGCGCGTTCCATAGCATAATGAGCTACGGTGAACTTGTGGACCAGTCCGATAATTAGAGGCCACGTTTCTGCCCCGTAGGTCATCACGGGTTAAAGGCTTTTGTCTTTAAACTCTGCGGTATCGACGACTTGAAAATGTGGTTTAGCTTCCGAAATGCTGCCCAGCCCAACTGAATCCTCCTATCAGCTTCTCTCTCGAAGCTGTGTCGTCCCAACTGTAATATGTGGCGGAGGTAGACATATTCCTCGACAACATTGCAAGTAAAACCATTCGACATTGACCGGACTCCGGAGGACGTGTTCGTTGAACATGACTTTCGTCTTGTCCAAGTTCATCCTGAGTCTCAATCGTCGGGACGATTCATTTAAGCCATGCAACATTTTCAAGCATTTTTTACATATACTTGTAAATATTACAATATCGCATTTTATTACTGGATATGTTTATATTGCCACTTTATGACAATAGAATTTTAACATTTAAACATTTCACGCAACATAAAATAATTACGCGCTGCTGTATAAGTGACATAACGTATCAAAGTACACTAAAGCGCTCATTGGTGTTCGGCGGAAAGTTTAACCGCAAATGCCCGAAGTAAATAAGTATTGCCATCTAACGCTTTAGTTTTATTTTATTTTAAGTTATTATAAATAAATGTTATGGTTTATAAGCACTTCTTAACATGTTTTTTTTATTACGTTATAAGTATATATCTTAGAACAATCCACGTAATACAAAACATGAAAGTAAGCAGTTCTCCACATTGTTATACAACAAATATATTTAAAACGGTGCACTGAAATTAATTTAACTGCAAAAGTTGCAGAATTATATTATACATTTCTTTAAAATGCTCGTAAATCAACAGTTCCTTTCCTTGCCGAATGCTGATTTCAAAAATGCTACTTCAATTGCATCCCAGTAGAGTTATTTTGTTTTGTCCTGTACGTGCATTTTTATGTACAGTTGTGCTGACGAAAATTTTCATCTGTATATATTTTATACTGAAGCTGGTTTATGTCTACGTTAAAGTTGTCTGTAACTGAACCAACTATTGATATTTAATAATTAAACAGCAACCCCTTCGCACAGTAATTAAGTTAACGATATCCAGTTTACAAACGATTGTTTCAAACCATAAGCTACGAATAGATTAATCATTTTCTTTATTATTAACCTCGAAATTGACGTATCGTTGTAACACAATAAACACTGCACAAACTGAATACAAAACTCAGTCAAGCGTGAAAACTGACGTTCACAAAAACTCTATAAATCGTGTTGCTCGTTACAGTATAGGGCATGACGTTAGGTGACATGACAAACGGACCCGTGAACTGACGGTAGCGTGAGGTTTAGTGGCGTTGTGTCGTGATAACTTCATCTGCTTACACTACATTTAACTTGGGCCAAGTGTTGGCGATCGCGGGGCGGTCTCACTTCCCGGTCGTTGTTTATAGTTAGGGAATCGATTTACCACTTACTTCCACAGGCACGGAAGTAGTTTTTTGCCTTAATTTATTTACTATAATTCAATCAGAAAAAAGATCATTTATAAAAAATGTAAACGTACTCTGAAAACATTTCGAGGGAGGTGCCAAGGGAGGCGATCGGTCCCTGATCAATGTGCTCCTTGAACATGACCTTGGTTTTACCCAAGTTTTTCCGGAGCCAGATGCGTGCAGAAAACTTAAGCAGGCTTTGCACCATTTTCTGCAGGTCGTTGATTGCATATCGCTGATGTGAGATGTCTCGCCGTTAACATTTATGCCATGTCCTTCCCAGCCGAGCGACTTGAACACAACCTCCAAGGCGCAAAACAATTTCGGAGACATGACGTTTCCTTGTCTCACACCTTGGTGCAGAGTGACAGGTCAGTGTCAGTCTGCTCACTTTGGACTACGACAGACAGAGTTGCGGCTCCATACAGACATTTCAGCATTTCGATATATCGCCAATCAATTTGGCATCGCTGTTAGAGACTCGAGGAAAGACCATGTCTCGATTGAGTCAAAAACCTTCTCATAGACCACAAATGCCATGCACAGGGGCTGATTATACTCGTGCCTTTTGTATAACCTGCCTCACTGTGTAAATGTGGTCTATGGTGCTATAGCCCCTCCGAAACCCAGCCTTGGTGGTTTTAAAGAGCGTTTACCAAGAGCAAACGCTAGATAAGTAAACTGGAACTAGGAAGAAATAATTTTGAGAAATAGAACAACAGAATTATTCGGCTACGCTGGGCAGCTTTCCATAAGCTTTGTCGAGTTTTCTCGTCAACCATCCCACAGTGCCTCAAATTGAAAGTCTTTGGACAGTGCGTCCTACCTGGTCCTAACTTACGTTTCGACTGTCCACAAATAGTCACTCACTCACTGAAGGACCGCATCAGAAATTATCTGATCCGTCAGAAAACCTGAGTCACCGATAAAGCCAACCGGATTAGTAAGCTGAAGTGGCAGTGGGCCGGTCACATATGCCGCAGAACTGACGACCGCTGGAGTCGGAAAGTTCTGTAGCGAAGACTGAGGCTCGGGATACGGGTTAGTGTGGGGCGCCCTGCGGCGAGTGGAGTGATGGCAATCGCAAAGTGGCCGGTGTGGGCTGGATGAGAATAGCCGAGGATCAGCAACGGTAGGGTGCATTAGGAGAGGCCATGTCCAGCTGTGGAGTGACATAAACTGATGATGATGATGATGATCAATAAAAAGAATGAAATCTACACACAGGTTTGGTAAATGAAAACAAATAATATTTACATTTATTTACATTGTATTAAATTACATTTATAGTTTAAATTTTGGCATACGGCCTATTATTTATTGGAATTTAATTATCTGCTTTCATTATCATTTGTGATTATAATGTCTTGTGTTTAAGGTTTTACAGCAAAAATATTCTTTAACTTATTAAAACCAGAAATGCAAAATAATAACTTCAACCCTAACAAACTATTTAATGTTGGTGAAACAGGGATTAGCACTGTTCAACATAAAGTCAGAAAAAACCTAACAATGAAAGGCAAAAAAGAAGTTCACAAATTGTCATCTGCTGAAAGAGGTGCATTAGTAACCGTTGTTACTTGAATGTCGGCTACTGGACAATTTATTCCTCCGTTGATGGTATTTCCCAGGAAAAATATGAAAGCTGCATTATTAGATGGAACTCCTCCAGGCACTCCAGGCTAGATCCAACCTGAACTGTTTACTAAATGGCTGAGATATTTAGTGTCTACCGTAAAACCATCAAAGGAAGATTTCATTCTACTGGTGTTAGATAGGCATTACAGCCACACAAGGAATTTGGATGTGATAAACTTCGCACGTGAAAATGGAGTATCAATAATCTGTGTCCCCCCGCATTCTGATGATCATATGCAACCATTAGATGACTTATTTATGTTTCCTTTCAAGACATACTGTGCCCAAGAAATAGAAAATTGGTTGAATAATCACCCGGGGCGAGTTGTAACTCACTACCAAGTTGGAGAAATATTTGGTAAAGCTTATTTAAAAGCTTGTAAAATTGATACAGCAATGAACGGATTTCGAAAAACGGTAATATTTCCACTAAACGAAAATATTTTTGACGACTCTCCCATTTTCCTTCTTATACCAATGCAAACAACACAGAACTGTTGGCAAATGCTGTCTCCACATCTTCTCATTCCATAATGGAAAGACCAACAACTCTATTATCACATCCGGATCTGCTGTTCCGGTAATTGAAACACCTTCAACCTCAATAAAACAAGGAAAAGCGATGGTAGTCACGGCCTCACCACATAAACAAGTTATAATGGAAGCAAAAAAGAAGCAGACAGAGAAGAATGAAGGAGTAGCTTTATTTTTTTAAAGAAAACCTAAAAAAAAAAGCAACAAAAAAACCAGCTGAAAGCAAAAAAAATAAAACTAAAATGCGACGACAGTCTTCTGACGAAGAATCACCTGATGACGATGACCCAGTTTTAGTGCCCACTGAAGAAGAACATAGTAAGAATGATGATGCTGAATGCCCAGTTTGTCATAGTACCTATTATACAAAAAGTGCATTCAATGTTATCAATGGATGCACGAAGATTGCGTTGAAAATCCCGGAACAAAATTTGGCTGCACTATTTGTTTGGAGAATTAGCAGTACCTACTTGTACCTTACCAATGATTAAAATAATTAATTAGATATTAATAGGAAAGTTAAGTTCAATTTTAAATAATAGAAAAGGAATAAGTACAACTCCAGTTCATGTACCGATTATTGTAATCTTAATATCGTCCCCGGGACCTAATTAGGAGCCAAATATATATTTTCATAATTTGAGTATTTTTGTTAAAGCTAGTTTCTAATAATGTAAACTCATTTTTGATTATTTTTAAGAATAAAGGAATATTGAACGTAATGTTGACGTTTCAATTATTACTGTGCTATTTTTTATTTTTTAGAGTTGTTTTACCAAAAAGGAACGATATTTGGCGACTCTACCTTATATGCGCTGCTCAGCTATCCACCGTTATAAATAAATACAGGAGTATAAATTTGTCAAAAATTCATTACGTCATGGCTTAGTCATAACAAATACTGGATACTCAGACACATTAATAAAGAGAATAATAAGCATGGCGAAATCAGCACCATACTAAAGTGGGAAGAAACAAAATTATTCCTTGAATAAAGCTAATTTATCATTTCAAAAGGAAAATATATCTAATCTATCCTTCAAGTAATCCTCGTTATACCTAAACATCTGCGTTATTTGTTATATAATGTTGTACTTGTAGATCTTAACAAACCGATAGAAATTCTCTGTTGAAGTAACATAGCCACACATACATACATATATGCTATTCGCTGAAAGGTTACAACCGGAACCGAATAACTTAGTCGCAAAAATTTGCATTTATTTGTATTAGTACAAACAAAACTATATTTAACCCAAAAAATAACGACAATATCGCAACAATAAAACGAAAATGAAATAATGGAACAGTAGCCAGCGTTCATATTTAATATACATACATATGTAACATATCGTTCTGAGTTCAAACTCCAATACCAATATCAATGAAATAGTAAAATCAATATAAATATAAAAAATACTTAATGAACATAGGACATATACTATCTCTAACTTTCTAATCAAAAAGCACTACTATTTCGTATTCTAAAAATATTTTAAAATATGTAAACTTCACGAACTATTACGTATTGTCAACTATTATAAAGCTATGTTTGTTTCTTCTATTTACCAGTGGTAGCGCAAAATAGGTTCTTTCGAGAGATAAAAATAAAACACCAATAAACCAAACCTTAAGAACGAGGCTAACTTTGGCAATGACGTGCAACAAGAAGAAACATTAACATAATTATTGAGGATGAGAAAAAAATACATGATTATTACTCGCTCTAGGGCTTTAGTTATGTCACCTATTGAGAGTTAAATATAATTTCATTAACTTCATATAATAGATCGGATTATGCTTCAGAAACTTACAGATATGTAAGCGTCTTAAGGAAAGCGTGAATATCCGCACTAAGCTAATAGCATTTGCTACTCTGACTGCATAGCTTACTATTGAATAGAATACTAAATAAAAACGCTATTTGAATTAAACATTAAGATTATAACTGAAATTAGTAGAAGTTTTAAGTAGGAAATATAGAAGTGTACAATACAATATTTTTCAGATGGTTTGATGTTTGCCGGTTTGAAAGGTTTTTAGCAAGGATATTATGCTTCCAGACTCATTGTTTGGGCCTCCATCTAAGACAGAGTTCGCGCGAAGCTACCGTCCCCACAAACTACGTGGTTTGAACGATACCACATGTTGTGTTATAACTGCCTAATATAAAGATGCCTCAACGGTCAACTTTCTATACACCCTTAAGCACCTGAATCACTATTATTTTTCTATCCTGTAAACGAGTAGAAAATACTTCGTATTGCAAAGAAATTGTGTACACAACATACAACATAATTACAACAGTACACCAGTTAGAAGTACCATCATGTCGGAGGTGAGTAGGTTTGTGGTGACATACACTGCATTTGAGAAGACCGTACCGACATTTCTGACTATTAGGTTATAGATGTGCTTGTCTTGGTAGTTGTAATAAAATACCAACTATTAAATCTGAATGTTTTATCTACAAATGCAGTCAGGTATAAAACTAAGTAAGACTATAAAGCCTATTTTAAATAGTGCATCAAAGTTTATTATACATTAAAATTTGAAGTTTTAGTGAATTTTCAAATACCATTCTGCAACGGCGATCTAATTAGATAAAAATTAATTAAAATGATCAACTGGACTGAGTCTAACAAATAAAATCTGTTATAGAGCTACGTCATCTAACATTAAACGTTTTTAAACAATAAAAAAACGCAAGAAAATAATGTGATAAATTTATTAAGCAAAATGGTAAACTACTAAACAAAGTGGTAAAAAAAGTGAAAAAGATAACTTTAAAACTTTAAATTGCCACGTTTCATTAGAGAATGGGTTAAAAACTGATATTTGATGTATTAGAATAGAATTTAAATTTCGTTATTTGCGGATGGTAGAAATCTAACTAAAAAGTTGCCCGAAATGCTTTTTTGCTTGTTTGTCCAGTGTAACTCTATCCGATGAGAATTCTGATTTGCTTTTAAATCCGTGATTTGAATCTGAAAAAATACAGATCTACATTTTTCTCACTCTAAAAGCTATTGATGGCGCAAGTTCCATTTTTTACTCTCGATCATCATATAAGAGAAAAAGCCCGTAATAAATTAATATTTAACTCAAAAAGACACGGTACTACATGATTAATTTTTTTTAGTAAAATAATTGAATCTAAATTTAAATATCAACATGACGAAAACAAGAGTGGAGTGATTAATTGACTACATATTTGGCGGTGGCACATGCAGCTTGCGGAAATAAATCCGTAGCGAGCATCGCCAGCGACAGTCATCTGACGGGTATGGTGAGGGAGCCATTAACGTGACTTACTAAGACCCTTTTCCTCTAATGCAGTATTAAATTTTTAAAACCTAAATAGGCGATTCAGGCTAATGGATACCAACTAAAAATATTTTCAAGTCTGCCTTCGTAGCTCAGTGGTAAGGGCGTGTGCTTTAGAAATCGGAGGTCGAAGGTTCGAATCTTGCGGGGACTCAACAAATTTTCATGGTTGTTTCCTAGTAGGTTAGGGCAATTTGGGCTTATCACCCAATTGTCTGAAAAGTAAGATGATACATGCGTCCACCCACCTACCTGCATTAGACCAGCATGGTGGGATACTGTCGTAAAACTCCCTAATGGTGGAGGCGTGCGTTAGGGGAGCCTATGTCCAGCAGTGGACTAACACAGGCTGATGATGTATCGTCGTTTCAGCCTGTCAAAGCCCACTGTTGAGCATAGGCCTCCCCATAAGTCGCCAAGAGGTACGATCCTGTGCCACCTGCATCCACCGACCTCCGCACATTTGCACGGTCGTCACTCCATCTGGTGGGGTCGTCCGACACTGCGATGGCCAGTACGAGGCTGCCACTCGAGAACCTTTCTTCCCCAACGGTTATCGGTCCTACGAGCTAAATGGCGGTCCATTGCCACTTCAGCTTGCTAATTTTTCGGCTATGTCGGTTACCATGGTTCTTCTGCGGATGGCTGCGTTACGCACTTTATCACGCAGATATTACTGAGCATAGCCCTCTCCATAGCTCGCTGAGTGACTTGGAGCTTCCTCATACGGCCGGCAGTGAAGGACCATGTCTCAGTGCCATAGGTCATCACTGGCAACACACATTGGTCAAAGACCTTAGTCTTCAGGCATTGAGGAATATTGGACGAGAGGATATGTCGTAGCTTCCCGAACGCTGCCCATCCAAGCTGGATTCGTCGATGGACCTCGGCATCGAAGTTGGACTTACCTAATCGGACTACTTGTCCCAGGTAAATATATTCGTCAACAACTTCGAGCACAGCACTCCCAACAACCACCGGCGTAGGCATGACATGACCGTTAGACATAACTTTCGTCTTGTCCATGTTCATCCTAAGGCCCACGTGTTGAGAGACACTGTTGAGGTCATTGAGCATAGCATTTAGGTCCTCCAGTGACTCCGCCATGATGACTATATCGTCGGCAAATCTAAGGTGGGTAATACACTCGCCATTGATGCTTATACCTCGTCCTTTCAATTCATAAGTTTGACGGCGTCTTCCACTGCAGCGGTGAAGAGTTTCGGGATATAACATTACCCTGTCTTACACCTCTCTGCAATTGGATTTATGTATGTATATACGTATTTAAAATATTTTTATGGTAAATGAAACTTAATTGTTGAAATTAGGAACAAAAAGGTTCTAAATTAAATAATTTTATTTCTAGCACAAAGATTTTATCAAATGTAACTACATGATTAGAAATTTATTTTATAATTTATTGCAAAATTACTATAGAAAAATAATTTTTATTGCTGCTTCATGAGAGGTTGCTATATGATAAGCAGACGTCATATTTGTTAATTACGATGGCACTCACTCCAACTCGATGCTACGAATAAAAGCTTTTGTTTTATCTAGCTTAGGACATGTATAGAAATTGGTGCACCTCGGTCTCCGGCGTATCTTCGGAATATATTCTGACAATTATGCCGGTTGATGGATAAAGAACTAAATATTTTTGTTCCAAAAGACGGAAATAACAGCTTGTAAAAAGTAATTGTTCAGCTGACTTCAGCTTCTTGGAGGTATTTGGTATGAATGAAGCAGTACTACAAGTCCACCATCGCCGTTATAAAGTGAATCATATATTTATTTTTCTATTCTGACTGAAATATTTGTATTTTATACGTTCACAATAACACCGGTTAAAACTTTTTAATATTAAATGAAACGTTCTTATTTGGTCTGGTATACGTACGTGCTTATGATGTAAGTATGTAAGTTGGAGATCATAAAGTACAAAACGCCTGTTCACTCGCCTTTCAGGAAATTGAAACATACATTACAATCTCCCTGGCAAAGCATTAGATGTGTACTTAAATGAATTGCTTTCATATAAAACATAACTTTTGTGAATTTCATATGAATGTTATATCACGATCACATAATTTTATAAAAAAATATTTCTATGCTTTTGCAAATTAATAACGCTTAACAAAAACCAAAACAAGTTACTAGATACGTTTATAAATAATATTATGTTTTATAGGCAACCTAGTAAGGGTTGTAAGGTAGGTACGTAGGTAAGTTACAAAAATTGGATAAAACGCTTTTAAGAAAATAAATATTATAAATTTTCTTAAAAGTGTTGACAAAAAACCTCTTTGGCCGGTGCTCATCTTGCTTGCTCAGTTTACTTAAAAATGATAAAACAGTAAACTTGTATTTAAACTAGAATTAGAATTGACTAGAAATAATAAAACTATTTTCACTAAATTGTTTCATTTTCTCCTTGGTAAAATTTTATGCTTATTAAGATGCCCAATGCAGTATAATCACTACACACACACACGTACCTTCACATGTTAACAATTTCAAATCTAGAGGAATACATTTCACTAAGTAATTGATAGATTGTTGGTTATTAAATTATATTCGAATCGCATGCTAAAGTTGATCAATTCAATAAAATATAATTAAGAACTTATTAGGTAGTTTCATGTCCTAATTCGTAAAAAATGCTCAGTATAAAAAATAAATTGAGCGAGTTTCTTAGAACAAAACAGATTTCTTTATATAAAAACCTTTGCATTGCTATATCCGCAAACTTTTACCGTTATAAAACGATTAACGGAGAAGTAATGTAATTTGAAGAATAAAATTAACTGAAGCAAAACAAGCCAAATAATCATGACTTATATAGTGGATATCAATCAATTAATAAATTCTTGGAATATATTCAACTAAAATTTAAGAAAAACAAAAGCTAGTAACGGAGAGAGAGTCCCTTACTAGCTTTTGTTTTATATCAGATGCATTGCATCCGATACAAGAATGAGGTATACGCAGCTTTAAGTAATATTTACGAGAGTTCACAATATACTCGCATTAAGAGTAAATAGCCAAAAAAGAACCTGCACAACGTTTAACAAAATCATAAGTTATTGTTTGATTTCTTTTGCAATTGTCTTATGCATGTCTATATGGGATAAAATTATTTTATATTATATAACTAATTTACCAAAACTCTGATTATACAAGATGCACATTAAATTTATATGCTCACGTGAAATGTGTCGTCGCACAGCGGAACTTTCTAGATATATCGACGACACTCGCAAATAAAATGCAACGCCACAATATCACCGCATAAACCAACCTAAGTTTTCATTCGCCCCTAACCAAAATGGCGCGAAATGCACCTTCTGCTCAAGCAACATACCGCGCAAATTTCCCCGAACAGATTCACGAATGCGCTTCACATTTGCAAAATTACATTGTACAGTCGTACAGCCGCCTGTGTTAGATAAGAACATGTCATAAATGAGTTTTTTTCCCAAAAAATATGCCGCTTTAATTCCCTACAACCTAGCTGTGGATTGGTAATAGGTTAATATTTTTGTGACAAATTATGCATCCAGTTCATTAACTGGAGATATAAATTATGTTTTTCTTTGTTCTGTACAAAATATGTATATCATGAAAAGAAGTACATACATTATCACATGTTTAAATTGTATAGTGTGTTACGGTCAAGGCAATAACTTCTTTTTTAAATACACCTCGCTAGTAAAATAAATTTCTACATAAGCAAAAAAAGTATTTACAATTATTTTCTCTTGAATATTACAATATCGCAATTAATTTCTGGTTATGAAATTTTTGCCAGATTACAATAAATATTGGGACATTTGTGACGTCGTTTGTGACGATTAAATTTTAATATTTTAACGTTTCACGCAATATAAAGTAATTACGCGCCGCTGTATAAGTGAGATAACGTATCAAAGTGGTTGTACACGAAAGAGCGAATTGGTGTTCGTCGAGAAGTTTAACCGCAAACGCCCGAAGCAAATAAGTATTGACTTCTAACGCATGCAATATTTGTCGATGGAGATTGCACCATTTGGTACCGATCTATAGACACTACCGAAAGCAATAACACCGCGATATCTTGTTGATTTAATAAATTATTCACCTCTCGACAGGTGTTTACGATAAATGCATTGTTTTGTTTCATTTACCGTCAAAAATTGGACATGTTTTTAATTCTTATGCTAAAAAAATTTGATTTAATGATGTTTTTATAGATAAAGGCTTATGTGCAGTTAACTATTTTCATATAATATGAATATGTTTTTTATTCGATTATCAAAAAAAATTAACAAGTGAAAAAGTGAAGAACGTCCATCCAAGTTTAGTCAAGGATAGATTTACTATACGAGTTTTTTTTTTGTTTAAATGTAACAGAGTTAAATAACTGGTTTTATAAAGATATCTGTGTAAATATTCACTGCCAGTATTTAAAAATTATGCATAGGTAAATACATATAAAAATATTGCATACAAATATGTATACAATATCTTTTACACAAACATTAACCTAAAAAAAATCGAATAGTTGATGTCAAACAATTGATTAATAAAACAAAAATATCTAATCGAAAAGACATAATTAAAACTAACAGCCATTCAAAATACGAAAGTAAGCAGTTCTCCGCATTGTTATAAATCAAATATACTTAAAACGGTGCTCTGAAATTAATTTAACTGCAAAGTCTAATTTTATAATACATTTCTTTAAAATGTTAAATCAACAGTTCCTTCCCCTTGTTGGATGCTGATTTCAAAAATGCTACTTCAATTGGTCCCAATTGGGAGTTCTTTTGTTTTCGTCCTGTACGGTTTTTTACCCTAAGTTGTGCAGACGAAAATTTTCATCTGTTAATATTTTACATTGAAACTATTTAATGTCTATGTTTATAGTCTATGACAGTATCAACTACTTGTATTAAACATTGGACTTATGAAACACGCATTTGCTATCAGTTTTGTTTTGTGTTATTTTGGGTTAATACGAGGGTTTATTTTTAAACACACTAATGTAACTTTCGTTCTTAATTGATTCCTTACAAGATATGTAAGTGTAAAAATTAGTTTTAACCGAAAACAAGGCTTTAAATAGCTATAATAGAATGACAGGGCGTAAAAATTTTGTATCTATATTATTCATTTGTAGTATTTATGAATGTGTTAGACGTCACAGATAGTGGAATGGTTGAAAATGTATTTCAATTATTCCCAATTGTGTTACTACCTGATCTTATGAGAATGCTGTGGTTATCACAGCATTTAAGTAAACGATCTCTTAGTTATAAACGATTAGCATTCGGCTATGAATTTTTAATTTATTTATTTTAGTTTTATTCGAGTCGATTCGAGTATAGAAAATACTAAATTCGGAGCGTATGTTTTTTTAACATACGTTACCTCGTTTCTCTGCTTTTTTATATTATTGGTATTAGCTGTCGTTTGATCTTTTAAAATTTTTTGAAAAAGTAGTTTAATAGACATTTCCAAAATTCACCATCATCAGCCTTTTTGTCCCTGCTGGACGGGCGCCATAAACACCCATTAGGGGTTTGGACCCACTCACCACGCGGTCCAATGCGGGTTGGTGGGTGGACCGATTTTCATGTCCATCCATCGGAATCTTACTTTTAGACAATTGGTTTAAATTTCCCAACTAAAACAACAAAAATTTGGCTTTCCGGTTTCTAAAACACCGCCCATACCACTAGGCTACGGAGGCGGTTAATAAAAAAAATTTAAAAAAAACGGCATCAAAAATCAGAATCTCGTCCAATCAAATTGCAAACGCTGCTGAAACCGTAAAAGATGGACTTAAACTATGTTTTACATAATTTTACTTGAATTGGTCTTTAAAATGGCCCGCAAACAAACCAAACAAAACTCTATACATCGTTTCCGACGTAATAATAACAGTATATCATGACGTTGGTGACAGAAAACGGGCTCGGAACCGACGGGTAAAAGATTTCTGGGTTGTGTCGCGATAACACCCTTTTACTACATTTAACTTGTGCCAAGTGCAATCGCTGGGCGGTCTTACTTCGAGTTCCCGGTCGTCGTTCATAGTTAGGAATCGATTTACCACCCATTTCTACATGACCGGAAGTAACATTGTAGAAAAGAAGATAAGTGTTTGCGTTTATATAAGAACAATATAGTGTAGAATACTACGTTAATTTAAATATAGATCGGTCGTATACATGTGACATATAGTTAAAGGTTAAATTTAAATATCTCTACATTAATTGAAAAAGAAACATTTTATTTAATTATTTATTGATTTCTTGACTATATTAAAATTATATAAAATAATTCAAAAAAATAACACTCGCGTTAATTACCTAGATGAATCAAAATTACTAAATGGTTATGATATGGCAACAAGGTAAATAATATACCAAAAAAAGACGAAGATCATAGCGGTTGACCGTTTTTCAACTATCCGCTGCTCTGACATGATACAGGAGTATGAACTTAATCAATATCCTGACTCTGTCACAACAAATACTTGATACTTAGTGCCAAAAATACGGAGAAGAATATTCATGGCGAGCTTAGCAATTATTTAAATGGAAACGATATAGTATTGACGTAAATATAACAAGAAACAAAATTATTAACAACACGTTGAAAATAAAAGGGAAGTATATTATCCTTCAAGTTATCCTCATTATGCGTAAACATCCGAGTTATTTGTTATATATTGCTATCACTTGTACATCGTAACAAACCGATAGAAATTCTCTGTTCGAGTAACAAACACATACATATATGCTATCCGCTGAAAGGTTACGAACGGGTCGACACCGAATTACTTAGTCGCAAAAATTGTAAGGTTACCTTGTTGGAAATAATGGACACCCAAAACGTGCGAAGGATTGAAAACGAGGAACATATATATTGCATATATTCGGAGTAGTATGAATGGTTCACAAAACTACGTGTAACCCAAAAAGCAACGAAAGTATCGCAATTTTGAAACGAAAATAAAAAGATGGAGCAGTAGCCAGCGTTCGTAATTAATAGGGTGTTACATACCGTTCTGAGTTTAAACTCCGATAAAATTTATGCTGTTACCAATATATTCATTTTATTTAATATAAATATTAAAAATTTTCAATAAATTTACGTCATATATCAGGCGGTGTAAAAAGCGCTACTATATCGTATCCTAGAAATAAACATATTTAACTATGTATAAAGTTCACTGGCTAATTACGTAAAAGTCAACTCTCATACAAGTTTTAAACTATCTGTGCTTCGGTACGCTCTTCAAATTATGTACCGAGTGGCCCAGCATACCAGAATAAAGTACACTCTCAAAGGCAAAGTGGTATATGAGTCACCGAAGAAAGTCACAACACGTAACTACCGCCTTGTTACAAATAACGCGAGAAAAAGCAACCGTTGTGTTTTCTGTGTTCCCCGAACGTAAAATTTTGCCCATTGAATTCCATACATCCCTGTATCTACTTCTATTTGCTAGTGGTGTGCTGTAAAATAGGTTCTTCGGAGAGATGAAAATTAACACATATTAGTAAACCAAAAGACTAAGGCTAAATTTTTCAATGACTCTGGCAACAAGAAAAAACTTTTATAGAATTATTGAGTATGAGGAGAACATGCATAGTTATAATTTTTCCGTCTTCGATGTAAGGCCTTAGGTAAATATATATCACTTATTGAGAGTTAAATATTTGACATTGACTTTATATAATATATATTATTATGTTTCAGAAACTTGCTGATATATAAGCGTCTTAAAGGCAAAAGTGAATATCCATATAAAGCCAGCAACATTTGCTATTCTATCTGCATATCTTACAGTTGTATAGAATAGTAAATAAACACCAACAAAAATTAACGTAAACTTAAGTGACTGTAGTACAACTTAGATAAGGTTAAAGGCCATCAAATAGATAGATGTACTATGTGACATATTTGCAGACGATACGGTTACTGTTTACTGGTTTGAGGTTTACAAATTACCGACCGAAGTCAATGAAAAATTTGTCATTTCGCACTACAATTAATGGTGTATAATAACAATATATCAGTTAGAAATGACATCTTATCGGAGGAGAGTAGGTTTGTTGAGACTTACACTCTATTTCGTATGACCGTACCGAACATTCTAGCTGAGGTGTATTATCTGCTTGTCATGGTAATTGTAATAACAAAAAAATACCAACCATTAAATCAACACCAAAGTTTACCGTTCTTTATCCACTGGTGCGGTCAGGTTTAAGACCCACTAAGTCAATTTTATGTAGTGCATCAGAGCATATTACATCATTACAAACATCATCTAGTCTATAATAGTCCACTGCTGAACATAGGCCTCCCCTAAAACTCCCCTATCCATTAGGGGGTCTTGGACCGTATCCCACCACGCTGGTCCAATGCGGATTGGTGGGTGGACCGACTTTTTACATGCCCATCCGACGCAAGGATAATTTTACTTTTCAGACAATTGGGTGATCGGGCCGAATTGCCCTAACCAACTAGGAAACAACAATGAAAATTTGTTGAGTCCCAGCAGGATTCGAAGCCTACTACTAGGCTACGGAGGTAGATCAGACCATATTAATAATTGAAAACTTTTGGTGTTATAGAACTTTCAGATTCTATTCTGCGATGGAAATCTGATGAGATAAAAGTTAATTAAAATGATATACTACATTTAACAAACAAAATCTGTTATAGAGCTAAATGCTACATCATGTAACATTAGCATTTCTTATAATTATAAAAACACTAACAAGAAAATAATGTGATAAATTGATGAATTAATAAAGTAAACAAAATGATAAATTTAAACGTGGAAAAACGATTAATTCACCCACTTTTAAACTTTAAATCGCCACGTTTCATTGGAGAATGGGTTAAAATAGTAGTGGGAAATTAGTTTTGATGCATTAGAATAGAATTCAAATTTCATTGAACTCTGGATATTCGCGAACCGTAGAAATCTAACTAAAAAGTTGGCTGAAATGCCTTTTTGCTTGTTTGTCCAGAGTTACTCTATCCGATGAGAATTCTGATTTGCTTTTAAATCCGTGATTTGAATCTGAAAAAACACAGAGCTACGTTTCTCTCTCGCTTTAAAAGCAATTGATGGCGCAAGTTTTATTTTTATTTTTCTCGCTCTTAAATCGTCATGTAAGAGTATAAGCTCGTAATAAATTTATTTTAGTCAAAGAGACACAGAATTACAAATTTTAATAGCAGTGTTGCAAAACAAGATTAAATCGGCTTGAAATCAATATTATTGTTTCAAACAGTCTTTCACAGCAGTCTAATAAGGTATTGAAAGCAGTTACATGAACATTTTGTTTAATCAGAAGTTTTTAGATAGCTATCAAAGTAATGAAAATATCGAAATGTTGTCTATTTAATATGTTACCGTTTGTAAGCATACTTAATTTATAATTTCTTTTATCATAATTTTTTATTTTTGAAAAAAACAATAGAGTAAGTTAAGCCAATAAAAGTAAAAAGTCAATCGTTCGTATAATTCATAGACTACATATTTGGCAGCGGCACATGCAGCTTGAGAAAATAAATCCATAGCGAGCATCGCTACCAACTGTCATCTGACGGGTATGGGGAGAAAGCCATTAATATGACTTACTAAGACCCTTTTCCCTCTAACAACGTGTGCTGTTCCGTTCTAATAAAACAATGCGAAAAGGTTATATCTTTTTGAAACTTAAATAATTAGAATATTACCGATAAATGTATTGTCAATTCAGGCTAATTAATTGATAGTAAAATAAATTTAATGGTAAATAAAACTTTAGTTTTGAAATAACGGCACAACTTGTCTCAAATTAAACTATATCAATAACAGGGAATGTTTTGATTTATTGTAATACCTTCCGAAAATCAAGTTTTACTGCTGCTTAAGAGATGGTTGTATGCTCAGCACACGACATGCTGACTGAATTATATGGAGATAGATTACCTGTTAGTTATTTTTAAAGGTACACAGAATATCGCATTAAAAGAACAGTTAAAAGTCGAAAATGTGTCCTACGAAAGCTTCGCCTTTCTCTACCTTAGCTTTCTCTTCGTTAGCGTAACTAGAAGCGGTTGCGTAGCCTTTGATTCAAGGCCACAAAAAGTACTAATATTTTCTGGAACAGGCGACCGATAGGACACGGATTTTAACAACAAAAATGCATAAAAATAAACTCGGTCTCCTACGTATCTTCATAGCCTATTCTGACATTTATGCTTGATAGATGAAGAACCAATTATTTGCATCCTGTGCTTTAGCTTTTTTTTAAAGATATAAGTAATTGTACAAGCTAATATCACCCTCTTGGGGGCACTCGGTAATAAATCAGTTCGAATCAACCATTGCCGTTACAAAGTAATTAATACATTTTATTTCCAATAGCAACTTATATATTCCTATTTTATTGTTTACAATTGTAACGTTTAAATCATTCAATAATAAATGAAACGTTCTTATTTGGTCTGTTATACATAGGTGGTTATGCCGTAAGTAAGTAAGTTGGAGATCATAAAATACAAGGCGCCTGTTTAATCGCTATTCAGCAAATTGAAACATACATTGCTATCTCCATGGAAAGCAATGTGTACTTGAAGGAATTGCTTTCAAATAAAACATAATTTTTATAAATTTCATCTGAAATTATACTTGAAAATTTAAATACATTTTTTGACATTTTACTAATACAGAAAACACAATAAAATGGTATATCATTTTTTACATAATAGTATGACTACATACGTTAAGAAATAATTAATTTATTTACTAGGTAACCTACAGGTGAGGTACAATAAACTCGTTATTTATTTTTAAGAAAATTGTTATTACCAATTTTTATAAAAGTGTGACACAAAACCTCCTTGGGTATATAAGTTAAATTAGATAACTAGAAACATTAAAATTATTTCCTCTATATTGTTGCATTTTCTCCTTATTTGAATTTTAGCCTTATTGGGATGCCATGTTCAGTATAGTTACTTTTGCATATGCAGGGTATGGATGTGTTAAAAAATTCAAACCTGATGGAGTATATTTCAGTAAGTAAATGGAACATGTTGGTTATTAATCTATATTAAATATAAAATAATTAATTAAACTTTAAATTAACACTTAATAAATAAAAGTAATCTGGACCAATTTTAAGAACATGTGGGCTATTGAATTAAATTCATATCGATCATACTCAAGTTGACCAATATAATTAAATACTTATTAATTAATCTTATTTCTCATTTAGTTTGTGTCTTGTCAATAGTATCATGTTCTAATTTTAAAAATTGCTTAGTAGAAATAATTAATTGAGCTCATAACGGCAATACAGATTTTTTCTTAAAATAAAAAACCATTACATTGGTATTGCTATATCCGCATACTTATAACAATTATAAAGAGTTTCATAGAAAAAAATAATCAAAAGAATGTTAAAACTATCACAACCAATACCAAATAATCTAGATTGATACTGAGGAAACGAATTGATTAATAAATTATTGAAACACGTTCAACCAAGATTTAAGAGAGTCTTCATTATTAGCTTTTGTTTTACACCAAATGCACCGCATCCAATATAAGAACGTGGTATACGTTGCGGCTTTAACAAGTATGCAGGAGAGTTCATGTTGTACTCACATTGAGAGTTTATAGGTAATAAAAACCTACGAGTTAAGTTGTTTGATTTTATTTTTCAATTGTTATATGCATGTCCATTTGGGGGAAAATTATTGTATATTATGTAACTAATTTACCAAAACCCTCATAATGCAAGATGCACATTAAATATGTATGCACACGTGAAATGTGTCGTCGCACCGCGGAACTTTCGAGATATATCGGCGACACTCGCAAACAAAATGCAACGCCACAATGCCACCGCGTAAACCAACCTTAGTTTTCATTCGCCCCTAACCAAAATGGCGTGAAATGCACCTTCTGCTCAAGCAACATACCGCGCAAATTTCCCCGAACAGATTCACGAATGCGCTTTACAATTGCAAAGTTACATTGTACAGTCGTACAGCCGCCTGTGTTAGATAAGAACATGTCATAAATGAGTTTTGTTTCCCAAAAACTTTGCCGCTTTAATCCCTACAACCTAGCTGTAGATAGGTAATTGGTTAATATTTTTATGACTAATTATGCAGCCAGTTCATTAACTTGAGATGTGAATTATGTTTTTTTTTGTTCTGTATAATATATGTATATCATGTAAACTATGCATTGCACTTGTATAGAATACCATATCACATGTTTAAATTATGATTTACGTCATCAATGACTTTATTTTTACAAAACCGTGCTAGTAGAATAAAATTTCTACATAAGCAAAAAAAGTATTTACAATAATTTTCTCTTGAATATTACAATATCGCAATTAATTTCTGGTTATGAGATTTTTGCCAGATTACAATAAATGTTGGGACATTTGAGACGTCGTTTGTGACGATCAAATTTTAACATTTTAACGTTTTACAATATCAAATAATTACGCGCGCTGTATAAGTAGATTACGAATCAAGTGGCTGTACATTGAAACAAGCGATTTGTGTCGTCAAAGTTTAACCCAAACGTTTACCAATATAAGTATGTCTTCAACGCATGCAGTGTTTTTCGGAGATGCAACATTTGATACCGATCTATAGACACTTCCGAAAGCAATAACACCGTGAAATCTTGTTGATATAATAAATTATTTACCTCTCGACAGATGTTTACGATAAATGCATTGTTTTGTTTTGTTTACCGTCAAAAATAGGAAAAGTTTTTAATTTTTATGTTTAACAATTCGATTTAATGATGTTATTATAAAAAGTTAGTTTATTGCGTATTATTGCATATAATATAGTATGTTTATGATTATCAAATAAAATTAACAAATTGAATAACGTATAAAAGTTAAGTAAAGGATCTATTGACTATATGGCCGAGTTTTTTTTATTGTTTTAATTTAACAAAGTTCAATGACTTGTTATATTAAGATATTTGTGTTAATATTCACTGCCATTACGTATATATATACTTTAGTATGTTGTAGTATGTGCAGTTGCTTTGTATTAAACATTACGTTTGAATAATGTTTAAATAAGCTATTTCAAATTCATTATCACAATATCTTTAACATTTTTTCATTAACTAAAAAATAACGATAGTCGATGTCAATAATTGAAGTAATAACAAATATCTAATCAAAGGACAGTATTAACTTTCACAGTTCAAAATCGAAAGTAACTGTTCTCCGCATTGTTATAAATCGAATATCTTAAAGTGTATAAATTAATTTAACTGCATAAGTCGAGATTATATTACACATTTCTTAAAATGCTTGATTTTTTTACTTGATGTTATGCTTCCAGATTCTTGTCTTTATAAGCTTCATCTAACCAGAGTTCATGGAAGCTTCCGTCCCCACGAACTAGGTGACTTAAAAGGCACGTACAGAAGGTACGTGGGTTAGGTATTTGTTTATGTCTCCTTAGGGTCATCGACGATCGGTTTACGAACCGGGACGCCGACGGCCTGGCGACTGTATTAATTGGTAGCTGGGGGCGGTGAGAACCGCCCTGGAACGCGGGTGTATCTAGTGTACGCGTTGTGTGTGTTTCGCTGTGCTCGTAAGCCAAGGTGAACTACAGAATGAATGTGTGCTATCCCTATTCGTGTGGTGTGTAGTGTCTGATGTCGGGACCCCCGTTGGGTCCGGAGTCTCGGCGACCCCTTCCTCGTCCGGGTCGAGGAGAACGTTTTGCGGTCTACGCTTTTGACTAGACGCGTTTGGATCGGCCGTATACGTTGCTGCTTTCTACCAGCAGAGGGTTACTGTGGTTGACTACTTTATCTATGAGTTTGCGAGTTAATTTTTTAAAGTGCTCGCAGAGTGTCAGAACTTTTCAGTCGCTGTGTAAATCACGTCTTGTTGGTACCACTGCCGCCCACTAGGCTGCGGATGAATTGTTTTGTACTACTTGGAATTGGTTTAGGAAGTGGAAGATGCGTGAGCAAAACTTGGCATGCATAAGCCATGATTGGTCGTATGCATACCTTGTACAATAAAAGTTTATATTTGGGTGACATTTTACTGTGAAATTCGTTAGGTGATAGAGTCTGGTTGAAGGTCACGCCTAGGTATTTGGCCTTCCTTTCCCATGGGATCGGCTCGAGTTTAGTTGCCCTAGTGTCTGGTGTCAGCCAGCGCATTGCCTTATCCTGACGCCTGGGTTGAGGACCAGGGGAATCGTGTAATCCCGACGTAATCTAGACTGATGTAATGGTATTGCTACACTTTTATCGGTTTTATGGATTGACGTCGATTCTCCATTTACGAAACCATTCGCCTAAACGATTGATCGCGTTCTGTGAGCTTTTTAAAGATATAGTTCGGTGTTAGCGACGAACAATAGAGGGCGGTGTCATCGGCGAAAAGTGCTGGATTGACATCGTCGGGCTTTGGTATGTCACCCGTGTAGAGCGTGAATAATAGAGATGATAAGACCGATCCTTGAGGGACCCCCGCTTGGAGCGGTCGGTTCGTGGACAGGGTGCCCTCGATGCGACATCGATGAAGTACGGCCCCTGTGATACGGGGTGTGGATTGATGAAGGCCGTTCAGAATGAATTCCGTCAGGCGATAAATTTGGTCGGGACACAAGTGCTTCGGACGAAAACCGAATTGCTCGTCTGGGATGAGGTTATAGGAAAGGCGTGAGTCTTTCAACCGGAAGAGAATTATTCGTTCATATAGTTTTTTTTTTATAGCACGCAAGACAGACGAGCAGTCAGGGCCACCTGATGGAAAGTGGTACAGACTACCGCATGAGACAGTTGCAATACAGTGGTATCGCCAACGCGCCCTACGTGATATAGGTTTAAAGTCTCGAAATACTTCAGTAAATCGCGCGTGCTATTACGGTGCCCTTCAACTGGAACACAGCAGCTGTTTTCTACACTACTGTTTCGCGGCGAAAATTGGCACCGCGGTGGTCTAACAGAGGTCTCCTGTAAACAGGGGACCTACCACGGTGTTTGCAAGTTTGCCCAAGCAATTGAGCAAGCTAATTGGATGATAACTCGTAGGAAGGTTAGACGGTTTGTTCGGCTTGGGAATACAATGGCTTCTTTCCAGGCATCAGGAAAAGTACAAGTTGTTAGTAAAATATTAAAAATGTTGACCAATACACAGACAAAAGGGCCTAGCAAGTATTTTAGAGTGTTAAAAATGCTCGTAAATGAACAGTTCCTTCCCTTGCCGGATGCTGATTTCAAAAATGCTACTTCAATTGCGTCCCAGTGGAGTTCTTTTGTTTCATCCTGTACGTGCATTTTTACGTACTGTTGTGCAGACGAAAATTTTCATCTGTTAATATTTTACACTGAAACTTGTTTATGTCTATGTTACGTACGTTATGTAGTCTATGACTGCATTTACTACCGGTTTTGTTTTGTCTATTTAAATACGTGTGGAAATAACTTCGCGTTCTTGGTGATTCATGCGTGAAATGTCAATGTATAAAATAGTTTTAATTGACAACAAGGCTTTAACAGCTACAATAGAATGACAGGGTGTAAAAAAATCCTTGTATCTATATTATTCATATGCAGTATTTCTGAGTGTTAGATGTCACAGATAGTGGCATGGTCGTTTTCCATTGCGTAGCGGAGCCGTCGGCATGTGTTCGCCGCAGTCTCCTGAGCTCACCGCGCGGTATTCATTGTCCGCCTCCGCGAAATCATCGCGCTGCGCCAAGTGTGATTTTGAGTTCACCTGCGCTCATAAAACGCTTTGCAGCGCTGACGTCAGTGCGTCTGCGTTATTGCACTACCCCAAACGGTCGGCTTGCGCAATGCTGTGTTAAGCAATGAGTTGCATGTCAACTGTGTTGAGAGCCGCTTGACAAAGCGATCTTGTTTCCTTTGTTTTATCTTGATTCTTGGCCGAACTGGTTGTTTTTAGAACTATACTAGGCCTGTTGAATGTTATAATTTTTTGTTTTTTGTTACAGACCAGCCATTTCACACCTCCCTTGATTACGGAGCATTGCCCAACCGTTCCCACCCCTCCCTGCATGCCTATTACGCTTTAATTACCTGCGGATGAATGCGACGACAATTATGTCGACGTCAGCATCAGCAGCAAATTGGATATGGAGGTCGAGCCGCTTACCAATCCCAAATACGACGGCGGCTTCAGAACCGTCAAATCAAAGAGGAAGTGTAAGGTCCGCACCTCTTCCCCTGCACCCGTCCTTCCCGTCAAGGCTGTAAAGCCGGACGCTCTCACTACCTGCCGGCCACCGATCCGTAGACCTACCAGTCAGCGAAACCTCCATCCATCCACCCCGCCGATCGTAGGTATCCCTTCGGCTCCTCAACCTGACCAGCTGTCCCAGCTTTCCCAAGCCGTTTCCCAACGAGGAGCCGTTCCTCGTTGGGAAACGGCCCCCTTCAATAAAGCGAAAAGGAGATGTTGCCGAGATTCGCTCGGATAATATAAAATTTGAGGCCTCTAATAGCAATCAGGGAATCAAATTACAATTAACCACACCAGATGAATATTGGAAGGTGACTTCTTTCCTTAGGGAAAAGGAGCACCAGCTTTACATTTGTGCTCCCGGATGAGCACGTACTTAGCACAATGGTCAAAATAAATCTCTTGCTCCGTGATAACCACTGTTATCAAAGAATTAGACATTCCTGCCCTTTCAGTGCAATGAATGTACCTACCACCCACGCACCAAACGCTGTTACGGTGTGGTGCTGCTTACTCTTCAGCGCTCCAAGGAAGGCAAGCGCATTTATGAACTCCAACAACTCTGTTAGATCAGTCGTCTCTCTTTTGAGCGGCCGCATTCTAACAGACTCCCAGGGCAATGTCACAACTGCCAGTTATATGGTTACGCTTTGCAAAACTTTTCGCCCCCGTTGCGTTAAATGCCTCGGGGGTCACGGCACTGAACTAACCCTTAGAGAACTAACACACCCTTTGCTATATGACATTGTAACTTAACACCAAATTAGATAGGAGTGTTGCTGGAGTTACTTGCACTACTTCTTCTCTCAGCGCCAACGCTTAAAGAAGTGGTAGAAATGTTTAGATAGAGCTCTTCTATCTATTAAATTATCCATTAGAAAGAGTGTAAATTGAGCAGAGGCATCGGCCCACCTGGGCAGCCTTCGATTCAGCACTAACGGGAACCAGAAAGCTGAGCAGCCCAAGCCGAGGCTTCCGCATCTGACCTTGGTGCAGTTAAGTCCTCGGTGGCTTGAAATGTATTTTAGTTATTCCTAATTGCATTGCTACCTAACCTTATAAGAACTATAACCACAACATTTAACTTTGTTGAAGATACAGTATAGCTCATTAACTGAGCGTAGATGAATATGCACATATTAACTGCAACATGGAAGAACAATAAATCTTTTTCACAGTAATTCAATAAACGATCTCTAATTTATAAACGACTAGCATTCAGTTCCGCCTTTTTTATTTATTTACTTTAGTTTTATTAATGCAAGAGTATTTTAATTTCCTATTTATTAACAGACTTTTCAAGAATACGTCAAATTCGATAGACGTGCTAAATTCAGCTGTATCGTTTAATATACGTTACCTCGTTGCTCTGCTCCTAGTGCTGCGATTTTATTCATTCTTTTTTAAATTATAGATATTAGCTGGCGTTTGGTCTTATTTTTTTTAATATTTTTGTAATAAGTAGTTTCATAGATATTTAAGAAATTAAAAAAATATGAATAAAAAATCACCATCTCGTCCTATTATAAACGCTGCGAAACCGAAAAATATAGACTTAAACTATGTTTTACATAATTGTACTTCTTTAAATGGTCTATAATAATGACCGTTAGCAGACATTTTGATTAAATGAATACCATAAAACTTATTATGCGACATTCTAAATGCAGTGGTGGAAACTGCGGGACAGTTTCTTATAGAGGGCATGTTATCACCGCCTTATTGCGCCAAATGGTTACAAACATTTTGGAGTCGGTCACATTTGTTTTTAAGTTTTACTAGTTATGATATTCATATATACAATTTGAAAGCATAAGCTACGTTAACAATTGATGATTTTTTTTTCTTATTAACCCCAAATTTATAGTAACACAATAAACACAGCACAAACTGAATACAAAACTCGGTCAAGCGTGAAAACTGACGCTAACAAAAACTGTATAAATCGTGTTGCTTGTCGCTAATAGCATAACAGTATTGGGCATGACGTTAGGTGACATGACAAACGGGCTCGTGAACCGACGGTAGTAAAAGATTTACTGTAGTTGTGTCGCGATAACTACCTCTGTTTACACTACATTTAACTTGTGCTAAGTGCGATCGCAGGGCGGTCTTACTTCGAGTTCCGGTCGTCGTACATAGTTAGGGAATCGATTTACCACCCACGTCTACAGAAACGTAAGTAGCTTTGTAGAAAAGCAGCTATGTGTTTGCGTTTATTTAAGTATCGATTGCCGCATACTAATTAATTATAATTAAAGGAGAATTTCAAATATCTCTACATTAATTAAAAAAGAATGATAGTTTCACACTAATTTGGTAAAAAATAAACCATAATATTTGCATTAATTTACGCATTGTATAAAATAACCTAATACTTTTTCATTACATAATTCATCTACGTGCATTATCGTCATTTTGTCATATTGCCTATTACTTGTTGCAATTTAATTTTCTTTATTCTATATAATTATTACTGTAACTTAACATAACTTAAAAGTTTAAGCAAACATGGACACGAAAAAAAAAATTTTCATCACACAATATTTTTCGACTGCAAAAATAAACCCAGAGCTTTTACCGCGGGTGTACCAAGAATTTTCTTACAAATATGTTTTATTATCTAGAATCCAAAAAATATAGATTAACATTAATAACTGCAGAACCCACCGAGCAAATAAAATAATTCTAACATTTATTCGATTGTCGACCACCTTGCAACTTACAAAGCTTTGACCGTTCGTACGAACAAGCCGTGGACGCAATAAGGTCGCAATTTCGGACCACCGCTCAACAAATTTGCCAACCGAAATGAAGTCCCAACTATACGCCAACACCGTTGTCAACAAGTCACCACTTTTATTACTAACCGCCACTATTGAATTCCGATGTTCCACGTCCGTGTCCGAAGTTCCGGCGGATACAGTTCATTTCGGAGGTCGGACGTTTTGTCCTTAAATTCTTTAACGCTACCGAAATGCGTTATTTGATATCAATGAAGCTAAACTTGAGAAAAACTTACTTTAGTAAATTATGGTATACTATAGCCCATGAGTTTGTTTCACCTGTTTTATATTCAAGTACTTAAACTGGAAGACATAAAAAATCACTTTATCTTATAAATAAAATAAATTAATTTTAATGATTTTTTATCCGCCTACAAACTGAATGGATGGATGCATATTTTTTGAGTGACGAAAACCATAACCTTCATGTGGTAATATGTGATATGCCTTTTCCATTACAAATTCAAGTTATGACGCCAAAAAACCGCTTTACGGCCTAAGATATGGGATACTATGTCTCGATTACTCACAAACTACGCTAGGTACTGTGCCCTTCAAACCGGAATATAATAGCCTCTTCACGTTACTACTTTGTAGCAGAAATAGGCGGCGGGGCAGCGGTGGGTTATTGTCCAAATTGTCCTGCAATACGGGTCGATAGCTTTATATTTTAATTAACGCTTTGTAATTTTACACTAACTTTTAATATATAAATTGGTTTAACTTTTATCGTAAAGCGATATAATTCATTGAATTTCCGGGTGCACTCGTTCGTCGGCGCATTAATTACCGTGGCCACTTAACCGGGTGGCACCACGCCGCCCCAATTGCTTATAATGCTGTGTACACTAAATTGCCCGGCTTCCATTATCAGTACATTAATAATATTTTCAGAGCCATTTACACCGTAACGAACTTCGACCTATTAGTGTTATAAATCACTGGGGCATAATTGGCGAATAGTTCAAAATGTGTTGTTACTTTAAAGAACTTAATTAATTTAATAATGTTTACGAAAAACAAATACGATTATATAATGAGCTACAATTTTTGTGTTGTTACTTTAAAATTTGATGCGTAAATTAGTTTTAAAAGACTAAAAAACTTTAAAAGCTAGATGTTACCGGGCTCTATAAAAAGCGCAATGGTTTAATATCACTAATTTTGTTCCCATTTTGGTGATGTATTTTACTATAACTTGTATAGCACTTATCTTAGACATCTGTAATAAATTTCTATTGAATTTCAAATAATTTCTACATTTTTAATACATAAAGGGTAAATTACACATAATAGACCTTAAACACATTGAATAATTGGAAAACATCAAGGGGGAAATGGCACCGATATTATCTGCCATTACCTCAAAAGTATCTCTCGAGGTCTTTCACGAAATAAATCGTTTATAATCAAGTGGTCTGACGTCATCAACAACTGTCTACCACCCGACATGTAATTTCCCGTACGTCAAATATCAAAGAGACGCCCCGCGGTCGAGAGCCCCCTGTCAAGACGTTTAATAATATAATGCCTTATTACAAGTCCTATCACTTTTGATAGGCAACGAATTCGCCCATGCCTTGATTTGAAATCTGAATAATTTTGTTTATACGATACCAATAGCGTTGTAATTGACGCCTTTAGTTCTATATGAGGTCAAGAAAATTTAGTTAAACGAAATAGTTTAACTTATTATTTGAATACAGAAATAATTACGACAGGAAAAAACGTATGCGCTTTATAACAAATACATGTTCTATAGACAGAAGATATGTGTGTCACTGAATTTTTTTAGTGCGGTAGGAAAAGAACCCAATCCTCTGAAAAAATGGTCATAGTATTAAACACTTTGATTTATGAACCAAAACAATTTTGGTCTGTGTATATCCAGTCGTTATTTAGTGCTTCTCTCGTGTCTTGTGTATACACAAACGACAAAATAACGTGGAAATAAGATGAACGTCCGCAGATGAGGTGGGGCTCAGTTTACTAAGCTAACTACCGGATAATCAATTAACTGTTGACCGCCTGCATCCGGCTGCAGCTGTACTATGATGTAGGGGGGAGATAAATGAACCGGATACCGGGGTCTTATACGGCTATGACAGCA
The DNA here is from genome assembly GCA_029286875.1 of Lamproptera curius. Lineage (NCBI taxonomy): Eukaryota > Metazoa > Arthropoda > Insecta > Lepidoptera > Papilionidae > Lamproptera > Lamproptera curius. The sequence continues at coordinate 997,448 of JAGSMT010000107.1, read as the reverse complement.
ACTGTTCGTATATTTTGTGCGATATATTATCAAAACATAGTGATATTAACCAGATGGTTATACATGAGAATTAGATAACACTATCATATATTTATTTTTAAATTATGTAATAATTTAATTATTAGGCATAATTGTGATTATAAAAATAATTTATTTCTATACGACGTATTCCAATGTCGAAATTAAAATTGTTGTGTTGTTTTCATGTTGAAATTTTACATTGACGTAAGAAGTTATTTCTTAATACGTTGTATGTGTTTTGCGTAAATAACATCGGCGGTGTTTAGATAAAACATCTTAGTACCGACACCAACAAATCTGTATCCCCTTATCTTTCAATCCGAGCCCGGAGGAATTTAACCCCGAATGATTTCCGAGTCATTAACCCACTCCCGACCGACCTAAGCAAGACAGACAACATCTGACTAAGATCCGTATCGTGCGAATCTTGCGGCTTACAGATTAACCGATCCCACTGTTGCACAGAATTGGAATTATCAACCGCGGACCCGAAGAAATCGTGCCATCTCCCCGTAATACAGGATTAGGGGGGCTCCAATCAAACTAAATAAACTCGTCTAATCGCGTTCCCATTTGGCATTTGAATCTGCGAGTTTCACGATTCCACGAACCGGGATTAGTCTGCATCTAGACAGGAGCGGAGTTATAGACTCGTTACCTTAAATGACTCTAACTCAAGCAGCGTGTTTAGGGATTAGCGTTGTTTTGTATCGTGTCAGCTACTCGAGCATAGAGGTTAATGAATTCAATGAAACGCTCTACTGGCGACGGTGAAAGTAATTACGTTAGGATTTAAAATAAGTGTAGATGTAATAAAATAGATAGTAAAACGATTTTATCAAAGTATTGACAGATAAATGATAAAAAGATGACGAATGCTACCAACATGTATAGATTATTTTTTTTTAAAGAATTGTAATACCTACATCTGCTGCAAGTGAAACGATAAAACATGATTTCATATCTGACGGCATCGTATGATGTATTCCTCATAGTTAGAGATTATCCATCAGTTAAACATCGTGTTTGTCTCATTTCAATCAATACAAAGTACCGAAATTTGACACTTCTTTTAAAATCTTCATATTAACAAATAATAACTATTATTATTGAAATAAAAATAGGTCCAATGTTTTATGAAAATTTACAACAATTAAGTAGTAAAGTAAAACATACTCAAACAATTCGCTATTAACTTTCAACACAATCTTAAGCTTCAAAATTAATACTTGAAAGAAATTAAATAATATTCCTTAATTTCTTTAAGGTATAAGTTACCTAAAATAAATTCTAAAAATACTTAATCGTCCTGCACAAGGGATCTCATAAGGCTATTTATCTTACAGTTACGTTATCACTGCAAGGATGCTAGCGGGCGTATTCCTTAGAAGCAATTAATTGTGCCGGCACCCTCAATTTATTATGTCATCTTGATCGGGTAAGTAGCGAGCTTTCTCATTAAGGGACCACTCTGCAGTTATTAAATAATCTAATAGACTGTAAAATAACATATGTAGCAGAGAATCCTTACTTACTTAGAAAGATTAATTTAGTACAGTTATAGTTTGTCTATGCTTTTGTTTTGCCTGTATTTCATAGAAAAGTACAAATTGTGTTTTTAATACAAATAATAACAATGTAATACATTCTTATTATTTGTGTTGCGGTTTTAATGGTTTAATTGTGGATTTATTGGACATTTATTGTAACTTCTTGTGCTTTCGTACACTATCGACACTTAACAGTACGTACGGATAGTTTCAAATACATTTTCTTTTATCATAGCGAACTTTTTGTTATTTTTACTTTAACACCTACGTACTGGTTAACTGAATTGATTTTTTACCAGGTCTTTAAAAAAACACTTACACCATGTCAATTTTAAATGGTTCAGAAAAAATCTAAAATTTATGAACGAACTGTTCATGATTTGTATTTAATTAAATACCTCGAGATATTTTATTTCTATGTCATTTACGCAGATATTTTCAAATTAATAATCAGAAAGTAACTTAATTGTTTTAACTCAATTAACCCTTTAATTCTACTGCTTTGCATTGAAAACAGGTGATACTTTTCTAGGTAATTTCTAAAAGCAAAATTGATCACCTGTACCCTTTTTTGGTATACCGTTCTAAATATATGCCTATGATTATCCTGTATTTCTTACTGTGGTTTGGTACAACAATATTTTTAGGCTATCTGAGGTCAGTTGATGACAATTTCTAGTAATTGACTGGTTTTGGATATGCTTGATAGATAATTCTTTTTAGAAGGCTGAAATCATCATCATCATTAGCCTGTGTTAGTCTACTACTGGACATAGGCCTCCCCTAATGCATCCCCTCTCCACTAGGGGGTGTTTGGACGCATGGATCATCTTACTATTCAGAATATTGGGTGATCGGCCCAAATTCCTCTAACCAACTAGGAAACAACAATTAAAATTTGTTGAGTCCCCACAGGATTCAGAGGCAGGATAAATTATATCTTTATAATAAAATTGAGCAGCGCGGCCAATTACGATATGTTCAAGCATAGGTCACCCAAGAGCTTGACTCCACATACCAAACTAAGGCAGTCTAATGACTCTCGGTTGACAGCACAAAGGTCACCTAATAGGGTGATTTAATTTTTTTTAAATCAATTACTTACATACACTACGAGGATTAACAACAAATGCTTTATCATTATTCTCGAGTGATATTTAGGGTTTTATTTTTACTTTGGTTCGATACGATTTCTTTGTAAGTTATTCTTTTAACTATTTTTGTTCAAACAATTATATTTTATTATTATAAGCTGAAAAGTGTTTAGACTTTAACTGATACAAGACTAAGACATAAGAAATTGATTGAAAATGGTGTAAGTCCCCTTTTTACAGAGGACCGTCTGGGTTGGTACCACCGCGGTGCCTATTGCTGCCGCAAAGGAGTAGTGTGAAAACTTTATATTACATTCTTTGAACAAATTTAAGCGATTTATCTGTAAAGTGATAGAAACGGCATTAATAGCTGTATCTTCGTGGGAAAACATCTATAGACACTGCAATGCCCAAATTTAGCAGGTTAAAATTACTGCGAATACGTAAAGTAACATCCTTTTTAATTCATTATACAGTATTATGATATATTAATTACTAAAATTAAAAGCGACAAAGTACTACTCGGTCAATATCCACCAGGACATAGCATAGGACAAGAGAAACTACAGAATTTCATTCTACTGAAACGACATAGCGATACGCTTTGCGCTTCCAAGGCACGCCCACGGAATATGAGTGGAATCTACGTGTCCCGTCATATGCTAAACTGAGGTATAGGATCCTTTAAAGCGAATAACGTATATAAGTATATATGTTTTCATAAATAAATACTTACTAAGTAGTAATTAACATTTTTTTCAAGCTTACGCGCCTTTTTTATTTTAATAATAATAGTAGTGGTAGTTAGAAAGCACTTAATATTTTTTTTGTTAAATCGGTGCACCGTTATAACAACTACCTCTTTTTTTAAACATGTTCTTATAATTTTTATGTATTTATCTATATACATGCATATAGAATGTTTATCTATATTTATAATAAGTATAAGTGTAATATATTAATTTTCTTTAATATATTCTTAATGTAAAATAATTTTTAATCAAAGTTAAATTATTTTATATCTAATGATAAATAATAATCACTATACAAAGTATTTTTTCAGAACCTATCACAGTTTTTGTAGTATTATCAGCAAAATAAATTACCCTTCGCGTATATATGTTACGGCATTTCAGATAAGATTGGTTTTGAAATTCCAAAATCACATCGCAATGCAGGTGCATTTTCACCACGTCAATGAATAATAAAATATCACCGAATAAAATGAAATGGATATTTGCCAAACGGATGGTTAAAAAATACCATTTCGGTACATTTCAAACTTTTTTCACCAAAATTTAATTAAATTGCTATTTTTTTTACTATTGTACCGTATACAAATATATGTTGCAAGAATATTTTTGGTAAACATAGTATAAAGTGAATTAGATTATAAATAATACAATTTTCCTAATATTATCGCATTTAATTATATTTCACAGAAGGATATGAAACGTCCGGTATAATCATTACTAAAAATTATAAAGAGGAAAGATTTGTTTGTTTTATATTGGCTCAGAAACTACTTATTTGAAACATTATTTTACTGCAAGAAAACTACATTATCCTTGAGTAACAAACGACAGACGGAATGATAGTAGTTTTTAAATAAGTCGATTTGAGAAGTTAAATGCAAAAGACCCGTTACAAATGAATTTATTATTACCTTTAAAATTTGCTAAAGCAACAGAAACTATTACAATTTTCTTATTAACAGTACATCTATTTTAATAATATCTTTGATATAGAATTGACAAAATAATTATGTCCTTAAAAAGGGAATGTTTTAGTTTCAAGTAGACTATGTAATTTTTACGCAAACGAAAAGCGGAATTGTACTTCCTGTACTGAAAAAGCATACGGCTCTTTATCTCGTCCTAGTAGTGTCCTGTGTCCTTGCTTCATTATAATAAAAGCATATGAAATATATTTTACATCAGTAGCATTAATAATTCATTACAACTATAACAATTATATTGAATCGGTACTGCCGGAGAAATCTGGTATTTAGTTTCAATTGAGTTCTATGAAACGTTTTGAAGGTAAGTTACATCAAAAATCGATTGCCAATTCTTTAATTTTTTGTGGGCAATGAACAGTATATTGCAGCATCAATTAATAATCGTGGCGCAAACTTTAAGAGCCTAGTAAAAAAAGTAAACAATTTTAAGCCAGAAAGTATTATAATAAAATCATGACAAAGCGTTGAATGGGTCTCCCTAATTCCCTCCGAGAGAGGATTATTTCATGAAATGGTCGTGCTTAGTGTCTTTGCGCTGCGAAAGCTGTCGAGGATCAGTTTGCCCTCAGGCTTTAGACATTGTAAAGTGACATCTCATCTTTATGTACGTAACCTGAGTAAAATACAATGTGCAGGAAAATGAAAGGCTTTTCAGTACAGAAATATCTTTTTACTAATTTCTATTCGTTAATTATTTAGATGATAAGGAAAAACTTTTTACATGCCGTACAGTGTTCATTTCGTAATTAGTTTATAAAACCATAATAAAGGATAAAGTTCTTCCTTTTTTAATGTTTTTTCCTTAGGAAATTTTAGATTTGCGTTAAATTTTGGTACATGATACATGAACATCAAACAAGTTTGTTGTTATAAATTGCTATAAGCGTTAAGTAATGTATGAATTATAAGAGCAATGAATTTTTTCTTAAATGACAATATATATCCATATTTGGCGAAGATATGACTATAAATATGAATTTTTGTGCTACTACTGGCATATATACAATAGACCACTTTTAATTATAGGTAAAGTTAGATAAATTACATTCAGCCACATATTAAAATAAAAGCAAAGAAGTTGACTCACATTTTAGTAGTCGAGATGAATAACTGGCCCGTTAAGCGGTATCAGGTCATTGGTTAAGAATCCCGATATTTGAGTTCCACACTAACTAATAACATAAAACGTGGTGTATCGACTTTTACCAGCGGAACCTTTGCCTAATGGAATAAAATAGATCCATTTTCTGAGTAATAAGACAATTAGATCAAAGGAACATTGTGAAAATCAATTATTAGTTTTTCGGATATAAAATACTTTATTATACAAATTCATATAAAGATCTAAAACGAAACATTGATTTAATTATTATCCGATACATTTAAAACAAAAAGAGTAAAATTTTGATTTTCTGATTATTCCTAAAACTGTTGACTATCAAATTTGTTGTCGACAATATCAAATTACTTTAACAAATCTTAAAAGGTAAAACAGCTTTCTGGATAATATGTTTTGGCGAACATATTTCTTCATTGCAATTTAAATGTTTGATATAATTTAAGATACCAACTTTATTTAAAGGTCTTTTATTACACTTTTTATTGACGTAGAAGGAACCATTTATTAAGTTTTCAAAGTTTTTCAAAACTCATTGCTTTAAAGTAGCTTTGAAAAACATATGTTTCTATAATTAGGATGGTTTTCATTGCATTAATATGTGTATATAAAATGAAATGGTTGTCCAAAACATCGTCGTACTATTTAGTTAAGTAGTTAATACATAAAAATGAATCACATGACCCACCTTCTACTATTTACCTCGGAGCTCACCAAACAAAACAATCAGACCATCAATTACTATTCTCCTTTGGAAGCGTGATACTAACAATAATAATATTTAATAAACTAGGCCTGGCAAACGTCTAGCTGACTTGGTGGATTTTTACCGACAGTGAGAGGCATAGGAAATTTTGGATTTGCGTTAAATTTTGGTACATGGTACATGAACATCAAACAAGTTTGTTGTTTTAGCCTGAACGAAACGGTTATACACACAATTTTCTAGAAGTAAGAAGTGATAAATACGTCAAACGACGCTAGCAGCCATACTGGAGTCTTATTATGAAACAATGCAAGTATGAGCTCACGCAGCTCAAAACGTAAGGTAATAATTAGGACGGCCGAATACCAAGAGACGTAAAACATCATGATTTAGTTTTTAGTTTACGAAACCTTACCAAATGAACAGGTTGAGTTACATGACATTACATTATTTAGGACGCACCTTAAGATTATCGTCATGTCGTCTCACGCTTTACGTTATAATTAATACATTGCTATACGGCACTCTATCACTGACCGATGATCTAATAAAATGAGCTTAGAAATATGCACTAAAATAGAGTTTAACTACGTTTTTGTTCACAAATTTAAAGTCGCTTAGCTAGCTATAGATAGGACTATGTTTGGAGTATCTCCGTCATAGAACCAGAGTCACCGAGCTGTAGTGGCAGTGGGCTGGTCTCATAACTGGCAACCGCTGGAGTCAGAAAATTCTGCGGACATTTTGAAAGTGACTTGTGTGTGTATGAGAACAGCCGAAAATGGAAAGCGGTGGCGTGCATTTGGGGAGGCCTATGTCCAGCAGTGCACTGACACAGGCTTATGATAATGATGACGTTTTGCGCCTAACACCGTTACTGTGTTGTTAAGGTATAACAAAATTTTACTTTACTTAAAGAATAAACACTATTTTTTTTTTAAACTATTTTCTTATTTTTTTAAAAAAATCGATTGAAAATGAAATTTAAAAAAGATCCAAAAAATATCTATGGAAGACACAGAAGTAACTTAGTAAAATACTTGTTGCATCCTTTAATTGTTTAAAACACAAGCGTTGAATTATTTTAATTCCGAGTTAAAACTGGTTGGTTATCTTTTCTTCCCATTGCGAGGTAAGTCAGCAAATTACGAAGTTAAGAAGCTTTACTTTGCCTCTGTTTATTAGGGCACCAGGCAGAGATAATTAATGTGTGAAGTGAACATCGCCCTTCTCAAAACTTCTATAGCGATCCTTGAGCTATATTCATGGCTATACTTTGTTCACTTTTCGAGTTTCTGAAAAAAATATATTAAACTCATTCTCAAGTAATCATTTATTCATGTATCCATACATAATGATATTACTTATTTTATTATTATACTAGTTTTTCAGGGGACCGTCAGGTAAAATAACACCACCGTGTCCATTTCTGCCACAAAGCAGTAGTTTTAAAGCACTATTGTCTTCCGTAACCCAATAAACACTGTGTATTATTAGGTAACGAAAGTAGAAGATGGGCAAAAATATAGTTATTTTTTATTATTACAATTCTTTAAAAATGTTGTTGCATCACCATATACAGAAATTTTAACTCTGTAAGACTTTAAAATGCTTTAAATAATGTGTTCGAATGGACAATAGTATCTTAAATTTAACTAAAAATAGCTTTTCCTTACGCTACTAAGTGTTATTTATGTCTACAAAATAAATCTACAGAATGATAATAGGAACTTTATATCTATTTGTCTAAAGCAAAATTACGATGAAACAAACTCTCGACTCTACACAATAATCCCAAAAAAAAGGCATATTGTACATACAATAATATCTATTCATGCTGTGGATATAGTTATCCTCAATCGTGAAATACTTTTTCGATGTGATATTATCTTACGGCATTTTAATAATAAATCTATACGTATAATAAAATTCATAACGGATTTAGTTTTTTAATAGACATCATGAATAGCTGGTTCCGTTGTTGGGAGGGTCTAACAAATGGTTTACCAATTATTAAAAAAAATATATATCTCAAAAAAAAGATTAAGTTTTTTTCATATTAATAAATAAAAAAAAACCTTAAAACTGTTATTTATTGACCTCATTTGTAATGTAATAGAATGTAAATATGACCTAGAAACGTATACTAAACTAACGGGCAGATAGCAAACGTCATCAAATATCACCGTTGAAAAGCTTTTATCACTTTTAGAACAATTTTGGAATAACGCCAAACAGATATTACAAAATAAGCTTTTACGATAATGATTGCAACCTATTATCCCTTGACATAGCCTAAAAAGCTTACGAGAAATTGTGTCGAGTTTAAAATGCAAAGCACCTTTATAAACTGCCAAAGATAATATAATAAAATATGGCCTAAAGAACTTACTTAATTAACAATTGCATACATTGCATACACCATTTTTGTTTTTATATGACACTACAAAAACTATCAAAATAGATTAATCCAAATGAGAATTGGTTTTGCTCATTACGACTGACTTTAAAAAGCAAGTAATTTCTTTAAGATTTTGAAACTTAATAAGAGGAAAATACTCATCAAGTATGATTATTCATATTATTCCATAATGATCGATACGTTTATAAAAGACTTTTTCTTTTTTTATACCTTATACTTTAATACAACTACATTAAAAAAACAGTTTATTCCGTAACAATTACTCTTAACCTACAATCCTAAAATTCTCTATGCCTGTTTAATTTTTCACGCCGTGCATAAATATTTAACACAAAGTTCTTACATTATAAATTAATCTAGAATTAAAAACTGCCCGACGTGAATACACTAATAATATACAAATTATTGCGATATTACTATTCACAATCTTATATAAAATATTTAAAATGTAAATGTAGGTAAAATATTTAAAAATGTCTACTGTTTAATATGTGTAAAGTAGCTATTAATAGTCTGTTTTCCAGAAAAATCTTTTGTATCTATCATGTAAGGTTTTCCACTGCAGTGCCGTGTATTTTCTTTCAACGTTTTTTGTCTATTTTTCATCGACAGCTTTTTGGGAAATTTGAAGTGTATACGAAACAAAACAATATGCCCGTTGCTTTCATGTAAATGACACAAAACAAACCATGGTCCGGTTCCGAATAGTAAAGAGCCCCGATGAGAATTCTCGCATCAATGGCTACTACGAATTCGACGTGCGTTCCTTTCATTCCGAAAACTATTGCAACGGTCAAAAGTATTTTATTTCAACGGAAAAATATATGCTAAACAATGGTGTTTAAGAATTTTTTTTCAAGTGGTGCGGAATTTTTCAATTTCCTTGTTTTAGCATTTAAATTAATCAGTAGTTCATTCCAATCAAATAATCGGTTATACGAACTCAAATTCTAACATCTCTAAGTGTTTGTTATATTATATGAGTAAAATAAATAGAAGTAATCTATTTAAAGTAATACAAAACATGTTGTTTATTTGTATACGCCATATATAATTACGTTTTAAATTAAATAGTCCAATCTATATTCAGGAGGCGTTCCATATCGTACTTATAGGTACAGAAGGAAAACAGGCTTTTTGAATGTAAGATGTATATATTTTGCCATAAATTCTTATGAGAAAGAAATACGAGCGATGTATACAACATAATTTCCAATGCCGTTTACAGTTTTTTGCCATATTCGACGGTATAATACTTTCGACAATGATAATAAAGGAAAAGAATTTTGATTTAAAAATAAATCAATAATGTCAAAGTTATCTATACATATGCTGCGATACGCCGCTTCAATTTTAAATTTTTAATACTGAAACTAAATAAAACAAGATTTCACAAACAGAATAGTCTATAACAGAATATAACAATATAAATAGAATGCGTTCAATGTTTCACATATCATAAAACAACACAACACAAAAAGCTTGCAGTTCGAAATTTTATAACTATTGTTTAACACATTTAAAGAGATTTAATTCTATTATACATGAAAATCGGTTCAAATAAATTTAACAAAATAACGGCAATTTTTCAACTCAAGTCACTGCCCAGCAAAGGATTTCTTTGTACAGAGATTATAGGGGATAATCCAACACGAGACCCAACGAGGAAATGCGAACGTCACATATCTATGTAATTATATACATTTTATGAGCATGGAGGGTCAACCTACGTTTTTTTTTCTTATCCCTCGAGCACGTAGTAAATATAAGCAGGAAAATCATAGCAAATTTATTTATAATCGCACATTTTTGTAAAATGCCATATTTTAAAATTAAATAATTAGATTGAAAAACATATTTCACATACAAAGATACAGGAATGCTCAATCGTAGGAGATGTCATGCTATTTCTCTGTCAATAATTTTCTGCATCAGCTAGTCTATTAAAATTTGATACTAAACAAAAACTGTATACGTTTTTAAACAGGATCTTTGACGACCTTTTGACGTTTAGAAGTGTATATCACACTCCTAAACGTGTAGTTATCCGTTTGAACGTGTGAGTGGGATGTAGTGTAATAAAAGTTACGTGAGAGCAAACGGCACTGTTTACAGAGCATGCAGTTCCATCGCTTCACGCTGCAGATTTTATTGCTCCTTGCTCTATCGTCTATGTGCAAAGCTTTCTGCCGCGTACAAAGATTTGCATTTAATTTGAATTCTATAAAAGGTATGTTTCTTAAATAGAAAACAGTTTTTTTAACCTGAGAATAGGATTAATTCATAGTTATCTGTAGTAAAATGCCCAATAAAAGGTACAAATAACAATTTGCTGTTCAAGAAATATTTTTATTGCGTGCAATTTTTTTATTTACATTAATTATTCTAATATACTTTTTTGTTTCTCCAATCTTAGTAGTAAGGCTATTAAATAAAATAAATAATCAGGCTATTAGAAAGGAAAAACGCAAAAGTTTTATACAAAGAATTTTAGTTAACTGTATAAACAACTTTGTACACCTTTTATTACAGTAAAAGTGTAATTAACTGGTACTAAATTTTTACATCGCTATATGTTACGTAATATAAACACGACGTAATAATTTATTTTGCACCACCTGTATTTGGTTTAGATGGTGGGAGGATATATGCGCGAATGATTGGTAAACATATCCTATTATTGGCAGTATGTTTTATATAATAAAAGTTTATAATTAAGAAGCATTTTGCTATTTGTGTTGGTAAGATAGAAGACACGATTCAAGACATAAGCGGCGTTTCTTCTAACCTATTTGATATGAGCCTTGACTTATGTAACTGTCGAAAGTAACACCTAAATATTTGGCCTTCTTCTCCTAAGGGATCGGTTTGTCGTAAAGGTTTAATTTCCCGAGTGTTAGCCTACATCGAGCATTGAGTGCGGATTTACGAAGGGACGTTTGGTAGCACAAGTGAAATCAGCTCTGATAGAAGACCGATTAAAATATATTGCTACACATTTTTTCGGGCTTCACATCAATCCTTCATTTGCAGAACCAATCACCTAGGCTATTAATTACGCATTGGAGTTTACTAGTGATAAGGATGATGAAGAAGTTGACTTAGGTAGAGACAAAAAGCGCATGGTTAACATTGGAATATTGGGAATATCGCTAGTATATAGCAGTGATTAACAGAAGGGAAAGAACGAAGCGTCGTTGCACGCCCGCTAGCAGGGTGCGTCTTGTTGATAGGGTGCTTTTAACTCGGTAAAGAAGACAGTAAGAGTGTCCAACCAGGAATACATAACAAATACTTTTCATAATATTGCAAGCCTTATTTTAAGATTGGTTAGCTTCTCCGTAGTTGGACCAACCCGCAGGGATAAAGCCGCATCACTACGACAAAGACGTAATTTATCGAAAGGATTTTTAGTTCATCCGCGCTTAATAGCTCTGCATAACTAACATACTTCAAATACTACAAGCCACGTTTCAGCCCGGTTTTCATAAAATAATTTACAAATAACTCCGATAATTGTATTTTATATGTATAGCATAAATATATTAATATATTATATAAGTATGTATAGCATTAATATATTATATAAGTATGAGAAAAATATAACACATCTTATATTTATGAGTAAACTATCATCACTAAGAGTAAACATGAGTAGATATTTTTTTCTAGACATAGAATTTTCTTTATTTATCGTAACGACACGTATAATGTGAAATTTAGAAGTAATCGGTAAAGTCTGCCTTTGGGAGGTAATCGATTTACTACACTAGTTTATTTTACTATTGGACTAACTTTTAGTTCGCTTCATAGTTGAACGATAATTACTATCCTATCTTTTGTCAGTAACTATTGTACACTAATAGGCTAAAATGCAAAAGTAAAAATATATATAAATGTTACTGAGATTTACAACTACAGCATAAAATGTAAGAGTATTTTACAACACAAGCAATATTGTTATTTTTTATTTTAACTATCTGGTTGAATCAATTAATCTAAACTACTAATAAAGAATAAAAAAGTTTAATAAACTTATCTGTTCTTAGTAGAGTTTTTAGTTGTTTTAAAAGTCTATGTAACTCTGCACCTGTTTTGTCCATATTTTTGTTTTCGTTTAAGAATTTTAAGGATGTTCTTATTCGAATATTTGAAAGAATTTCACTCAATATAGTAGTTATTATCGGAATTCGCTACAGAGGCGCTGTAGTTTCGTTAAACTCACTAGAGAGTACCGTCTGTGGAATTTCCCAATATTGCTTCAAGGTTCTTCATTCAAAATATTTCTGTCTAAAAGTTATCTATAACATTCAGGTTGCACTTTTTATATATATCTTTGCTATGATGCTTAAAATTAACTAATATAAAACTTAAATAATTCCTTTATAAGCATGGTTTCGACGCGGTCTACTAAAGTAAATCTAGGCATATCTTCTTTCTATTTCTTCACCAAGTGACCATTGAGTCGACTGCTATCTACCTGGTTCCTACTAGATAAATGTTATTACGACGACTGGCATCATGTGCATAACCCAGACAAGGGAAAAACTGTATTCGATATATAACTCAGGTGACATGTGGGACTCGCTATAAATATTGACAATAATCAAGAAATTTTATTTTAGACATTCAGTGCTCGATTAATTGTATATTATTTTAAATTATCACGAGACAGTATTTTTTTACAGAATTAAAACACAAATAAGATCACATATATTTTTCTCTCCACTTAATTAAATTTTAATTAAAGATTAAAGTGTTAATTATTTAGCAAAAATTATAGCAATGCTACAAGACCATTCCTACTCTTATGTTACAAACAGAGCAAGTTCAACAAACTTAATTTAACCACATCGCTTAGAGGCAGCAACTAAAAACTTCTGCTATGTATATTGTTAGGAATTTAGATTTAGAGAATCGTACATTAAAGTTTTTATTAAAACATGATATTTAACTAAAGCATCAGTAACATTCTGAAACAAAAAGACTAAACTTGAAAGGATTGAATATATCATATTCTGCAAACTCATTTTACGAATTCTTCCCCTTAACATTTGCTGTATATTTTCGCTTCTGAAATGATTCGGTAACAAAGGCCCTTGTTCATTTTCGTAATACCATGCAACAAATAGCAACACGCGGATTCGTCAGATGGATTAAAATAATAACCTTCGGAACTGGAATTATATCAACTAGGTACAATGTGCGGTGCAGGATACTCATTAGGAAAGCGCCGGGGGCTTACGTTACTCCGCACTATCATGCATTATACTGTGATATCAGTATATAAGAAAAGGCTAGTCGCTGCTTTAAAATTTCAATGGCGACTTTGTTACTCCTGTAATTAGCAGTACGCAATTATTTCATATTATAACGGCATTAATAACCTTTAGATATAGTAAAGAAATTGTGTAATTTAGGTATTAAAAATCTGGAAATTTTAATATATGAATAAGTAAATTTGTTTAGCAATAATGTGTAAGTAACAAAATTTTCATTTAGTTGTATTTACGAACATATTTATATTAAAAAGTAAATAAATTGAATCATATTTCGCAATTGTACTAAAAATCGCTAGTTATAATTTAAGGCAGATTCCTCGTAATGTGTCTCAAAATACATTTTTTTTGTCTGGGTAGCATGTAGGAGCAATATTATGATTTGTAATTATGATTTTTTTACGTAGGTTATTTTTTAGTTAAATACGGAACACACGGTGCACGACTTCGTTACTCAAAAATACAGAAGGATATTGATGACCTAAATGAGTAGTATCAGAGAAATTATATTAAGTTTAACGTTTGCAAATGTGCACGTATAATGATGATAAAAATTACATGAAAGTTGCATCTTCATATAATATTAATACGGGATAACAAACTACAAGAAGTTAGAAATATTAAAAACTCAGGTGTAATAACAGACAATAAGCTTACTTTATTCCTTATGACCTTTAATGCTCATAACATCGTTATTAAGCATGAAATATTATTAAATATATATGGAGTATGCGAATTAATAGATTGCATTGCTTATATTATAAGTTTCGTTTACTACACATAAGTAGTTAATAACAAATCTTATTTTAAATCCTTATTCATAAGCAGAACTCTCTTCAGCTACCTACTTATATATATTGATCAGTAATAAGTGTGATGCATTTACTAGTGTCATTGTCACGATAGCAGAAGTGCTGACTTTGCATATAATTCAAAAATCAAATTTTCTTTTATGAGTAGATTTTTAATACGTTTTCTTCTTTCTTTCATTAATTTAATGTAGTTTTTTTTTAATTCTTAAGTTGAATCTCTGCTCATGTCCCAATGCGGAGGTATTTATTAAAAATAAATACAACAGTACCTTCTGTCACGGGTGACAGTAACAGAACGATGCGGCAAGAGGGGCCCGGGGCGTTCGCCTAACGAGTATCCTGCCTTTCACAATGTACTAAGTTACGATTTGCATTGCTCTAGTTATGATGACAGACATTTTTTACTACAGGCGAATCTGTGACATAATATTTATATAAGTAAATCATACTGTGACCAAAAGTATACCGTAAAAATTGGCTTTTGTATTCGACTACGGTGCTAGTTTTAAATCGTATCAATGTTGGATGCCCTGATGTCCTGAAAATTGCAATTATTTTTTGTCTTATAAGGCTTAAGAAATAGTCAGGATATTGCCCTTAACATACCACTCCAGGACAGGGGGGGTAAGTACTCGAGACTGCAAATAAGACATCGTGAATAAAGTTTTGAAATTGCTTATTCACTTTTCAGTATAACAATACAGATGTGCCGTTACATTAAACTGACAAACCGTAACGAAAATAAAGAATATTGATTAGTGAATTAAATTCTTCCGCAAATGTTAGCTGTCATTATGCTTGCTAGAAGTTATAATGTCATAGATTGATTAATTTAATATTTATAATTCGTTTGACTACTACCCTACGTTTGCACGGCGTTGAAGTATTAAGAAGTTGCAGATTGACCTTTTGATAGGTGGGAAGGTTAAAAAATTGTCAATCTTTATGATGAATTCTTTCGTTAATAAGCAGCCACACTGAAAGTGGGCCTGGATCACACTCAATGGTTCGGTCAAAAATGAGATTAACTTTGTCATAACGACCAAACAACAAATATTTAATGATGTCTCTGTGATCACTAGGGTTAGAGCGCCGACAAAAAAGCAATAAACACAGTAAATTTCCAGACATAGAATGTTCTTTACTTATTGTAAAGATACGTATATTGTTAAATTTAGTTTAGATTTAGATTACGGTCCAGAAATCATTGGTCTGCCATTGGCAGGTTATCGATTTGGTACACGGATTTATTTGATTATCAAACTAACTTTTAGTTCCTTCGTAGTTGAACGATAGTTCCTATCCTATCGTCTTTTATCCTATCTTTTGACCGTAACTATTGTGTACTAATAAACTAATATGCAAAAGTAAAAATATATAGAAATTTTACTGAGATTTAGAAGCACAGCATGTAATGTAAAAGAAAGAGAGAGATTATACGACACAATCACTATTGTTATTTTTTATATTGGCTATCTGGTGGAATCAATTAATCTAAACTACTAACAAAGAATAGAAAAATTAAATTAGCTTATTTGTTCTTAGTAGTTTTAAAAGTCCATGTAACTCTGCACCTGTTTTGCCTTCATTTTTGTTTTCGTTTAAGACTTTTAACGATGTCGAAGAAATTTCATTCAATATGGTAGTTATTATCTGAATTCGCTACAGAGGCGCTGTAGTATCGTTAAACCCACTAGAGAATACCGTCTGTGGAATTTCCCAATATTGCTTCAAGGTTCTTCATTCAAAATATTTCGTCTAAAACTTATCTGTAACATTTAGGTTGCCCTCTTTATGTTTATATCTTCGCTATGATGGTTAAAATTAACTAATATGAAGCCAATAATAATATTAGTTCTTTACATTAAATTAAATTAGTAATAATATTAATTTAATTTAATGTAAAGAACGAAGTGCTAATTACTTACCAAAAATAATTGCAATGCTACAAGACCATTCCTACTCTTATGTTACAAACAGAGCAAGTTTAACTTAAACTTAATTTAACCACATCGCCCGGGGGCAGCAACTAAAAACTTCTGCTATGTATGATGTTAGAAATTTAGATTCAGGGAACCGCACATTAAAATTTTCATTGAAACATAACATTTGAGTGATACAGTAACATTCTGAAACAAAAAGACTAAACTTAAAAGGATTAAATTCATCATATTCTGCAAACTCATTTTACGAATGCTTCAACGTAAGTTTTGCTGTATATTTTCGCTTCTGAAATGATTCGGTAACAAAGGCCCTTGTTCATTTTCGCAATACCATGCAACAAATAGCAACACGCAGATTTTACAGACGGATTAAAATAATAACCTTCGGAACTGGAATAATATCAACTGGGTACAATCTGCGGTGCAGGATACTCATTAGGAAAGCGCCGGGGGCTTACGTTACTCCGCACTATCATGCATTATACTTTGATATCAGCATATAAGAAAACGCTAGTCGCTGCTTTAAAATTTCTATAGCGACTTTGTTCCATTTTAATTAGCAGTACGCGATTATTTAAAAAAATTATAGTCGCAAAAATAAAAATTATCGTTTAACCATACAGTCAACTTCAAACATAGCGAAGAACTTCTGGACTTTTTAATGATTTTATAATAAAATTAAATGTATTTATCACATTATTTTAATTTATTCAAGAATATATTTCATTATTATTTATTTTAAAGATAAAATATATATATATATATGCACATTTAGCATTTGTACTAAAATTCCTAGAAATATGGACTTTATTTTCAAAAAGTTTAGCATATTTGCTTTTTTTATAATATTTATTTCGTATGTAAGACGTAATAATATTAAGGTCCTTCTGGTCGATTCCGACTACGGGCAGTGGATCTATATTAGAGATTAGCCTACGGCGCAGGTGATATTATTTTGCACAAATGTATGCCCAAACACAAATGCCTTCCCACATCCTTCACTCTCATAATCCGATGCGACGGATAAACGACACGACCAGAGAGAGATCAGGCGCAGGACTGATATTTTACATGCCAATACAGGCAATCGGGTGATTAGCCCGCAGCATCCTAACCATCTAGGAAATAACAATGAAAAGTTGTTGAGTCCCCGCAGGATTCACGACCCTAAAGCCCGAGCCCTTACCACTAGCCTACGGAGGCAGACATAAGTATGCTACACAATAAATTTTTTAAATCAAACCCTTATTAAAGTACTTTCTACAGCAAAATAGTAATATATTTTAATCAGTGTGATGTTCTTCCGAGAATTATTTACTTTAGAATGCATCAGCATTTTACTTTTAATTTTAAAATTCAATTTTCGCTCATGCCCCAACGCGATAAATACAACAGTACCTACTGACACGGGTGACAGTAACAGAACGATGCGGCGAGAGTGGCCCGGGGCGTTCGCCTAATGAGTATCCTGCCTTTCACAATGTACTAAGTTACGATTTGCATTGCTCTAGTTATGATGACAGACATTTTTTACTACTGGCGAATCTGTGACATAATATTTATATAAGTAAATCATACTGTGACCAAAAGTATACCGTAAAAATTGGCTTTCGTATTCGACTATGGCGCTAGTTCTAAATAGTCATCTTAATGTTAGGTGCCCGGATGCCCTACGTGATTGCAATTCTTTTTCGTATTTTAAACCTTCAGTAATTGTTAGGGTAATGCAGATTTAAGCGGAACTCACGTCAGAATTGTGCAATGCACAGCGCGTGTCACAAAGTCCTTTAAACCTTTCATCGTTGCTTTCAATAATATCTATAAGCCACATTATAAAATCAGTATTACAGAGGTGTAGCCAAGCTTATAGTATTTTTGCAATCATTGCAAAATAGATGCATACAAGTGAAAGAGAGAAAAAAAAATATTTATTTATATCTGATCATCAGTCAGGGTGGGTAACTTTCACTAAAACTATCAAAGTATTAATAAGGAGCATTATAATAAGGACATCACTAATATTTCATGGTTAAAACTATATGGAAATAAAACAGTATCTAACCCGGGAATAAGAAAGTTTTATATTAATAACAGTGCACACAATGTTCGTAATTTTCTTTATCACGAAAAGTATTTACTTCTACAATAGATATATATATATATATATATATGTCATAGATGTCACCCACCAACTCGCATTGGACCAGCGTGGTGGGATAGGTCCAAAAACCCCTAATGGATAGGGGTGTATTAGGGGAGGCCTATGTCCAGCAGTGGACTATCACAGGCTGATGATGTAGACGTCAGCGTCTTGTTGCCAGTAGGTCGGAGTACAGACTAAAAATAATTCATAACAATTAAGATCTGGAAACCCCGCTCCAGCACTGGCAACGAGACGTATCACAAAATTATTAAAAAAAATAAAACCAAACAACAGCTTTTACGTACCATTTGAAAAAATATTAGTAAAATCGAGGTAACATACTAAAAAAAATAGTAAGAATATAATATAATTTCAAATAATGTTAATTATGTAAATCAATTTTAAATTCTTACAAGAAGTAACAAACGTTTTGTGATAAGTTTACCTAGTATTATCCTCAACATACCACTGCAGTAGAGGGGTGGGTAAGTTAGCATTCGAGACTCCAAATAAGACACCGTGGATAAAGTTTTGAAGTTGCTTAGTCACTTTTCGCTGTAACAAGATAGATGTGCCGTAAAATTAAACTGACAAACCGTAACAAAAACCGAGGACCTTGATCAGTGAATTAAATTTTTGCGCCAATGTTAGCGCTCGTTATGCTTGTCAAATGTCATGTCATAAATTCATTTATTTGATATTTACACGTGTATATATTGCATCATCTTTGCTTTGTTCTCTCAAACAAAATTTAAACTACTTTTTAATTTACTATAGTTTTATTGTTTACAATATTTACTTTCAAACATTACTATAGCCCTCTAGAAGTACAAGTATTCTCTGATTTTACGTGTACTGTTTTAAAACTCTACTGAAGTTACAACTAGAAAATGATAGCATTAGAACGCATTACATATAGTAAATTCGTTACTTTATAAACAGGATAACGAACAACCTAGCCAACCAGATATTGTTTCATAAGCGTGTAATCGCAATCATGCCTTTATAGAGATCTCCTATAGTATGTTCAACTTCTCTCTCCAATTAATGTTTTGGTTGAAGTTATGCACGACAAAAAATATCATGTGTATAGCGTTGTGTCTATACATGTTTGATTTACTGTAATCGTAGAATCAAACCAACGTTTGAAGGCAAATTATTCTTCATCATCTTCAGCCTGTGTTAGTCATGGGCCTCCCCTAATGCACGTTTCCTCCATTAGGGGGTTTTGAACCGTATACCATCCCGATGGTGCAATGCGATTTGGTGGGTGGACTGACTTTTTACTTGCCCATCTGATGCATGGATATTTTACTTTTCAGACAATAAGGTGATCGGCACATATTATCCTAACCAGCCAGAAAACAACGATAACACAAAGATGTTTTTCCCCGCGGGATTCAAACCCTAGGCCAATACCGCTAGATCACGGAGGCGTTTCTTGGCGGTTCTAAAGTCTTCTTACCTCGTAGCATTGCACCTTAGGCTGCTAACTGTAAAGTGCATTGCATTTCTTGTTTAGATTTTGTATATTTACTGTCTATTTGTAGATTTGTATCTTATACGCGACGATTATATGCGCAATAAGTAAACCTTTAACAAGAAAATATGATCTACTTTTGAACTAGATGTATAAAGGTAATGTTGTTCACATTTCCCTACATTAAGGAGTTGTCACAGGAAAACCACCATAGATATAAGTTAAATAACTATTTGTATATGTTATACAATAATAATTGTAAACTATTAACCCACAACAATCAAAACAAAATTAATATTATTGAAATTAATAACATAATTAACTGTAACAATTTACATTTGACATATGGTAGTATGCACCTATCAAATTTTTATGCAAAAAAATTAGCTTGTATGCTATAGTTTTAAATAATTCAGCCAAATGTGTGGCTAACTTGATTCCTGCTTCTATTGAATAGGAACAAATTATGACATCTATTAATTTGGAATCCGTTCCAAGCAATAATTTAAATTAAATATTGAGACAACGGAGAAAATCTTGCAAAATAAACAATACTTTTGTATTAATAAACAATAATGTTAATTATTTCTTTTATTTACGCGATTATTATCATATCAAATCCACTAATTTACGGATTTTTCAGTTACTTCAATATATTTATTCCGACGTTTCAGATTCTTTTCAGCATCCATGATCACGGGCAGACTGTTATTAAAAATAAATTTTCTAATAAAAGCACAAACTATATGAACCTGGTACATCAAAATATTCAGGAATAGCCAATAAGGAACTCTTTAATAATATATTAATAGTATAATAACAGTAATTTAAAAATCGTAAAGATATTGTGAGCCTCTCTGTTGAACGGACTATTGTAATAGCCAGAGCAGAGCTTGAGCACTTCATTGTTGTATACGTGAACAGACCTCCCACAGCGTTATATGAACCTTTGAAGTTGTTCTAGAAGAAATATTGTTAAAACTATCTGAATCTAATAAGTATATTATAATTTGTGGTGACTTTAATATTAATTTATTACATAATTGCAACACTACAATTAAGTTCAGATCATTGTTAAGTTTATATAACCCTTTAAAATGACTGGACATAGGCCTCCTTAATACACCCTATCGATCAGGGGTTTTGGACCGTATCTTACCACGCTGGTCCAATGCGGGTTGGTGGGTGAACCGAATTTTACATGCCCATCCGACGCAATCATCATTTTAATTTTCAGACAATTGGGTGATCGGCCTAAATTGCCCCAACCAACAAGGAAACAACAATGAAAATTTGTTGAGTCCCCGCAGAATTCGAACCCACGACCTCCGGTTTCTAAAGCACACACCCATACCACTAGGCTACGAAGGTAGTTACTAACAGATAATATACATTATTAAATAATTCTTTACGGATTTATCGCGTTTATTTTACATTTTAAATTCCCGACGTTTTGAACAGTTTCCAGCGGCCGTGGTCACGGGGTAGACTGAGGGGAATTTAAAATGTAAAATAAACGCGATAAATCCGTAAAGTAATTTTATTTAATAATGTATAATATTCGCGCAAGCAATAGAAATAATTATAGATAATTTACATACTAGTATCAACAATTAAATAAATCAATTATTAAAATGTTAACTTCTGACCATTGTCGTCAATTTGCCTTCTTTCAAATAGAAAAAATGTTATATAACAAAAGTTCACAAGAAACAAAAATGTTTGTTCCTATGTATAAAAAGCGTATTGAGAAGTTCAGAATATGTTACAAAATGTTACTTATTTACGTTATGATGAAAATCCATGTGCTCTTTAGCGAATTATTCACTTTAATAAAAAAAAGAATCGAACACTAAATTTACTTTTAAAACGGTTAAATCTAAAGGTTCTGCAGCGTTTAGTGAATGGGCAACAGTCGGAATTCATAAAAGCAGGCGGAGCTTTATAATCAAATAACATAAAACCATAACAACAACTGCCTCCGTAGCCTAGTGGTATGGGCGTGTGCTTTAGAAACCGGAGGTCGTGGTTCGAATCCTGCGGGACGCAACAAATTTTCGTTGTTGTTTCCTAGTTGGTTAGGGCAATTTGGGCCGATCACCCAATTGTCTGAAAAGTAAGATGATCCATGCGTCGGATGGGCATGTAAGGTCGGTCCACCCACCAACCGCATTGGACCAGCGTGGTGGATACGGTCCAAACCCCTAATGGATGGGGTGTATTGGGGAGGCCTGTGTCCAGCAGTGGACTAAAACGGCTGATGATGTATGTATGATGTATAACTTATTACACATGTTAGCGCCTATTCTAAAATATTTAAAAGTGTGTTATCTGGCTAAATGTTTATACCTTAAAAATAAAAAGTCTTTGGCCATATACAAAATCTTAGCGAGGTGGAACCAGCTGGTCAGTGGCCTGCAAAGATGACAGATGGTACAACAATGACATCAGATGGAAGCAAAATTTGTGAAATGTTTGCTTCCTATTTTTATTCCGTTTACAATTTAGATGATAATAATAATTCAAATGATAAAAGAAAAGCATTTGCCTAATAGACCCTACCATAGATCAGGAATCATTACTAAAGACGCTTCTTAGTGTGGACTGCACGAAAAGCGCAGGTCCAGATTACATTCCGCCTGTTTTTATAGTAAAAACTGCTTCAGAATTAGTTTTCCCACTTCTCTTTCGAAAATCCCTAGAATCAGGTACATTTCCCACTGCGTGGAAAACGGCCAACGTAACGCTGTTATTAGTAACTACAGACCAATTTCAATTTTGTCCTGTTTCTCTAAGATCTTTGAATCAACTATATGTCCGTTTTTCTAAATCACTTAAGGCTATATTTATGCGACTCCCAACATGGTTTCATCAAATTACGTTCCACCAGTACAAATCTAGTACCTTTTACCGAATTTTTGGTCGAAGCCGTTGACTCTGGGCATCAAGCTGACGTAATTTATACAGACTTCAGCAAAGCCTTTGATAAAGTTTCTCATGAAATTCTTATTAAAAAATTATGTGCCTATGGTATATCAGGTTCATTACTGGAATGGGTAAAATCATATCTGACTAACAGATTATTTTTTGTAGTAGTCAATGGATACAATTCATCATCTCTATCTATTAGTTCAGATGTGCCACAAGGCTCACATTTAGGCCCAATTCTTTTTAACTTTTTTATAAATGATATTTCTCACTGTTTTATTAACTCAGAAGTGTTCCTGTATGCTGATGATCTAAAATTTGTCAGACTGATTAGAACACAAGAAGATACGAGACTACTTCAGAGTGATTTAGACAGATTAATTGACTGGTGTTCCGAAAATAAAATGTCTTTAAACTCCGATAAGTGCACACATATTAAATTCTGTCGTAACCACAACCTCACAGACTCTAGATACTATATTAAATCCAGAGAAATAAAGGAGGTAAACACAATCCGCGACCTAGGTGTAATATTTGACACTAAGTTGACATTTGGCGCTCATTTTGAAAACATCATAGAAAGAGGTTCCAAGATGCTAGGATTCGTAATAAGAAATTGCAAATCGTTTCATAATAATAAAATCTCATTATAACAGTCTAGTTGGAACTATTCTAGAATATTGTAGTGTAGTCTGGAGACCTCATTTTGCGACCTATTCGTTACGGATTGAGAGGATACAAAAACGTTTTGTCAGTTATTTAGCGTTCTCTGATGGCAAGGCAAAGCAACTGCGAGCATATAGTGAACGGCTCCAATATTATAAAATGAACTCCCTATTGAACCGAAGAAAAGCTCTGGACGCAATATTTGTGATAAAATTTTAAGTAACAAAATTGACAGCCCTCAGTTATTAAATATATTTAGATTCCGAGTTCCTTCCAGAATTCCTCGCAAACCTATTACGCCACTCTGTCCACCACTGCGAAGAACAGTTTTAGGAAGTAATTCGCCCTATTGTAAATTTTGCAAAATTATCAACAACTTCAGTGATAAAATAGATATTCACATCGATTCAACCGCCAAAATGTCTAAAATTATTTATCACGCATTATCAGCAGAGGACATAATCTGATAGACTTAACCAAAACCTCTTGTTTTACATTTTTAAGATTATGTTGTTGTTTTTTCTTTTAATGTAAAGCTGTTATGTCATAGATGTTAATGTTGCTTTTTTATTTTCATTGTGTCTAATTATTTTTGTTGTAACTTTCTTATTAATTGTGTATGTCGTGTTTATCTATAAGTGATTGTAACACTTACACATGTTATTTTAAATTAATATTTATCTTACTTGTATTGTGTTAACAATTGTTGATAAGCCTTTAAATAAAATAAAATAAAATTAAATTTAAAATTCATGAGATAAAGTGAAAATGACTTGGGATATTATTAATAGCGAAACCGCAAAGGCCGTGAGGAGGAGCTCTAAAATAACTTTAAACGTTGATAACCATAGAATTGAAGCTGATATAGATGTTGCTATTTATTTCGAGTGATTTTTTTCGGACATTCCGGTTTCGACTACCAAGTCAATTTCGTCTTCTCCAACAGTTACCGAATCATTTATGAAAGATAATGTAATTGAATGTACAAAATGTTTAATTTTACTGATGTATGTAGCAAAGACATTATAAGTGCATGTAGACAATTGGATATTTAAAAACGGCAGACCTTTGGGGATCTCTATTAAGGTGATAAATTCGATTATTGATGTAATATCAGCACATCTAGCAACAATATTTAATGTAATAATCCAAAGAGGCAAGTTTCCTGACCTAATAAAGCACAGTAGAGTTATACCGATTTTAAATCAGGTGTAATAGGGACCCTAATAATTAAACTAAGTAAGCAAAATAGAGATAGGTCTATTCCGTATTTTGCCTACTTCTAGTAAAATATTTGAAAAACTATTATTAAACCAATTAATGGAACATTTTAACAGTAACTGTCTTACTAATAACAAACAGTACGGTTTTACTACGGGTCGCTCCACGATTGATGCTGGCGTTATGCTCATTTTGAGGCTTGGGAAGCGTCGCAGGATGCCTTAGGCATCTTTGCGATCTCAAAAGTTTTTGATTGCGTACAGCATAAAACTCTGCTCAGAAATTACGTCACTATGGTGTAAGAAATGCCGCATTCAATCTTCTGTCTTCGTACTTGAGTCACCGAACTCTGAGGTTGACGTGAATGGTAAAAGATCTCCGGGCCCGGTAAACATGGGTGTCCCACAAGGCCTATTCTTTGGGCCTTTTCTCTTCTCATCTGTATAAATTATTTAACATATGTCATTAATAAAAACGAAGAGATAGTATTATTTGCTGATGATACTTCGTTAATTTTAAAGTTAAACGACATACATCAATAAATGACGATGTAAATAATACTTCTCTAGAGTGGCGCACTGGTTTAGTGTCAATAATTTGCTACTAAACCAGAAAAGACAAAATATATTAAATTTATGACTCCAAATGTAAGACCGAGTAAATGTGAAGTGTTTATAGATGAGGAAGGGATAGACGTTGTTGAGTCAATTGGTTTCTGGGAATAACAATAGATACCATTACAGTGGGGCCCTCATATTAATAGACTGTCGAATAAACTCAGTCAGCTCTGCAGTATATGCTGTCAAGAAAATCAGACAATTAACTGACGTGGAGACAGTCCGGTTAGTATACTTTAGCTGTTTCCACAGTATAATGTCTTATAGCATTCTACTGTGGGTAGGTGCAGCGGATACTAATACGATCTTTGTTTTCAAAACGAGCTATTCGAGCGGTTTATAACCTGGCCCCAAAGAATCCCTGAGAAAATTGTTCACAGAGATTAAAATACTCAAATTCAAATTCAAATTCAAATATCTTTATTCAATATAGAAGTTTACACTTGCTTATTGATTGTCAAAACACTACCACCGGTTCGAAAAGGACGCACAGACCTGAGAAGAACCGGCGAAAGAAACTCAGCAGGCTATTTTTTATGTCATCTTTTAAAAATAACAAACATTTTGATAATTGGACATTACATATTATGCAATTTTGAAACAGGACCTGAGCGGGCTTCCATTACCAGGCTGTGTTATCATTTAAAATTCATTAATATCGTTATAACCTTTAACACATAAGCGTTCCTTGACTACCTTTTAAATTTATTAATAGTTAAATTCTGAACGATTACTGGGATTTCGTTGTAAAACGTATACATTGTCCCATAAAGACTTACTTATTCTTCGCAGTCTAGTTGCTGGAAGAATTAGATTATGTTGTTCCTTGTATCTATGTTATGTGCATCAGAGTGACGACCAAGGGCAAAGCATACCCGGCACAACTCGAAAATATCCGAAAGTCAGTCTGAGCGAGATACGAATGGCTCTCGAAAAACTTAAGAACGGCAAAGCACCTGGTGAAGACGGAATTACAGCAGAGCTTCTGAAAGCGGGTGGAGAACCGATACTTGTAGTCCTTCAGAGGCTCTTTAATTTCGTCCTACTGGATGGTATTACGCCAGAAGCGTGGAGCAGAAGTTTGTGGTGCTGTTCTTCAAGAAAGGTGATAAAGCCTCTTGAAGAACTACAGACCGATTTCCTTCTGAGCCGCGTTTATGTCCTGTTCTCGAGAGTCATCTTGAATCGTCTCGCTTCCAGACTAGATGACTTCCAGCCACCCGAACAAGCTGGATTTCGAAAAGGCTATGAAATCATCTCTATTTTTTGCACATACATTAAATTTTCAAATATGTATTGAGAACTAACGGTCATTATATTTATTTCAGTGAACAACTTTCTTAATGATTCTTTGGGGCCCAGGTTATAGACTGCACGAATTGGCGTTTTTGAGGACAAAGATCGTATTAGTATCTGCCGCATTTCCACAGTAGAATGCCATAAGACATAATACTATGAAAATAGCTAAAATATACTAAACGAGCTGTCTCCACATCGGTTAATAATCTAATTCTTTTCACAGCGTAAGCTGCAGAGCTTAGTTTACTTGCTAGCCTATTAATATGGGGGCCCCATTGTAGTTTTGTATCTACAGTCGTGCTACTAACCGTTACTTCTCAATACATATTCGAAAACCTAATGTATGTGCAAAAAATAAAATGATATTCGCATACATTTTGATGCACATAACATAAATACTAGAAACAAACATAATTGAATTCTTCTAGCAACTAGACTGCGAAGAATAATTAAATCATTTTGGGACAATGTATATTTACTTAATAACTTAATATAATTACTTAATACGCTTTTACAACAAAATCCCAGTAATCGTTCAAAATTTAACTGTTAATAAATTTAATAAAGTAGTAAAAGAACGTTTAGTGTTATTATAACGTAAATGAATTTATAAATGATAACACAGCCTGGTAATGGAATGCTCGCTCCAGGCTTTTTCAAATATAATATACGTATGATAGAACTGTATATAGCTCATAAGGAAATTTATATGTAAATATTTGATTATTTTAAAAGATGACAAAATAGGCTCGCTGAGACCATGGGATGGGACACATGACAGCTATCCTTTAAAAAATATCACAATCGGAACGGAGCTAAGAGATTACATATAAAAACAAAAACGTACACTCTAAAGTGAGTAGGTACCTCCTTCTTCTGTGCATTCGATCAAAAGCATCAATAAATTAAAATTAAATAGGAATTCGTATTTTGTTAAGTGAAGCTAAATTTATATTTTTAAAATTAGTTTGAAATTAATGTTAAAATTTTTGATTTGCGCTGTGTATTGCAGAATTTCTGGATCGACATTATCCTGACTACACAACCACCAATTTGGCCAATTCAATTTTTAAAAGTTTTTTGTCAATATCCAAGAATGGTTGTTACGGCTAGATAAATCGTATAATTGAGAAAAAACTCTAAAAACAGCTAGTTTCTTTTTCTAATACAAACGTTTACTAATTAAAATGAAGAATCAATTTGAACTTTCTTGCTATTTATTACAGTTCATATAAAATTACAAATAATAAAATAGGTAGGAGCAAATAACTGCTACATTGCAAATCTTTTCGACAGAACTAAGTCTGTTGGGACCGCTATAATTATAATAAGAAATAACGGTATAACTATAAGACAAAGAAAATCATGGCCCAGATTTGGCTGCAGTAAAATTATTACAGCCGTCACAACTGGAGCAATGCAAATCATGACTGAGTACATTGTTAGGGGAAGGATACTCATTAGGCAAGACCCGGTCCACGCTCGCCGCTACGTTCTGTTACTGTCATCCATGACAGTTCTATCGCATTTATCTCTTATTTAGACAGTAAATTAAAATGAATTTAAAATTCAAAAGGGAAAATAATAACCTAATATTCAAATCACGCTCATTATTCTACGTTGAAGAACGTTAAAAATTACATTTGGTAAAAAACATTTTAAATTTTTATTATATAAGACTACCTCCGTAACCTAGTGGTATGGGAGTATGCTTTAGAAACCGGAGGTCGTGGGTTCGAATCCTGCGGGGACTCAACAATTTTTCATTGTTGTTTCCTAGTTGGTTAGGGCAATTTGTGCCGATCACCCAATTGTTTGAAAAATAAGATGATCCATGCGTCGGATGGGCATGTAAAAAGTCGGTCCACCCACCAACCCGCATTGAACCAGCGTGGTGGGATACGGTCCAAAACTGATGATGATGATGATGACTTTTAATTAGTAATAATATATTTCACGATACATGATTGACTACTTCCATACGTCTTGTTAACTGTAAACATTATAAAGATGTTTCGCAAAACAAAGTTGCCATAGATATTATAATCTCACTATAATTTTTAAATACAACATATTCAAATTTTGTTTAAATAACCCTGATTCAAACTTGCCTGGGAGAGTCAATGGGGTTTGTAAACTTAAGCCCGATTGTACAAGATACGAAAACGAATTCTAAATATTGATTCAGTTAAAAACGTAAAATTCGGAACGCCTAAAATTTCTTTAATATTACACGGAATATTTATCCAACATTTATTTTTGAAATTTAGTGTAAATTCAATAAAACATTTACATTACAAAACCCTTTTGATCTTCTACAAATGTACCGTTTGGGCACATAACATTGAAAACACTGCAGCTGATTATTGTTAAGAGCAGACCATTCATAGTACATATACTTTTAGCTTGACAAAAAGAAGGTTGCTAAAATTGAAAAATGGGTTTTCAAACCTAAACATGTAATTCAAATAATAAAGTTAAGGCTCTATTGTGATTCTAGTGCTGTAGTAGCACCGCAACGGAGATTTTGATATCTTTTCCTATACATTTCACGTTTACATAGGGGTTGGCTTATTTTCAAATTATTTTTAAGCCTTTATTGTCATTCGTTCTTACTGTTACATAATAACATCAATAGCCAATAAGTTCTATACACGTGTTTATGTTCAATGTAAACATGTTTTTGGCAACACTCGTATTTGAAGTGCTGCGTTTGATATTTGCGTGTTAGCATAGCAATGTTGATTTTGATTGGTGTACGCAATCATATGTGCGTTTGCCACTAGCTGATTCCGCCAAACACGCAAAAGACAGCTACCAATTTTTTGGCACTGATCTAGGAAATCATTGTGTTTTTAGTCTATAAAATACCAATATAAGTAAATTGAGAGCCTTCGAACATGAATGATAATTTTAATACATTTTAGATGCTTTTATAAATGTAATATTTTTAATTTAATTCGATGACTAGCGACCTACCCCTATTTCGCACGGTTGCTGCGCTGATAGAAAATATAACTACAATATTAAGCATGTGTGATACATATAAACCTTCCCCTTAATTAATCTATTTATTAAAGAAAACGCATCGAAATCCATTGCGTAGTTTAAAAGATTTAAGCATTCATAGGGATATAGGGACAGAGAAAGCGACTTCGTTTTATACTATGTAGTGATAACGTAACTTTACTGGTTCTCGCTTTGCTAAGCGGTGGGGCTCAGTACCTGCGGCTGGGTCCAGCCGTCGGGAAGCTAAGAGGAACCTGGCCGGCCCGAGGTGTAAGGCCGACGAGGGGGCAGCGGGCTGGGAAGAGGCAGTAGACGCGCTCCCATTACTGTTCTCTGCAGCCAAGGTGGAGTGGCGGTGGAAGCGGAGTGTCAGTAGTTCGTAGGCCACTGTCTCTATCCTCCGCAATTCAGTGGGGACGCACAGCTGATGCGGTGTACCACGGTAGTGGGATGAGGGGACATCAGTCAATCTCTTCTCCTTCTACGGCCGAAAGGGTGTTAGCAGCGGAGCCCAACACATAATCCACCCCGTCCGCTCTTCTCGTCCTCTCCACTCTTCCCCGTCCGCTACACCCTCTCAAGGCGCATCCAAAGCTAGCTTCTGCAGTCAGCTTGGAGCAGCCTCCTCCACGGCCGGCCTTACTCCTAAGGCCGGCTAGGTTCCTCTTAGCTTCCCCGCGGCTGGCCCAGGCCGCAGGTATTGATCCCCACCGCTACGACAAAGCGAGAACCTGTTAGGGGGTAAACTTTCATTCCCTATTTCAACTCTTTCTACTGCTATTATCGCTACAGTTTATAGTCTTTGTCTTTTCTTGGAATCTATATAATAATAGTTTTTATATGTTTTCATCGTTTCATATTCATTTCATCATTTCATAATTTTAAATTGTAAAGCTTGATTTAAGGAGTTTTAAGCAATAACCATAAAATGTCTATGGGCATCGGTGACCACTTCCCATCAGGTGGCCTGACTGCTCGTCTGCCTGCGTATGCCATAAAAAAAAGAACCAATAACAAAACATACAAAATACATACAAAATATTTTACGACTTCCATTCTTTTGGCATGCGTGATAAAATTAATGATATAGCATTCTAAATATAGAATAATACAAAATACGAATAAAGGAATCATCGTGTAAGTCAGTGTAAAAAAATACAGAATATAGACGTTAGTGCCAGTACTTTCCAAGAGTGTAGGGTGGAACGCTACGAGGTAAGATTATTCTCTCTTCAGACACTGGATTAAATCTAACGACACTTGCAGTGTACCGCAGTCACCGCGCAAAAAACTTAAATATTGCATTACTCGTAGTTCAGCGCAATAAAGTATTATTAGCGATGATACTATAAATATTATTTTGAATAAATTTTTGAGTTTATTTTGTATGCTAATATTGTTTGAAATGTTCATAAAAGGGATCCATTAGTGTATTACAGCCATTATTTACTACGATTTGGGTGTAAAGATCACTGTGGCTAATGTTATTACTAGGTAAGTGTCGTGTCGTCTCACGTCTTTAAGAGCAACCGAACAAGTGCCATCTATAACTGAATTTCTTATTGGAGAGGAGTGCCGTTTCTCTCACAATCAGACAAATATTCTGCTAGTTTCCTAATTTTTAGGCGTAGAAATACAAGCATATGCTTTATTAGAACTGTCGACGATGCCTTTGAACCTTAAACCAATATAATGTAAGTTATTTTAAAAAATTACTTAAGTTGAAACTACACTTTTACTCAAGTAATTTTAAAATTAGCAGCCATTTCCATAAAAAGTAGCTATTCACGTGTGAATTTATTTATTTTTTTATTTTATTAATGAGGTATAAGCACCTTTGTGAGCAATGAAGCAGTTATCCATTAATCAAATATATCACTTGAGCTTTCTGGAGCTCAATACATCGTTGTTTGCATCTAAATCCTTAAATTATTGTCAATAATGATGATTAGAAAAAAGTATTAATTAAGTAAGTTTAGTAGAAAATAAATAATTTGTAAGCGAGTCGCGGAGGTTGAGAGAGTAGCCTACGAAATACCGACACTCCTCTCCCCCCGGAACTCCTCCATGGCTGCAGAGGACAGGGATGACAGCACGCCTACCACTTTCATCCCCGTCCACCGCACTCTTCAACCCACATCCATAGTGAGCTTGTCCACGGCTGGTCTTACACAACAGGCCAAACAGGAATGTCCAACTCAATAACATATAAATACATATTTTATGTGGTAAATAAAAGCAAATTATATCAAACACTAACATGCAACAGTCTAGGGCACTAACAAATATACATAGTAGAACGTACATTTTAAAAAACTCCGTGTGTGTTGTCAGAAGTTCTTATCTAATACCTTGAAAATTGTTACTATTATGTGTAGTCGTAATGTTGTCTGTGTGGACTCAGAAAGTCCTTTTGACATTAAATTTAGTTTAGTTTCCGCACGGTATTTGTGACTACGGTCCCGCGGCCATCGGGGTAAGCTGCCATTGACAGGTAATCGATTTGGCTATAATACTAGATCCCAATAACATAGGAAATAGTAGTTAACTATTTTACTCCTGGGAACGAAGTAGCGTTCTTATTGGTTTTAACTTTATTTTAAATTATTGGTGTTTATACTGATAGATCAATCACGTGACTTAAGTGACAACAACACTATTCGTAAAAAGTTTCGTAATTTCTATAGGTTACAGAATTCCCTTAAATTGTTGGTATTTTGCTTATTTATTTATTATTTTTTATTTCATTATGCTGGTTTGATTATTTTGTCATAAATATCATCTTTAAAATTTACAGGTTAATTTTAAAAGTTATTTACCATATAAATACAAAGGTAACGATGCGTCTTAGTGATAATGCTAGCCCCTGTCATTTACTCGGAAACTATTAAAGGTTTTAATTTGCTATATATATAGATGTTTGACAGAAAATGCATAAAAAAAACATTAATCTAAGAAAGTTTCCTTTAAGTTGGTTTATTAAATTTTTCTTTGCAAAATTATACTTCGGTCGCAGTATATACTACTTTATTTAATTTAAACTTTTTGTGCATATATAAAATATTTTTTTTATAATTCGTCATAGAATACAAGAGTTATAATCTAAATTTTGCTACAAAGACGCTGCAGACTTGTTAAGCCGGCTAGAGACTACCGTCTATGGAATTTCCCAATATTGCTTCAAATATCTTATCATGAAATATGTGGTCCAAAACTGAACCTTTAACGAGAAATATTTGATGTATCGTGTATAAAAATCTGATGAAATTATTTGCAATGCATTTAAAAGCAATATTTAAATGTATATTTTAAAAACTTGTTGTTATGGCTTCGACATATTTATGATTACACTTATTTTTTCCGTTTGTTATTTGGCTG
Source organism: Lamproptera curius (assembly GCA_029286875.1). Taxonomy (NCBI): domain Eukaryota; kingdom Metazoa; phylum Arthropoda; class Insecta; order Lepidoptera; family Papilionidae; genus Lamproptera; species Lamproptera curius. The sequence goes on along the minus strand of JAGSMT010000107.1, from coordinate 964,022 downwards.
TTATACTGACATAAGTCAGCAAAATCATTATTCACTTTTAAACACTACTTCTGGTTTTAAGGACCCCATGGCGGCGGGCGGATTAATAACGTCTCACGTACCACCACGTCTAGGTGAACACCTCGCTTGTCTCATGGCTTTACCGAATAAAAAATATAACGCGTAGATATAAAATATATACATAGTAAAACATAAAATTGTGTTAATATATAATTATAATTTAAAATGTCTAGATAATACATTCATATTTGTATTATGTCATATTTGTAAACAAAATTATAGATTATAGACAGAATATTAATAATTACAAGTTTTTGACATATTTTTTCGTCAAACATTTATTTTCTTCTTGCATTTTATATATGTAGCACTATTTTGGCTCCTTGTTTAAAGTTTTCAGTCTTATCATTTAAGAACCCTTTAAAAATTAAATGAGGTGTAAGATATTGTTGCAAGCGAAACCTTTTGCATTCACCTTGATAGGTTTTTAGCTTAGCGAGATTGAAGAGCTACAAAGTCGAGTAAAATAAAATTGAATTATTGGTCGTTTTAAAAATTTTCATCACATTTCAGAATATTTTACATCCTGACCTTGGCTGGACTGTTGTACTTATTGTCTTGTATACAAAATTAAATCTTAAACAATACGTATAGAAATATGACCGATGCTTACTACATTCCACTTTTAAAAGCAAAGAGTCATCTTATATTATCACAAATATTCTCCAACCAAAAATCGTGTAATATACATAATTAGATTAAGTGCAATAAATTGAAAACTCATCTGACAGAATATCGTAATAACCTTCTGAACTATAGCAATATCGTCTCGGTACAATTTGCGATGTAAAATACTCATTTGAAAAGCGCCTGGGGCGGACGTTACCCTGCATGGGCCCCTGGGCCATGCATTATGTCGTGATGTCAGCTTGCGTAAAAACGCTAGTTTCAAATTTAATATCAAGAATATTACAAATTTAATATTTTATGAGTTTTAAAACTCCTGGCTCTTAAGAGATGTATAAAAATAAACGTAATGGGAATCGAGGACCAATCAACAAATTTGAATAATCGGAATAAAAAACTTCTGCAAAAAAATTGAGAACACGTCTTTCAGTATTAGTCTAAAACAATATTTTACTCAGTTATTAACAAACGTCTTATATTAATTTATATTAAAATTTGATCTTCCACGCGACTTCGTCCGCTTGGAATAGGAGCCATATCCACGAGGTGTATTTAAATATACTGTACAATATTGTTATAATTGTATATGTTATAAAATTGGGCACAAAGTTTAATGGGACTTCGACAATAAAGAATTGCCATATCGACTTCCATTCCCATTTCAAGCCCTATTTCATCCCGTTGAAAATCAGTTTGAAACTGCAAAATTGCCAGTTAAAAATCACTTATGGCCCGTTTTAAGTGTTTAGACACAAAATTTTATCACTTTATACATTATTAAATAAATTACTTTACGGATTTTATCGCGTTTATTTTACATTTTAATTCCGACGTTTCGAACACTTTCCAGCGGCCGTGGTCACGGGGTAGACTGAGATGTCATGCGTCTTGTTGCCAGTGATGAAGCGGGTTTCAGATCTTAGTTTTTATTAATTATATTTAATCTGTACTCCGACCTATGCAAAACGAACTGATTTTATCTTTACAGCCAGCAGTGGTATTAAAAAATTTGGTGGAAACGTCGGGAATTAAAATGTAAAATAAACGCGATAAAATCCGTAAAGTAATTTATTTAATAATGTATAATATCGGCAAGCAATAGAAATAATTATTTATCACTTTATGTTTTACAATGACAAATTTCTATATTAATTTTCATCCCCTATTTCAACCTCTTTAATCGTAATAATTAATAGCTTGTGATTGTCTTTTCTTGAAATCTATTTTAAGTTTGTACCAAATTTTATTAAAATCGCTTTAATGATTGAAACGGTAAAGACAGACAGATAAACAGAGTCACTTTCGCATTTATAGTATTAGTATGTACTATACGCACAGACTCTTACTTTTATATTTTACACTTATTGCATAAACAACAGTACAATGGCGGACTTAATGCAAAAGGCGTTTCCTGCCAGTCAACCAATGGGTGGTTAAAATAATTTTAAGTAGGTGAATTTGGTATCTAATAAAACGTAGTGCAAAGTGTTTTAACTTTAATCGTTTAAAATGTAACAAATGACAACAAATTATAAAAGTACTACACGTACAAAATGTACAATATACAAATACACGACTTACATAACGCTTTACATATATGGATATAAACATCATATAAAAATACATTTTATTGTTGTAAGTGGCTTAAAGGTATTTGCTAATTTTCCGCTTAAACTCATTACGACTTTAAGCCATTCTTATTTCCGTAGTAACTCATTCCAAAAGTGAATGGCCTTTACGTAGAATGTCAAATAAATAAAGTCAGTACTGTGAATAGGACATTGAAGCAGATGAATATACGCTGAACGAAGGTTTTGCTTCTTACTTACTAAGGTAAATGTAAAAAGAACTCTGATAGATGTAATTAAATATGTATTTTTTTATTATCGGACAGTAGTCCATAGCAGATAATTTAAAATTCATAGTACTTTAACATATTTTCTATCCGCTACAATATTGCAATGCAATTATAAAATTATTAATACGTATGACTGTCACGGTTGACAGTAACAGGACAACGCGGCGGGCGTAGCCTGAGGCATTCGCCTAATGAGTATCCTGCCCACAATGTACTAAGATACGATAGGATTGCTCTAGTTATGACCGCAGTCACGCTGTAGATAAAAATGTGAGCTATGCTTTTATTATAAATTGAAAGACATCGTACTAGTAATACAAATATTGCAAAACACTACTTTTATTATTTAAGTTTACTACCAGGGGTGTTTTTTTCAATTGACTTATATACTATGACAATAAAAACTAAAAAAATGTATGCAAGTAAGCGAGGATTTTGGCTTGTGTCAATTCATATTCTAATTAATATAGAAGTGTTAGACGTAAGTCAAAAATAATGCATGTAAAAATAGCATGTAAGATAAGCTGTGAAGACATCTTGTTTAAGTTGCCCTAAAATACTTAATTTTATTCATTGTTTAAATATTTCATTTATTTTATTTTATTTTATTTTATTTTATGCTCTATATGCTGTTAATAAAAATTGAAAAAATACAAGATAAGATTTTAGTAAATATATATTTTTTTATAGACCAACTTTCTAAAAGGAGGACTTAATTTACAGCGCATGTTTATTTTATGTCATCGTTATAAGGATATTAATAACTATATGGCAAATAAAAAAAATACGCAATTGTAAATTGTGTGTGATTTAAATAATCACAAAATGTTTATGCTAATAAATCTTTAAAATTGAGCCAGAACATGCGCAACTTTTTAGCATATTTTTTCCTGAAACCATTTAAGAAAAAAATACGCTAAAAAGTTGCGCATGTCCTACAAAATAATCAGGGGTGACTTCTGCATATTTATATGTTTAAATTAACGCACCGTAAAGATAACATTACAGGCATGTACAACATATAATTATAATAAATATTTTATAAGATGGAAGAAATAAAGGTGGAAGCCTGGCAAAAGCTTATAGCGCTTCAAACTTAGTGGCGGGTTTGATATTAAATAACAAAAAAACGAAACTGAAATAACATAAACAAAATTCACAAAATCTTGAACCACAAAACGTCTAATGAATATAAATATGTTTTCTTTAGAGGTTAGTCTTGAAAGGGCGAAATGGTTATTATGAGATATATGCCTAAGAGGTAAAAATATACATAACAATTTTTAAGGACCTGCAATATTGTCATCATTATCATCAACCTGTGTTAGTCCATTGCTGGACATAGGCCTCCCCAACGCACGCTTTCTCTATTAGGGAGTTTTTGGACCGTATCCACCACACTGGTCCAATGCGGGTTGGTGGGTGGACTTTTTACATGCCCGTCTGACGCATGGATCATCTTACTTTTCAGACAATTGGGTGATCGGCCCTAATTGCCCTAGCTAACTAGGAAACAACAATGAAAATTTGTTGAGTCCACGTAGGATTCGAACCCACGATCTCCGGTGTCTAAAGAACACGCCCGTACCACTAGACTACGGAGGCAGGCAATACTGTACCTTATTTGATCTATCTCGTACGGTAAAACTGTAATGAAAAAAAGTCATTGTCTTCATGATTGGTAAAGTAATAGTAGTAGTTAATAATTAGTTTTATATATATAGGACTGTGTCGATCACGATCCATCAAATCACTTTGATTTGATCGCAACCTGTACGCAAGGGAGCGCATACCGGATTACGAAAAGGTTCGATTATTTTTAACCCACACTTCACATCAAGTAAAAGGTAAAGTTATGCAGTTGAAATAACCGTGTCAGTGTAAAAGTACAATTTTCTCGTTCTTTTTTATGCCAAAGGAAAGAGACAGACTGTGTGATCGAGTGCCGGGTTAGTATAGTAACCCGCGACCCGGCTCGCGCGCTAGTTGCGCGTGTTTCGCGCGCCTCGCGCATTTAAGAATTAATATTTAGTAGCGTGGTCGGTAACCAACAGTACACTGAACTACAGTTATAAATGCGGTCTAATAGCGAGTTGAATTTAAATAATTTGGTTATTACGTAATGTTTTCTTTCTGTAATTTGGATTAAGTAATAGTATTTATAATTAGAGTTGGTTAAAATTTTCGTAAAATTAGGAATTTGGTGAATTGATAATATTATCAATAAGCTAATGCATTAATATTTATGCATTAGCTTAATAAATACATTAGGAGAATTTAATTATTTTAAATATTATATTGAACTATCATAAATAATAAAAAGAAATTGGGAGCTTATGATTCAAGAATTAAAAATGATGTCCTAGTGAATATGTCGCGGCTCGATCCCCTGCACGTGAATTACAATACGATCGCGGCTGTGATCGTTAACTGGCACAAAGTAACTTAATGTCGCACTCTACCAACGACCTGCTAGACAATCGAATGTTTTTGGTTGTTTTTCTAGTTAACTGGTTATGATCGACACGGGTTGCAAGAAATAATCGACTAACACAGCAATAATCGACTAACTGTATATATAATAGAGAAAAGGGCGTGCATTAGCGGAGGCCTATGTCCAGAAGTAGACTAACACAGGCTGATGATGATGATATAAACCCACCAGCCAAGCGTTGCATATCAAGGCATTTTCTTTTAAGTGCCTCCGTAGCCTGGGGTGTGAGCATGCGCTTTAGAAACCGAAGGTCATGGGTCCGAATCCTGCGAGGATGCAACAACTCTTCATCGTTATTTCATAGTTGGTTAGGGCAATGCGGGATGATCACCCGATTGTCTGTATAGTAAGATGATCCATGCGTCGGAGGGGAAGGAAAATTTGCGCCTGCGCGAATCTCCTCTACGGTCTCTTGGCTTATCTCTAATATAGATCGGCCACCGTAATCGGAATCGACTAGGGAGACATAATATTATTTTCTTTTTAACCATTTTCCCAGAAGGAGGTACTTAATTGTTTCATAGTATAGTATACACATCATAACTATCTATCTACAAAATATGACATTACCAATGGTTATCTACTGAGTATATTTTATCGTAATGCATTCTTACAAAGCTTGGTACAAAAGTGTTTACAGCACTGATCTTGGGATAGACTTGAGGATGTTACAACAGTTATACAATTGTTGCTGAGTACTAACCACTCAAAACTATGCAAACTTTTTAGACCGCAGATGCTAATTTTTATTAGCATGTTATTGAATTTGCTAAAAATAAATAAAATAATATTGATTACATATGATTAAAAAACTTACTCCTAAATAGTAAATAAAGATGTATGCTGAAAGAAATAAATATTTTATGACCCATTACAAAGTTGTATGGTTTCATGTAAAATTACAAGAGTGCACGCAGTCATATTAACTAAGCTCAACTAGCTCCAATGCCTCACACTGCTGACGTTTTATTTCCCCTAACTCTATTGTCATAATATAGACTTTTAAACCACATCAGAGATCTGCTTTAAATTTAATATAGTTGAATATTGTATTTGTTTCAACTAATTAAGAGCTTGAATTTAAATCCTAAAAAACTTATCTTTAACTGCATTATGAAATTCATAATTTAAGACCAAAGAATAGATTGTCATTGTATTTTATTTTATTAAATTTATATTATTAAATAGTGTTCTATCCTGGCTTCGCACGGGTAGAAACTCCTTGTAACATTATGGTTATATTATATTTATTAAATTATAAAGACGTTTTATAGCAGCATTATTTTACACCTCTAGTATGGTTTTACTAAGTTATCTCATGATTGTTAATTTCTTGTAATAATAATAACAGTCTTTGTTAATCAAAGCAAATAAAGCTTGTAATAACAAAGGACTATTTCAATTCAATTAAGTAGTTTTCAAGTTTATTCGCTACATACAAAAGTATATAATTACAATTCTTTCCTCATCTTAATATCAGTGTAGATTTAAAAGATGAAACAAATAATAAAGTTTTCAAAACCCTATTTATCGTATTTTCTGTCGAACAAGACATAATTCTTCTACCAGGCATGTTTTTAAGTGGTTACCGTTAAAAAAGTCATGCGAAGATATCGTAAAAATTTTATTTTTACATGAAAGCCTGTACTTAATCCACTTTTCTACAAAATTTCCGTGAATATTGAGGCACTTGTCATAACGTTGCTCTAGTTTTTGAATACCCTCCTCATAAAATTCTGCCGCCTGATATATTACCCACTGTATGAAAATGTTTTGACTTCGTTATCGTCTTGAAAACACTGACCACCCAAGTGTTTTTTCAAGTGCAGGAACAAATAGTAGTCACTGGGCGGCAGATCAGGGCTGTACGGAGGAGGATCTAGAGTTTCCCATTTAAAATATTTGATGAGATCTTTGGTCCGATTAGCTACAACGGTTTTTATTCCAAAACGGTACTTACTTAAAAAACATGCTTCGTATATTCATAACTATAGATTTTTCATTTTAAGTTTTAAATGCCTTTAGCTTACTTTAACGCCATATTGTATTATGCATGATCTAGAATACCACCGTGCTACCTATTTCTGTCATAAATCATTGGCGTGTGAACACTACTGCCTTACGGTTTTAAGGGCTTCTTAGCCCGGGTACTACCGAGTAAACGAGGCCTATCATCTCATGCCTTAGGGCAACGAGCGGATTTGTGTAACTTAACACATTATCTCAGATGGGTAGGGCGCATCACTTAACATCAGGTGAACGATCTGCTGGTCTATTCACTTTAACCAATTTAAAAAATTGTTGTAAATATTAAAAACTTCAGCGAATATTTAATAACAATATGTTTTTATTTTTGTTATTACCTCTACCATTAAGGTGTAAGTTTAATCATACTATTTCATATGCATACTTAGAAAAAATCATGTTGAACTCGCAAGCAACTAAAATCACTACGTTGATCATTTTGGTCTACTATTTGGACACGCGGTAACTACCTAAAAGCGTTTATAATCTTCTTCTTTAAAATCTTTAGTATCTAAGAAAATTAGGCCTTTTTCAAAAATAAACCTTCTAGCCCCTAGCGACGGTATTAATAGTGAGCTTTACTTGCCAGTATTTCATGCCCATATATCCTATTTGAAATAAAGATTGTGAAATAATTTTTAGTTATATTACAAATTTTGTTGTATTATTAGAAATTGATAATATTCTACAAAATTCAAACTTCTTCTGAAATAAATAAAATCATCGTCAGCCTATGTGAGTCCACTGGGCATAGGCTCCTTAATGCCACCACTCCATTAGGGGTTTTTGGATCGTATTCAACCACGCTGGTCCATTGCTGCAATCAACTACAGGTGGTACAAAATAAATTCTTACGACGTGCCACTGGAGCAGAGTCTTATCAAATAATGTCGACTTGCACAGCGATTGCAAGATGCCGACATTACGCGCTCATTTTAAAAACATTATCAAAAAATTCTATGAAAGAATAGAAACGCAAAAGAACCCTCTGATGGTAAGCGCTGCAAATTATCACGCAGACCCAGATGCCTCTAGTAGGAAACGTCGTCCCCGTAATATACTCGTAGACCCAGATGAAGAAGGGGGCTTAGGAATTCTGGACCCTCCAAGGGTCCCGCCACACGATACTACACACACAAGTAGGGATAACACACACACACTTTTAGGTCTACCTCGCTTAAGAGCACGGCGAGACCAACACACCGCGTACACGAGATACACCCGCGTTCCAGGGCGGTTCTCACTGCCCCTAGCAATCGATTAAACAGTCGACCGAACATCGGCGCCTTGGTCCGTATACCGAGCGTCGATGATCCTTAACGACTTTTTCAAATCAACCCACGCATCCTAAATGCGTGTGGTCATTTCTTTAAAGTTTTGTTCATCAAGTTCAAGGCATCTCGCAATCCTCCGAACCCAGTAATAGATGAAGCTTCACACAGACACAGGTCTAGAAGCATAACTTCGAATACATAAGACATAAGACCTTATTTCATCCGTAGAAGGAAGAAAGATAGATGACAGCATATTGAATCTATCCTTTTCCCTCAACTTTTTACACGATACTATTTATTTCTGAGCGGGCTTGGCTATGCAGGTACTGTCTCCCACAGACCAGATAAACAACTTCAGCGTATGAACAAAGAAACCCGGCTGGCCTTCTTTAGCTGGCTAGGTTCTTCTAAGCCTCTCTACAGCTGGCATTGTATTGATTTGTAAGATGGAATTCTGTGACTATTTTTAGAAGAACTTAAACTGGCCTAAATAAACCTTTATATCCACAGGGTTATCTGTAGCAGCACAGCTATGCTTGATAAAAAATAGACAAGAGTATTTTCTGCCTTGTCTATTTATAACGTTGAGATTGCTGATCACAATTTTTTAAAATGCTTAGATGGATGTGTGGCGTAGCTATGCTTAGTCTATAGAGACTAGGATATTTATAAAATATTGACAATAATCTAAGAAATATCATAAACATTGTAAGTTTCTACTATTTTAGGAACGGCAGGTGAATTATATAAAATTATGTACACTTAAAAAGATAAGACGTGCATGATATTAAATCTAGTTTAGTTTTAGAACGATATTTGCGGTTACGGTCGCACAGTCATCGGGAAGTTCTGCAATTGACAGGTAATCGATTTGGTCCACTAGTTTATTCGACCGTCGGACTAACTTTCAGTTTATTCATAATTGGACAATAGTTCCCATCCTATATATTGATAAGTGCTAATTATTGAAATGATCTGTTTACTTCTTGAATTACAACTTTGTTATGACAAATTTGAAAAATTGGAAAAGTAGTTAATTAATGTTTATAAAAATTATTATCCCTCGTTCCCATTAATTGTTTAAGCTCCATATAGTTTATACTCTTATGCATATAAATATACTACAGGTTATTTCCCGTAGATAATGTATATATGTATATGTATATAGTTATTCAGTTTTATATAATAATAGATATATTAATAGTACTACGAGTTTTTAGTAAACCCAATACAGGCTAAGACTATTTAACTAATATCATATAGCGAGCACGTACTTCATTTGGACCTGCGTTATCTTGGTTGCAATGGTTGACCATTTGCAAAAAAATTGTCGTAGTATAATTTTATTTTGTCACAATAATTATTAAAATCGTTCAATACATTTTTATTAAACTACATTTAAGTTAAACCAAATAATAGCAAATTAATTGATAAATCATAGAACTTGTATTAGTTAGTTTATCTCTCTTATCTCTACGTAATTCTTTTTTCTTTTTTAAATACGTTAAGACTTTTAGCGACAATAAACCATTGCTATAACATAAACAAAAAATATAACCCACGTTACATCGTACATATGAGCTTATTATGTTTCCTCGAAAATTATAAAAATTCTTAATCTTTGAGGCACAATTCTAATACAATCGTCGTATGCTTTGAACAGTTTTCTTCAAGTTATTTCCTTTTAAAGTTTCGTTTATTTGCAGTTCAAAGCTTTGATCATGTTCCTTTTGCTAAAGTAGCGGTAGATATCGAAAATATTGCCAATATTTCAGACGGTCGAATGTATTACATGTCAACCACAGAATTCTTAAATACCAGTAAACTTTGTCGTTTCGTGTTATATTTTAGAAATTAAAGTAAGAAAATCGCATTACTATACCTTGTTCCTATGTTCATTCTTTTATTATTAAATAAAATATTATTACATCAAGTAAATATTATTTACTTGAAATTTTGGTCGTTAAAATCGTTGAAGTTATGTTCAAGTGCTCTTTTACATATAAACAAGTGTATTTTACTTACTTAAATTAGGTTTTACCGTACATATATACATACATACGTAAATACGGTTTTAACAGGTATTTATTTGAAATATATTATTTATTATTTCGAGTATTGTAGATATTTCCAAGTCATCAAAATATTTTAAAAATTATTTCAGAAAATTACAGTTATTATCTGAATTCGCTACAAAGGGGCAGGCTCGTTAAGTCCACTAAAGTCTACTGTCTGTGGAATTTCCCAATATTGCTTCAACTATCTTAAGACAAAATATCTCGTCTTCAAAATTACCTTTAATATTCAGTATTCTTTACTATCACATATTTACTTTGGTCATATGATTTACATGATGGAAGTTAGAAAAATAAGGTGCAGTTTTTAAACAGTTTTGAATATGTTTTAAAACACATTCATATCGTTTATATAAATATATAAAGTTTTGTATCAAACTTTCAATAAATCTAAATCATAGCATAGCAATATAATTTTTTAAGTTTGAATTTTACAAATTTTGACAATATTAACTTGAGAAAATTCAATACGTTTAAAACTTATGACTTGATAAACTTTTCGTTACCTTTGGTAGTTGATCGTATCATCCAACGACCAAATTAATAAATTTTGAAAATTCATTAATGTGATGGCCTGGAGAATAATGCTAAAATACCGTTAATATGATTAAAAGCTTACACCACTTAGTGAAAGCTTGTTACTTATTGCTAGATGTGTATGTACTTTTTTGATAACTTATTTTTAAAAAATAAAAAGTATTATATATATATTTCTTTATTTATATAATAAAAAAATGCTTTGTTAGAAGAAATCGGTTAAGATGGCTGAAATGACTTGAACTTATTATTCTACTTTTTTCCTCAAACGTAAAAACCCCCTAGTGCCTTCGTGGTGGTTTAGTTCTTGCATAACAAAGTGGAGTTCGAGGGTTTGAACGCTACGGAGATATAATAATAATGTCCATCTAGTCAATTCGACTAGGGCAGCCGATTTAAATTAGAGATCAGCCAATTTTGAAAAACGTATTATAGTGCACAAGTCTACGCGCAAACACCGATGCACTCCCTATTCCTACACTCTCATAATCCGTTGGATAAAAACAGCCTTGCGTATCCGGATCATACAGATCTCTCTCCTCAGTGATAGTCACAATTTTGAGGATATTATTTTCCCTGTTTTATTGTATTATTCACACGCGATTGACAAAGTATTTTTACTTTTTTTGAAGAACACAGCACCCTTATTGCAAGTTTTTGGCTTCAGCTTATTTCTAAGGTATTTACTATAGTAATATTGATAGACAGCACTCCATAGAGCCATTATATTACTTTATTCCTTCTGACTTCTTCACGTGGCGAATCGATCTTCATATTAATTTCTTATCGTCAGGTGGCTATGTTGTTTGAACCTTTGTGTTAAAAAAGCATATGACCTGACACAGGAACATCTCGATACATCAACAAAGCTATTAGGTGATGAATTATCCGAAGTTTAGAGCCTGGTATTTATAATTAAAAAAGCAACCAATTCAAGGAAACAGCCGGCTTTAAAATACTGCAGGACTTTATTTTTTTCTTTTTTCAATTTTTTTTTTACAAAAACTAAAAACGGCACAACTTGTTTTTCTTAGATTAAAATAGCCTAAAGCAAACATTTCATAACGAGGGTGTGTTATCGTTTCCGTATTGATTACAGCACTGATATGATTTCGCACACATATGTTCCTTAAATATTTTCTTGAATTTATTAACAGACATAAGCTTGGCATCTTCTGGGATCTAGTTGTAAAAGCGTTTATATTTCCCACAAATTATTTCATTGTTTTCCGGAGTCTTACACCTAGTTTTTATGTAATGCGTATTAATGAATTCGTGTATATGTTTTAGAACATACATAACATTTTCAAATATGTAATGGAAAGAAACAGTCATTACTATCTTTCTCAGAGATTTTTTCGAGCCCAGGTTATACTGGACTGCATGAACTCTTATTTTGACTAGTTTCCACATAGTAAAATTCCATTAGACATTTTACTGTAAAATTAACTAAAATAAACCATACGGGCTGTATCAACATTATCTAAATGTCTAGTTTTCTTAACTGCATAAGGTTAGGTTGGTATTATATTATTTATTTGTTGGTATTATATTATTTGGTAGGTAGGTTTGGTTAGTACCTTAGTCTACTCGGCAGCCTATTAAAATTTTGGCCCCATTGCAATTGAGAATCTTTTGTAACACCAAGATTCTACTCTCAAGAAGTTATTGTTGACATCTTCATATTGCAAATTACATCATACGATGGGATATCTATGATTTTAAGTTCATAACTATGCGTAAACCACTTTATGAAAAATTCCCCCTCTGAGATGCTAATAATAAATTCAACCTTAAATGTCTACTATAAACACAAAGGTCAAGTAACGGCCCTAAGTACAGAGTTCGAAAAACGTCCAAACCCTCTTAAGATGTCAAAGCTATATACTAAACAAAATGTTCTCAACTATAAAGTTTTAAAGCTATATTAGAATTGACATTACTTTCTTTTAACTTATTGCAAATATTTATTGAACCACTTAAATTGAACACTGGGTAAATTCCTCAGGGTTTGTCAAATTAAGTACGGTGTGAGAGAACAGTTACTATATAAAAAGTTACCCAACAAAACAAACACAGTAGGGCTATTGGTTAAGGGATTTATACTTAAAATATAAAACCAATATGTCTGTTTAAAATTCAATTTAGCTGTTGCGCTGATTCGAAAGCTTTTTTTGTGAAAAAGTTGCCTCAGTTACTTCCTGATACATCGGTTATCTTCCAGTAAATGGCTCGTCAAAATTTACCAGCTACTCCAGAGATTAGCCAGTACAGATGTACTGGCTAATCTCTGGAGTCAGACAGACAGACGTTTTTTAAAATGTTGTTTAGTATGTTTCGATTAAACATCATAATGTAATCATTTTATAACGGTTATTTATTATAAACTTCGTTTAAGTAAAATTATAACTAGTTTTTACGAGTGGACTTATGTACGCGTTCAACGGTATAATTTTTAATATACTGCCTAGTGGCATGGAAGAGGAGGAAACCGGACGTTGTGGGTTTAAACTCTCATAGTTTGATGGGACGAATCATGCGGAGTCCCCGCATGATTCGTCCCATCAAACTATGAGAGTTTAAACGAAGAGAGAGTGCACTTGTGTTTACGCGTACACTTGTGCACTATAATATCTCCTGCGCAGTTGTCTGTATATTGGTTTTATTCTTCCTTTTCAAAATTACATTTTTCTACTTTAACATTATCAGATTCATCAAAATACTCTTATGAAACTCAGATAATATAAAGGATGCTAGTAACAGAAAGGATATGCTTAAAAATGGTCAATATTAATGACTTATGTACGGTAAAATATTGTTGGCACTTAATTGCTACAGATTTCTGGAGAAAAACATAACAAACATTTATTGGATATGTATATTTAAACAATAAATTTGGATTATTTAATATTCCGATCACAGTTTTACAACAAATACTATATTGTAAAATAAATTCATATAGATCTACTATTGTTATATTATATATAACAACAGTAAATCCCTATCAATTATTATTATATTACTATGGTCATATATCTGTTTTATTCCTACTAAGGTAATACGAAGGTAATAAATACGGAATAAGTAAATGTGAACGATCACAATTAACAGTAACAGGATGAGACTGCGAGAGTGCCCGAAGGCGTTCGCCTAATTAGCATTCTAACTCGAACACTGTAGAATGATAGAATTGAAAGCAGTTCTGAAAGCAATATTATGATTTCAGGCAGATATCTATTGCACTTAAACATTACAAATATATATTGGACCATAGTATCACTTACTGCAATTACATATCGTAAAGCATAAATAAAATTAAAACATCAAGAAATAGTCGGATGCTCAAACCCGCTGTGAAAAATCTTATACAATCCGAAAATTATGTGAAAAAGAGTTTGACACCTAAAGTATTAAATTTATCTATATAAGAAAAAATTGTGAAGGTATTAAAAATAAAAATATACTCATTAACAATGAGTTCAAATTTTGACAGTATGTAATTTAACTTTAATCGGTAGGTACCAACACAAACAAGAATGCAAAACATATAAAATTAAGACACAAATTCAGTGTTAAAAATTAACAATCCCAAACATTCTACTCACTTTTGAGTATCCGAAAAAAACATTGTGGGTCAACTTTACAAAATGCTTAGTCACTTTCCCAAATAGATGAGACTAAAATCCAACTAACAAATTACAACGAACACTTTTGTTAAATTGCTAGCTCATTATTTTTTCGCTTATTAATTTTTGGAGTATATTATCGCATTCAGCATTCATTTCGTTTATTTATTAGACTTCGGTTGGACCACGTCAGTGTAAAGAGTTCGAAACGTCAGAAGTTAAAATCAAGTAAACGCGACAAAATCCGTTAAAAGTACCTTTATTCAATAATAGACTTCATATTTAAATGTATTTTTTTATATATAAAACTAAGTCAAATAAGTATATGCTTAATTTAAATCTTTTTTTTATTCAGAATACATTAAACGTTTTAAACGCAGATTAAACTTTTAAAATTGGTTAGTTTATGTCAAAAAGAATAGGCAACCTACTGGAAAAAGGCTACCACAGAACCTATTTCTGCCGCAAGAGTATTATTAATACCAAAATTATTATTTTTGAAACACTATTATGTTCTATTATAAAACACGTTGCCTACTCTAATTACTGGTCTTGATTACATAGCTTTCTGACGCTGGTTTTTGTTGCTTTATTCTGCTGTAAACCATAAATGTTTCAATTATCTATATAAGAATAAATTACAATTAGAATTTAATTGATATATTTATGTTTAATAGTAAACCAGCTTATTGCCATCATCCGTAGCTAAATTGGTGTATTTGACATTTGCGTACTGATTGTCAGGATTGTGAAGACGGACTGCGGTGGCTGCCGCCCGTTGCAGCACAATGTACAAAGGAACTGAGGTGTTCGTGCAAATACGGGAATTACGTGATACGATTATAGTCTATGCCATAACAATATAGGCAAATTGAGATGCCTCCAACGTAGGTCAAGTCTATACAAATATTTAGAATGTTTTACTTACTTTATTTAAAGTGAATAGTTAAAGAACACAAACATTTATACTAATATTATAAAGAGGAAAGATTGGTAATTTTGTGTGTATTTTAGTAATGAACAAACTCAAAAAAAATCTCTCATCATTACAAAGCTACATTTAACTTGAGTAACATAGGCTTTATATATTATATTAGCCCCAGAAAAATTCATTTAAAAAATCTAGAAATAACCCGGGCAGAGCCATGGACTGCTAGTACTGAATAGTTAGCGTGACACAATTTATTGGGCACTCAAGTTTTAAGTAGCGACTTAGTAAATAAATTTAGAAATTTGTGATATTTAGATATATTAAACGAAGAGGAAATAAGTGCATAAGATAAATAGAATAAATAGGAAGTTACTAATATAAAACTAAGAAAATTGAAAAAAACCTACCTAATTAAGCTATATGCAAGAGAAATTTAAGCAAAATGTTTCCTGAACCCTCTGTGTATAACGAAACGTCACTCTCTTATAATTAATGTGAATAACTGTCAAACTTCTTGTGATATTTCACAAGTTCTTATTAAATATCGTGGAAGTGACAAATTGTTAACAACTCAATTCGTTAGTGTTACATTTAATCTATAAAATTGACATCTTGTATACATAACACCACAAAGAAGTAATCGTTACAATGTAACTTATTATTCATATTACCGTATACAAAGTATTTTCGTATAAGTTTTGTTTAACTACTACAATCAATATCAATTAAATGTTGTGAAAAATTAAATACAAAGTTTTTATACAATTAACTGCATATCGGAGGCCAATTAGTTACAAAATGTAAACAAGTTAACTAAGAGCTATACTTCTAACATTGTAATGCGTTTAAAAGTTATTTTTATAAACATATTCTAAATAATTTATAACGCTCATATATTGTGCGTTTAACTGAACAACGGATAAACGTAATACACGCTTTTAAAAGTAAGTTAGGTGTGAACGTCTCTAATACACAAACTTTACATCATGATTGACATTTGTTCCAGTCAACGGGGACTTCGCCAAGCATTAGACAATAGAAACTGGATGGTGTGAGACAGTTATGTCCAACAGAAATGCAGCTAGAAATATGCCACAATTCCGTTTGGTTTTTTGCCTTCATACGTGTTGTTTTGTTGCTTTATTCAATGAAGAAGTTAGATTATCCTACGTACACATTCATCAGTCATCAGAACTGAAAAGTTACTTAATATTTGTATTTAGTTAATCGCTGCGTGGTGTCACTCCAAGTGAGTTTCACCAGTTTAAACCAGAGGCTTCTAGATAGAATTATTATAGATTACGTATTCAAAACCTAGCATTTGTATTTCTGTATTTCTCAACATGTTTTGCAGGCAATATGTTCTGTACAGCATTACATACAATGCGATAGATTTCTTGACGTTATTGTTAGCTGAGAGGTTATGTTCCGTTTAACTTATAAATATTTTATCGTCTAATTTAAGTCAAATTTAAAAAGTCAGGAAAAGTCAGGGGCATTTTTATATCTGATTTAAAGGAATATAGTGTCCGTCCTTATTCAATTTAATGCATTCAATAAAATGTTTATAAATAACATATATATATTTAAATGTGATATTAACAATAAAAGTAAATATACCTTAACAATATACAAAGCATAACACGTTCCAACACTTCAACTAAAACCAATCATCTGATTGACGACAAACTTCTGAACCCCCGATTTAACCCTTAATAGTTTTCGATTGGGTGACAAGGGTCACTATTAATAACCTAACCTTCCCGTTAATTTTGTATTTAAACGTTAATAGACCTATTGGAATTAAAGATTTAAAACATTTGCTTGAAAGCGGCAAATTTACGCTAAATAAATTAGGTTTCGCATACCTTGTATTAACTTTATTTTAAAATTAGAAAATAATATTTTTAGTATATGTTAAGATAATGTAACAGTTTACCCTAATCACATACATATGTCTTAATCTATTACTGCTTACTGATAATTTATATAAAGAGTCTCAGTGATATATTTAAATGAGATAAACATCTAAAACACGAGGAATTATGGTCCAAGTCACTAAATTCGTCCTAATAGTCAAATATACTAGTTGGCCGTATAGATTACCCGTCAATAGCACCCCTATTATTTTCGTAAATACCGTTGTAGGACTAAATTAAATTTAATATCACATAAATATTCTTAAATATACAGATATTCACTTTAAAACAACTGTGTCAGACTAAACTTAGTCTACATATTTACTGAATCCGTTTCATACTTCCATAAGAGAAATTTACAATTTTTATATAAGTTAACAAGTTTTTTTTTTATATTTATTAGTTTCCGATTATTTGGATTTGTTATTCTTTATTTATTCTACTAAAATACAGTCTTACGTTGGGTCATGAATGAGCAGAAGTGTTATATTGTAAAGCAATAAGGTTTCTAAATATTTTCATGTATGCAGTGTAAAATTTTGAACACATAACAAGTTGCATCACAGTAAACAATAGCCATATATATATATATATATATATGATATCTAAATATTATTGATTGCATTTAAGGTGGTCGGACATCATTAATATGCATATAGTTCTTGACGATAACGATGACTATAACTCTTGACTCTGATATTTGTCAAACACAATTTAGAATTAATATAGGGATAGTCGTACTTTTATAGAAGATTGGTCCCTATATACAAGGCACTAGTGTAGTATCTCCGATGTGCCTTTTTCAATGCAAATCAGTTTTCTGTAAACACTACTGTTTTCCGGTTTGAAGAGCATTGTTACAAGAGAGTAATTACTAAGTAAACGAGACATAATATCTCATGTCTATGGGTGGTGAGCGGATAGGTTGTGTTCGGATTGTTGTTACTACGAATTAAAAATTTATAAATTGTCTATTAACTTAAAACCTGTTGTAGCTAAATAAAAACAAAACAGATTAAATTTCTTTGTGTGTTAAGTTATTTTAATAAGCACTTTTGATTATTTCGAAGCTGTTATTATTAAATATTGAAAAATATTTTTGCAAAAATTATATAAATTGATTCATATTAAGTTAATAGAGCAACAAAACCTCGATGCCGTGTGTAGGGTTGGTTAGGGTTAAATCTGTCACTTTACCTGTTTATTGTATATATTTATAGGTATCAATCCACTTACATTGCTATTACATGAGCAGGAATTCCTGTATCAGTGCAAACACTTCAGTTGAATTTCAACTACCTGTGCATTTTGCGGCAAAGACTGGCAGCCGGCGCGGTCGTCACAATCTGAACAATCAGAACGCAAATATCAAAAGCATTTCGACAGCAATTCGATTGGTTAAATTGTCAATCAGTCGACTTATGCTTTATGTCCACATTTAAATTGATTATATACGCAACTAATCTTTACGTACGAATTTTTCTAACTATAATTATCTGAAGTACAATAAATCAAAAAATTGGTGTATAGAATTGCACATTTTTGAATCATCATCATCAGCCTGTGTTAGACCTGGACATAGGCCTTTCCTAATACACGCCTTCTCCATTTGATGGTTTTTGGACCGTATCCCATTATATGCAGGTTGGTGGGCGGAACAACTTTTTACATGCCCATCAGACGCATAGATCATCTTACATTTCAAACAATAGGGTGATCGACCCAAATTGTCCTAATCAACCGAAAACATTGATAATACAAAGTTATATCCCCGCGGGATTCGAACCCACGTCCTCTAGTTAATAAAGCAAGAGCCAATACCGCTAGGCCGGGAGGTGGTATTTTTGAATAGGTTTTTCAAACAGTTCCTGCGGTACATGTCTATGTTTAATTGGCCTCTTTTAAATTTAACGTAAATAGTATAACAATAATTTAATAAATTGCTTACGAAGCTAACTAAATAATTGCAGTAAAATGTTAAGCTTTGTTTTGAAGTCAGTGATGTTACATAAAAAAAATACAAGTCTGCATTGCTTTATAGAATCACATTGTACTTTGGTAACTACGCACGTCTGTTTAATAAAAATATTTACAATATAATTTTAAGCGTCAATCAGGAACTACTCAATTCTGCATCATCACGAACAGATGGAGTTGACGTTGAAGCGAAATAAATATCAAATGCATTTGGTCTGATGTCTACCAACGTGTCTAATATAACTGTGCTTTTTAATTTAAAACAATTGTTAACTAATCATTTGAAAAAGTATTTGTTACGCTTAAAAATAATAATATAAAAAGCGTGTGTGTACTTTTGTTGACTTTTAAAAGCTTTAGTGACACGATACGGTGAGCGAAATCGATATTAATTAAAGTCTATAAAAAATAAACAGAATAGTTTTAAAATTGTTTAAGCTTATATTCGCACTTATTTTTTTTGCCTCTAAATCGTATTTAGTGATTACTTTCTCGCGTACTGACAGATCTGCGTGATAATGTTTGAATTTTTTGCACCCTGACTACGGTAAAGCGTTATTTTCGCAAGATTTAACCGTGTCTGAAGAGAGAATAATCTCACTTCGTAGCGGTATACCCTCCGTTTAAAAAAGGTTTAAATGTCCTTACTACTTTTCTGCGAAAAATCTCTATTTAATGTTTATGTTCCTTATTTAACTACTATACTTGTAAGTTTATAAATTATTGATTTTCGTTACGATGTAATCATTGAAATTATGTATGAAAATGAATACATATGTTCAAAACAATTTGAAGTAAAAATCTTAAAATGTTTTGGATTTTTGTAGTAGGAAAAAAATTACACATTTTATATCTATAAAATAATTATCTTGTCGTTCCTTAACTTTTAACAAAATAGTTAATTACCACTGACGCGCAAATAGCATTTGAGGTACTCATTAACACATATGTTACAATATTTATTGTAAAATATTATTATTACTAAACATACATCAACTATTAGCAATGTTTTGTAAACATTATTTTGATCTAGCCCATAAAATACTGCCATTAATCACAGCATAAGTGCATAACAATATGCTTTTTCCACAAAACTGACCCTAATTTCAGCCGCCATATTCTAAACTTCTGATGTGTTTAAAAATAATTCTTAACCAATTACTTATACATTTTAATTCTCATAATATACTAAATAATAAGCAATGCGGTTTTACACGGGGTCGTTCTACAACAATAATATGAGTTGAGCTATTTATGTGTAAATAAATTTTAAAAAGTCGTAAAGCCGTTTGTGTGTTAAAGGTTATTATTGCTGTTATTACTTCTTGATAGATAGCACATCCAGGTAATAAACTGTTTCCTCTAGGCTATTTCAAACTATTAAAGTGTGATGTTTATTTTAAAAAATTTGTAAAACTTATTCAAAGAAGGAAAAAAAAGTCCCGCTGAATTCTTACACCGGTTCTACTCAGGTCAGATGCCACCATTTCCGAACCGGTGGTAGTTTATTTGACAATCAATAAGTAAGTGTAATGCTTCCATATTGAATAAAGATATTTGACTTTGACTTAGAAGTTATTAACTTTTCGACTTCAAATAATACTTACTGCATTTCTGGGTTGAGGAGATGTGTTCCCCAGCAAGGACCGGAATGGCGACTTGTCGCAAATCAGGCTGCTGGGAGTTACTGCTCTCTCTTATATTGCAATAGTGTTAGCCAAGACTGGTGCATCACAGTGCCAAATTGCACTCTATATATCTATATATCTCTATTGATTGTCAAAAACAAGCCGGTTCGGTAAAAGACCTATTTGACCTATACCGGTAAAAGAAACTATCTACAGAAACGTCTATTACAATAAAATTCAAACAGTAAACAAACTTTCCAAATATAAAACTTGTCTGATAAATGTGTTACATACAGCAACCCACGACCTCCGTTCAAAAGCAAGGGCCAATACCGCTAGGCCACGAAGAGAGTTAATAAAAGCATAAAATAGAAAATCTAATAATAAAATTTCTTTCATTATTTTTTTTGATCATATTTTAACCTATGTTTTTTAGATGTTGTGTTTTTTTAAGAACTCAATCCTATTGTATTCTACATTTCAACATGTGATCATCCATTTTCTTATTACTATGTATGTTGTAAGATAAGTTTTCAGTTAGTGCCGCGGGGCGACATAGTTAAATTAAGTTGTAGTTGAACTTGCTGTGTTTGTATCAATGTAGAATACTCTGCTGTAGATTATAGGGCTGTAACTATTCAGCGTTATAAATTATTTCTGTCTCTCGAAATTCCTTAAAAAGTCGGCAGAAGTTATAATCATCGGATCGGTCGCCACAAGCGGCGTGCCTTCTAAACAAAAATATATTTCAAATGGTGAAATATTGTGTTTTCGGCCGCCTACTACATCATTTACAAAAATACAAATACACCAAAAGGAATAAGTGTGTACTGATTTGGCTAAACAATTGAACAGATTTACACTAGGACTAAAACATTCTAAGCTATTAACTCCAATTAACGTATGCTTACTTATTCTTACACCAGTATTTTCCATTACATTATATATGTCTATAAATAAATAAAATAAAGAAATAAAGAAAGAAATTTTAATATTGATATTTTCTGTTTCTTCTTTTGATTTCTAGGATACGAGGTATCCTGTTTGGTAAAATACTTTATTTACCCTAAGAATCTCGCATCATATGAAGTCTTAAAACCTTTTGCTGATATTTTTATTAGAATATATTATCGTCCCACACATATTCGTAGTAATACAATCAAAGGCCTTGCCATAGTCTATACGATAGAAATATACATGTATTCATTATATTGTTCCTGGAACTCCTTAACTGTGTGGATACGTTCTTTAGTTGAAGGCCTCATACCAAAACCGGTACGTCCTATAAATAGATTTATTCTGCAATTCGATGAGGAACCATTGAATTATAAAGTAATTCTTGGTACATTGTTAAGAAAAATTTTAAAGAATAGAAAATAATGTTGTTACATTTACATTGTAGAACTATTTAAAAGAGTGTTAGTTGATAGCATGTTATTTATATTATATATCATTGTATCTGCAGTCTTTATCAGTAAAAGATTACTGGGATGCTTCTTCTAAGAAATAACAATGCATTTTTATGTTACTATTATGGAGATTATTAATTAGAAAGAGTGTCCGCTGATCTTATTTTACCTAAATAAAATGGTATGACTCCACTGCCTACTTGGCCGCAGATCTGATTTACTGTTATATTAGTTAGCACTCAGTAAGCAGAAGCTCAGCGTAGCAATTATGAGCAACTCTTTTTAATGGACGCCATCTGTCTTGGCTTCATTATAATAGTTCTATGTCCAGCAGTGGACTGGTAAAAGCGGTTCCTGATTCCCAAAAAAGCAACTTTGAATGCATACATTCGTCCTTACGGTAGATAAAACTTGTATGTTTGTAGAGTAAGTGAAGAGACCAGTCTACCCCGTGACCACGGCCGCTGGAAAGTGTTCGAAACGTCGGGAATTTAAAATGTAAAATAAACGCGATAAAATCCGTAAAGTAATTTTATTTAATAATGTATAATATTCGCGTAAGCAATAGAAATAATTAAGTGAAGAGATATGAAAATATTGATCGTACAAGAAAAATGCTTTTATTGTCAAAGTTATCATTTAAAGTTTTAAATAGGTTTTATCAAATAAAACTTAATTTTGACTAGCTTAACTAATAGCCGTATTAGTAAGCTGAAGTGGCAGTGGGCAGGTGATAAAAGCCGCAGAACTGAAAACCGTTGGAATTGGAAAGTTGTGGAGTGGAGACTGACGCTCGGCAAACGTAGTGCAGGACGCCCTGGAGTAGATGAAATGACGACATTTACTCACATCACCACCAACCCGTGTAGTTAGAACTAGAGTTATTAAATAAAATTAGATGTGTGATTGAATACACAGATAACCATTTCACAGTGCTACTTAATAATCTTTTATAAGACACTCACGTAATTACTGAGATTAGTTACGTTGAATAAACTGTTATAATGGTTAACAAAGAAATTATTTAAAACAACAGCGAGCCACTTGCTTCTTACATAAATGCGCAACGTAACAAAGCCCGTTCGTCTAATGAGCGCCCCTTTCTCACAATAAACCAAGATAATACAACACCTACCTCCATTATTGCTGTTTTACTTGGATAAATTGTGCGGGGTGAGAGAAGTCGGCGTCTCGACGACGTCGTTAATGTTGCATATAAATTTAAATATGTGCATGAAAACGATTTACGTAATAGAAAGTTAACAATAGGAAAAAAAAAAATTTCCAAAATATTTAAATGTAACTTACCTAGGAATTAAAAAAATGTACTTAATTAGTTTGTTAGGTATTCAGCTTCATATATTTGCTTCATACTTTAAAAATAAAATTACTATTATGCACTATATTTAAGACAAATTATATTATTTTGTGATGGTGTAGCGAAGGGTTGCCCGGTGTTTCCTATTGTTGCTGACAATTTTATGGAAGACTTTGAGGAGAAGGTCCTACTCATGCTCCCATTCATCCAAGATTTTATAAGAGCTATGTAGATAATACATTTACCATCTTACCATATGATAAAATAAATGCATTTTAAACCACCTTAACTCCATTAATTCAAAAATACTTTTACGTTTACTATGGAGTTATAAAATAATAATTCTTTAGCTTTTCTTGATGTTTTTTTTATTCACAGTCCTGATAATACCTTGAGCTATACTGTGTATAGGAAACCAATACTTCAAATTATTTAATCACAGTCAAGATCTGGAAACCCCACTTCAGCAGTGGCAACAAGACGCATGATATCTCAGTTTACCCCGTGACCACGGCCGCTGGAAAGTGTTCGAAACGACGGGAATTTAAATATGTAAAATAAACACGATAAAATCCGTTAAAAGACATTTTATTTAATAATGTGTTCGAAACAGGAATTTAAATATGTAAAATAAACGCGATAAAATCCTTAAAAAGTAATTTTATTTGATAATAAAAATACTTTTTACTAAATATCCGATACCTGCGCCCGTGCAGGCATTTTGTATATATTACATATTGCATACTTTATTTATTATATTATTACAAATTAAGTACAATGGATAATGAGATCTCTCAGATCTTGTGGTAGAAAATATTAAGAATTATTGAAGTTCAATTAAATAAAGTGTTTACAAAAAAAGGAAACAATAGGGAAATAAGGAGAGCAGATCAAGTCCTCACCGTTTTAAGTCGGAGTCAAGTGTAGAACAAACATAAAGTTAAACATTGCCATCTAAACTCATTAAAGTACAAGCTGTAATGTCTTTGCAAGATCAAGACACTTGCTGGCAAGAA
The DNA here is from genome assembly GCA_029286875.1 of Lamproptera curius. NCBI lineage: Eukaryota > Metazoa > Arthropoda > Insecta > Lepidoptera > Papilionidae > Lamproptera > Lamproptera curius. Next base: position 939,248 of record JAGSMT010000107.1, on the reverse strand, counting down.
CATAAATAAATCTTTTACCTTTATTGCGCAATTAATAAAATGTAAGCCACATTTAAGATTAAATTCACAATGATTTAGTATGGAAATAAAAAAGTAAGTTATTGTATAATACAATAAATTGAAATTGACGTCAGAATTTAGCTTAAATGAGTGTATGAATAGTTTTCAAGATTTATGACCCAACCAGAGATGAGCCATCAAGAAACTGAAGCCAAACTTTTTTAGAACATTGGCAAGTTTACAATATAAAGTTTTCTTTAAGAATACATGGAATACTTTTTTAAGTATTCAAGTCGTAGATATAAGACTCAAATAAAATAGGTTAATATAGTACTTCTCCCTGCTAACTGCCTCCATAGCCTAGTGGAATAGACGTGTGCTTTACATACCGAAGGTCGTGGGTTCGAATCCTGCGGGGACTCAACAAATTTTCATTGTTGTTTCCTAGTTGGTTAGGGCAATTTGGGCCGGTCACCCAATTGTCTAAAAAGTAAGATGATCCATGCGTCAGATGGGCATGTTAAAAGTCGGTCCACCCACCAACCCGCATTGGCCAGCGTGGTGGGATACGGTCCAAAACCCCCTAATGGATAGGGATGTATTAGGGGTAGCCTATGTCCAGCCGTGGACTATAACAGACTGATGATGATGATGATGATGATGAGTACTTCTCTTGTAAATATTTATTTAGATTCTCATTGCAAAGTATCTCATGATCATCTATAGCGAATAACCGAAAGTTTTCCTAATGACAAAACTTGACAAACTTTACCCCAGCGCTCTGTAACGATTAAGGGCGACAAGAGTTATCCCTGTAAAATTTAAAGAGCAATGTCACCGTTATGTTGAAAAGTATAAGTAATAAACATGATTTATTTTATTACAAAATTAAATTTATATGTAAATATAAAATATTTTTAAAGACAACAAACTTACTTTAACATTATCTAACATCATCATCAGCCTGTGTTAGTCCACTGCTGGACATGGGCTCCCCTAATACCCCCATCATGAGGGTTTTGGACCGTATCCACCAGCCTGGTCAATGCGGGTTGGTGGGTGGACCGACTTTCATGCCCATCCGACCTGGATCATCTTTTCAGACATTGGTGATCGGGCTCCCTAACCAAGAAAAATTGTTGGCCCTGCAGATCGAACAGTCTAACCACGCCTATACCCCTGGCTTACGGAAGCCGTTAACTCTTTAATTAATATATTAGCCATCGAATAGATAGAATTAATTAGTTTTAAAATTTATATATACTTTTTTTTAATTTTAATAACCCCCAAAGGAATCTTTGGGTTAAGAAAAATTGCCTTAAATTATGAATATAACGATAACCCTTTCTTTTTATTTGGTTTTAATATTTCAAAATTGCCCGGGATGTAAAACTAGGTGGGGTTCCCGCAGGAGACCGTGGGTGGTACCACCGCGGTGCCTATTTCTGCCCAAGCAGATTGAAACCCTCTGTTTCCCTTTGAAGGGCGCCCCAGCTTTACTGGGAAACGAACAACATCCATGTCCACGGGCTGCGCGTTGGCGGTACCCTAGTATTACCAAGTCTTGGGTGCGGATCCTTCCCCATCATGGCCCGCTGTTCCGCCGCCGTATGCCATAAAAAAAATAAAAAAAACCATAAAATAAAAAGGTAAAAACATCTACCGTTCTTACTGATGTATTTTCATCAACAAAATTATGAAATCCCATTTTACGGATTTTCGGTTTTATTCCCAATTTTGTTTTTGCTCCAATTGCAAATTATATAAATAAAAATAACAAAAGATACAAATCTAATTTTGGATAATTCTAACAACCCAATCTTATATTAGATTTGATGAACCAAAAAAATTTGAAAAACTGTTTTATACAAAGGATGTAAAGCAATAGAAATTAAAAAAATTAAAAAAAGTTGGTCTATACCACCTTCATGGGATCCAATAATTTTAAAAATTAAAGATAAAAACTAAAACTACAGGACAACATAAGTACTTTTTTTGTCAAAAATGTTCAAAATTAAGAAAATTAAAGATGTCAATTTTAAAAAAACCAGTTTTCCAAAACATTGAGATAAGAATATATCAAACCCAGTCCGCCCGTGATCGGGATGCTGGAAAGGATCGAAATTCGGGAATAAATATAATAAATAAGAAAATCCGTAACTTGTGGATTTGAAATGTTAATAACGGTAAAAAAAGAAATAAATATGGAACAAGATTTAATCAATGAGTGGATTTTAATAACAAACCATATTGACTCAACTTCATTTACAGCTTTACCTACTTTTAAAATTTCCCGGTGGTATGTCCCGTTTCGGAACCGGGAAAGGGCCACCCGGGGTCCTTTACCCGAAGGTGTGGAAAACCCACTGTGTTCCTTTAAGGGCACCGGCCAGCTTTTACTGGGAAAGAGACCCTTTCCTATGTTCTACCCTGCCCTTGGCATCCCTTTATTCTAAGTCTTTGGTGCACTTCCCATTTGTTGGGACTTCTCGCCTGGGTTTAAAAAAAAATAAATTAAACGATTCTTGCATATTGAAACAATTTAACCCGTTTTTGGAATATGAAATCCCGGGGGTATTCAAATATACTTTGTAATAATATAAACTATGTATGGGTATAAACTATATATGCACCAACTCTATATATGGCTCCTATCAATGGATATAATCAAATCGAAATACTCAAAACATAGTTTATTACTTCACTGTTTGTGTGTGAGAACTTTGCTATCTATCAGAGATCGTGTTGGTATTCAGAGAAGTATCAAGTATTGACTCAATTCACTACAAAGTAGGTCGAGTAGAAGTTGTCCGTTTCCGCCTCAACGAGTTATCTTAAGCAGATTCTCCTGTGAGACATAATATAATATACATCAGGTATTGTTTAAACCGAGGTTCAATGTTTAAAATCATTAAATAAATTGAACACTCGACACTTTTGAGAGATGTGCTATTAAATCCTTTGAAAGTAGATTTTCAACACGAAATTTATAATCTGAATGTAACAAAACCACATAAAATAAATCATGTAAAAGATTTTTTTTATATATATAAAATTTTTCTGAAATTCCATGGTTCGTACAACATATTTTGTATTTATTTCTTTCACCTTCTTCCTTCTTCTCGTGTCTCTTCAACTAGTGAAGTTTGACGATCAGCTTTACGTATTTTTCTCGGCCTTTGGCGAAGTCAAAAAGTTCCGCTGCACTTGTGACTCCAGTCCCTTCCCGGATATTTCGCAGTCCCGATTTCTTCCTGCGCCAGACAGTTCTTCTTCCAGCCACTTTTTATCTTGGGTGGCTTTCTTTTACGGTCTGCATGTCCTGTTGACTCCAACTCGACGGACTTCCATTTGCGTGTACAAGGTCTGTCCAGCTTATGGCCAAGATACGTCTATATGCCTACATTTCAAATGTACCACCTTCTTTCAATGATTTTTTTAACCAACTATAAAAAGTTTAAATAGTTGTATGAAACTTTTTAAATATTACATATTGTAATGGTGCCTTATAAAATGTATAACAAAAGTAGCCTTTCAAAGTATGAAGTTTATTTTTTTATGTTTATCAGTAATTATGTATCATTATTTAAAAATATGGTTCTCATAAACAAGGCATTATGCGTAAGCAACGTTTAATATGCCAATCTTCAATATAGTAACATTTTAAAGTAAATAATCGACTATAAGCTATTTAAAAACATAGGATGGTTTGATGAAAAAATTGTCTAGTCACAAATTGAATTATCTATGATTCACACAAACACTCATCAAGTAGTCACCCTTAAAAGTTAAAGACTTTCCGCGCATTAAAAGTTTTTTGTAATTTTTAATTTCATACAAGCGCTACAATTCATTAAAGTAAACATAAGGAAGACTACAGCAAATAAAAATTATTGTGCGTTAACATGCACAATCATTTTTACGGCATAAAGTATTGTATTTAATTAATAAATGTAAGCCTTTAAGGTATGAAAAAGTAGGGAAACACACAATAAGATACACATTCTTAAGATAGGTCCAAGATATAAACATCACATCAAGGTCGAATGCGTAATATGAATAGATTTTGAATGAATAATGGAAATACGTAATAAACTCAGGGTACTTTCTCCAAATATAACTATCATACACTTAAGATGTCTAAGGAAACCTCAAATGGTTCAAGATTGACAATTCATAATTTACAAAGGAGCCAATCACGCAGCGGCAACTTCCAATCCCCCGAGAGAGGCACGTCTTCACACTTCCGACTTGATCATTTCGAGCAACTTCCGAAAAGGGCAAATTTAAACAAAATTATTGTATATTATGTTGTAACTAAGTTTTTGCAAATGGACTTTATTCGTCAAGAAAAGAATGCTTATTTGTTTTTTTAGATGCCCAAAATGGGAATTTTAAATCCAGGCGACATTTTTAAAATTTACTAAGCACACTAACACGGTCAATAATGTCGTATTAGTCCTAAGTAAGCTTACTTTGAGGCACTTAAAAAAACACATGACTATATTTTATTTGTACCTAGTCGCTATTTTAAGAATTTTAATGTATTTAAAAAAATAAAACAGTTGAATGTTCCTTATTAAAACTACTTTCACTGGACAATGGATAATATTTGTTTTCATAATGTTACCAAAGTTTCTTGTAAGCAAACAAATAAAAAAAGTTGCTATAACTTATATATAGCCACATAACATTATATCAATCTTTCTTTTAAGTTTAAGCGACAATTCCTAATAAGCATATGCATTCGTCGTACTCGTTTTCTTTTGACACTGTTCAGCCATATATTTTACACTGCTTTTTATCTACTGCAACAATGCCTCTTTGTATATATTGAACATTTTTCTTCAGATTGTCATATAAATTGAAATATACAGATATTATGACGATTTTTTCACATTTTTCATTCAAAAGGGGTTTATTAGAGTTAAGCCCTAAACAGACGGCAATGGTTAATTGTTCAAGTTGCAGAATCAAGTCAATAAACCAAAGTCAATAGCTATTGTAATAGCATTATATGAAATAAATCGAACGTTAATTATGATTTTTTATATTTATAATTATATGTAACGCCAAAAATTTTTTAAATAATAACCAAATCTAAAATAAATAATATTCCATCCAATATTTAGGAAACACAAATGTGTTATATAAATACTCATGAAATAACAAATAATAATGTAAAGTACAACTGTAGTCTCTGACTATAGGTAGATTAATGGTTAGTAAAAAAACAAAAATTCATCACAATTCCATTAGTATGAAAAACATTATCTACAATACATAATGTTTTTAAAACTTTTCGCTGTCGCCTATTATATTTTGTCGTTAATCCTATTTTAAATAAATAAATAAATCAATGTTTTAACAGTCAAGTTAATATACATATCCTAAGAAATTAAAAATAAATTTTCTAAATATTAACAACTCCTTAAGACAGTTGAAAAAATTTTAATAACAAATTACTTTTAGTTGAATAAAAGATGTATTAAATGGCATTTACTCATATAACAGTTGGCTTATGTTAAAAGGCATCGCAATCTGGCAACATTGTTATCGCATTTAACCGGATTAAGGTATTCCTGTACCTACGCGAACAATTCTGTAACTACCTCCTGTGCATTTTGCGGCAGCTTCTGGCAGCTGGAGCGGTCTATCATAGTAATCCAAATAATCAGAACTCAAACATTAAATGCAGCATAATAGAGATACCAATCAGCCAATGCACATTACACTTCAATACGTAATTTTATTATTAAGTAAAATGACTTTACGGATTTTATCGCGTTTATTTTACATTTTTAAATTCCCGACGTTTTGTACACTTTACAGCGGCCGTGGTCACGGGGTAGACTAAACGCGATAAAATCCGTCATGTCATTTTATTTAATAATGTATAATATTCGCGTAAAGAATAGAAATAATTACGTAATTTTATGCTATTTCCAAATTATGCATAGAACTGGAAACTATTATAGATCGATTTACGATATGTTTTTTTTAGATTGTGACATTACCGTTCCATGTTAGTGAACAAAAGCCACACTACCTGGTTCAAACTTTATTTAACAATGAAAAGCATATTGAACGGGTGTATCGCCGAATATTGTTCTTTGGTTTTTCTAAATTGCTATGAATCAAATTTAGTGAATTGCGTCTGTATTACTCTACACACAGTAACCATTTTAAAAATGGTAGTTAAAAATAGAATTACATTACTTAAAATCTTATCTAAATAATAGTGTGTTAGTGCTTTTCCAGGTAAAGACTTTTAAAATAAATACGCTAAAAGTTCTATATCGAATAGTAAGTATTTAAACATACAAAAATATACGTCTATTAAATATCTATTCTTTTCAAATATATCACACAACTCGGTAACTATTGCAATATTTCTTTTAAAAATGTTATAACGATTATAAGGCTTTTATGATAAAAACAATTTAAAATACTTGTGCATTTTATGACGACCAAGACATAAGACTACCGTTTTATGTATATCGAAATTAAAATACATATTATAGAGATAAGATAAGTATCTTTAAAGTTATAACTAATACAAGATAAACTTACGGTTGCTTATTTGTCAATGACATATTTGTTTTATTATAATTTTACCTGTTATTATTTTTAGTATGACAAAAGACACACGCATTATCTTTTTCGTGACTAACAGTTGTTAATTCTTTGATGCAACCTACCTATTAGAAAGCGTACTTTGTTTGTATATAACGGTATAAGGAATGACTTTTATCAACGTAAAAAGAACAAATTACATAATGTAGTTAACCACACAATACCTCTAAGTCACACTACTTTCAGTTTGCTTACAAATTGTTCTCTGTTTTCTTTTACTCATTGTACGCTGTTAGCTTGAATATTTAAACAAAAAGCTGCATCCTACAATTAATGACCGCTTAAATGTACTGAAATTATTTTAAGGGTTTTTTTTTATTATGACTTACTACTTTGCACTATACATGAAAGCAATGTAAAATATTCTTCTATCTACAACTTTTATGAACTTAATTACCACCAAAACACTGTTGCAATAGCTCTCAAAAATTATTATTTGAATGTATTATTTAAATAGTTGTAACTAGAGCAACGTTACCATATCTTAGTAGATTGTGAGGAGCAGGATATTCATTAGGCGAACGCCCCGGGCCACTCTCGACGTTTCATCCTGTTACTGTCAACTATAACAGTTCTATCGGATTTATGCTGAATTATTACCATTGTTAGAATAGAAAAAAAAATTAACTATACTACCTCCAGGACATAAATAAAAATTAAAAATCAGTAATCTTATAATGAATTCATCTGTCCCTAAAGGAAAATATTTTAAATTCTTTTAAGTTGAAAAATCAGTAAATAAAATTAGTAGCTATTGTTAACTTTAACGGATGTTTTATTTTTGTCGTTCGTTTATATTCATTTAAATATTCGACTATCTATGCATATTCGTATTTTAGGTCTAGCGATGAGGAATTATAACCGGGATGTCAACCACTGGCTAAGCTATGATGGCGGTTGTTATCTATATGGAATAGACAATTTTTTTTAATGCATTTACTGGAAATGGTTAAAAATATTATCTATTCCTTAACTAATGACTAGTTTATATTTATGCATGTGATGATTTTTTTGTATAAAGCAGCCTTTTGAAATTAACCGCATTAGATTTTTTTTTAAATATCTCTGAAACAAACTCTCATAATTATATCAATCGAGGAAGTGTACGCATAACAAAAGTGACCTTTCGGACTCAATGCGTGGAATAGCACTAATGCCCCGAGTTGCATTTAAATATGCTGTATATAGCAATATAAATAAAGTGTCATGGCTTTGGCATTGGCATTTGAACTAACTAAAAAATTGATAGAAACAAAACACTTATGGCTTATTTCAAGTACAACTTTTTCATGTTCAACAATAACGAAATTCTATTTATATACAACTTTTATCGCAACTATGTCCTTTCTTGGAATATATTCTAAGTACGTAACAAATTTCATTGAAATCGGTTCTATGGTTTAGACGGTAAAGACCCACAGACAGACAAACAGAGTCAATTTAGCATTTGTGATATTAGTATGAAGCTGACCAAAGAGAACGGAGAAGTCGTCGCTTCGAGACCAGAGGTTCTCTCGGAGGTTGAAAGCTTTTACAGCCCGTTATACGCGTCGCACTCGGCACACCCGAAGCCGGATGAGAAGGATTCTCGAGCCACTCTTACCCGCCATGTGTCGGAGGATCTTCCAGAAATCGGCCTAGATGAAATCGAGGGTGCTCTTGAGCAACTTAAAAATGGATAAGCCCCGGGAGAGGACGGAGTCGCGACGGAGCTTCTGAAGGCCGTCGGTAAACCGGTGCTGAAGAAACTCCGTCGTCTATTTAACTCGGCCCTTCTCTCCGGAAGAACTCCTGAGGCATAGCATAGGGGTTTGGTCGTATCTCTGAAGGACTGCATCAGAAATGATGTGATCCGTCAGAGAACCAGATTCTCTGATATAGCCCACCGGATTAGTAAGCTGAAGTGGCAGTGGGCCGGTCATATAAGCCGCAGAACTGACGACCGCTAGAGTCGAAAAGTTCTGGAGTGGAGACCAAGGCTCGGCAAACGTAGTGTAGGACGCCCTGTGGCAAGATGGAGTGATGACATTCGCAAAGTGGCCGGTGTGGGCTAGATGAGAGTAGCCGAAGATCGGAAGCGGTGGCGTGCATTAGGGGAGGCCTATATCCGCAGTGGACTGACACAGGCTGATGATGATGAATAGTAGTATGGGTTAGAAACAGGTTCGACTGAAAGAGAGAAAAAAGTAACACGCTTAAAAAAAAACATAAGCCTAAAAGACACAAGATATGAAACTACAAATATTGAAGGCATTTGTTGAAAAAATATGATTAAAAATCACTATCAATTAATTAAAAACTAATAAATTTAAAAAAATACAGTCATGAAGTTATGCAATCAAAATTGTACACAAATACTTTACCGTAATGAATTACAAAACATCACTTATTTACAATCGACGCAATAAATTTGTTAAGCTTAAAGTGCTATTAAAGCTTTAAAGCATGTTCTACTTAAATATGAGAGAAAAACTAAAAAACTAGATTGTTGTACTTGCTGGTACCATAAACTATGATAGTGCAGGGTAATGAGTGCCTCCGCGCTTTTCTAATGAATATCCTGCATTGTACAATGTCGGAATGATATTCCTGTTCATAAGGTTATTATTTTAATCTATCAGACGAGTTTGCGGGTTGTATTTCGATATCAAGTATTTGGTAACGAAGAGTGTTTCCAAGTTTACTTCAAATACCTTTCAACTGGGAGCTTGAGATAAAAAACTAATAAAACAATACATTTTCCACATGACTACACATAATATTATAAAGCATATTTCATTGTTCCTGAAGATATTTGTTACGATACAAGGACGAGTGCAGAAATATGCTTATTTTATGTCAATAAAATAGTCGTAGAGTATTAAAATATCAAAATGCATTGGAGAATCGCTCTTAGAACTTCTATTAAGATTCATGAATTTTATTACGCCATTAAATGCTCGACGCCTTACATTTGCACAGCTTTGTTGCACGCTGAGTTTACTCTAACACTTCCGTACCGCTTTCTACGTTAAATAAAGATAGCAACATTTTGTTGCGCACTTTAAGTTTGTTTATATTATCCATAATATTATAAATGCGAAAGTAACTCTGTCTCCCCGCCTTTATGGTCTAAACCATTAAACCGATTTCAATGGAATTTGGTACTTAGAATAGACTCCAAGAAAGGACATAGGCTATTAATTTTTACGATAAAAGTGGTCGAAAGGGTTGAAATAGGGATGAAAGTGTAGCCTCAGAGGGCCATTTTCATTCGTGCAGCTAGAGGATACAGGACGATTTCGTTTGAGGTGTCTTGTATTCTAGCCGGAACTCCTCCCTGAGACCTCAACGCGAAGGTTCTCTCCGTTGTGTATTGGTGGAGAGTCGAGATCCAGGCAAGGGAGATTCAACCGGCTCCGAATGAGATAATAGATTGGCGGTGGGAGATACGCGCCCAGTTGTTTATGAAATGGCGCTCCAGACTGCAAAATTCTAATTCTGGACATAGGACGGTGGAAGCTGTTCGCCTCGTCCTTAAGAAGTGGGTCGAAAGCAAACATGGCGTGCTAACTTCACCTTACTCAGATCCTTTCGGAGCACGGCTGCTTCGGACGGTATTTGTGTATGGCGGCGATCAATGATGTACCATTAATATGAAACGGCTGAGGACACAGCTGATCACATACTCGCAGAATGCACAATCTTTGATGAACCACGATCCCACTTCACCGCGGTGATGAAAGCCGTTATCGGGAGAAAAATAGAATAGAAGGCATCGGAGACTTTCTGTGAAGCAGTAATGTCCCAGAAAGAGGCGGCGGAGCGAGAGAGGGAGGATGACCCTACCTTGCAACCAATGCGCCGCCAGAGAGTGGGGCGTAGGCACCTGGCGCATAACCGCCGCTTCTCCCCTTTATGAGGGCCCGTGATAGTGGATATGGGGAATTCCACTACCCGAATCGCCGGTCCATTCCTAGTGATGGATGGCGTACCCCTAGCATGCCTCTAAGTTTTATATGGGTCTAAAAGACTTGTGATGAATTCGCAATTGCAAACACTCGTGATGTGGTGCTGGTGAAATAATGTGGACGGAGTTCCCAAGGATTTTAGTTAGTAAGTGTCTCATATAAACTAAATCCCCGTAAATTCATGCATCGTCGAAACTTTGAAAATACAGTATATTTTAATAAACCTCAGAGACATTTATTTAACTCCACGCGGACGAAGTCACGGGTAACAGCTAGTTTAAAAATAATCCGCTTATATTAAATCAGGAAAGCTTATAATTATAAGAACAATAAAAATAATTGTCCTTACGCTAAGCAATAATTAATCATTTTGTTAGTTATGTGAGGTTAACTGAGAATTCCAACAACTGTTGGAATAAGCCATGTCTCTGTTATTTAATTTATGGAGTGAAGATACCTTTTTCTGCTTTTTTATAAGATTTGCGTGTTAAGATAATAAATAAATTCTCTATTTTAATATTTATATAAAACAATTTTTGAACATAAGCAGAATATTTTCGCTTCTCATATATCGTCAATATTTATACTACTCTAATATCCCTTGCAGTTTGGGGGCCATGGTGTATTCACTACGGTAGAACCGCAGTAAATTTGCCGTGGATTTTCAGCAATTTTGCCACCGAGGTCCCATTGTGGCTTTGCTGAGATTTGTAAATGGTTCCACTGTAATTTAACAATTAAAATGAATATGTAATATGTAACGGCTTTACAACTTGATTCTCAATCATAAAATACTGGTTTGGTCTATTTCGATTAGATGTATGGATGGATCCATGGTAGAAGCACGATAGATCCACTGTAGAACCAAAATAAACACACGCCACATCCACTATAAAAGCGCCAATGGATTCATCGTTAAACCACACTGAGTCCTCCGTAAAACCACAAAAAAGCCACGGGGGAGCCATGATGGGAAATTGGCTTAAACGCCACTGTGGCTCCACCGTGCCCCGAACTGCGAGGGGTGTCATTTGGAACAAGTGAACAATGAGGCTGACTCGTTTTGTTGTTTTTTTTTTACACCACCCCGTATGTTTTATTTTAAGTATTGTTTGTTGCTAAAATAATTTACATATTTCCGTCTCAATGTCAATTGGTATTATCATTAGCACCCCTTATCCGTCCACTGCTGGACATAGAACTTTTTCAATGAACGCCAAGGCGGTTGATCCTTTGCTACTCGCTGCCAACTTAAACTAGCTACTGCACGGAAAACTTCAGTGGCGCGCGGCCAGGTGAGACCTAGTCGGGGGTCGACCAACGCTCCGTCCCGAACGAGGCCTCCACTCCAGAACCTTATTAGCCCATAACAATCGGTTCTTCTAACCACGTGACCTGCCCACTGCTATCTTAACAAGCTAATCTATTGTACTATGTCGCTTGCTTTAGTTCTTTTCGGACAAAGAAAGTCCGAGCATAGCGCGTTCCATAGCGCGTAGAGTTGGTATACTATTGTGTAGTATTTTTAACAATTTTCTCATCTAGCTGAGATGAGTATTTATAACAATAAATACAATTTTACGCATATAAAAATAATAAAGCGATAAATATCATAATTAGTAAATATAAACATACATCTCAGCCAGACGGAAGCCCTCAGCAAGGGAGACCAAACAGCCGAGGGTTAGGTTAAAAGGGTGAGAAACCGGTGGACGATGCAAGCGGTGTCTAGAAGCACCGCTTTTTGCATTTGAGCTATTAGAGTATGCTTAAATGTAAAAGCGTATACTATTTATTATTTTCCTATTATTGATATAAATTTATTCTGAATAAGGTTTTATACCTTGTTCAGAATAATGGTTCTTCATTGGTCATTATAATCTCATATTAATATTGCTTTATGGATTAATGTCAAGTAATTTACTAATTTCTTCATTAAATTATTCTTTCCGTCACCAATTTTAAAAACATAATTAAACAAGGTTTATCCTTTATAACATCATTTTAGTTAGTCTAGAGGCAAACACTTATAATACTAATGTTTTTTGTACTTAAGACTTAGGGTAACGAAAACGAAGTCTCATTCAAACCCTTAGGGTAACGAAAACGAAGTCTCATTCAAACCCTGTCAAAAGGAATGCAAAAGAATAACTGATAGAATATTACGCTATTACAGTCTTTAAAATAAAAAAACCTTTAATGGCTAAAAATTATTGTGATTGAATATTTTACCTAAATACCATAATAACATTTACAAATGCCACTAAAAATATTTTATTCGTAATTATTGCACTTTTAAACCATTATTTATCATGGAAATTCAAAAAACTTTAATTACTTTATATATTTTATTGCTTCAACCTAAGTGTGATATTGAATGTTTCAGTCAGTTCACTTATAACGCTAAAATGTATAAGCCTTATATATAACCTGCAAGATGTTTGATCTTGAAATGACAATACAACTCGTACTTTAATGAGTTTAGAAGGCAATGTTTAACTTGATGTTTATTCTACGTACACTTTGACTCAGACTTACAATGGTAAGGAGTTTGTTGCTCTCCTTATTTTCCTATTGTTTCATTTAGTGGAAAACAGTCGATTTAATAGAAAATGACACATGATTTTTTTGCAAAAGGGCAAAGTTTAAACAATTGAAGGTTCTAAGAATAGATTTTTTTCCTTTTTTTCCCTTATAGCTACTGTGACCGAAAGGAAAATTGACTATGTGAAAAAACTAAATTAGAAGAAGAGATTTTTGGTGCATGTATTTCGTTTACGTACTATCGCCTAGACTTGATACTGTAGGTAACATTATATAGGTCTATTATAGGGGTGCTTATTAGGTGCACTAGGCATTGCGCATCTATAAATTTGTAAATCTTGTTTTTAATAATTTTCATATTAATTATTACCGAATTTATGAAATATGAATAAAAAAATATATTGTCTTTAAGGGCTAAATGATTTGCGTGATTACGTAGAACTTTTAAATAAACATAAATTGACCCCAACAACGGAGATTTAATAAAAAATTATTAATTCACAGCAGACTTAAACAACATTAAACTGCAAACCCGTTCAGTTACTTCTATTAAGTATTTTTTTATTTGAGTTTGTTGGACGAATCATGATATCACTGGAATCTGGAACCCTAAAGTCCCATTACTAAATATTTATTTTGTCGTACCGCAGGCATGTGAACGCCATATCATAAAAAATAAACTACTATCCAAGAAATGACAGTAGATTTAGAAAGGCTAAGGCTAAGGTTTTAATGACCATATCATCATCATCAGCCTGTGTCAGTCCACTGCAAGACATAGGCCTCCCCTTATTCACGCCACCGCTTCCTATCTTCGGCTAATATCGTCCAGCCCACACCAGCCATTTTGCGAATGTCGTCACTTCATCTTGCCGCAGGGCGTCCCACACTACGTCTGCCGAGCATCGGTCTCTACTCTAGAACTTTCCGACTCTAGCGGTCGTCAGTTCTACGGCTTATGTGACCGGCCCACTGCCACTTCAGCTTACTAATCCGGTGAACGGTGACAATGGTTTTCTGACGGATCACATCATTTCTGATGCTGTCCTTCAGAGATACTCCAAGAATAGCCCTCTCCTTAGCCCGCTGAGCGACTTTAAATTTCTAAGCCAGTCGAACCGTAAGTTCCAAATCTCGGTACCGTAGTAGTACCGTAATGGGTAGGATGCACTGATCGAAGACTTTCGATTGACTAATATTTAATTAAAGAGAAACTATAAAACAAGTGTCTGCTTTATATTTCTAATATTAAGAGTACTGCATGAAATTAATAATAAACAAAAGAAGTTTTACGTCAACAAAAGTTCACATTGTGATGCACTTGTATCTATATCAAAAACAGAAGTGAATATGAAGGTTACAATAAATTTATTTCCTAATGTAACAGAAGGTACTTTAACACGTTTTTTTATAAGATTTCAATATTGGTACGAAGTAATAATAAATTTCCTTACACAATTACGAAAAATTCTAACGAGTTTACATACCACGTACGTAAGACAAAGATAAATTACTAATAGTTATATTTTTGTATTCATTTAAACAGCAATTCTTGCGTTGGGAATTTTAAAAACTTTAGGATAAGACCGATTAACTATTTTTAAAAATTGGATTAACAAAAAATTATTGAACTTACAATTATTACTTATATTGCCTATTACTTTTAATTCCAAACGTCTACTTAAAATAAATAGTGTTCAGAATGTTATTTATTAAGGGTAAAAGGAAAAATGCCGAAAATATACTATTGAAGACCTTAAATCCGCTTTTGGGTGAAGCGGGAGAGCAGCGTGCCGCTTAACACTCAACAATGATATCAAGTGTCTGCCAGAAGCCTTAAGCTAAGTAAAGTATGTGACTTGAATATTATTGGAAGGTATCGGCAATAACGCACTCAAGCATTGAGGGGATTTTTATAGACTATGATGTACATTGTTAACTAAAGCTTTTAACATATAAGAAAATAAAAAAAAAGATTTTACAACCACATTCGAGCAATATCTACAAAATAATTCATTACACTTATGATGTATACATATTTATATTATATAAACAAAAATATTTAATTCGGGCTAAACAAACGATGTGTACTATTCGCGTAAGTAAAAACAATTATAAATTTGTTTTTATTTTGGTCCCTTAAATAATATTTTACTAGAAACTACTTTTTAGTTATTGGCTATTGCGAGTAGGTAGGTGTGTTTCAGTAAATTTATTCTCTGACATAATTTATATATCACGATAGATTTAAAACGTCCTAGATTTACGCTGGGGGCTGATATTAACGGCTTTATTTTATAAATTGCTTAGTTTTGATAACCGCGTTCAAAGCGGTGAAGACTAGCTAGAAAGGTATAACATAAAACAAAACTTTTTAAAGAAATGTTAAAAAACCAAATAAGTGGAATGCCAATAAAAGCCCCACAGAATTTTAACAAGAACTTCAATAAATACTATAAGGGAACGTCCCATCTTTATGAATATTATACCATAATTTATTTTGTTAATTGCCTTGATGTTATGGTAACTTTTCTAGAGTAGAGGATATATAAACTGAAGAAAAGTGGTAAGCTAATATATTAGCAAATGCAGTATCCGAGGAAGCCGAGCAGTTTCTATTTTTTATCTGTGCAAGAATTAAAGAAAGAACTTTGCTTTTATCCCAACTGCATTGCCAAACACTTCACTGGAATCACCACCTTCATTTTTTTTGTTTCTTTCAATTTATATAATTTAAATGACAGACATTTGCAAGCCAGTGGCAATGTTTATGAATGAAACTTTATTATCGTATATAAGTCTTCACGAGTGTTCTTATGTTCAATAAACCTTCACGCAACTCAGAGATAAACTTAAACTTTGTAACATACATAATTGTACTTCTTGAATTTTTATTACGTTTAAAGAATAGCCCACAATAAGCATTTTAGTGATATATTAAAACAAATCAATGAGGTACAATCAAAGCTCATTTAAGGTGATGCGGTGTAAGTTAACATAGAAGTTAATGCCTTCAAAAAATTCTTCAGTCTGTGTGCGTAAACTATGTCATACACAACATTTTACTTAAATGAATATGGCGATCGCAAAAATCGCGGGACAGTTTCGTGCAGAGAGCACTTTGTTACAAGTTGTGTTGCGTATATTAGTATATACAGTGTTGAAGTCGGTCACATTTTTTTGATAAAATTTTACTTGTTTACCTTTTAAATTTGTGTTCGAAGTTTTTTAACTTCAATACTAGTAAAGATTCCCAATTCTCTATTAAATAACTCATCATTATGACCTTTTTGTAAATAAAACATACGTATAAATTGTTGCTTGCTCCTTTCATTGATATATTTATTTGAATATTTAACATAACAAAGGATTTCATGATCATATAACGTGAATAACCCAAAGTTAAAGTTCTCCTAATGACAAAACTTGGAAAACTTTATGCCAACGTTCCGTAACGAGTAAGAACGAAAAGACTTATCGCTGTAAATCGTGACACCAGAAAATTTTAAGAGCAATGATGCTGTAATGTTCTAAAATGTTATTATTCAACTTTTCTTGTTTTAAATGAAAAAAAAATAAATATATTTATTTATACAGTTTGCTTAAAGGCTTATCTAACTTATAAGCACTGACTGCGAAATACCACTGCGGTGCCGATATCTGCCGCTAGTCAGTAATATCTTAACAATGCCGTCTTTAAATTTCAGGGGCACCGTAGTCAACAATTTCTGAGGAAACGAGATGTAACCTCACATATCTCGGAGCGGTTTGAGTTTTGTGGCGTAATACGCTGCGTTTCTTATAGGCAGGAAGTATCACTTACCATCAGGTAAACCTCCTGTCCTATGAATTTTATCAATAATAACCAAATCTGATTATCATAAATATTAAAACAAAATAATCTAAAATCTAAATATTCTGG
This sequence comes from Lamproptera curius, assembly GCA_029286875.1. Lineage (NCBI taxonomy): Eukaryota > Metazoa > Arthropoda > Insecta > Lepidoptera > Papilionidae > Lamproptera > Lamproptera curius. Next base: position 922,196 of record JAGSMT010000107.1, on the reverse strand, counting down.
TTCTTGTCCCCTTTTAGTCTATCCTGTGCTTTGTTTATTTATGTTTTCAATATCTTATTTTGACTTATAAGATTGGGTAATAAAACAAGAGCAATAAACTTTTATTCACCTATTAAATTAAGCGAGACTTTCCAGTGTCATGACATATGCCCATGGTTATGGGCAGACTAAGGTGAGATATGTATTTCGAATATAGGATATTATTAATTTAATGTTTGACGCATCATTATATTTTCTTTTTGCTTAATGATATCTTTAGATATTTCTCTTATATGCGAGAATAGTGTACATCCATACTAATATTATAAGTGCGAAAGTAACTCGGTCTGTCTGTCCATCTTTACTGTCTAAACTATTAAACCATTTTGATGAAATTTGGCTATTAAATATTGCGATAAAAGTTAAAGGGGTTGAAAAAGAAGATGAAATTTTATATGGAAATCGTCTATGGAAATTTTACGTCTTGATGCTCAAAACGATCTCGAAGCGGTATTTTTTTCTAGCTATTTTGTAGTTTCAAACTGTACAGGGTTGAACTAGGGACTGAAAAGGCGATGTAAGTCACTATGAAAATTCGTTATCATCGAAGCAAAAGCCATAAAACTTTGTATCTAATAATAGGCATATACAATAAAAAAATCTCATTTGTATTATACAATACAGTATATTTCAATACACCTTGTGGACATTTCAAGGCGGAAGGAGTCGCGGGTAACAGCTGGTTATTAAATAAAACAATTGGTAAGAAGTTTTTTGTCTTCATTTTGACTTAAACAAAGACTTAATTTTAAAAATTAAACTCGAAATATGACAATACATCTCAGCCTATTCCATAACCAGGTTACCTTTTAAGCGCTTGCAACCTTTTGTTCAATAATAGTAACATTTACTACAATTGCTTTATACAAAACTAGCTTTAAACCTTTTAGATCAACCCTATTACAACAAAACTGCCAGAAAAATGTGTACAAGGCAACCTGTTAGACCTTCAATAACAATTTGACAGGCGGATATGATACACTAACAGTGCAGAGACGGATACCCATAAACAAGGATAGGACTGTCTTCAATAACTTATATCTTAATTTTCTTGATGAATTGTTTTTAAAGGTTAAGTTTAAACGTAGTTTTTTTATTAATCAGCCACGAACAGAACTATAGCTTAATATTATGTTAAGCAGAACTATACCCTCTACCATAGGAATAGAATCAACCATATTTCCAAAGTAACTAGCGCCGTGTTATCAATTTTTAAAATACGTTTTTAAAATGAGCTTAATTAGAGTATTTTAATTAACAATGTGATTTTCGACTATCTATCTTTTGTTGTTATCATTTTTATGTAAATATACAAATATGAACTTGTAGAATAACTGTCGCAAGACTTAATATAAAAAACATATAATGTTAGATGATAGAAAAATGAGATGCCGATACATTAAATCACTAACACAAGATTAAATAAAAATTACATATCACGACTTTATAATAATAAAAGTACATCTTTTCTAAATAAAATTATAATAAATATCAAAACATATTTGTCAACAGCAATAAACAGTTTCACATAATCGTGTTAATAAATCAGTTGAAATACCATGCGAATCACCAAGTTTGTTACTCAACTTGTATCAATGGGTATAAACAGATCAAACTACTCAAAATATAGTTAGAACATTGCTCTGTAGTGTGTGTGTGCGAACTGTGCTATCTATTAGACATCGTGTCGGTAGTCAGAGAAGTAACAAGTATTGACTCAGTTCAGAACTAAGTAGGTCGGCTAGAAGTTGTACGCTTCTGATTCGAGAGCTCTCTGAAGGAGATATAACCTGTATAGATATAATAATATACCTACATGTATCAACTTTTGTACGTTACGTTTTTAACATAATAATAAATCCAACCAAGCATCCCAACCAAGATTTAACTTCAGAAAGAAAGATGTACAATTGTCCTTTAGTATTTCTGAATAGTACTTGGGCCGATGTGAATCCATTATGAAATATTTATAAGTATACAAAACATTTATATGCAATCTATTGTAGCGATTGTTTAGAGTTAAAACGTGCTAACAATATTGGGTTCCAAAACTACAACGAAACATGTGATTAATAAACAACACAGATTATAAGTAGATTTTTATTGGCTTATGTTTTTTATTGGAACATTTAATTACTTATGCTAAAAATTTCAAAAACGGAGAAGTGAATGCCAAATAGGACGATTCAAAATTGTATTTCTTTCTTTTTTTATCGTGTTGCAATCAATTCTCACATGAAGATAAAAAAACACCATTAGAACTTTATTATTAAGAGGTTTAATTTGTTGTTAGAAATGTAATACGTGTAATAATCATTACCACCAATTATCATTGGTACGCAAACCACTAGGCAAAGCTTATATATTTTAATCATTTTAAAAAGCGGTCAGTATTAACTTTATCCTTTACGGTCTAATTTAAAACCACTTTCCAAACTGACTTTAACAAGTTTCGATAGTTGAATCAAGCATTCTTAAATTTCAATGGTATATAATTAGTTAATTTTACTTAAGTGAATTTTGAAATCATGAAATGTCATGTTATATATCCTGTTATATTACGAGTATATTCTGCGGAGACGAAGGGGTTTTCCAGTAAATAAAAGCGACGTGCACCACGACTCTATGAAAGCTTAGATAATCTTCAGTACAATATCTGATGTAACTGCCTCCGTAGCCTAGTGGTAGTTTCGAATCCTGCGGGGACTCAACAAATTTTCATTGTTGTTTCCTAGTTGGTTAGTGCAATTTGGGCCGATCACCCAATTGTCTGAAAAGTAAGATGATACATGCGTCGTATGGGCATGTAAAAAGTCGGTCCACCCACCAAACCGCATTGGACCAGCGTGGTGGGACCAAAAACCCCCTGAATGGAGTAGACGTACATTAGGGGAGGCGTATTTCCAGCAGTGGACTAACACAGGCTGATGATGATGATAGTTAAAATGTAAATAAGTTTATCTTAAATGCAATAAAGTGAGAGTTGTGTTATATATAACCCAGGATTCGTCAAAGCCTTTATTTCTTTTACTGTTTCAAAAATAACCAAAGATCTATAAGTTGTAGCTCATACGTTATGGTGTAAAATAAACGATTATTATTTACAGTTTAGGCAGCAGCCCATAATGTACCTATCACCAACTTCCAAATCACCTGAAAAGGCACGTACAAACCCTTAAAAGTTAGACAGTTACCACAAATTAAACGTCAGATAATACGTTCTCAACGTTTAATTCGTGGTCACTGTCTAAAATTGTTGATAAATTCAACGCTTCCTTTATTTTTGTTTAATAAAGTATTTAAAGCTGACCATGCATGTTAATCTTTCGTAACGGTTATTCGGAGTTACAACGTGCATACACTATTATGTTACAAAATTAAGGTGTAAAATGAGAACGACTGATTATGAAATAACTTAGTAATGATAAATTCTAAGTTTCTTTTCTATTATTGGAATATTGATTAGTTATCAAGTCATTGTAAGAAATCATAGAAAAGATTTACGATTTTTTTACTACCATGCAATTTTTCAAATATTCAGCTATCAGAGAATAGATCGATGTTTAGTCATAATCGACTAGAAATACAGATTTAATCAGCATTACATCTCATTCTTCGATAGGAATCCATTTGCTCGATACAGTCAATGTAATGAAGAATCCATAAGACGTTTAATGTTTTTATGTACAAGCATGACGCACGTTTTAATTTTCTAATTCAGAGCTGTACGATGATTTGCCTTATTCTTTCGATTGTGGACAAACAATCTAGTTCCTAGCCATTAGTAAATTCCATTGCTCAGGATGATAAATTAACCAAATCCATACAAGGAATTTAGATACGTTTACAGGCATTTATGTAACAGAATGCTGAGTTCGCACCCTTTTAAAATTTTCTAATGTCACGAGCTGTAGCGATAAGACTTGCCCTTATTCTTTCCGGATTGTGGACGGAAACAATCTGAAAGTTCTGCCATTAAGATAAAGTTCGCTCTAGTGTGCTTTCAGTGATGATAAATTTTCATTACCCCAAAAAATACAAGGATATATTTTAGATACGTTTACAGAGCATTTATTCCAGTAGAAAAAAATTCGGCTGAGTTTCTGTTACCCTTTTTAACAAATTCAAATTCAATTCAAATATCTTTATTCAATATAGAAGTATAACACTCGCTTATTGATTGTCAAGGACGCTACCACCGGTTCGGATGGGACGCCTCCGAACTGAGAAGAACCGGCGAAAGAAACCCAGCGGGCCTATTTTGTCATCTTTTAAAATAATCAAATATATACATATAAATTTTCTTATGAGCTACATACAGTTCTATCATACTTATATTATACTTGAAAAAGCCTTGAGCGAGCATTCCATTACCAGGCTGTGTTATCATTTATAAATTAATTTATGTTCAATAACCTTTAACACATAAGCGTTCCTTTACTACTTTTTTTAATTTATTAAGAGTTAAATTCTGATTTTGTTGTAAAAACGTATACATTGTCCCATAAAAGACTTACTTATTCTTTGCAGTCTAGTTGCTGGAAGAATTACATTATGTTTGTTCCTTATATCTATGTCATGTGCATCACAATGTCTTAGGAAATCATGCCTATTTTTTGCACATATATCAAATTTTCAAATATGTATTAAGAACTAACGATCATTATTTTTATTTAATTTTATTTCTGTGTTCTTAATGATTCTTCGGGGCCCAGGTTATAGACTGCACCAATTGCACGTTTTTGGAGGACAAAGATCGTATTAGTATCCGCCGCATTTCCCCACAGCAGAATGCCATAAGACATAATACTATGAAAATAGCTGAAATACACTAAACGAGCTGTCTCCACATCAGTTAATAATCTAATTCTTTTTACTGTGTAAACTGCAGAGCTTAGCTTACTTGCTAGCCTATTAATATGGGGGCCTCATTGAAGTTTTGCATCCACAGTTATTCCTAGAAATACAGTTGATTCAACTACATCTAACGCCTCCCCATCCATAACCACTTTAAATTTACCATGCTTCACATTAGGGAGTCATGAATCTAATACATTTTGTTTTCCTTTGGTTTAATAGCAAGCTATTAACACTAAACCAATACGCTACTCTACAGAGAGTATTATTTACATCGTCATTTATTGACGTATGTCGTTTAATTTTAAAAATCAATGAGGTATCATCTGCAAATAATACTATATCTTCGCTATTGTTTATCACACATGGTAAGTCGTTTATATAAATGAGGAAGAGAAAAAGCCCAAATATGGATCCTTGATCCATATTTACCGGGGCCCCGGGAGATCTTTACCATTTACGTAAACCCTCCTGAATTGATGGCTCAGGTACGAAGACAGAAGGTTGGAGGCGGTATTTCTTATACCATAGGAGTAATTTCCTGACCAGAGTCTCATGGTGTACACAATCAAAAGCTTTTGAGATCACAGAAAATGTCTAAAGCATACTGCGATGCTTCCCAAGCCTCATGCCTGCGCAATTGTTGAACGATTCTAGTGAATCCATACTGCTTTTATTTAAAAGACAAATGTTAGTAATAGTTTTTCAAATAATTTACTTAGTAATTTATTTTAATTTATTTAGTAAGAGTTTTTCAAATAATTAACTAAGAGTAGGCAGTATAGATATTGGTCTAAAGTTATTAGTGTCCGTATTACATCCTGATTTAAATATCGGAATAACTTTGCTATGCTTCATTAGGTCAGGAAATTCGCCCCTTCTAATACTAATATTGAATATTTCTGCTATGTGAGGTGATATTACATCGATAATAGATCTTATCACCTTAACAGATATCCCCCATAGGTCTGTAGTTTTTTTATATCTAAAGTTTTAAATGTACTTACAACATCTCCGGTACTTACGTCCGTAAAATTAAAATTCTCTGTACATCCAATGGTATTATCTCTTAATAGAGACTCAGCAATTGTTGGAGAAGATAAAAGTGACTTGGTAGTAGAAACTGGAATGTCCGAGGAGAATTTTTCGAAATAAGTAGCAACATCTTCGTCAGCTTCTATATGACGGTCATCAATCATCATCATCATCATCATATCAGCCTATGAAAGTCCACTGCTGGACATAGGCCTCCCCCATGAGCCGCCAAAAAGTACGATCTTGAAGACTTCCCGCATACTTGCACAGGTCGTCACTCCATCTCGTAGGGGGTCGTCCCACACTGCGATGGCCAGTACGAGGCTGCCACTCGAGAACCTTTTTCCCCTATCGATTATCGGCTCTACGAGCTTAGATGGCCGGCCCATTGCCACTTTTAGCTTAGCTAACCTTTGCGAGCTATGTCGGTCACCATGGTTCTGCTGGATGTCTGTATTACGCACTCTATCACGCAGAGAAATTCGAGCATAGCCCGCTCCATAGCTCGCTGAGTGACTTGGAGCTTCCTCATACGGCCAGCAGTGAAGGATCACGTCTCAGTTCCGTAGGTCATCACTGGCAACACGCACTGGTTGAAGACCTTAGTTTTTAGACATTGAGGGATATCGGACAAGAGGATACGTCTAAGCTTCCCGAAAGCTGCCCATCCGAGTTGGGTTCGTCGATTGACCTCTGCGTCGATGTTGGACTTACCTAACCGGACCGGTCATCAATATTTAGAGTTATTTTAGAGTTGCTCTTAGTACCTCTTCCAGTTTCACTGTTTATTATATTCCAAGTCATTTTTATTTTGTCTGATGAATTTTTATTTTTTTCTTTGATATAAAAAGATTTTGCAAAAGTACAAACTTTTTTAAATATATTTGAATAGGCACTGACATGTGCAACAAAGGACTTACTATGATTATATTTTTTTTGACTGTAAAGCTCATATAATCTTTGCCTGCTTTTGTGAATTCAAACTATTGCCCATTCACTAAAAGCTACAGAACCCTTTGATTTAGCCGTTTTAGAAGTAAATATTGATTTAAATTCTTTCCTTATAAAAGCGAATAATTTATTATAGAGCCCATGTGGGTTATCGTTATACTGTAAATAGTCAATTTTTGTCGATTATCCCATCGGGCTATGAGACTGAAAAAGAGGGAGTGCACCTAGATTTGCGATAACACTGTTCACTAAAATATCTCCTGCGTATATGTCTGGTCTTTAATTTACATTTGTTCTTTTTTTTAGTATATTTGTATTGTGGTCCTAACAAATAAGAGCGAAATCACTTTGTAATCGCTTCTAGTTAGAAAAGTCAATGATAAATAGAAATCTAAATTCAGTGTACTTTCTTCAAGTATAACTATCGTTAACTTAAGATAACTCAGGAAACCTCAAATGGTTCAGATGTCAGGCACAAGATTGACTATTCATAACTTACAAAGGAGCCAATCACGCAGCGGCAACTTTCAATCCCCCGAGACAGGCACGTCTTCACACTTCCGACTTGATCATTTCGAGTATCTTACGAAAAGAGCAAAATGAAACAAAATTATTGTCCATAATTTAATAAGTAACAATTTTTTTTACCAGTATTTATTTCGTATCAATACTACTGCTAAGAAAACGTAAGTGTTGATTTCTTCTCAAGTAGTGCAAATTTATTGCTGGTGCTGAAACTTTGACATCTGTCATGCAAATATGAAGGCGGACTATATGAAAATACAGATGCGGATTTAATTTTTTTTTCTAAGTTTAATTTTATAAATAATGACGTGGTTATTAACACTGTTTTTATTAAAACAATTAAACGGTTTTCTGTTCAAATTACTAAGTAATCATATGTAAGTACTAACATAAACATGAAAAAAAAACAATTCAAAAATACGTAATTCTATTAAGAATATTGCAGCTTTCTCTGAGATGATATTCTTCAATAGTTACTTCTCTAAATTGTTGGCTATTGTGCAAGCGCACTTGTCAAAAGCTCTTTAGTTTAGTATGTAACTGGTCCATAAACTGCTTTTATTGGTGGCGATATTTTATTTAATACAACAAAGGAAACACGTAACAAGCACTATTATTATGATCCATTATAAACTTGATCAATAACAAAAAGTTAAAAACGTAATTTATCAGAACTCGTACTTAATGGAAAATGAACATTTTGTTAACAAAAGAAAATAGCTAAGATTCAAAACGCTAGGAGGCGTGCCATTTAGCCAACGCGTTCATTGTCTTGACATGCTAAATTATTACATATTTGTAACGAATCCGCATCCGCAAAAACTTTGTATTGGTCATTGAAATTTACGGATGCGAATGCGAATGTTCCGCATTTACGCATGCTTCTGCGACACATCCTTGGTAGTGTACACCTTACCGTATTATAGTTTGAAACACGTATCTTATAAAATTATAAAAATCATTTTTGAAAATATTCCTATTATCGATACTTAAATTCATCTACAAATCGTATAGTACAAATCCTATAGGGTAAACGAATAAAAGATCATGCATTATACTTATGATTAAAATTGTATACTCTCTACCCGTTTAATTACAATAATTACTACAATGATTTAGAGAATAGCAACTTCTGGTTGTGGACAATGGATAAAATGTTTTTACATTTTAATTATTAAGTGTTTGCTGTTGTAAGCAAATTTAGGAAAAAATATTCAAATTATAATTGATAATCGATACAGTTCGATGGATTTCATTGCGTTTAATTACTTTGCAATTATTTTAAATTATCCCCGACGATTCATATCACGAGACCGTCTTTAATTAGTAATTGTAGAGTAATTAAACGCAATTCGCGCGTATTCTTTATCCTGTATAGTATTCACATAAACAACAAGAAGTATTAAAATATAAAATTAAATATGTAGTTTAACGCACATGGCGCAGATTAATTATGCTTGTTTAAGCATTGTTGGCTGTAAACTGCTAAATTTATAGATATAAACATTTAGTGTTGGAATTTTCTCTCAAAGAATAGTCTAAATTTTAATTTATCTTTGATAAACATACTAGTAAATTTGTTAAACATGTGTAAATATGTCATCATATGTGTTTATGAACTTTATTGTTAAATTAAGCTGTTTATGTTAAGACTAGCATAGAAGCAATGTCCGCGAGATATGTTTAAATGAACTGTATATAGCAATATCAATAAAGTGTTTTAATTGTATATGTCTATTATGACACAAAATGTCATTGTTATTATTCCCACGATGACTTTTAGCCTGTAGTTCCTGCCGGTACAGTTTGAAACTACAAAATTGCTCGAAAAAAGCCTCTTTTCAAGTATCTATACACAAAATTTCTCCATATTATGATCAACAGACACGATTTCCATAGAAACTTTCATCCCTATTTCCTTTCACTTTATACCACTTTTATCGCAACAATCTATAACCTATGTCCTTTCTTGGAATCTATCCTAAGTATGTACCAAATTTCATTGAAATTGGTTCAATGGTTTTGACGGTAAACGCGGACAGACAGACAGACAGAGTTACTTTCGCATTTATAATATTAATATAGATTAAACATTAAAATGCTTATAAGTTTTGTCACAACTTATGTTTAAAGCTGGCAAAAATAGCACACAAAAAGTGTACGTTAAAATAAATAGTTATTAGATGATAATACGTTACTAACTAAAATGAAAATAATCATTTACTTAAATTAAAAAATTCTTTATTTAATTTTATCTTGCTATCTAGCACTTATGAATGTCCGTATACCAACGTTCATAAAAATTGTTTATATCAACGTTCGTAAGTAAATTACATCGAAGCAATATTACGGAAAAAATATAGTTACACCTGACTATTAATTACTTAGTTGAAAATTTTGATAGAATAATAATAATATAAAATTTATTTTGTTCTGTTCAGTCTAAACTATTTCTGCCCCCATGCACAACTTATATTTTATCGGTGAGCAGAACTGTCTTCGATCATATACGCTTTATCTTATCAGTCTTACAAAGTCTTCTGTTGATTATAGGCTTCCCATTTGAGATTCCAAAGGATATTATCCTGTGCCGCCAGCATACATTGACTGCCTGCACATTTGCACAGGTCAACAATCAATCTCGTGATGGATCGTGCTACACTGCGATGGCCAGTATGAAGCTGCCACTGGAGAATATTTTTCCCCAACGGATGTCGATTCTACGAGTAAGGTTGCCGTCCCATTGCCACTTCAGCTTGCTAACTTTGCGAGCCATGTCGGTTCCCACAGTTCTGCTACAATCCTAATTCACAAAGAAATCCGAGCATAGCTTCATAGCGCGCGGAGTAACCTGGAGGTACCCGCGCCGACCACGCCTCAGAGCCATAGGGCAACGCACATTTGTTAAAGACCTTAGTATTTAGACATTAAGGGACATTAGTTAAAACTTCATATTTTTTAAATAGTAAATATTTTGTGCCAATATGCTATGAGAGTCAATATAAAGGTAATAAATAAATAATTGGGGAGTGAAACAAAGAACCAACTAGTCTCAAACGAAACCAAGCTTGTACTATGACAACTATGATGATATAATGACTGTAAAATACATAAACATATCTTATGTATTTACATATAATCATATATATACCCAAACAAGATAACGACACTACACACCTATCACACAATATTTTGTTCGTGGTGGGAATCGCGCTACCCGAACCAGTTGTTCAAAAGTCAGGGGTACTGAACACTTCGCCATGCGGATCGTCTAAATATGCTGTACACAAAGCAAATATTTTCACAAAAGCTGAATATTTTTATATCTACAAAAATAGTGAACTAAATCGGCTTGGAAGACAGATTTTTATGAGTTCAGCTCTAATTGAAAACTCGGAGAGGTTGATAGAAGATCAAATGACGTGCAATTAAATGCAATAAACTCGACTTGATCTTATAATACTCTCTTTACCTCGATACCATTAATGTGTGTAACCTAGGGAACGGCAGTATTTATAGTATTCAATATAGTATTCGGCAGTATTCCTTTTTAAACTAAAATATTTTCATCAATCTTATCCAATCTATAAGAAAAACATATTAACTATCCTAGACGTCATAAACTAACTCTACACAAAGAGATACTTAAGCAAAATATCTTTTTCCCTTTCTACAATCCTTCCTGAAACTAACCGCAATCTTATAACTGTTCACGCGTGTCCTGTGTTCAAATATGTAAAACTTATTCTGAACTTAATAATCATTTTGGGATTCATCATTTTCAATATTTAAATCTATGATGTATGTCTATTGATTTCTTTCCTTCTGCTGATTATAAAAAGTTATGATCAATTTTAGTGTGTCATAATTATATTAAAACAAAATTTTAATTTAGTTATTTTAAACAGCTTGGTCCCTTTTCAATGAGGAGTTCGTACTACAGTACTACAAAGTCAACCATAACTGCTATTTCTGATACAAAGCAGCAATGACAAAACATTTTGGCGTTGCGCTTTAGAGGCCTTTTTATTCAATATCAGAGAAAATATTATTGTGGCTCTTATACTGCATTTCTGCAGATTATTACTTTTCATAAGGTTTAAATTATAGAACAAAAAAAATATTTAAAAAAGTAATTGTAAATTTATTGCCTTTTACAATCTACTTTATATGTGATTAAGTAAAATTGTTTAATACATACAAAAAAGTTTTAAATTCAAATGTTTGCAGATATCTTTCATTATAAATAATTAATTTATAGACTGAACTTTCAAACTATCGGTCTTTTATTAAGCAAGTAATTTTATGGTTAAAAACTTGTCATAGGCGCCGCACTATAGGACGCGCCGCTTGCAGCTGTCACATTTGCTTTCATCATAAATCTGTAACAGAAGAAAAACATACCTTTTTAAGCAAATATTTTTGAATTATAGTAAGTATAAAATAATGCGATAATTTAATATCTGAACATTGGAAGTTAATATTACCTTCGTTCGCAGATGAAACTTAAAACTGTCTAGAAATGGATCAGCAGTTCTCGTTGTCTTGGAACAATTTTCACGGAAACTTAAGTAAAGGATTAGCCGGTTTACTTGGGAAAGGCGAATTTGTTGATGTTACCATAGCAGTTGAGGGGCACTTACTACAGGCACACAAAGTGATACTATCAATATGTTCACCGTATTTCAAGAAAATGTTTCAAATGAACCCCTGTCAACATCCAATAGGTAGTTATTTGTCGTAATCTTTTACCAAAACCAAAATTTAATGGAAAATTTGAAATAATTTAAAACGTATAATTGGAGGCTTTTCATGCTCTTCACTTTAAGTTAGCATTACAATACTCAAATTATTTTTTTCTTTATAATTTTGTTAAGTCTTATCTGTAAAAATTTAGATTCATGTAAATCTTAATTGTCTTTAGTATTGTTAAATGAATTATATTTCAAAATTATCTATAATTTCTTATTTCCTTTCTCATATTTTATTTCAGTTGTATTGAGGGATGTCACTCACAAGGCAATGAAGGACCTGTTACAGTTTATGTATCACGGTGAGGTCAGTGTTAAAAGAGAAGACCTTACCAGTTTCATAGGTACAGCTGAAGTTTTGCAAATTAAGGGATTAACAAATAAAGAGGTGATTAATATTATTAATGTTGTTTTTTAACTTAATTTTTAGCTTTGCATGGGAAAGTAATTGACTAATATCTTACAGCCAAAGAATCTAAATTGTGAATAAACAAAGTAACAAAACTAAGCACTATATGTTGCAAATGTATTGATGTGCCACCAATAAGCATCACTTTTCATATCATTATTTACCAATAAGACGGCCATTGTTTGAAGGGCATTCTAGCCAGCGTATTTACTGGGTAAAGAAGACGTAACATCCTGTCCCTTGGTAGCCTCTGCCTTGGTTATACCCCTGGATATTGCCGATGTTAACAGGCATAGGTGACCACTTTCCGTTTTGTAGCCCCACTACTTGTCTGCAACTAAAATTAAAAACAGAAAAAGTTATAAAAGCACCTTATCTTGTCTCATGAGTAACTCTAAACACATCAAAAAGTGCATTGGTCTATAGCCATGCACAGCAATTTATGTTTTGACACCATGTAAACTTGTTTGTCAATATACTATTGTTATATGAAGTGTTATTTGGTTGAAGCCTACATAATTTACAGAGATATGTTTATTCACCTCTGTTGAAGATTTTCTGAGACATAAAAAAGTAAATGTCATTGCATATTAAATAATTAGCTATTATATATTTCATAATTATTATATTTATGAAAAGAAATAGTTTATGTGTTTCAGAAGATATTATGAAACATTTTCTGTTTCTAAATAATTAATAATAAGACATCTGCTTTTTTGATAGTTTCATTTCTATTTGTACTTTTTAGAAATTTCATTAGAAATTTTTAAAATGCGTACAAAGAAAGTTATAGCAAGAATAATAATAGAGAAAGTTTTCAATACAAATTTCCCTACACTAGCAATATATTTTTTACTATGGTTTTAGTTTAATGGTGAAGTATAATTGCTAACCATTAATTTTTCCAGAATGTGGATGAAGACAATTCAAAAGGGAAAGAAATACCCCAACCAAGTGTGGGCTGCCATAATGATAGCCCTGATGCCGAATCCTGCACATCAGATAACTATGATAATAGCAATAATGAGTTGGCAGAAAATAATGAGCTTGCATTACTTAAACAACGGGAATTCATAGAAAAACTTCATAGGCTTAGCCATTTGAAGAGGAAATCTGAGGAGTTTCTGCAGCAAACATACTACTCCGATTTCCTAAACTCGGAGAAACGTACAAAAATCAATGACAAAGTAGTATACAACAAAACAAACAACCATTTGCTCCAAAACAACCACTATGACAGTTTAAAGAGTGCTTATAATGAGAGACCCGTTGATATTACACCTTCTCTTAATATGAGTAATCATAAAACTAATATAGATAAAGAAATAAATGATGCAAGTAATGAACAGCAACTAATCACTAATACACTAGAGTTAAAAACGGAGTGTGAAGATGTTGACATTATCGTAACCGATCCGGCCATTTGTACCACTCCAAAGAATTATGAAGACGGTAGAGATGGAAAGAATAACACCTCCGCTACAATAGAATATCAGTCACCACAAGATAGTAAGTATTTTTGATTTAAAATTTGGAATTGATGTAGCATGTGTACATTTTTTTTGTCTCACAATCACATTTACTGTTATTATTCATCATTTTTCACACGTAAATTTAGTTTTGTATTCTATGTTCATTAAATGTTCTTTGTTTAATATAGAGGTTATCATGTTCATTATTTTTTGGCCCACTAGTGCTTTTTGTACATAGCTTCTATAAGTAACAGGATTATAGATTGTGTTGAAAATGCAATCCTTTGTTGATCTGTAATTAAGTATGTTGCATACCTTTTTTTATTATTTGCAAACAAATCACTTCACCAGTCGCACTATTGTAAACACGATGGCATTTTCAACATTTATCAATTCTTATCTCGCATTACGTATCTCTTTTTATTATTGTAAAAATGTAATGAAAATGCCCATCGTGATTTCAGATCCCACAAGTTTGAACTCATTATTTTTGGACCTTAAAAACTTAGTCAATGGTAAGGTGACTAATACAATGTTAAGACTTAACGCTAACGAAGAATTCTCACGGCAAACGCTAGAACACCGCCTAATCACAATACCGCAGAAGGAAGATGGAAAGAAGAAATATCCGCAACGCTCCTGTAGACTATGCTGGAAGATAGGGAAGAGACGTGATACTAGGTTTATGTGCAGCGCTTGCGAATTGCCATTTTGCAAGTCGCCTTGCTTCGAAATACACTTTAATGACGTGTTTAAAGTATCACAATTGCAAGGAGATTATTTTGCTAATTAGTTCATAAGTATACATGACATTATTTACTGAAACTCTCAAAAGAGTATTATTAAAGTAGCTATAAGATATCACTTTATACAATAAGCAGTGATACTTTGTTAGAGCACCAGAAAAATTGAACAATGAATCATAGATTCTGAGGAAAATGGGACCAAAATTTCAAATCCTATTGTGAATAAGGAATGTGAATCCTCAAAATTATTTATCAAATTATAGATACATATATTGTACCTTTAAAATACATAGTATTTATATGATTATTACATCTCATCTTACAAAAAGAGTAAATTGTATGAATGATATTTAATTCTGTGATAGTGATAAAACACATTTATGTGCCAATACACTACAATAAGCTTAGATGAAAACTCATTGACATTATTTTTCCTGAAATATAAAATTCATTTTGTGCCATCAGTCCTCTGCCATATATTTTAAAAGACTTTTTATTGCTCATATTCTAGTCTATTTATTGTATTAATATAGGTTTATAACATTAACTAATTAAATTACTTAAAAGCATTTCAAGATTTTTGTTTCATGTTTAATGAAATGATTTCTATTTATTATGATCTCTACTCAAGTCTCGGAAATTATAAAATTGAGGCCATTTTATTTTTTACATTCCCGCATTTTTGCTTTTATGTTTTGGCTTTGTGATTTAAATGTAATATTTTGTATTCTCTTATGTAGTGTAAGTTTAAAACCATAATGATATATTTTTGTATTAATTTGTGTGATGTTACATTGTACTTGATGTACAAGTAAATGTGTCTTTCTATATTAAATTAAATGATTTCTATAAAATAACTGATCATTTCATATCCTAACATTTATCATAAATTCAAGCTCGAACCTGCAATTTTAGGTATAGGTTTAAACAACATTTAATTAAATTTATTTTTCTTACAGGCGCTCTGTCACTAGTAATGAATGGATCTTGCGAAAATCAGACATTACCTGTTCGATATAAATACATTTACAGCCGGAAAGGACATAAACAATTAGTGCATATGAACTTTGTGTACACAAAACATTCAACAACACATGGAAAGACATCTTGGAGATGTGTCCAGTACTTTTCCTTGAACCGATGTCCCGCTACAGTAGAAACAATAGATTCTATGATATATGCAGTCAATCATCAGCATAACCACGAAGATTGCTTTGAGAAACTGGCAAGAAATAACATTTATGAAATGAATGTCTCCCCAAAGTGAATATACAGTATTTTACTATATTTAAGACATAATTAGCAACGATAAGGTTGTCACAAAAGTTCGTTATTTACTTTCTTACATAATGTTTGCCCTTACAATTCGAGTAATACTCAATATATGTTAGTTTTTTATATATTTATTAAAACTGGATAAAGTGTTGCTAATTGTAACTAAGAGTATTTTAGCTGTAAAATAGACTTGTAAATTGTAAAGTTCCTATATAATTATACTTAAAATTTTTATTAAATAACACTAGACTTCTGATATAGTGATACTATTTGTAAATAAGTATAGTATTTCAATAAAATATAGTCCATATACATGCAATGGGGAGTACAACATGCCTTTTTTCAGTTAAAGTTACCCTCTTTATATTACAGTGAAAAACTCCTCTTTTTTGTTTTATAAATGTGTTTTCTTTTATGTACCTCAAATAAGTGAAAAATTACTTATTCATCCTACTGTGCTACAATTATCTTTGTGGGTTTTATATTTTGGGCTTCGCAGCTTATATTGAGTAATATTGATATTTCTTGTACAGACTAGCGCAGCAATACTAAATAATTTTACATTTAAAATATACATATCAAATCCACTAATTTACGGATTTTTTCGTGTTATTTAAATATATTTATTCCCGACTTAGCCAGACGTTGGTATATGTCTGTTCTCAGATCTCTATGTTTTCGAAAACGTCAGAGTTTTTATTTAAGAAATTGAATATCATTCGTTTCTTTAATTTTAATGTTGGTTTGAAAAAAGTATTTATGTTGTCCTTGGTTTTGGTAGCTTTTATACTCTGCGTTTAATTTTTGAAATTATTGGATCCCAGTGATCTGCTCCGTGATCATGGATGCTGGAAAGAATCAAAAACTTCGAATAAATATATTTAAGTAACGGAAAATCCGTAAATTAGTGATTTGATAGTAATAATCGGTGAAATAAAAGAAATTTAAAAAGGTATTTAATTTACTAGAAAGACTTCGTTGATCATATTTTATCATTGCAATGTCCTATCAAAATTAATGATTTTAAAATAATTATAGTCTGATCATAGTTCATATTTAATTACTACAAAGCTTTGAGATTAAAAGCAAAATATAAAAAAAAACTTATGTCTAAGAGAACAATCCACCCTTTAGATTGCTCATTTATATGTTATGTAATCACACATAACAGTTAGGCTAGTGGTTCATTTATTAATTTATAATTAACAAAGCTTATAGCCTAATGTATTAATCATGCATTCTGATCGACATATTTTGGTACTAATAATTGAAAGATAGTTTTTCAATAATTTGTTAAATAATACACAAGCGTTTAAAATATATTTTACTATTATGTACAAAAGTATTTATATACAATTAAGTTTTAGACATTTTCGAGGATTCTGTAGTGAGCATTGCAGCCTTTCTTTTTCTTGGTCTGTGTTTTTTGCTAAATCCAATACCTAGAAGACAAAACATAAACAATTATAATTAAAATAACACTCTAAATAGAAGATAAATTGGGTACTTATATCACACTATTAACCACATATACATTCACCACCCTGAAGTGTCAAGGTGGACAGATGACAGGATGTTAGAATTACAATAGCTACCATGGACCTCAAACCAGAGGACAAAAAGTTTACACACTTCTGTTTGGACAAAATATGGACCGGGTGGTTTCCTAAGACGGTCCCCTGTAAGAGGAGACACCATATTATGATAGTGGATTCAATAAAAAACGTCTTATCAACGGTAACAGTTTACACTAATTCCTAGTTCTATATCCTTCAGATATAATTGGTTTAAGTAAAAAAAATCACCATATAATGTTTTATTACCAAGACGGACAGGCTTACGATGATATATTGAAGTTTAAACTGTTATTTGCTTCTGATGTAGTATGTGCTTTCGTACAAACAAAAATAGACTACAAGATCCAAGGAGATTGGATGAATAAATATGGTAGCTCAATTATTGGCATTGTATTTTAGTTTAACCCTACTATCTAACGACGTACGACGCCTTTAAGAACTCATTAATAAAACACCAAAAGTGTGACGCGACCATAATAATTGGAAGTATAGTTTTTGTGTTTTAGTACAGAAAAATATTTTATCTGATTAGGAAAATCGAAGTTAAAAAATATTTATTCTTTTAGCTCTGCTAATCATTTAAGAATGTCAAAAATAGTCTAAATACAAAATGTGTTCAGCGAGGAATCGTCAACTTTGTTGTCTTTTTTTTTGTAATATTTTTATATGACATTTTATTTTACATAGCCTTTAACTTGTCAGAAATTACTCACGTATATCAACATCCGGTTTTTCCTTCAAGCCCAACGATTTCGCTACGACATTCAAATCCATAGTCAGCAAATTGAATATGTGTTTTAATTTCTTCACTTCAAGTGCTCTTATAAAACCTTCAAATGCCTCTTCGGCCAAATGTCTAAAGTGTGGATCCTCCAAAGCTCTGTCAAGCTGCAAAAAATAATCCGACAGATACATGTAGAACATTTTAATATATAAAACTTAAAGGGTGACATAAGTGTTTAAGTTTTCAACATATAAGTTTCTTATGGTAGTTGAATAATAACATTTCACATAATCACCGAAAATTAAAAATATTTTCGTAAAGAATTTCTTTACGAAAAAAATTTTAATTTTCATATCACGAGAAGATGAGATTACAAACACTAATAATAGGTTAGTAGCGACGTATTCTAATACCTCGTCTTTAATAAAGCAGTTTTTTTGTTAAATACATAAGTATATAAATATTTCTTACCTTACTTTGTAGATTACTTAATTTATTCCAAATCTCATATTTATCTAAATAGATTTTGGCCTCTTTAAGATAGTTTACAAATTCCTTTTCTTCAGGCCTTAACAGTAGCACAGCCTGCCCAGCAGCTCCCAAACCTCTAGCAGTTCTGCCAACCCTGTGGATATACTCCTGGAAAGAACCAATTGCAAACCACACTTAAAAAAGTATTGATTTTTATCTAATTCATAAAAAAGATAGAATTGATGTTAACCATAGCAACAAAGAGGCGTCTTAGGTATGACATTGTTATTATTAACAATGCTAGATGTTTGATGTCATTTTATTACCTATGTGTTACATTTACTTCGATTCTGTCCTTTCTAAAACAAAGGCATATTACGTTGGAAATACTGTTTCTATTTCGTTACTAATTAACATGGCTTTAACGGCAATAATGTTTAAGAACTGCCAAGTTTGTTCTTAATAATAGCATTTGTGTTAACCTTAATCCTATTCCGTTTGTGTTAACGTGCAATTTGCAGTGCATTACAGCCATATTTGATTTATTATTGCTTCGCATTTGCTCGATATGCCAAACTCCACAAGACGGTACTCTTGAATCAGACCATTCTTTGTGTCTGTGCAATATTTTTACGAGCCAACATAAGTCATATTTACGTTGTATAATAGTACTTATAAAAAATGTTTCTTTTATAATATTTTATAAAACCAGCATGAAACATTTATTTAAATACAAACATGATTTCATTTACCTATATTATCACCTTAAAACTCAAATTTGTTGCGTTTTATCTAATAATATATTTAATAGTACCCTTAAATCGCTGTGTTATGATGTTAAAACTGTTTTAATAGTATTAGATATATCAAGGATGAAACGATTTATCAAAGGTAGGTATAGGTATCAAATTAAAGTTACTAATATATTAAATTCTAAGATAAAGTGTAGATTATTACTATTTATGTTAACTATTACTGATTCTTACGGTCATAGTTTTTATGGATCATTTCTCAAACTTTATTTTAGCTTTAGTGTTATAATTAATATTTGTAAATGCCGTCAAACATTAGCATTGAATACCGTAATTATCTTATTATTTTAAACATAGACATTCACAAAATAGAAAATAGTAATGTATTATTCTGTAAATTACCTTTATTATGATTGTTGTAGTTATTACACTTTATTTAGTCATTGTATTTCAAGATTTATCTATATCGGACACAATTTACTTCGATAAACATTTGTTTTGTTGTGTCTATATATCGAAGTCTGACAATACATGTATATTTGTCGTAAACTATTGTTATAATAGAATTTTGCTTGAGGGCAATGGTAACAAGTTAATTGAATTAGTCGTAAAGTTCTACATGAATCAAGTCGTAACTGGGATTTCAAAGTATCATTATTATTTCTTTTCTAAATAGATATAGCTATTTTTATATAAGTGCAAAACCAGATTAACGTTTATTATCAGAATGTTCGTGGACTGCGCACAAAGACGAGTATATTTAAGAGAAACCTGAATTTAAATAATTTTGACATTATATCACTGACAGAAACGTGGCTATGTGAAGGGATTAATGATCAAGAACTCTTTGATGATAGATATATAGTTTGGCGTCGCGACCGTAATTACCGATCAACAAAACAGTCTAGAGGTGGTGGTGTTCTTCTAGCAACACGCAAGTGCATCTCTGCTATTTTGCGTCCGGATTGGCATTCATCTGCTGAAGACCTGTGGGTTACCCTATCAATAAAAAATGACAAAAACACTTATAAGTTGCATGTATGTACCCTATATCTATGTGACGAAAATATGGGTTTTTCACTACAGGCTCAACTAAACAATTTCTCCGACAAATTGTTCTCTATAGTCAGTTCGTGTCCGAATGATAAATTTATAATTATGGGAGACTTTAACCTTCCTAATATCATCTGGTGTAAGCGGAATAATATTCTCGAACCACAAGGAATAATGGGTGAAGCTCAAATAAACTTTTTTGATACGTTGACGCAGTGTAATCTGATTCAAAAGAACGATTGTTGCAATATAAATCGCAGAATCTTAGATTACATTCTTACCACAGAAAATGTAAAAGTGTCCTCTTGCGCTGATCCATTAGTTACAGAAGATAAACATCATAAATCATTATCAATTGAATTTGAAGTTTTACAAAACGATGTACTGGATCGGAAAGGTAATACGAAATATTTATATGCCTTTGGAGATTATGATAAGATGACATCGTTTCTTAACAGCATTCCATGGAACATTAACTTAATGGAGAGACCACTAGAAAACGCCGTGAATTTCTTCTATGCAAAACTGTACGAAGCTCGTGACAAGTTTATACCCCAAAAAGTTGCATCAACTAAAGATTACCCTGTATGGTATAGCTCGTTACTTATGAAATTACTAAAAGAAAAAGTTAAATATCATAAAAAATTTAAGGTTTATGGCAACTTACAAGATAAGATTACTTTTATATTCTTAAGAGATCGTTCATAGGGACTAGAAAAGCAATGTTTTGAAGCGTATATCAAGCAAACCGAAGAATCGCTTCTTCGCACACCAAAAAAATTTTGGTCGTACGTGAAATCTATCTCTAAATGTTCTCATTCTTTACCCTCCCAAATGGTTTACGAAAATCATGTGGCTGAAACAGGCGATGACATTTGCAACTTATTTGCCTCGTACTTTCACTCCACCTTTTTACAATCTTCAACGCTAGATTATGGTACGCCAAAATATGATACAGTTACAGCCACGAACTATATTAGTAACATAGAAATTGATCCTGATGAAGTACTTAAGTTGTTAAATACCTTGGACCCGACTAAAGGTGCTGGACCGGACAATATTTCGCCACAAATAATTATAAGATGTTCTAAGAGCTTGTTTGTACCGATCTGTATCTTATTTAAAAGATCGATAAAGAAGGATACATGCCGAACATTTGAAATCTGCATTTATATCACCTATTCATAAAAACGGTAGCAAAAAATAATGTTAAAAATTATAGACCAATTTCTAAATTATGCTTAATTGCAAAATTTTGAAAAAGTAGTTTTAAGCAACTGTATGCCACAGTTTCTCATTCTTTAATCGATGAACAGCATGGATTTATAAAAATCGATCTACAGTCAGTAATCTTGTGTCATTTAATGATTATGTCACTTTCTCAATGGATAAGGGATACAAGTAGATGTTATTTTACTGATTTCACCAAAGCATTTGATCTGTATAGACCATCAAATACTTCTGCAAAAGTTGCTAGCTGCAGGAATTCATGGAGATTTATTTAGGTGGTTTTCTTCTTATATCCAAAACAGATCGCAAGCTGTTGTTATAAATGGGTATTCATCCTCTTGGACTACAATTCCATCAGGAGTCCCGCAGGGCTCTTTATTGGGCCCTTTACTATTCAATATTTTTATTAATGACATTAAAAGCTGTTTTTTAAATTCTCAATTTATATTATATGCAGACGATATGAAAATTTTTAAAGAAATCACTAGTATTACTGACTGCAAACTTATTCAGGAAGATTTACTCAGACTAGAACAATACTGTTTATCTAATAAGTTAGATCTTAATGTTTCTAAATGCTATTCAATGACATGTACACGTAAAGTAAATATTTTAAAATATAATTACCAAATACTGAGTGAAAGTCTTGCTTCAGTTACAGAAATTAAGGATTTAGGTTTGGTTCAGGACCCTAAAATATTGTACGACAAGCACATTGACTACATTATTAAAAAAGCAAATAAAGCTCTCGGATTTATAATAAGATGCTGCGGGAACTTTGTTACGATTAAATCTATAAAAGTACTATACTGTTCGTACGTGCGCAGTCTTCTCGAGTATTCTTCCCAACTTTGGAATCCTTGCTACGACATTTATATAAATAGGTTAGAGGCTATACAGAAACGGTTTTTACGATTCTTAGAATTTAAATGTAGTACTGTGGGCAATGATTACGAATCTAAATGCAAAATTCACCACTTGTTGCCATTGGCAGTAAGACGGAACATAGCAGATATAACATTTCTAATTAAGATTGCACAAAATAAAGTTGATAGTCCGTTACTCTTAAATAAATTGTTATTTTCTGTACCGCAAAAAAGTATATCACGACGAAAGCATCCAATTTTTACATACTCTTCATACAACGAATTATAGAAAAATTCATTTTTCTGTCGTAGCTTCTACCTTAATTAACAAATACTCAGAAAAACATGACTTTGATATCTTTAATTCACATATATCTACTATAAAAAAAACAATGACTAGACATTGGTTTGAAACTGTAGCTTAAATTCATTTGATTATTTGTTTAAATTCTGCTGGATTGTTTAATATTTTTTTTTCTTTTGATGTTACCTTATATACATTTACATAAGTGTCTGTTCTCACATGGCTCTATTCTTAGATATTTAAATGTGAAAACATGTTACTAGCTTGTTTATAACTGGCAAATGTATATTCGTTTTTATTGTATTAAGTTGTTTGTTTTCCAAATAAAATAAAATAAAATAAAATAAAATAAAATAAAAATTAATCCATATATACTAAATTGAAAGAAAAATCTTCCAAAGCAACCATGTCAAACAAAAACTTACATTGGAATCAGCTGGTGGATCAAACTGTACTATCCAATCAACTGCAGGAATATCAAGGCCTCTTGCTGCTAAATCTGTGCAAAACAAGGCAATATTCTGAGCCTTATAAAATTCTCTCATTGTTGCAGTTCTATCGGCTTGGTTCATTTTACCCTACAACCAAAAAATATTGGAGAATCAATATGATAATGTTAAAAGTATATTAACTTATTTATTTTAAGAGACTCACATGTATAGAAATGACTGGCAAGTCGCAATATTTGGCAAAAAATTCATGATGAAATACAACTGACTTACAGCTCGAAAAGAACACCATGACTTTTTGATTTTGTGTTTTCTTCAATAGTTTATGTAACCAGCAGAGACGGTACTCTGTATCACAAAACACGTATCTAGAAAATATCACATAATGATTGTTGATTTTTTTTTATAACATAAGATCAACATTAAAAAGTTAAACAAATGTTTTTTTTTTTAAAAATAAACTATACTCTAGAAACACAACTGTTTTAAGTGTACTAAATTAAAATGTATGAATTTACTTTACCAAATCACTTTCTGTTTTACTTTTCATATGCAATAATTTATCACAAAAACTTTATAAATTATTACCCTTGCTTTAAACCTTCAACTGTTGCTTTTTCATTGTCCTCGTCTACATTTATCATGTGCAAATCACTTCTCATGTGTTTTATTAAGGCATCTGTAGTCTCTGAAAGTGTGGCACTGAATAACATTGTCTGCCTATCCACTGAAATGATTGTTTTCATACAATTAATATTTCTATTGAATTGATAATATACACTTTTATAATAAATAAAATTAAAAAAAACTTAAAAGAATAGGTATATAGAATACAGGACACAATTTCTTAGATAATTAAGATATGTGAGTATGATGCTATGTTTCTAATTATTAAAAACTAATTCAATTGCCATTGAACTTCAATACAACAAAGTATGACAACCATCTCTATTATAGCCAAAGTTAAATTGTGAATAGTGGTACTTAAGTTCCGGCTGGAAGGACACTGTAGCAAATACATATGTAATGTCTCATAATACATCATACTTTTAGTAAAAAGTAAAATAACATGCTGCTCAACTCTGGTCATATCTTTAATATGTAACATTGTCTTTTATTTAGTGAGTCTTAATGGTGTTATACGTTATTTATTTATTGAACCTTATTGCACAAATACAATTATGCAAAGCAAAACTTAATGTCTTAGGCATTATCTACCAGCTATTCTTAGGGTGGTAAAAAGATATTAAGGTAGGTGCATGAGTAAGGAAAAATCCTAATTACAAAGACTCAAAGATATATATATTCAACTATAGATCTATAATATCATGTCAATATATACATATATTAATATAATATCGAAATATGCATTTGAAAGACTTATGATCAGTAAATATTTGAGTAAATAAAGCAATTTTTTTCACTGTGCAAAGTATATGTGGTACCAGACTTACCAGGAAGTCTACTTATAATCTGTTTTAAATCCTCTTCAAATCCATACTGATAGATTTTATCGGCTTCATCCAACACCAAACAGCTCACATGTTTGTAATCAAATTCTTTCGTTCTCATGTGATCAAAAAGCCTGCCCGGTGTTGCTACTACAATATGGGCACCTGAAATATTATATATAATTTTAATAGTATTATTATATATTATTATAAAAAATAGCACTACCCTGAACCATACACTTATTAGTGTATGTTTTATAACATGGTAACAGTGTTCAAGTTGATGTTGTATTTATGATTGTAAAGAGAATTTATTGTTTTTAGATTGCAATTATTTGATGGACTCAACAATTTTCTTGTTGTTTCCTAGCTGGTTAGGCAATTTGGGCGATCACTCAATTTACTGAAAGTAAGATAATCCATGCCTCAGATGGGAATGTAAAATTCGTCCACCCACAACCCGCTGGACCAGCGTGGTGGGATATAATCCAAAACCTCCTAATTGATAGGGGTGTATTAGGGGAGGCCTATGTCTAGCAGTTGACGATCACAGGCCGATGATGAAGGCAATTTTACCTCTAAACACCTGTAGTGTTAATCATTAAGAATAGCGTGTTGTCTAAGCTAAGTGTGCTTACTCTTTTTTATCGATATAGATACAAAGAAACCCAGGGTTCAAACCCAAATTCCATCACCAATGAATTGTGTTTTTAGATAATTTCAATTTAATATTTAGGTTTTCTATTGCTTTGTGTCAGACAATGCTATTTAACCTTTCACATCTTTAATAAAGCATATTCTAAATACATGAAAATTATGACTACCACTGAAACATCTTGAAGGCGCTTTTGCTTCATCATCATCAGTCTTTGATAGTCCACTGCTGGACATAGGCCTCCCTAATACACCCTATCCATTAGGGGTTTTTGGACCGTATCCCACCACGCTGGTCCAATGCAGTTGGTGGGTGGACGACTTTTACATGCCCATCCGACTATGGATCATCTTACTTTTCAGACAAATGGGTGATCGGCCCAAATTGCCCTAACCAACTAGGAAACAACAATGAACATTTGTTGAGTCCCAGCAGGATTCGCACCCACAACCTCTGGATTTTAAAGCACACGCCTATACCACTAGGCTCCGGAGGCAGTTGCTTTTGCTTAGCAACATTTATTATTTTATATAGGTTTCCAACATTATTGATACTAATAGTGAAAAAAGTAAACAGTTTACCATTAGCCAGTTTATTACTCTGCAATTTTCTACTCTCTCCACCAATAATTAATGCAGAAGTTATTCCATCATGAAATGAAATGAGCGGTTGCAACACATCAAATGTTTGAGTAGCAAGCTCCCTCGTAGGTGATATTATAATACAGCAAGTTCCTAAAAACCAAGTTAAAGCCCACGCCTAATTAGGTCTTAAGTCAAAGTTGATGTCATATAATAACATCCAAATATGCAGCTATTCTTTATAATTGAAACATTACATGCTGATAAATTTTAATGGCTGAGTACTAGTAGGAATTCTAAATATCTTAACTACTCATGTGTCTTTATTTAAATATGTATTTAAAAAGAATATGACAACACTTTAGAAGCTGTATGTCAAGCCCCTAACTATGATGCATGTGTTTTGTCTCAATAACCCAGCCATTACAACATCTAAAACTCATCATGGTATGCAGAACACTAAGCCCAAAGGAAAAATCTTCCCATTAGAAAATACATTAAACCATCATATATAAATCCTAAACTAAGCATAATTGAGCTAAATATAAAACAAACCAACATCATCATCATGCAACTGTATTGGTGCTCAGCTACATATTAATTTTGTGTATGGTGTAACTAATATAATTAATTACCAAAATTCATTTTGTCACTAACATTTTTTATAGTTGAACTCATTGCTCTGTTCATATGAATAACATGTTTTATTTCCTTATGAATCCTTATATGAATAGCTTTAAAAATAATTTTCTGTGTTTCTGATTGTTTATATGTAAATAACCTATATCTAAATGTGCTTCAGAGAAAACATACCTTCATGTAACTTATCTAACTTTTTAATTACTACCTCCACTGCGGGCACTAAGAATGCCAAAGTTTTGCCTGAACCTGTCTTGGCTGTAGCAACTATATCTGCTCCATCCAATGCTTTCGGTATCACTTCAGCTTGAATATTAGTCATATACTTAAATCCTAAACTCTTGATAGAATTTAATGTGGCCTTGGAAACTTTGCCCGAAAGGGTTTTAAACTTTTGATTTTTATTCTCTTCAACCATATTGGTCTGTCTCTTAGAACATAAAAAAGCTGTTTATAAAAGTAATAGTCCATATAATATATAGGTATTTTGTGTGAAGACAAATCTATTCAAATTTTTTTGTTTCTTTAATTACTTGTAATGGCTCCATCAAGAGTAACGTGCTGATTCTATCTATTTAAATTATTCTTCTTTTTTATTTAAATTGTTCATCAAACTTTATTTCACCCTTACAAAAGTCAATTTAGTGACACTGACAGTTTGTCGGTATCAGTACTTACTATTATTTCGAGTTTCTTATCAATTTAGTTAGTTCTTTTTGTTACTTTCACTATACATACACCTACATACTTTTACAATCATACGGTAGGTAAAAGCTTAAGTGCCTTGATTCTAGGGCAATTAGAATTTAACAAAACAATGTAAACGTTTTTTTTTTAATAAGATTAAGAACATTTAAAAAATAATAAAGGGGTGAATAGAAACAGTTTTTGATTTTAAGTTGGTTTTTTTACCTTTCAGACTTAAAAATAGCAAACAACATGAGTTTGTTTATGGGTTTAGACCCAATATACAATTTCTAAATGTGTTGGGTCAATGGACACGCCACATAGGGTAAGTAGAAAATAATAATAGGGCAGCCACTTTAACTTTCTTTAATACAGCAAGTTGCTCGTTTGAGATTAAATTTATGTTGTAGAAAAAGAAACAAATTATGAGTGCGTCTCGGGTCCTATTTTTTAGGGATGCCTCAAAAACAGATAAATCACTTGTTGGAGCTATTTATATACCAAAGTACAGTGGTATTATGCTTTAAATGTCCATCAGAGTGCTCAATCTTTACTGGCGAATCCATTGCCATATTAGAATCGGTCAAATACATTAATGCTATCAAATCCCTACTCCCTAAATCCTTGATCCTCAGCGACTCACAAAGTTGGCTCGAGAATCTAATGAAACCTCCCTTCCACCGAAAACACCTCTCCCTAATTATCCTATCCACAAAATAACTGTTGCTTCATTAAAAAACGCTGACATAGAGGTATCGTAAACTGCCGATTGCTATGCTAAACAGGCTATAATGGTGATCCATGCCTCCCCAACATCCCTGCTTGTGACCTGTGCGCCTTAGCAAAACCCCACCTGAGTAATCCTGGGATATTATGTATCAAAATACAAAATTAGTTCCGGGAAAATATTACAGCCCCATCCAATCCAATATCAATATCCCTGATAGGCCATGGTTTTTCAAATATAAGTATTTTTCTAAATTCATTACCTATGTAAAAATCCGTCTTCTTTTAGGTTACATATGCTCTCTAGTGTTTTGGCTTAATTGCGCATACTGAACCATTCACTGTGTCACTGTAGGTTAGCGGAAGGCTCTCTTAAATATTTATTTTTCTCTTGCAAAAACGTTGTAGTTCCTCTCCTATTATATCCTTCCTAGATCCATTGATATCCCTTTCCTTCTAACCCTTAGTTATCCCTCCCTTGTAAAACTTGTATAGATTTACTATTACACCAGCCATTAGCGGCCAACCCTGGGTACTTCCCGCCCCCCAGGGGTTGTATATAGGGTTACCGGTGCTACATGGTCCCTGGCCCGGTGGACTTCCATTACCTAATACTCGTGGGATTTTAATGGAAAAAATTAAATCAAAACTAAAAAAGAAGGAAACCGAACATAATGAAAATGGCGTGAAACCGGACTCTGATAATTTATCGGAAGGATGTACTGAAGGGAGAGCTCCTACCGCTCGCCAGGTAAGGGCCGACTCTCCAATGATGAAGGCGCGGGGATCTCCCTTGAAATTAAGAAAGCGCAAGAGGGAGGAGACGGCCGGTACTCAGAGTGAATCCTCTTGTGAGAAAGACCAGCCGGCGCAAAAGGTGCTTGCGGCAGAGGACGAGGAGCGACCCTTGTCTCCCTTGCTGTCGTGGGACGAGCGGGGGCGTTTTTTGAAACACCCCACCGCGACAGCTGCAAGATCGCGGTCCAGTAGCGGCAGCCAGCAGGATGCCGCCACTGATCTAGTTCTGCTGGCAAAGATCCGGAAGGCCCGAAAGGCAGCAGAGCGTGCAGAGAAAGACCGCACGCTCGGCCTGAGACGAGTACGCCTTGACGGCGAGGATGCATAGGAGATGGCTCTCAAAATCTGTGCATCATCTCCCAGGCTGCCACAAAATCCGGCAACCTGAAGGGTACTTACGTCCGTGCCCTTAAAGATTGCTCCTACGCTGTCAGACAGGCGGTGGACATAATAAGTCGCTCCACCCAGTCGGCCGAGATACGGAAGTACTCGGCCAACAAAAAGGCTCTTATAGCCAGGGTGGATGCGCTTGAAGAAGAAGTGCGGCGCCTGCAGCCCCTCGAAAAAGAGAACCGGCAGCTGAGGGCTACGGCAAATAAGAATGTCACGTTGAGGGACTGCCTACAGATTTGGAGCCAATCCTGCGGCGCCTCATCGTGGACATGGTGGGCCCCATGCTTCAAGCCCACCGCGACGACATTGCGGACCGCCTCTTGCCGGAGAAGCGGCTACGACCTCCGCTGGCCGCCGACAAACGCGCGGCCCCTACTTTTGCGGCAGTGGTGAGGCCTGCTGCTGCCCCTGCTGCTGCCCCTGCTGCGGCTCCTGCTGCCCCTGCTGCCTCACTGCGTGCAGCAACAGCGGTGGGAGTGCGTGAAGGCGCTCCCAAGGCGATGGACGAAGCCCCTTCTAACCTTCCCCATAAAAGGAAGGCCAAGAAGGGAAGAAAGGGCCCCGGACCAACCCAGGGTGCGACCAGCACCACGCAAGTGGCAGCAACGGCGGCACCAGAGCAGTCCACGGATGGGTGGACGCTGATGACGCGCCGTAAAACGGCCAAGCCTGGCGCTGGCCCTAAAGGGACGACGGCAAAAAGGAGGGTGCGAAAGTTCGTCGGCTGTAGTTATCAAGGAGCAGCCGGGCGCACCTGAGAAAGGGGTCACTTATTCTGACATCCTCGAAGATGCCAAGAAAAGGTATAAGCTGGAGGATATTGGCATTGATGGCCTCCGGTTCTAACATGCGGCAACGGGGGCCCGAATCCTCCAGGTTCTGGGGGAACAACAGCGGAGAGAAGGCCAACCAATTGGCAGATAAGCTTCGCCAATTGGTTTGCCCAGAGGTGGCTACAATATCCAGGCCCAAAAATTCGCGGATCTTCGCATCTCGGGCCTGGATGAATCCGTTGAAAAGACGGAGGTGGCTGAGGCAGTAGCGCAAAAAGGTAGCTGTCCAGTCACCTCCGTAAAAGTCGGAGAAATCCGCCGAGACCGGTCCGGTCTCGGTAGAGTAGTGGTGAGCTGCCCTATTGCAGCCACCAAAAAAGTAATTGATAGTGGGCGCCTCCTAATCACGTGGTGCGCGGTATAGGTCAAACGGCTTGCGGCGCGTCCGATGCGCTGCTTCCGGTGGCTTGAAATAGGGCACGTAGAGGAGCAGTGTCATAGTGTTTCTGTTACCGCTGTGGCCAGCTGGGCCACCAGAGCAGAGGCTGTGAGGCCGCGCCACACTGTATCCTGTGCGCCGCGGCAAACAAACCAGCTGGCCACAAGTTGGGCAATGCGGCCTGCACCACCAAACCCGACAAGAGGCGGAGGAATAAGGTGACACCTGGGCTTGGAAGTGCCCAAGCCCAGCGCTTCGGTTGAGGGGAAGTCAAATGGCCGTCGAATAAAGATGGCCACGCTGAGCATCCTACAGTCCAATCTGAACCACTGTGCCAGAGCTCAGGATCTGTTGTTTCAGAGCATGGCGCAGTGGTCGATTCAGGTGGCCGTAGTGTCGGAACCGTACTACGTTCCCCCAGGCAATAACTGGGCCGGGGACCTGTCCGACATTGCGGCAGCGGTCTGTGGAACTGCTGCGTGGTCCCCTCAACCGAGGGATTTGAAAAAAGGTCAAGGCTTCGTCGGCGCTCTGTTGGGAGATATTGTAGTTGTTTCAGCGTACTTTTCTCCGAACAGATCTCTCACCGACTTCGAGGGCTACCTAGACCGCCTGGGGTCACTGATCCGTTCTTACGGACCCTTCCCTGTGCTGGTCGCGGGGGATCTCAACGCCAAATCATCGCTTCGATGTCCCGGCCCAAACGTCTCCCTCCAAAACGCCAGGTGTACTGGTGGAATCGAGAAATCGCCTCGATGCACAGAGGACCCGGCCCTGGAGGCCGAATTGCTCGCCTCTTTCAGCAGCAAAAGATTTGCACTCCAGTAGGAATAGCCGAGGCGTCACGACGAGTGTACTGGCGCGGCGCCAGTACACTCGTCGTTGTGGACGACGGCGCAGAGACCCGGCCCTGGCGGCCGAATTGCTCGCCTCTTTCAGCAGCAAAAGATTGGCACTCACAGTGGGAATAGCCGAGGCGATCACCGCGGCTAGAGAGGAGTTGTTGGCGGCGTTGGACAGTGATCCGTGGGTGCGGCCGTACAAAATGGAGCCTTGGGCCCCCCCACTCATCGAGAGTCTGGCGCCGCAGTTGGTTGCGGCAATCGCTGAGGCTTTATTCCCACAGCGAGAGGAGCACATGGCACCTTCGATGGTCCCAATGGCACGGATAAGGTCGATCCAGTCCCGGAAGCGCCAATAGTCACCCCGGGAGAGTTCGGTGCAGCACTTCTTAAAATGAGGGACAAATGCACCGCCCCGGGTCCCGATGA
Source organism: Lamproptera curius (assembly GCA_029286875.1). NCBI lineage: Eukaryota > Metazoa > Arthropoda > Insecta > Lepidoptera > Papilionidae > Lamproptera > Lamproptera curius. The sequence continues at coordinate 890,297 of JAGSMT010000107.1, read as the reverse complement.
CATTCCGGGACGCGCGCTGGCGCTGGCCCTAGGGGACGCCCTGGAGCCCAGAGTGAGGGTGATGTTTTCTGCCTGTCTGGCTCAAGCCTTAATACCACAGAGGTGGATGACAGGCAGACTCGTCCTCATTCAAAAGGAGGGGCGTCCTGCGGACTCACCTTCCGCCTATAGGCCGATCGTGTTGTTGGACAATGTGGGAAAACTCTTTGAGAGAATCGTGGCGGCCCGCATCGTCCAGCACCTAAAGCACGTCTGCCCATATCTGGCGGAGTGGCAGTATGGCTTCCGCAAGGGTCGGTCGACCGTCCACGCGGTGCTGCGGGTCAGGTCCCTGACGCAGGATGCGGTATCCCGGGGTGAGGGTGTTTTGGCGGTGTCTCTCGACATCGCCAACGGTAAAGGAATAAAGGAGGCGCTCCGATACCACGGGGTGCCTCTCTACCTGCAAAGAGTGATTAGGGCCTACCTGTCGCTTCGATATGTCGAGTTCCCGTGCCGAGATGGGCTCCGGACCATCGAGGTGTCGTGTAGAGTTCCACAGGGGTCGGTGTTAGGACCGCTTCTGTGGAACGTTGATTTTGATTGGGTGCTACGTGGTGGCAATATCGAGGGTGTCGACGTCACTTACTACGTGGACGACACCCCCGTCACCTCCCGTGGCACCAATTTTCGCAAAGCTGCGATTCTCGCCACTGCCTGGGTCGCTCAAGTTATTGGGCTCATTCGGCGGCTAGGACTAGAGGTTGCGCTCGAAAAATTCGAGGCCCTGTACTTTTACGGGCCTCGGAACTCGCCACCTGCGGACGCCCACATAATCGTTTGAGGCGTCCGCGTCGACGTCAAGCCGACGATGAACGCAAAAACGCGCAAAACCTCCATCGGCGGCCTTGTCCTAGACCGCTGATGGAGATTTTGCGCCCATTTTGAGCGCCTTGCGCCTAGAGTGGCGAGAGCAGCGGCAGCTCTCGGCAGACTGCTCCCCAACACTGGAGGACCCAGCAGCTCCTGTCGCCGCCTGTACGCCGGGGTCGTCAGGTCCATGATCCTGTACGGGGCACCCGTGTGGGCTGACACCCTTCAAAAGGAGAGTACCGCGGTACTGAGGAGAACCCAGTGGGTGTTGGCTTCCGGTCCGTACGGGGCTACCGAAACATCTTCGGCGACGCAGCGTGCCTGTTGGATGTCTCTTTGCCCTGGGACCTGGATGCAGGAATCCTCGCGTCATTGTTTTTCTGACGCGAGGAGGCGAGGTCTCGGGCTGCAGGCCAGCCCCAGAGATATAAGGGGGCCCAGAGACGAATTCCGCTTCCTTACTGTACAGGAATGGGAGCTGCAGCTGGAGCCCCGTATTAAATTGGTGGCTAGAAAGAGGACACGGCTCCCTAACATTCCGCGCGACGCAGGTTCTCTCGAGACACGGCTGTTTCGGGAGGTACCTGTGCCGCGTGGCCGGTAGGGAGCCTACTGAGGAGTGCCACCACTGTGGCATATGTGCCGAAGAGACGGCCCAACACGCGCTGGAAGAGTGCCCAGCCTAGGTCGAGCAACGCCGAGAGCTGCGTAGTGTCGTGGGGCAGGATCTTTCGCTTCCTGCCGTAGTGCGCAGGATGTTAGAGAGCGAAAGGTCGTGGGGCGAGGTGCTTTCTGCGAGAACGTGATGGCCCGGAAGGAAGCCACGGAAAGGGACAGGAGTGTTTTTTATAAGATGGTAAATAAAACAAAAGCACAACTTACAACTTGTATTAATTATGTTTAATGAATAACATAAAATTTTATATAATTAAAATTACATAACATGTCATATGATGCTACTATTATTATTAAAATACCTTAACTTTGGGCTGGGTAAGCTATAATCTTTTGCCCAATCCAAAAAATAATAGACAAGATTTTTTTTTTTTATCTTGGGCTGTCCAAGTTTCTATCATAGTCTATTGATTAACACTATAAACATCACCACGCTGTGCTTGAATTTAATTTACATTGTAAAAATTTATGCTTTTTAATTAGTAAAAAAAATGCCTACCCCTGATAAAATACTTATGCGAAAAATTAAAAAACGGGAGAAAAAGAAAGTAAAACTTATTGCTGCAAAAACTGAAGTTAAAGAAAATGGCACTACGGGTAACCTCAAATATTATTTACGTAGAATGGTTAATTGCATTTCTATGCCCTATATCATTGATCATAATATTTTAAACTTAATATTCTCTACTTATTGCAGAAGAAGGTGAAACAAATACGGAAAATATTATTAGAAAAAGGCCACATGAAAACACAGGCTTAGAAGAGACATCTACGAATAAAAGTAAGCTACACTTTTAACTAGCTGTTGCCCGCAACTTTGTCCGCGTGGTAATGTAAAAAAAATCGCTAGATTTATATCTAAAAGGTTGATATAGCCTGGGGTACTCCCAGTCACACCAGATCTTTTAATTAAATTCCGTATAGTAGTAGATAGACAGACAGACGAAAATTTTAGAAAATGTTGTTTTGTTATAATTTAATTTATCATTGTTGAAGCTCTGACATATTTCTATATTGACATTCATCCTTATTTCAATTCCCCTAGTTCATCACAGTATTTAGAATTAAAATTTCTATGGTTTTATGTCAAACAGACTCAACTTCGATATAAACTGTCATCTTCTATTTCAACCACTTCTATCTCAGTATTATGTTAATATTTTTGCAATTGACTACATAATGCATTATACTTTAAGACCTTCTAATATACTGCAACAAATTTAGGTCTTATTTTGTTTCTGTAATTTGTTATTTTCTGTTATGTTTCATGTAATACAGGATACTAGGATTACCAACTACAGACTATTATTATATTTAATTATAACAATTAGTATTAATATTGGTGTCTTATATGTTTAGAAATTTATACTTATATTGAATTTTACACAATTTGATTCTCTAATTATGCTACACACTACAATGCCTGTATCATGATCATGTACATGAATAGAACATTTTTGTGTGCACACTCAGTATAATAGGGCTAGCTATGTTTTTACAAGGAAATTTTTCTACTTATACACTATATATAAGCGAGATGTAGAAAACTACATAGAACTTGCTTGTTTAATGCTATGGCTCATTGTAACCATAGCTAGCTAATACATAATCTGTTATTAGAGAAACAAAAAAAGAAAAAAGGCAAGTTAGCAAATCAACCAGAAGTCAAAGAAGAGACTTATCAGAAAACAATGATACTGATGATGCAACAGTGAAGATGATCAAGCCGAAGACACATCCACTGTTAAAGTTGAGGAGCAACAGGAAGAAAGCAGCCAATGTAAGTAATTAGTTAAACTGTTGCAATCATTGGATCTGAAAAACCAATGTAAATGTAATATGAAATCGAATTATTTATATACTGTTTTAGTTTTTGCATTGTCATTAATAAATAAAAATAAACTAGCTGAGGGCAATGAAGTGACATACAATTAGCATTCCTATTGATAAGTTGTCACTAAGATATCAATTACTAAGTAGCAGTGGAATATAAGTAACACATGTACTGCTTTGTTGTTTTGGGTTACTTTGTTTACATAATTTCAGAATTTAGTTTGGATAATAAATATCTATATATTATGTACAAGTACAAAATTTAAAGTTTGTTGCAATCCAAATTTATTATCTTCACTCCTCCCCCTACCTTGTCACATTTATATAGAAAAAAGAAACTATAATTAATTTGTCTATCTATTAATCTATTTTTTATTATTTCTGTCCATCTATTCTAAGACCAATAAAAAGCTTGTTTTAACACATTGATTATGTATAACAAAACAAGACATCAAAAATATTTGGAGTCCTTGTCACGTTTCATTGACCCTCTTCAGCCCCCTATATTATATGATGTAATTTATGAATGGTCCCTAAGGGTTAAAAGAGACTGAACATTCTATTGATTTTTTCAGTGCCTGGCTCCAGCTTATGCCTGGGCATTCTATCAGATCAAAAGTTCTCATCTTTAGAAGGCAAAGTGTGCGAGTCAACTCTGATGGGTGTCAAAGATATGGGATTCACAACAATGACAGAAATTCAAGCTAAGGCTATCCCTCCACTTTTAGAAGGAAGGGATCTTGTGGGTGCTGCAAGGACTGGTTCAGGAAAAACACTTGCATTCCTTATACCAGCTATTGAACTTATATATAAATTGCAGTTTAAACCGAGAAATGGTAAATATTCTATTTATAATTGTTATAATTAAATATTATCAAGGCATAAAAATTTCCTATTGTACATACTATGCAAAACAATTTATTATGTATCAAATAATATCTTCCTAGTTCCATCTTAATATTCAGTAATTTTGTATAGGTTTTTAAAAAGAGGGAATACCTTTATTAGTATAAAATATTATCAACATGATGTGCAAAAAATAGTTATTATCAATTTTAGATAATAATTTCTCAAGTATTTGAGAGTTTTATGAAAGTGGCGGTAGTTATTAAATTTGTAATTCCATCCTAAATTTCCATACATTATTAAAAGCAAATAATGTCAAAGGTAAAGTTTGTCACATTAAATCATACTTGAATATGTTGAGCAGCTTTACATATGGTTCTTAAAAATGTAATCAAGTTCTAATGATGACAAAAAAGGCGAATGTGAAACATTCTCCATACACTTAAAGCTGAGTATTAATAGGTTAAAACCGATAGAATCTCCGGGTAAAACCGTCGAGGTACATCTGGGTTTGATATGTTAAACTCGCTGAAAAGTGTATGTAAAGAGATGTTTAATGAACGCAGAATGGATATCTGACTATCAAAACTAGTTTTATAAATTGATTTCTTAATGTATTGGTTTTAAAACATTGTAAATGTTTTAAGGAACTGGAGTTATTGTGCTTTCTCCAACAAGGGAGCTTTCTATGCAAACATTTGGTGTGCTTATGGAATTAATGAAGTATCATCACCATACATATGGACTTGTTATGGGTGGTGCCAACAGAAGCACTGAAGCACAGAAATTATCTAAAGGTAAACAAGTTAAGACTAAAAAAAATTGTGCATGTATATTGATGCTTCTTGAATCTTTTAGCTCTGTTCTTAATTCAAATCAAAAGAAAAATGGATGCTACTGAAATATTTTATCATATATTTGATCTCTTAAATATATTTATAAAACATTTTTACCATTTTTAACCAGATCAGTATGTTGCACATTTTTTAAAAAATCATGTACTGCTGAATTATTTATATTAATTTCAAGATTGCTTTCTCTAAAATACAAGCAAGATGATATTTCTTTCCGTTGTAGCCATTTTAATTTGTAATCAAGAAATGATGAAATAGAATATTATTTGAAATAAAAAAATTACAATTTACTATGTTAAGAATACCCGATTTTGTAATAATCAAATGATACTAAAGAAGGTTTAATTATTTTTAGGTATAAATATACTTGTGGCCACTCCAGGCAGATTGTTAGATCATTTGCAGAATACACCGGATTTCCTTTACAAGAATTTACAGTGCTTAATTATTGATGAAGCTGATAGAATATTGGAAATTGGATTTGAAGAAGAAGTTAAACAGATTATCAGACTTTTACCAAGTAAGTGTTATTTTATTGCCTGTAACAATTAATTGCACCTTTAACCTAGTGAAATGTTTGCTTTAGGCACTGTGGGATTCGGGTTTAAATCCTGTAGGGAGTTGCAGAAAACGCAACTGATTGCCCAATAGCCTTTAAAGTAAAATTATTTATTTGTTGGTTCTGTCGATAATTAATCCTATCAGACTATTATAATCATGGAAGGTGGTGTGTATTTATGTTTGCACATACATAAATTCTAAATATCTCCTATTTACACTGAGCTTTAATATAGATTAGCTGCCATAGTCACAATTGACTCGGAAGATGATATTCTTATGAGAGTTTGATCTATGATTATTTATATTTCAGAACGACGTCAAACAATGCTTTTCAGTGCAACTCAAACAAAGAAAACGGAATCATTAACAGCATTGGCAGTAAAACATGAGCCTGTGTATGTCGGCGTTGATGATCATAGGGAGCAAGCTACTGTTGATTCCTTAGAACAAGGGTATGTATACATAATAATTTAAAATTTCCTCCTTTCTAGCTCATTATAATGAAATAAACATATATGTACCTGAGCCAAATAAAAGACAGAATTGATGTAAAATATGTAACCCATAGCAACAGAGTGGTGTTGCATGTTAATGGTACAGTCTTAGACAGTAACCGCCAAACAACAATCAACTAATAACAGCCCCATACATACAAACAACTTTGATGCTATGCGGTTACATACACTTCATCTTGTTTCAACACAATTATGACATTTTAAATATATCTTACAGATACATTGTTGTCCCTTCGGAAAAACGCATGATGGTATTGTTTACATTCCTAAAGAAGAACAGGAAAAAAAAGGTCATGGTGTTCCTCTCAACATGTATGTCAGTCAAGTACCATCATGAATTGTTCAACTATATTGATCTCCCGTGATGTCTATCCATGTAAGTTTTGAATGATATTTTAATGCTTAAGTTCATAATTCAGTCTTTTATTATGCTTATCAATATGTATTGACTAAAATACATGAATCATTTCACTATATTTGTGCTATTGCTGAAGTTTTTAATTCAATACATATTATAAATTGAATTAAATATGTATGTAAAAACTATGATCTTACTTCCATATACAGGGCAAACAACAGCAAACAAAACGCACCACAACATTCTTCCAGTTTTGCAATGCGGAAAGTGGTATCTTACTATGTACAGATGTTGCCGCCAGAGGTCTTGATATCCCTGCTGTTGATTGGATTGTTCAATATGACCCACCAGATGATCCTAAGGTATTTTAATATTAGAAGTTTAAAAATTATTGTGTGCAAGGGTGTTGCAGGAAACTAAACCTCAGCCAATTGATAGACATTAATTGGTTTAAACACGATATAAATTATAAATTACTATTATTTTTATCACTGAGCGATAATCGGCTTTTGACACTGCCTTACGCATGGCAACACTTTGTTGCTACAGGGTTTACTTTAATTCCATGTTGTATTTGTCTTGTCTTTCATATAGAGCCAGTTGTCATAACATAGTCCTATACAATTAAAATATTGTAGACTTTACATGTAGGATATGAGTTCATATAATTGCATTTTATAGTTAACCAAACCAATTTCATATTATAGCCTACACTGTGTATACTTTTCTGTTATGTTTACATATATATTGGTTTATTAATTTTAGGAATACATTCATCGAGTTGGCAGAACAGCAAGAGGTCTAGGTACAAGCGGACATGCGCTACTTTTCTTACGTCCGGAAGAACTTGGTTTCCTTAGATATTTGAAACAATCTCGGGTTACCCTGAATGAATTTGAGTTCTCTTGGAATAAAGTGGCTGATATACAGTTACAGGTGAGACAATCAACTAATATAATCTATGTGATGAAAGTTACACATAAAGCATATTTATTTCCTTTAAACTAAACATATGGTATAATGTTCAATCAATCACGTTAGCGCTATTTGTTGCTATGTTCACAAATATTTAAAATATTGAGCCTACCGTGAGACACAGGATGTTGTCTTGTTTGCCTAGTATATACATTGGTTACGGTGTCCTTCAAACCGGAATACGGTAGTGTTTTCATGAAAAAGGCACCCTGGATAGCTTCCTGTAAAACGGGAACCATCTTAACAAATGTCTGTGTCCCTAACTTTATGTTATTTCTTACATAAAATATTAGAAAGTTGGCTCTGTGAAATAAGTAGACTTCTTTTGCAGCTGGAGAAATTAATAACCCGTAACTACTTCCTCAACCAATCGGCCAAGGAAGCCTTCAAGAGTTACGTTAGAGCATACGATTCACACCATCTGAAGACAATATTCGATATAGATACTATTGATCTGGCAAAAGTTGGCAAATCTTTTGGATTCACCGTTCCACCAGCGATTGATCTGAAAGTGGCTCCTAAAGGACCTACTCAAAAGAAGAGAGGTGGCGGCGGATTTGGATACTTCAAGCAATTGAACGCGCCACACAAGAGAACAGAAAAAACTAAGATATACAGGCAAAAGGGTAACAACAAGCGAGCTGTCAGCTGAGATATGTTTAAATGAATAAAAGTTATTCTCGTAACACTTATTTTTTTATATGTATTGATTTGAAATATCTCGTTTGTGATAATTGTCACACACTTGCTGCAAACGTATTCGACTGATGTCAAATTTTAACTTTTATTTATTTACGTTTTTACAGTGCACATTAATCGGTTTGTTCAGATTTTGTGCGTTAATTTTTATAATTTGTCATCGATGTAGCGGACTTTCTAGACCATACGGTCAATCCTTGAGCGCTGGAGAGAGTGCTCGTGACCATGGACGATCTACGCGTCGTATAATATTACATTTGTACTTATGTTGTCTTTCGGTGTTAATTTACAGTACAATCTAGTTTCTACTTTTTGTTTAAAAACCGAGACAGACTAAGAGCATAAATAAACAATACTGTAGTAATTGTGAAATATGTCTCGGTAAAAGGCAAACAAAGTTTTGCCTAAGTAATTTAAGTAAGTTTATTGGTTAAAGCGATAATACGAGCGGGACGGATCACCTGGTGGTAAGTGATACCTGCCCTGCCCATAAGAAAAGCACAGTAAAGCGCTAAAAATCTGCTCACCGCCCTGAGGTATTTTGTCTCGTTAACTCAGTAATTACACTGGCTACGGTGGCCTTCAAAGCGGAACACAGATTTGCGGCAGAACGCGGAGGCACCGCGGAGGTACAACTCCAGATGGTCCCTTGTAAAACGGAATCTACATCATCCAAAAATCGAAAAGTTTGCAAAAAAACTTACGCAGATGAAGTAGTATTTGTCCTCTACAGCACAAAAGGTTAACTACATTTATTGATGGATGACCAATAAAATGCAGATCATCTTACTCTTCATACAATTTGGTTATCAGCCCGTAAATCCCTAACCAGCTAGAAAACAATAATAACACAACCTTCTGTTTATAAAGCAAGGATTAAACCGCAAGACCATCGAGACGATGTTTCACTACTTTTCATACTATTTAAGAAATAAATACTTGATAAGAGTAGCCTTAAATACTTAAATAGGACGAGTATTAGTTACTTTTAAAGGAAGAGTTAATCTATAATTTTTTCTCGTTTTTACTTTTGTTTCATCAGCAATTGTGCTGAAGGTGCAGATCCACAAATTTTTCGAAGCGGGCAAAAATTAAAAATGCCGCCCCCCGCCCAGATTCTTTTTTTTTAACAATCGTAGTATTTTTACACTACTGCTTTACGGCAGAAATACGGACCTACCACCATTTATTCTGTCCCGTTAAAGTAACATTGCGTTCTTTATAATTGATTAGTAAAATTCTTTCTGTATCTTTTAGATTGTACTACTTTAAACTTCTATAGCGGAAGTGTGTCTTTTTTCACAACATAGACTCTTGCTTAGACTGCTTAACAGGTGCTCATAGTGGTTGTACCTAAGGTTTTATCGCTACTAACGATGCGATATACAACTTCTTTAAATCTCTCTACAGAACTCCAAAAACTGACCGTAGTGATGACCCTACCAAATGGTAATACTCTGCTTTGTCAATTAAGCAGACATTCTGGAGAGGAGAACACTAGCAACAGGGCGACCCTGTCCCGAAATGTCTCTAGTTACCTCGGGACCATTTATTGCGGTCCGCTTAAAACTGAGCAATGTTAAAGCACTGCCCCGGGTTAAGATGGCATTCACGACTACTGTCGGCATTATCCTGGGGTACATCCAGGGTGTATTTTCTACCTTTCTCATCCAAGCCTTAAAACCACAGTGGTGGAATGCAAGCAGGCGCGGCTTCATGAAAAAGGGCAGTCGTCCCGCAGACTCGACCGTCGCCTTTCAGGCGAACAGTGCTGCTAGGTAATGAAAGCAAGCTCATCAAGAGAGTTATGGCTACCTGATTCATCAAGCATTGGAGGAAATCTCACAAAATGGTAATACATTTTCCGCCAGAACCGGTCGTCACTCATAGGGTGAGACAACATCACCAATGATATCAATACCCTGCCCTGACTTGGCTATAAAAGCGCTCCAGTTTTGCTGCCATTGCTTTTAAAACGTCATACTTTCCGGAAAAAATCCACGGAAATGATCTTGGAGGCCACTATCACGGCTATCACGTGCAATCTTCATCTATGACACTGAGACTCATGGTGGCTGGCAGAAATATAACCGGCGCCTAGATAGGGGAGGCGACTCTGCTAATTGCAAAGCTTGGCTGCTTCAGGAAATATATACGGCCTATTTATAATTATACATTAAAACTACTTGATATTTTAGTCACAAAAGTTGCGTTAAAAATAAGATGTCTGTTAGTTTGCCGCCCCCTAAACTCGCCGCCCTGGGCAGGGCCCGTTTCTGTAATTATTCTCTTCAAGATGATAACAACACCGCAATTATATCCATCACACATTTATTCAAAATATTTCTTTAGTTGCTGTAAAAGCTTACGTTACATATATATTCTGTGTCATATTACATAAATTTATGAAATATAAAAGAAATAATAGTGAAATCCGTAATAAAGTAAACAACATAAATATAAGTAATCATTTATTCATCTTTGTCAATATGGAAAGAATGATCTGCTTTGCTGTGAATCTCCAGAGTATTTATTTCTTCTTATTGCCTACTGTTTAATTGAGTTATGGTAAATATGACGAGATAAATATTGGCAAAAAATATACTAAATTTTCCAATAATAACATTAAACATATTGCCTTTGTAGCGGCAGCTACAAATACGATCAGCGCATCATCCTCCGCACAACACGTTCGTCATTTCCGAAGGAGCGCGACGCATAAAGCAAGTCGCGCCCAACGCGCATGCGCGACTCGCGAGTGTGTAACATACGCGACAATCCATCTCTATCTCTTTCTATCCTTAATCCGTCAATTTACTTGTTCAACTAACACCAATTGTACAATTCAGATCGTGTATAAATATGGCCCATTTTATTTAACAAATATTCTTGTTCTACGCTACTCAACACTACGCTTCAAGAACAACCGGAGTTTCATTCTCTTCCCTCAAGCCTCAATATTCATTACCCTATACCTTTCTATTTTTATACTTTAAATATAAACTATTTTTTACTGAAATCTGCACATAAGTTTATAAAAGGATACAAAAATCAACATGAGGCTTTTCTAAAAACCCAAATGCTTTTGCAGCCAATTCCAAATCCATTTTATCAATATCAAAGAATCTGTTCAATGGATGTTTTTTGTAACATCTTAGAAAAGACAAGTAGGCTTTTCTTGCTAAAATTTTCATCACTCCATTGGCTTTTATTAAATCTTGCAGCTGGAAGAATAAAATATATTATATATACCTTTATAATATTAATTTATAATATTTTTTATTATATATTTATAACAAATATTGCCTTACCTTTTGCATTATATCATTTGTTGGTTCTTCAAAATTGTATTTATCCAAATAAACTTTTTTACTTTTTAGAAAGTCTATAAATCCCTCTTCTTCAGGTCTTAATAGTAATACAGCATTTCCATGTGTATTTTCTCCTCGTGCAGTTCTGCCAACTCTGTGGATGTATTCCTATAAAAGGCTATGTTTATTACTTACTTAATTTTTAAACTTCTTTTGGGTATTCAGTAAATTTTTATGGTGATGGGCACACAATAACCGACACACTAAAGTAAGGTACATTAAAATAAAAACATTATGCATGTTATTTATGTACATGTAGAATGAGGTTATAGATCAAAATTAACAACACTTTTATCTTATTACCCCAATATAACCTTTAACACCTGTACATAGGTAACTCACACATTTTTTTTAAACGAAAGGTCAACAATGAGAAATTCTTAGGTATGTTAATTTTTTTAAGATCTGGCTACTATGTTATTGTAATTATTAAATAATTGATGTAAATTATTAAAAATTAAGATATAAATATATAAATAGTTTATCTATTTTAACAGATAAAAAAAAAAGAACCAGTGTGTATGAAATTGTTGTAACCACAACTACTACAATAACAGCAGGATGGATTATTTTTAATTTTAAAATCGTAGATGCACAAAATAAAAAGGAACTTTTGTTTGTTAAATGTCTCTTGTATTAGCCGGCAGCAGTGGAAAGTCTTCCACTTTGGATCTCTGATAGGTGTGGTATATCAAACACTATTAGAAATATGTTTGTGTAAATATTAAATTAATTCCTTAATACTTCAATTTTTCAGCAATAGATAAATATAAAATACCTTTACATTTGTAGGAGGATCATATTGCACTACCCAATCTACAGACGGTATATCCAAACCTCTAGCTGCAACATCAGTGCAAAATAAGATACCCATTTTTGCATCAACAAAACTTTTGTAAGCTTCTTTCCTCTTGAATTGGCTTTGTTTTCCCTGTATTAAAAATAAGTCACATTACTCTATTTATATTAAACATGGCAGGTGCAAAAAACATTAAAATATAAGTACTTTGATTATTTTTGGAGCAGTTACATTATACTGATGCAAACAAAACTTACATGAATACTTAACATTAGCGTTTTCAAATTCATTTTGAATATTTCATAATGAAAATCAACCGATTTACAAGATGAAAAAAATACAATCACTTTGAGTTTCTTACATTTCCTTAGCATTTTGTGCAACCATTGTATTCTATTTTCGACTGGGCAAGTGAAATATCTGTAAAAAAACAACCAAATAGCAATTGAAATACCTCATATTTCATTTGTAAATGTTAATGCATATAATATTATAATACAATAAGATGTACTCTTATATTTTTTAAATTTTCTACACATACTCATAATATATATTTTGTTAATTTTATACAATAAATGTACTAACAAATATACTGATGATTTTAATAATAATTTGTGTAAATGAGTTACCCATGTTACATTAAATGTATGTCATATGAAATAGGGGCCTATGTACAGTATAAATAAATTTAAATTATCTTATGAACTAAAAACAAATATTATGATATATTTTTTAATAGATATAAATATAAAAAAACAAATACCATTAGCATTTCTATTACTGCTCTACTCTACAATTTTTTGATGCATAGAAAACTTTTTACATACCCTTGTTGAAGTCCTTTTACCGTAGCATTAACCTTATCTTGAATAGAAATTAGGACTGGATCATTCCTCAATGCTAGTTTTGCAAGGTTCTTAACTCTGTCATCTATAGTTGCACTAAATAAAGCTGTTTGCCTTGTTTCTACAGAAAAAATATAATCAATATCCTTTAATGTTTAATCAAATATCATTAGAAAAAAAATCATATAAATAAGGAAAGGGCTTTCAATATCTTTATTAGCAATAAACACTTTTTTTCTACCTTGTAAATTTAATAATAAAAACTCACAACTCACTCGGTAGCAATTTTATTATTCCTGATATGTGCATTTCAAAACCTGCTTCAAGTAGTTTATCAGCTTCATCCAATATTAAGCATTTCAGATTTTTAAAATTGAACTTTGTGTTTTGCAAATGGTCCAGTAAACGGCCAGGAGTACTTACTATGATGTTTACACCTAAAATAATACCATTTAAAAAATAATAAAACACATTTTATTTGAAAAAATTATCCTAAAAATGCAGGAATTGACCAAGTCAAATACCAGGAAATAATGTAACCCAAATTATTTGTCTATGCTTTCATGATTAATTTCTTAGATTTAATTTAAGACAGACGAGACATTTAGACACTTACCTTTTTGTAAAAATAGTAATTCTTTACTCTTTTTCTCACCTCCAACGAGCAATAAATGACAAAAATCAATTTCCAAGAGCAATTTTGTTAAAACTTCATAAGTTTGTAATGCCAATTCCCTTGTTGGGGATATAATAATACACCCTACCCCTGAAAAACATAATTGATATAATGATGAATTACACAACACTTTAGATAAATATATTATTATTGACATAAAAATTAAAAACTAACCATCGCTACGCTTCACCTTCAATCTTATCAAGTTTTCAATTGCAGGAATAAGAAAAGCCAAGGTTTTTCCACTTCCAGTCTTAGCTGCTCCGATAAGATCTTTGCCCATCAATAGATGCGGTAGTATTTTAGCCTGAATTTCAGTGGGTTTTTCAAAACCCATTGATTTAAGAGACTCTAAAATTCTACTATCTACCTTTCCTCTAAGCATGGAAAAGTTAGACTTAGTAATTATTTCTTCAGTATCCATAGTAGAAACTAATAAGGAGAATGTATGATATTGTCATTAAATTACAATTTTGTCTAAAGATATTCATGTAACCAAAACAGTCTTCTTCTTCTTTTAAACTTATGGCTTGTTCCGCAACTGTCAAGGTAGGGATAAACGCAAAGTATTTGTTTGAAACTGATTGACTGACAAACAAAACAATGGGTTAGATGAACTAAAACTTCACACATCATTTTAAAGCAATTAAGACAGAACAAGCATTATACATAGTACATCTATTATATACAGTCTAATAGAATTAATTTTTAAATTATTTGCACGTATAAATTTTCAAAGAATTTTAATAAAGGATCGTTCATTGAAAGTGAAAATGATAGGTCTGGGATTTTTCTTAGGTAGTATATATTAAAGAGGGATTACAAGATTTGAACAAAAAAAATGATCTTATCTACTCTCCGCTAAGCCACACTTGCATTATGAATTATCTAGTAAGCGCAGTTTGGCTTAAAACACAACCAAAACAATCGACTAACCTTTTTTAATCGTGACATACATGCTGATATGACAGTTGGCTGAACAAACTGACACTGCCATCAGCTCGATTTTTCAGAGTAGGTAATTACAACTTAATAAATATTCTACTTATCTCAAAGTATAAAGATTAGTTAATAGTGAGTTATCATTTCTATGGATAATTAATACAAGTGGCAAGCTAATTGACAAATACTTAATTTTTGATTGGACTTTACTGTTTATGTATAATTATGTCATTTGATCTTGATTTTTAATTTGAGAAGTGGATTTATATAACAAGTATTAGGTTATTTAGCCAAATATTTTATTTTGATTTCAGTTCTTAAACTTTCTGTTCTGTTCTTAAAGTTAATTTTATCTGTGTACTGATCTATTAAATCAAACGTCAATCGTCAGCGTCAGCGGTCGGCTGTCATTTTTCTACACGTTATATTTATCACTCAGCATATCATTGTCATTTACCGGTATAAAAATTAAGAATTATAGTTTTAAACATGGTTAATTCTTACCGAATCAACCATTTTCTTTCACTTACGTTAATTATATGTACGTTTGTAATATGCGCTCAGTCAGACGTCCCAAGACCTCGCGGAGTTTCTTTATCTAAAGCATCACTTTACACTCCGTCGAAGGATTTTACATGTTTTGACGGAACTGTTACGATACCCTTTACTTACGTAAATGATGATTATTGCGATTGTTTCGATGGCAGTGACGAGCCGGGGACATCGGCATGTTTAAATGGAATTTTTCATTGCACAAACGCAGGTCATCGACCGCAAAACTTACCCAGCTCTCGAGTAAATGATGGAGTTTGTGATTGCTGCGATGGAACCGATGAATATTCGGAGCCAGGTCTGTGTAAAAACACATGCGAAGAAATGGGTCGAGAAGCTAGGGCAGAAGCACAGCGCTTAGCAGATTTACATAAAGCTGGTAATCACTTAAGGATAGACTTAATTGAAAAGGGTAATAAAAAACGTAACGAAATGGCAGAACAATTATCACAGTTGGAGAAGGATAAAGTTGAAGCCTTGAAGATTAAGGATGAAAAAGAGGCACTGAAAAATGAGTTGGAGGCGAAAGAAAATGAAGTACTACAGGTTTATAGGGATGCAGAGGAAAAGGAAAGACAAAGAAAAGCTGAGGAGGAAAGGGAAGCTTTAGTTAAAGAGTCAATGGAATATTTCACTATGTTTGATTCAAATAATGATGATATCCTTACAACAGATGAAGTCAAAGTTGTGAATGCTTTTGATAAAAATAAGGATGGTGAGGTTGATCAAGAGGAAATTCAATTTTTCTTAGGAGGCAATGAGAGTGTTGATAAAGATACATTTGTGACAACCACATGGCCATTGTTAAAGCCTTTACTAATGTCGGATCAAGGTGTATTCCAATCTCCTGATGATAATGAGGAAAGTGATGACCATGATGCTGAGACTGCAAAGGATATTGAGACCGATGATGGTGAGGCTGATGAGGAAAACCTAGATGAGGAACCCCATGATGTTGATCATGACGCTGAACCAGACCACACTGGCCAAATTTACGATGAAGAAACACAAAAGATTGTTGATGAGGCTACAGATGCGCGAAGGCAATGGAATGATGCTGAACGCACAGTAAGAGAGATTGAATCAAATATAAGAAATTTCCAGCAGAATCTTGAGAAAGATTACGGTTTGGAGCAAGAATATGCAACTCTTGACGGGCAATGTTTCGAGTATGAAGACAAAGAGTACATCTATAAGCTATGTTTATTCCAAAAAGTTACACAGAAATCCAAAAACGGGGGTTCAGAAGTAGGGTTAGGTAACTGGGGTGAATGGGCTGGTGAGGATAATAAGTATTCTGTGATGAAATACATTAATGGAATTGCATGCTGGAATGGTCCGAACAGAATGACTACTGTTAATATACACTGTGGGCTGGAAACCAAAATGTTATCTGTCACCGAACCTTACCGTTGTGAATATAAAATTGAACTGGCAACGCCAGCTGCATGTGATGAGTCCGCAACTCATCAGCCACCTCACGATGAATTGTAGTCGAAAAGATATTAATAAAATATGTGATGCTATGCCACAAAAGTTAACTAAATCATAAGCATGGATCAGTTATTTGTCAATGTTATTTTTAATCATGTTTCCAGTAATAACTGATCTAAATTTCTAGGACTTTTATGTGTTTAGTTCTTATTTTTTTTAAATTAACTTATTTATCAATGTGGCAATTTAGGTAAAGTTGAATGTTGCATTTCATTATTAGTTTAAAAATTAAATTTATTCTAGTAAACAATGTTTTGAAAGAGACTGATGTGGCCAGAATATGATAACAGAAAAACATTCCTTGAGTAAGGCTGTAATAGTTCAAGTAATAGTGTGAACTGCAAGTAAATAAACGAAGTTGAACAAAACATTGTAAGTGATCAATAAAATATTGTTTTTGATTATACAAAATTGTTTTATTCATTTACAACAACATTTCCAAAACCAGTCAGCATTTTAGTAGGAAAAAAAAGCTAGTATATCTACTGTTAATGAATTTGAGCAATAAATAATTCCAATCCTGATTAAGATTTCAACTACTCATTCATGAGACTATGATATTGAAGTAATACATATCAAATTTCGATATTTTATGACATAAGCAAATGTTCAAGCAGAAAATTGTGTTATCATAGGTTTGAAAGGGTTAATGTTATTTATACCAGTTTATCATGACAGTTTGGAATAAATGGTGTTTACATCTTACAAAGTTGCATTGGAACTAAATTATATATTCACTCTCGATTATATCTTATGAAAAGGTAGGTAGATTTGTAGTAAAATGTTACAATTTTTTAGTATACCCTATATATTTTTGACATTTTAAATAAGCTTTGCATACGTTATTAATACGGAAAGAATATCAGAAAGCAGTTTGCATTCGGTAGAGACTTTAAATGAATGGATGATTTTAAATTAAAAGTTGTTAGTCAATTAACCCCATGCTTATCAGTTAAATATAAAATTGTAAGGAATTATATATCTGAGAAATTGAACTTCGCTGGAAGACACGTAAAGCTTGCCGAAGTCGGGACTTAAATTAAATTTATATTTTAATATTCCTTTTCGAGAGAAGGCCTTCCATAAAGTGAATGTTTTAAATATTTTATTTTACTGCTTGCAATTTTGATACATAAAGATCGAAATCTAATCAACGTAATGTTTATAAACACGTGCACACTGCATGTATCTTCTTTTTCTTAAATATTGAATCAGTTATCTCTTTAATCATTTTGATAAAAAGAATCATATCTTCTCAAAGTTCGGCTGTCGCAATAATGGATATCAACTTACATATGTCATGGTTTGCTTTTTATCATACGCATACAATAAGAATCCACATTGTAATATTTATAAAATGTAATTTTAATGCAATCTGTGTGGTCTATTTAAAAGAGAACTCTTTCGAAGTAGCAAGCACAATCTTAGATTAAAAAAAAATTTTGCTCTCAGAAATGAAAATATCGGTCCATAACTTCGAGAGATTACTAGGTCTCTAGAATTAGGGAAATTCTTATTAGAAAATTATATGGCTTCTCATAAGATATAAATTCTGTTCTGGATAAACTGTTGGGATTCGTCTCCATTCTACCAACCGATCTTGGTCGGATAGTTAGGACATAATAAAACTACTTATGTGACTATTAAGTTCGTATCTTTTTGGTGAACAATTTTCTATAGTACTGCCGATGTATTATCCTGGTTAGGAAGGGTAATAAAGGCTGATCTAATAATACTATTACAGTGGGATTATAAACGTGTCCGATGACAAAATCAAGTAACAAATTGCACTTTAGCTTAGTGCTGCTGCTGCTATAATAGCATCAAACAAAATTTTTTAAGTCTTAATTTTATCGAGGAGTAATCTATACAAATATAAAATTGGAGTGTCTGTTTGTTACATCAAAATAACCGTTTTTAAATGATTATATTGTGATATATTACCGATACATTTAAGAAATCAACATTATTTTGGTTGGCGGTCTAGTTGTTATGGCTGGTCCGATTTTGATGGAACTTTCACTGGAAGATAGCTGATGTAACAGGGAGTAACTCAGGCTACTTAAAAATATTGTTTTTAAAACAGTACGCGCAAGCGAATTCTCTGAGAACAGCTAGTAATAATCAAATAGATTTAAAAGTTAAGTGTAAAGCGTCGTGTTTAATTATTTTCGTGAAACAATTTCTTAACTAGGCTTACGATCTAGATCTTTACGTATTAATTGTTATATTCATCTCTTTATATAAGAGTCTGGTCCTTATTATTAAAATATCGTTATCGGTGAAAATACTGTAAAATACAACTGCAAGGGTCGACAAGGTCAAGGACTATAGATATATCATTTCTTGAGGGGACTTCACCTTCGTTTAGCGTTACAGTGGTTTGGTGATAGCAAGTAGATTTCCTTACTTTTACTGGTAATAAGGATAAAAATGCTTTAACAAATAAGTAAAGCCAAACGTACAATGGTTGTACGATTAAAAACAAACTATGAACTACTTCACATGAAGTATTATCAAAAAGTTTTCATTTTGAAATATGTTTAGATTAAATATTTGGCTAATTGAAAAATAGTAACCAAAGTACAACTAAATATAGTAACCAAAAACCCAAAATTAAAACTATAGTGTGTTTTTGCGGAAAAAAGTCTTCTATATTCATCTCTGTTTAAAAAGCAAATTCAAAGCGTAAATCAAAGTGCTTATAGTAGAAATCGTATCTGTTGATGATGATGAGTTATCTGTATCACTTTATGATATTAATCTGTTATCGTACTTTTTCTAAAGATTATATGAACGGATTTGTTGAGACTCGTTAAACAGAAGTCAGTGCATAAACATTAAATACATCGAATGCCGACGCTTTGCGTAAAAACTTTTATATTTTCTTAAAATAATTATAATTAATCCTGCATGGAAACTAATTAATGTTATAGTTTTTCGCTGGTTAGTTTAGGCTTATCATCCAATTGTCCGAAAGTAATATGATCCATTCATTGAACATTATCCAAGTATAATAACTTCGGAAAACAATTAAGAGGAAGATCTATAAAAAAGAACAACATGTTACTGTCACATATATTGCGAATACAAGATATATAAAAAACATAGTATCTATAATAATTGTCTATCTATTAAAAACAATGTACAGTGTGTAACGATAATAATAAAAAATAGTCGTTAAAAAGGGAATTAGGTAGTGAAAATTCCTTGTGAAATTTAATACCGTTATCTCACTCTGTTATTTATAATGATAAACACTAAAATTTGTAACGCATAACTATTACCATCATCAGCTTGTATTAGTCCACTGCTGGACATTGGCCTCCTCTAGTGCACGCCAGCTCCATTTCAGGGTCTTTGGACTGTATCCCACCACGCTGGTACAATGCGGGTTGGTTGGTGGACCGACTTTTTCCATGCCCATCCGATATAGATCATCTTTTTTCTCAGACAATTGGGTATTCGGCCCAAATTATCTTAACCAACCAGAAAACAACGACGACCCCGCGGGGCCACATCTTAGGTTAAGTTGTGGCCCCGCGGGATTCGAACCCACGGCCTCCGGTTGACAGAGCAAGGGCAATAGCGGTAGACCGAGGAGGAGGTTTAATTTTTAATTTATAAATATCCTTGAAGTTAAAAGCGTTTTGGAGGTATTAAATACGTTTTTTTGACATTTAATGTCTTGTTATAGATTTGTTATAACATAGAATTAAAGTTATATATACAAATTGAAGGTAATATGAAAATGAAATATAATGGTTTCTTCCAATTAGTTTCCATACTATATGTAAATTCACAATATAGATAACTAAATTTCCGTTGTCAATTTTAATAAATTATAATAATATGTTTATTACATTATGATTTCACAAGTTACGTAATTTATAACTTGAAATGTCAATAAGGTAAAAAAAATTTATAGCATTATTTTTGGTTTTATTTTAAAAGTTTGAAAAAAAGTAATAAGCAATCAAATGGTTAAAGATGCATTATCAGGACTTATTGTGCACTGACCTCCGACATACAATGTTTACATGTAAAATTTATAATAGAACAATGAAACAAAAACATTTCATTTATCTATTCATGCGAATGTTTATATAGTCAATGATAAATAACTTTAAATATACAAGAATTTAAATGTCACCTTCATTACATTACTAAAATATTGGTAGAAGCGATTTTTACAAATGATTAAAAGTTTTACGTAAAAGGTATTAAATAGGTACGCCTTTTAAATGACAATTTGATGAGGGAAATATTTATTATATAAACATAAGTGATATTAATAAATAATATCACATATATACATTGTTATATATGTATAAGTGAATTAAAGTTTAGAATATACTTTGTGAAATAATTTAAATATGGATAAACAAATAACATATTAGTTATAATTTACTTGATTTGATACAGGTAAACTGTACTTGAGAGAAACGATAGCATTACAATCTTAATGTTGCAATAGCAGTACCTCAATAACATTAAACGCAGCATGATTAACATAATTATCATTACCAGCCTGTAGAAACCAGCTTGACAAAGCAAAGTGAATTCGTTTCACACCTACAAGCGTCAATGTAAGTAAATATTATTATGCAATAAGCTGTGAGTTGCGAATACAATGAACTTTGCTTTTATTTTAATTCCTCTCCGTAAATAAAACAATAAGGGTCAGCAGGTAAACAACGAATATGAAATGCTGTCAAATATGACAAATATATCGGCACAAAGTCTTTATATACCCTTAGCATCTGTCTGCGTAAAAGAAATACCAGTTATCCGTGGTTACTT
Organism: Lamproptera curius; assembly: GCA_029286875.1. Lineage (NCBI taxonomy): Eukaryota > Metazoa > Arthropoda > Insecta > Lepidoptera > Papilionidae > Lamproptera > Lamproptera curius. The sequence continues at coordinate 868,647 of JAGSMT010000107.1, read as the reverse complement.
AAGCACTGCATCCGAGGCTTGATGTAATTCGTCTTTGCTTTCCAAACGAAAAAAATATTAACGTATAAACATAAACGTATTATGGTTAAGTTGAGCAATACAAGCTGATCAACCAATAGTATGAAAAGTAAAATTATCCAGGCATCGGATACAAGCCATTAATGTTTTTAGGTGATACGAGTGGATTTAAAACAAACCTCATGATTTCATTAAAAATACCAAGAGTTTACTATCTTTTTGCGCTTATAAAGGATCATCCGACACATATACCATGGTTGATTTACTCTTGATTTTTGTGTACAGAATAAAAATCAACAGAAAATAATCCATTTGTAAGTAGGTAGTTTTTACAGAATTTTAGAATTTACGTATGCGTTGTTATCCTTAAAGAATTTTTTTGATTTTTCCAACACATTGAATCTTCAGTTGTTTTACTTTTTCTTTTGGGTGTTGAAATGGTGTATCATTATTTCCTATATTACTTAAGATAGCAAGAAATAAAGCAATGTGTTAGAACTGGTTTGATGTTAATATCTATGTTTGCAATAAACTGACCTGCGATTTTTGCCACCAATTTTTAAATCTGACATTTTTTAAGCTATTCGTAAAATCAAAATGCCGTATGAGACATGTTTTATTTAGTTAAAGTGAACTATTTTTCTGATGCATTTGTTTGCGTAGAAATTAACAATGGATTGTTTTAATTTGGCTTTGGAAATGTGTTATTGAATTTTTTAATCGACTTCAATTCCTAGCGTGTATTTATCTATCTTTGTTACCTCGTTGCTGCGCTTCCAATACTTATATTTTCTTTTTTAGGTGATAGGTAGGAGCTGTCATGTGGTCCCATTTGTGACTGTCTTCTCAAAAGAAGGAGGTACTTAATTCGGAGTATATATGTTTTGTAAAAATTTTATTTTGACAATCGATTAAAATTGTAATGTTTCTATATTGATTAAACATATTTTACTTTGGTTACGTATTAAATTTTTTTTTAATTTTGCGATATGTAGTGGTATAGATATTTTGGGAACTAAAATTATTACATCGCTGCAAATAACAACTTCGTGCGATTAAATTGCAATTGCTGGCTAAATCTTAACATATTGAAACATGTTCTACGTAATAATAATAATAAAAAAGTATGGAAGTAAGTATGAACCATTATACTGTTTAAATAATAATTATAATTTTCTCATCTTCGTCATCTAATACATTATCGTCTAAGGCTATGCTGTCCTCAATACACTTGTGGCATAGAAAGAGACTTTCTCCTGAAAGACATTTTTTATGTTCTTCTTGCACACAATTAACATGAAATGATAAGGAACACACACAACAGTTTACACGATTGCTCAGTGCTTGTTGCCTTTGAACAAATTGAACACGAGTTTGTAAGAGCAATATTATTTGCAATAGGCTTATTCTTTCTGTCTTTGACCGTCTCTATTGGCTTATTATCCCTTTTTAAATAAGGTGTTGTTCTTAATGTTGCATTAGCTGTCCTATATCTATTCGTTTTATTTTCAATTTGAGTTGTAGGCCTATTTAAGAATTTTTGTGAATAATCTGTAGACTGTTGTAAATCGGGGAAAATTGTCGATTCATTAGAATCCACAGTATCATCTAAATATTCCTCTTTAACATAAAAATCTGCATCTCCTATATCTGATCGACATTCCATGAAATTGAAAGTCGGTCTTGTTTTGAATCTTGTGTATGAAAATTGGAACCTTTAACATATCGTAAAGTTTGTACAAGAGTTGAAAGTTTTCACTCTTGCTCGGTAACATTTTTGCATGTTTCTAGTTCTATGATTTTTTTGGTACCCAAAATGTCAGTAAATTTCGACATGGTGATAACATTTTTGGGTTGCGATAGTTCCGATTTATTAATTTCTTGTGACCATCGTTTATCCTTCGCTAAACATTTGCTGTAATCTATATTATTTGGATTAAACGGAAATAATCCACAAACCCTGAATGAATTACTCAAAGATTCGGATACAAAAACGTCCTTTAAACCAACATTGAGTGCCTCAGCAAAATTTATCCTGGTTATATTTTCATTTCCATTTTTCATTAACCACTTGCGCGATGCTATTTTCCACGCTGCTTTTAACGGTTTAAAAGCTGCCACGTCGCCTGGCAATAAAACACGAGCGACGTCAGGATAAAGTCCAATGATCTCAATATTTAACGTTTTACAAAGTGTACTGACTTCGTACGTTAAATGTGTTTTAAAAGGGTCAACAAAATAAATTACAGGCATGGTCACGTTCTTTTGCATTAAGTTTGGATGGAATACGTCAGAAATATAATTAAAAAAAATTTCGCTATCTATCAAGCCATCCTCGCATCGGGCGATAGCCCAACCATCCGGTACAGCTTTAGTTACTTTTTGTGGTATTCTTTCATAGTCATAAACTACCAAAGGAGGACAAGCCTGTCCGTCTGCAGAAAATGTATACACTACTGAAACAGATTCTGTACGGTAATTGGCATCAAACTTGTTAAGATTTTTAAAATCCCGCGCTACTAAAATTTTACCCGTGTCAGGACAAAGCGTGAAACAGGTCTCTTCTCCGTTGTAAATCCTACTAGAATCGTTTAAAACCTCTAAGAGATTATTTTTCTCTAAATAGTCGTGGATTTCAGAAAACCATCTTCTGATATTCGATTCAGAAAAATCCGCACTTGGATGGGTACCTGATTCGTTAATTAAAGCGGCGGTTGAAGGGTGTCTTTTAAGAAAACCTCTTAACCATCCGGCGCCTGGGTTATTGTCTTTAAAGTTATTCACTCTAGGATTTTGTTCAAGAAGTTTTTGAACGCTACTTTGTAGGTCTCCCTTTTTTATAGGAAAACCTGTCTGCGCCAAAAGAATAATCCAATTTTCCAACGCCTCCTCTTCGTCAGCGGTCAAGACAGGGGGCGGCCCAAAAGAAGTTCTGTGATCAGGGTATTTGACCTTGAAGTGCAACGTTGACTTTGGTATTCCATATTTTTGAGCTATTTCACGCAAATTTCCTTTTCTATTTTTAACTTCTTTAATTGCTTGTGCTATAAGTTTCGGGTCGTGACTTTTTTTCTGCTTCTTTGGAACCATTTTTCATATTGTTAGGAATACCTAAAATCAAATCAACAACTTATTTATTATATACTTACATTTTTGACAATTTATAATTTAAATTATGCTAATCTTTAGGATTACCCTCAGATTAGGTTACCCTCAGGTTAGATAAAGGCCGATAGATCAAATACGAAATCAATGAACTTCAAAGCTGATATAGATAATTTTATTGGTCCCCGTCCTCGTTAATGAGATGGCACCTAACATCAGTCGAACATGTTAGGTTATATGCCCTGCTCATATGAAATGCAACATAGAATGCAACAAATCCATTCGCCGCTTTTAATTCATTTCCCCAGATGGTCTGCAGTAAAAGAAGATGACAATATAGAAATTTACGGAAGAATTAAAAGATTATGCTAATAAATATTTATTATGTCTCATATATTAAACACTGAATGATTTAGCTGGGAGAAATATGTTAGTAACGAATAAAAATTTGATAAAAGTATAAACGTTATTTATTTTAATATTAATATTAATTGCATAATTTATGCCATAAATATAGAAGTGGAAACATGAAAGACGTATGTAAGTCGGTATGCCGATCGCATATTCCTAGTAATTTTAGTTCAGTGAAAACTAACATGACAAATATTAAATTAGTGATGGAGACAAGACAAATGTTGGGAAACGACTTTATTTTTTATTGTTGTTCAAACATTTATCTTACAGTAATTGTAATAAACTTTTTCTGCCTCATGCTTTCCAAGCGTGTTAAGTGTGCAGAGAAAATTTTGTGTTACGCACAAAGTATTTAAGTGTACAAGTTATTAACGTCCAGTTAGGTCTACGCCCGAGTCAATAAACGTTCGGTAAAATTTTTTTTGACATGGACGGAACGTGCCTACATACAGCCGACCTCCAAAGGGCCAAGAAGTTGTGTCGAGCTGTTCGTTTCCAGAAACCTTACCTCCCACGAACTGTTTCTTTTTACACTCCTACAGCACTGATCACCACATCCGAAGTGAGGAAGCCCTTAATGGATTGAATCGCGCCAGGATTTCCAAAGACTGTAAAATCAGGTCGCCACAACCATGGAGAGAGCTGCTTTATTTATTACCACCAACCGGTATTGTAGGTACGCCAGAAGTGCCCTGGAAACAGGTGATCTATGTCATTGCAGTACAAGACATCGCCTCTGTGAAGGGCTCTGCCGTTAGGCCTATTTCAGCCACGGATATATGGGACAGCAATAACACTACATCGTATGTTTCCTCTTCCCACGGCGTCCACTCCTTGTCAACGCGTAATTCACGGGTGGAAGCCGCATCGTTGACCAGTGGCCAACGCGTGGGTCTCTCATTTAATGGACGTCATTTGATCCACCAATCTTTGAGTACTTTGTTAACAATTAGTACAAGTGTTACGTAATATAAAATTTTAGCAACCGCTAATTGTCTCGACGAAGAAAAAAAATAAAGACTAGCGTTGACAATGCGTTGGCAACGCGCATTTAATGCGGAGACGCCGGGTGGCCCACGCGCGGGCAGCGAATGTCCTTACACCCGAGGCGATCGTCATCGTCGATCGTCAATACGTCCGTACGTCTTTCAAATTTTTTATATTTATCGAGTAAACTCGCGGATACTCAAACTTGTAACCACGTAAGAAATTAAGAATAGTGGTAATTTTTAACAAAATAGCTTAAAATTTGGCTACTTTGTAATTTACTCCGAGTGAAAAAGTAATAAAAAGTAAAAATGGTTGAATTACTTCAATGTATTTAATTGCAAAATTTTAATGCACTTGTATTTAACAATGCATGTTTGTAGCCTTGACTTGCAAACATTGTTTATATGTATTATAAACATAAGTATGAAATAATGTAAATCTCATGAACACTATTAAAAGACAGCCTTATTTTAATTGTGGCAATATAAATAGTAGTTGCTATTTAAAACTTTTTTCCTATTTGATTATTCGTAGCTTTTAACAATATCACAGTATAAAAGGAAACACTTTTCAAATTGTTATTAGATAAATCTCAGGTTATGAGAATATGGCCGTTCTATTAAATTACTTATTTTAAGGTATTAAATAGAAGAACCAACATAAAATAATATTGTTTTGGACATACAGTTATTGGACAATAGTTCAATAATTGATTTCAATGATTTTATTAAGTGGACAAAATAACCTCAAAATACAAACATGATTTAACGTACATACCTTTGAATTATATAGTTATATATCGGCTTTTTACAATAATGATAATAAAATTATAAAACTAAAGCATAAAAGGTTTTTCCTATAACCAATTCCTTTACTTTTATAATAATAACAACCTTTGCAATCAACTGGTCTTGCCAGGGAAAAAGAGTACAGGTTATTAACATTTTTTTTTCATTCTAAATGACCAATTATTTAAATTGTGAATTTCACAAAATCTTAGCCTTAACATTTAATAGATATCTAATAAAATTTAGTTTATACAATAGTATCCAATTTTTAATATGGACCAATTTAATTTTAAAATATATGTTTTCTAGTAAAAACTAATATGTATTTTTTTGTTATTTACCATAGTTTTAAAATGTCTTATCTTTCATCTCACACACACATCATCACCCTTTGATAGTTCACTGCTGGACATAGGCCTCCCCTAATAAGTCCCTATCCATTAGGGGGTTTGGACCGTATTCCACCACGCTGGTCTAATGTGGGTTGGTGGGTGGACTGACTTTTTTACATGCCCATCAAACGCATGAATCATCTTACTTTTCAGACAATTGGGCGATCGGCTCAAATTGCCCTAACCAACTAGGAAATAACAATGAAAATTTGTTACGTTCACGATCTCCGGTTTCTAAAGCACACGCTCATACCACTAGGTTACGGAGGCAGATCTTTCATCTAATGTTTGTAATTAGAGGATTGAATTTTTTAACAATATCATATTAAAATACGTAACATTTAATTAATAACCCCTGCCTCTATAAAACAGTATCAAAAAGTTTAACATGAATTACTTTAATTTTTTGCTTGCGTAATTTCACTTTCTTGTATTTTAAATACATTAACTATAATACTTAATTTGTTGGTAAATAAAGAAATAAAAGATTTTTTTTATGGTAAAAATTACCCTCAATAAAATCTTAAAATGTCAGATTAATGCCAATTACCAGCATTATCAAAGTATCTTAGACTCAAACACTTTGTAATTTGTATCTGTGGCTATCTGTCAACTATAAGTCTGATTCTATGATTAATGATATAAGTGCAAATTATTTAGAAATGGATCTTGTGCAGTGCTAAATTAAATTAAGGTGTTGTGGTGTTGTTGTATATAATGAACATATTTAAAATAATGGCGGATACTGTTATGACTGTACTCCCCGGACTTACCTTAACATCGGATATGTAACAATCACCTGAAATACAAATTTTGTTTGGATACTACTATTATTGCTTATGGATTTGACTTCGACCATTTTTGACCAATCAACATCAAAGAAGTGGCTTAGGCCTTATGATCAAGAATAATAAGACAAGACATGGCTTGGCCTTAACATCAATAACTATGAAGACATGGCTTGGCCTTTAAATCTATAAAAATTGCAAATATTACCAAGAACAAGACCTGGCTGTATGGACTAAAGTCCTTTGCCTTTCCCATTAGGGATAAATTAAAACAACAAATCTGATTCTATGTTTAGGGTTAAACTGAATACTAAAGCCGTGTTGTTTAAATTTATAATAATATTCAATATAGACTATCTTACAATAAAATTTTAATAGTTACTTTGTGCTTTACGTTGTTTTAATAATGGAAACTATATTGGAACAGCAAAGAAGTTATCATGAGGAAAGAGAGCGAACGATGGACGCTATGGTTAAAGAAATTTTGCATAAGAAAACAGGAGTATGTTTGTATTTTTAACAGATATGTTTTATATTCATTATCCTTAATTTACTTAACTTTTATCTTTACTCATTACTCTTTAATGTTATTTTAACAATTATCCAAATTGTATATTAATATTTACTGATTTTTTTAGCACAGGGAAACTATTAACGGCGAGCACAGGTTGAAGAATCTTCACGATGTAAGTATACAAATAAGTAAGCATATTTTCATGAAGTAATTGTACAAAATAGGGTCTATAGGGTTGTTGACTATGAGACCACCAAAAAGTTGCAAAATTATAACTCCATGCAAAAGTTGAAAGATTATGTTTTCTTGGACTAAAGTATAAAGATAGTTTTCCATCTATAAAAGTGTTTTAACAAATATGTCTGCTTATGCACCAACTATACACTTACTATTTTTCATGTCAAAACAAAAGCAGGCTCAGAGCCTTTAAGATTTATCTTACAAAAAATATTGTAAGAAATGTTCATTTTTTTATTTACAATGTAATTTTGTTCATTATAATGAAAAATATTACGTATTCTTGTTAATAATTTGCTAATATCTTTTTAATAAGGCTAAATATTTTGGTTGTTTTGATTCTTTTTCTTTAGGGATTGTAGACTAATACAAATTTTTTGAATTTTGATGTTATTAATTTGCTTTATTTGACCAAGATTCCATAATTTATTAACTATATGTAGATATAGTTAGTTTTTTTTATTGGTAAATTTGTTTTATTTACTTTTATTCATTACAGTTAAAAAAAATTAAGATTTAATACATTTTTCATCTTGGCTAAAAAGCTTATTGTACACAAAACTTTATTTGTATTAAAAATATCCATATTAGCACATCCATATGCAAAAATAAGTAATATTTTTGCAAATATTACTTATATGATATGTCAACTGTATAGATAACTCTTATTATCTGTAAGAGTTAATGCTAAAATTCTAATCATAAAATTATTTTATTAGACCTGTGTTCCATAAAAATTTATTTTTGTTTGTGTGAATTTGAAATTTTGTCATAGTAATGAAATTGAAATTCCAGAGATATGTGGAATCTACTATAAGGCTTAAAGAATTGTATGAAGATAAAGATAGTATACGCAAAGAGGAAATTGCTGCATTGTCTGGTCCCAACGAGTTTCAGGAGTTTTATGCAAGACTGAAGCAAATAAAAGAATTTCACCGAAGACATCCTAATGAAGTATGTTGTTTTGTAATACTGATAATTTTAAAGTTTTTTTTTTGGTTTCATTATTTACTACAATCTGTCTCCTAATTTAAATTTTTAAAAGTGAGTATAGTTTATGGTTTTTAAGTTATTTAATTTAGTTTGAGAAGCGCTTTGCTGCCTAATAAACAGATCTCCAAACTATAAGCAAGAAACAAACTCTACACTACAATTGGACACAAAGAACGGTTTTTTTTTAAGTAATTTTTCTGTTCTTTAGGATTTAAAAACTTGTCAAAGCTGGCAGGTGGTGTGGTGTATCATTTAAAAAGTTTGTAAATTTTATTATTTAAAAAGATATTTTTATTAATTTATTTATAATAGTATTTAATATATTTATTATATATTTATATATCTTAGTTTTAAATGTCTTCTATATCACATGAAGAATCATATTATTCCGTAAACGATTCTACTAGAATGCTCAAAGTGTTCCAAGTCACTATGTTGCCTTAAGTGACGCATTTTCCAATTGTAACATGCACACCATTCTGGTCTCTGAGAGTTGGCTCAAACCGCACTTGCCTTCAACAATGTACGCCCTTCCTGGTTTCGTCCTTATTCGTAATAATCGCATCGATAAAGGTGGCGGGGTGTGGCAATATATCTAAGACAAGACCTTCAATATGAATTACTATCTCACTCTCCTCAAAATTACTCGACTTCCGTTGAGTATTTATTCATTGAGGTCATTGTCGGTGCCACTAAAATCGTTTTAGGTGTCGTATATTGCCCGCCCAAAATCGATTATTTCACCGATTTCGAATTGGTCCTGGAATCTCTGGGTTCAAGGTACTCTCACCACGTTATCATGGGAGATTTCAATACCGATCTCCTTTGTTCTGATTCACCCCGTACTCTTAAACTATTACATATTGTCAAGTCAAGTTCTTTACAAGTTTTGCCACTCCAAGCTACACATCACAACCTATCCGGTGAAGATACTTGGCTTGACCTAATCCTCTGTTCAAATCCTTCTATGATTCCTTCTCATGGTCAATATCCTGCTCCAGGCTTCTCTCATCATGATCTTATTTTCCTTTCCTATACCTTAAAACCACCTAAACCAAAAGTCAAAGTTCTGCACTTGCGGTCTTTTGCAAAAGTTAACATTGATGAGTTACGCAATGATGTTGACAATATTGATTGGCAGCCTTTGTTTGACGAAGACTCGATAGACAAAAGATAAGCATATTTAATAGTTGTATTAACAAATTGTATGACACTCATGCGCCAGTAAAACGTGTAAAAATAAAGCGGCTACCAGCTCCCTGGTTGACTGAGGTCGTAAAAATGGCGATGAGGCGTAGAGATCGGGCCTTCAGACATTTCAAAAATCATCGTACTGAAGATAATTGGTCAAGATATAAAGCAGCCAGAAATCGATGTAACCAGATGATACGCAACGCAAAACGCCGTCACATTCTCGATAATATTTCATCTTCAAATTCTGCCAATATCTGGAAGTTTCTTGCAACCTTAGGTATTGGCAAGTCGCGAAAACAAACCTTTCTAATTCAATAACTTTGGATGATTTAAATCAACATTTCCTAACTGTTTCTCCTATGGATCATCTAACAGTGCACGAGACAATTACTTATTTAAATGGTTTGATGCGATCCTGTAGCAATACTTTTTCTTTCTCTCCAGTTTCTTCCGAAGAAATCAAAAAAACCATCCTAGCAATCAAGTCTACTGCTGTTGGACCGGATAAAATTGGTCGAAGAATGATTGTTCCCGTTCTTGATAATCTTCTTCCCGTAATCACCCACATCATTAATTTTTCCTTGTGGTCAAGATCCTTTCCTTCCTCATGGCGAAAAGCATTTGTCCGCCCTATTCCGAAATGTTCCAATCCATCACTTCTCGCGCACTACCGACCCATCTCTATCCTGCCATATCTTTCTAAAGTACTTGAATCTTGTGTTTTTAAGCAATTTTCTCATTTTGTTTTTCGAAACAATTTAATAAGCCCACTACAATCGGGCTTCAGACCCGGTCATAGCACAACTACTGCCCTTTTAAAAGTGACTGACGATATTAGAAAAGGCATGGAAAATACTAAAATTACCATACTGGTTTTGATAGATTTCTCAAATGCCTTTAATACCGTCAGTCACGAAATCCTTCTTGCTATCCTATCACATTTTATGATTTCTGATGAAGTTCTGGAGTGGTTCTCTTCATATCTTCAGGGCGCCAGCAATCTGTAGTTGTAGACGAGTCTTTATCAAGCTGGTTGGATATAAAAAGTGGCGTCCCTCAAGGCGGTATTCTTTCTCCACTTTTATTTTCTGTTTTTATTAACCTCATTACAAACGATATTCAGAGTGCGTATCATCTGTATGCAGATGATTTACAGCTGTATACCCAAGCTGAAGCTGGTAGTTTAGCAGCTGCTTTCAGTAAAATTAATCGGGATTTAGCTGCTGTAAAACATTGGTCTGATCGGTTTGGCTTGGCTGTTAATCCATTAAAATGTCAAGCAATCGTGCTAGGCAGTTCTAGAATGCTGTCCAAAATTGATTTTTCTCATCTGCCTGATATTATTTACGACAGCCATCCAATACCGATCAGCCAAACAGTAAAAATCTTGGCTTGTTTATTGATAGCACCCTAAATTGGAAGTCACAAGTTGCTTCGGTGAGTCAGAAGGTTACTGGTGTCATGAGGTGTCTATATAGAATCAAAAACTTTTTGCCTTCACAAACTAAGGCAATGCTTGTGCAGGCTTTGATTTTCCCTCTTATCGACTATGGTGACGTGTGCTACTTTGACCTGAATGCAGATCACCTCAATAAGCTTGACCGACTTCTAAATAACTGCATTCGATTTGTTTTCAATCTCCGTAAATTTGATCACGTGTCGGCCAATCGTGCTCAATTACTGCTCTCTACGGGCACTTACCACTCTTTATTCATTTCTAGATTCACCTTCTACTCCAACTTACATATCCTCGCATTTTCAGTATCTATGTGAAGTCAGCCTAGTGAACAAAAACCTTCGCTCAACATATAATCGTTTGCTTCAATGTCCTATTCACCGTTCTGACTTTACCCACTCGTCATTCCTCGTACAAGCGATTCACTTGTGGAATGAGTTGCCTGAAGAAATAAGAATGGACAAAAATCGTAATGAGTTTAAACGCAAAACTCGTAAACACACTTTTAAGAGAATTAGAACAATAAGAATAGAATTTTTCATTTCATATTTATTATTATTTATGTAGTATGTATGTACGAATATGAATGTATATATTTTTATGTATATGTATATATATATATATATATATATATATATATATATATATATGTATGTATGACTTATATTTATATAAATTTCTTTATTTGTGTATATTATAAAAAATTGTAGTTTATTACTTTTAAACTATTTATGTCTTTTTTTTATAGATCATTGCACCTACTTAATGATTTCTTAACTATCCATGGTTGACTGGTAGAAAATGCCTTTGGCATTAAGTCCGCTATTGTACTGTTTTTTTTGTACAAGGAGTGTAAATAAACGGTTAGGTTATGTTACTTATACAAATACTGCACATGGTCAATAACACACTTCTATGATTGGTCATTAGATAGTCTGCTTGTAACATTGGACGATGGAAAGGTTGAAAATCTCTGGTATAGTTATAAGATAATTATAAAACAATAAATCCTGATAACTGAACTGAAACTTAATTTACTGTAATTTGTCAACTGTGAATATTATGTAAATTATAAATTAACACTGATTTTTGTTGTAGATATGTGTGCCCATGTCTGTTGAATTTGAAGAATTAGCAAAGATAAGGGAAAACCCATCGGAGGATTACACAAGTATGTTTAAATTTCTTTTTTTAAAGATTTTACATTATGGTCTAGATGAAACTATTATGGTGTTAGAAAGACATTGTCAACTCTTTAGTCAACACCTATAGATCATTTTTAAATTTACAATTATTGCTGTAGAACATAGATCTTTAACAACTTTTTTTATTGGTAATGTGGTTTCAAATCCTTCCTAAGTTTTTGGGAAATATTTAATAAATATATTGAAAGAAATTCGTTTATATTGCATTTGCTATGTTGACTATAATAATAAGACAAAAATGCCTTCTTTCAAATAAATTCTCTCAACAATCATTGACTTAGATGATGATGAAATTGCCTTAATATTATGTTTACTGTTTGAAAAACCCTAATTTTGTGTTTTAGCCCCAGTAGAGTTTACAGATGAAGAGGGGTATGGAAAGTACCTAGACCTCCATGAGTGTTATGAAAAGTATATTAATTTAAAGGGAATTGAGGTAAGATAAGAACCAATAACCATCCATTTAACTTTTAACTGTTATGTTATCTTTAAATTACATATTATATTAACATTTTTAATTATCGTAACTGCTAAATTATAATGCAATTAAATTTATGTTATTGCAAATGAAAGTTGTTATTTACACATTTACTTCTATTCTGTTTTACCCTAAAGATTCTCTTTGATCTTACAGAAAGTGGACTACATCACATACCTGAGCATTTTTGATCATTTGTTTGATATTCCCCGTGAAAGGAAAAACAGCGACTACCGTAATTATATTCGTGCCTTGTTAACATATTTAAAGGATTTTGTAAGTAGAATTAAGCCGTTGTTGGACCAAGCTCAAGAGATGGCTGGGGCCCATCAGGACTTCTTGAAGCAATGGAAGGGCACATTTCCTGGCTGGCCAGTAAATATTAAATTTGTTTTTATTTTAAGTTGATAATGCAATAGAAATTAAACGAAATTTCTTTAACACTTATAAAGACTAAAAATTTATATTTTTATATGTAAGGAATAAATGCTAAACAATTACTTAATCAAGAACAAAATTTTTTTTAGCATTGCAAAGCTACTTTGATTCTGTTTATCATAGTCTGCATTTACTACTAAAAAATTACAAATCCTTAAAACCATTAAAAAACTAATGTTTTAATGTCATATAAATGTCTTTTAAATGTTAAATAGTAAAAAAAAACGTCTAAACATCCAAAATCGGGACAGTTTTAAGTTATGAAATAATTAATATGTTTTATTTCAATTATGCTCTACCTATTAAAGCAGTTATAGAAATTAAAATGGTTATATTTAGATCTTTGATTGGATAATCAAAATATTGTTTAAATTTTAATTTACAGAAAGAAACTGGTGGTGCCTTAACAAATGTTGGTGCTCATTTAGATTTGTCGGCTTTTTCATCATGGGAGGAATTAGCCTCTTTAGGTTTAGACAGATTAAAATCTGCTCTCATGGCCTTAGGTCTCAAGTGTGGTGGAACCTTGGAAGAAAGGGCACAAAGGTCTGATTTAATTATATTTAATTTATTTGTATACCTAACATTTACTGATGCTTATGCAAATACTTTCATGATAATTAATGCAGTGTAAACAGGTTTCGTTGAAGAGTAAAAGTTAAAGACAGTAAGAAGAGTTAAAATGTTAGATATAATTTTTAATAATTGTAAAGTGATCAAAAGCAAAAGCTGTTAAAATCTGATTAAAAAAAAAGGCTTTTGTTTCAGATTATTCAGTACAAAGGGTCAAACAGCTTTGGATAAGTCCCTTGTGGCTAAGAAGGGCGCCACTAAGGCCAAGGCTTCCACTCAACAGAGACACAAAGATGTTGCCGCAATTGAAGCTCAAGTTTACAGGTGAATAATAATCATCATCATCATCATCAGCCTGTAATAGTCCACTGCTGGACATGGGCCCTAATACACCCCTATCCATTAGGGGGTTTTTGGACCGTATCCCACCACGCTGGTCCAATGCGGGTAGGTGGGTGGACCGACTTTTTACATGCCCATCCGACGCATGGAACATCTTACTTTTACGACAATTGGGTGATCGGCCCAAATTGCCCAAACCAACTAGGAAACAACAATGGAAATTTGTTAAGTCTCCGCAAGATTCGAACCCACGACCTCCGGTTTCTAAAGCACATGCCCATACCACTAGGCCACGGAGGCAGTTACAGGTGAATAAAGACAGTTAAATAAACGTTTTTTAAGGCAATAGCCATCTAATGAGCCTTTATGTAAACTGCACCCATGCCAAATAAGGCATAGAATTTACATAAAACGTCAAATTATATTCGAATCAGTAGTTATTTTATTTTTAGATTCGCGAACGTAGTAAGTGGAACACGTACAGCAACGATAGAGAATGTGACGAGACGCGCTGCCCGTGCTGCAGGGGAACGGAGAGATGAGAGTGACGATGAAAGTGATGCTTCAGCAGCCCCTGACGTTGATTCAGATGACGATGAAGTACCTTATAACCCCAAGAACTTACCATTAGGCTGGGATGGAAAGGTAAATATAGTGTTGATCTCATTATTTTGTGTAAGGATTCACAGTTACGAACTGAGTAAGTTAGTTAGTTCTTGATTAACTAATGTCTTATATTACTAGTAGTTTTTTCTGTCATTGGACACACATCACTATAAAATGTACATAAAATACATCGAGTTTAAGAAAAATTTGTGGTAGGTAATACATTTGATACAAGTGGTTTTAATTGTTTTCCTTTGTTTGTAAATGAATACTCAAAATATTAAATAAAAGGCATTTAATTAAATCAATATGAAATCGGTAAAGTTCCATTTCTATCATGACTGAATTATAATGTCTTGTCTCTCAGCTTACACATTTAAAAACAAACATGATAAATAATGGTAATAAATTAGTAGTTGAGTTTGTAATGTTAAGTTTTTTTTTTCAGCCTATTCCATATTGGCTATACAAACTGCATGGTTTGAACATAAGCTATACATGCGAGATATGTGGTAACTATACATACAAGGGACCAAAAGCATTTCAAAGACACTTTGCCGAATGGCGTCATGCTCATGGCATGAGATGTCTTGGGATACCAAATACAGCCCATTTTGCTAATGTTACACAAATTGAGGATGCTCTTGCATGTAAGTAGATATTTATTAATTTTACTTTTAAAGCATTGGCTTTCACTCTTTTATTATTAATACCAATACTTTTGTTCTCATATCATCATAAGACATCTCTTTAAAAACACAAAGTTTTAAAAAGTACAAATATTAATGGTTAATGCTGCATAATAATATTTTAAGACATAAAAGTATTGCAGGTTTTCAATGTTTATGAAAAAAAATTGTGAAGTGTTTGTGATATGACATGTATACTTACTATTATATATATATTTTATTTAAATAGCAACCGCTTGCATCATAGAAAGAAGATTTTGCAATATGTGCATACACCTAAATCCTTTAACTTAATGTTTTCAGTGTGGGAAAAAATTAAAAACCAAAAGGAGAATGAGAGATTTGTTGCTGAAAATGATGAAGAATATGAAGATTCTCAAGGGAATGTTGTCAACCGTAAAACTTATGAAGATTTAAAGAGACAAGGGCTTCTATAACTTATGTTTTTTTAACTATATAAAGATTTTATAAACAACATTTGTTTTTTTTTTATAAACGCTAAAATATGTAACCATTTTTATAACTGCAATAATGTTTCATAAGTGATCTAGTTGTTTGTGGGCTGGATTTTATGATTGATAATAAAAAAGGCATTTTTTTATTATAATATGTTGCAAAAGTATGTATTCCAAATCATTGGCATAATGCATAATATTTATTTAATGGAAATAAATCAAACCCTCAATAATTATAATAATAACAATAACATGTTTACTTAATGATTGGATGTTAACTTAATGATTGGATCCTGAAGACATTTTGTTAAAAATTATTTATTTTTTGAAGTTATACTTCTTTAGGCGCGTTATGAAAAAATTATGAGAGTGAAATTTTAAGATGCGTGACACAAAATTAACAGTTAATAATGAAAACGGTGAAAATGTAATAAGGTCCATGTTACATAGTAATAAGGTTGATTTTTGTGTAGTGTTAATGGAGTTGTCGTTTTTTATTTGCGATAGTTGTTGCATTATGTGCTCTATGAGTTAGGATTAAGGTTCGTTTTTGGTATATATATATATTAATTTTTGTAATGATGTTTATTCAACTTGATATAATGGTAATATTTTTATTCATTTAATATATCAACATTGTGATTTATCTATGTAATACGTTTTAGATAAGCGCCATCTAGTCACACATAATCAAAGCTTCTGATTTATAGTACCGCTGTACAAGTAAGCCAACATCTCTTAGGAATTCTACATTTGTAAGCAACAGATAGCGCTGAACTACCAGTTATATGATATATCAAAGTACGTCTTGTGAATCCATAAATTCTTAATCGAATTATTTATGATTAGTTCTTGTAAATCTATCATCTTTAATTATCTTAATTATTTTTGATTGATATTACTTACTATTTGTAGAATATTAGTGAAAAAAATTGTGCTTATATAATTTTTAAGTACCTGAAATCACGCGTTTTGAACTCCATAATTTCATATATCAGTTGGTTTTGGACTGTTTATCACTATAAAAAGGGTTGGTGGTTGGACTATATTTTAAATGGTATCCACGATGGACCTCTTATTCAAATATTGGTATGTAACCCAAATGCCTAAAACCAACTAGAAACAACAATAAAAGTTGTTAGTCTCCATGATTGTCCTCCGTTTCTAAGCTCAGGCCCATACCGACTGGTCACGGAGGCATTTACAGGTGAATAAAGACAGTTAAATAAATGTTTTTGAAGTCAATAGCTATCTAATGAGCCTTTATGTAAACTGACCATGCCAAATAGAGCATAAATTTAATAAAACGTCAATAATTGAATAATAGTTATTTTATTTTTAGATTCGAACGTGAAGTGGAAATAAGGCAACGATAGAAATGTGACTAGAATCTGCCCGTCTGCATGGAAGGTAATGAGTGATGCATAAAGTGATGCTTCAGCAGCCCTGACGTTGATTCGATGAGTAAGTCCTATAACCCCAAGAACTTACCATTAGGCTGGGATGGAAGTAAATATAGTGTTGATCACATTATTTTGTGTAAGATTCAAGTTACAGTGGTTTAGTTAGATTCTTGATATAATATCTTTATACTGTAGTTTTTCTGTCATTGGACACATCATATAAACATAAATACATTGAGTTTAAGAAAAATTTGTGAGTAATGCATTTGATAACAAGTGTTTAATTTAGTTTCCTTTGTTTGTAAATAAACCAAAATATTAAATAAAGGCATTTAATTTAAATCAATATGATAATCGTGAAGTTCCATTTCTATCATGACTGAATTATAATGTCTTGTCTCAGTTAATCATTAAAATAACATGATAAATAATGGCAATAATTAGTAGTTGAGTTTGTAATGTTAATTTTTTTTCACTATTACGATTTCTATCAAACTGCATGTTTGAACATAAGCTTACATCGATATTGGTAACTATACATAAGGACAAAAGCATTTAAAGACACTTTGCTATATGCGTCATCTCATGGATGAGATGTCTTGGATACCAAATACACCCATTTTGCTAATGTTAACAAATTGAGGATCTCTTGCATGTAGTAGATATTTATTAATTTTACTTTTAAAGAATGGCTTTCACTCTATTATATTAATTCAATACTTGTTCTCATATCATCATAAGACATCTCTTTAAAACACAGTTTAAAAGTACAAATATTAATGGTTAATGCTGCATAATAATATACAATTTTAAGACATAAAAGTATTGCAGGCTTTCAATTTTATGAAAAAATTTGAAGTGTTTATGATAGTGATTAAAATATATATAATATAGTATACATGTCAAATTACTATATATATATTTATTTATTTAAATAGAACCTTGCATCATAGAAAGAAGATTTTGCAAATGTGCATAACTAAATCTTTAACTAATGTTTTCATGTGGAAAAATTAAAAAAAATGAATAGAAATTTGTTGATGAAAATGATAAGATAGAAGATTCTCAGAATTTGTCAACATAGAAACTTATGAAGATTTAAGAGACAATTCTATAATTAGTTTAACTATATAAAGATTCTATAAAACAACGTTTTGTTTTTACGCTAAAATATGATATTTTATAACTGTAATAATGTTTCATAAGTGATCTAGTTGCTTTGTGGGCTGATTTATGATTGATAATCAAAAGGCATTTTTATTATATTTTCAAATATGTATTCACATCATTGGAATAATGCATAACTATTTTTTAATGATAAATCAAACCTCAATAGATATAATAATAACATCATTACTATGGATTGATCTTGAAGACATTTTGTTAAAAAATATTTATTTTTTTGCATTAATTTCAGAAGCAAATGCAACACTTTCGGAACTATTTAAACTTTTTAAAGATTCTGTATTCGGCTCGGTTAAGTAAAAGAGACGAATGTATGTGAAAGGAACTTTAGCCTCTACTATAAATATATTTATCTGTTACTTAACATTACAAAGAATTGCTAACTACAAAATATTTCGCCAAGATAAATTATTAAAATGGTAATAGAAACGTCATTATAAAACCATTTGAGCAACACTATTATAGTAATGTCAAAATGACAATTCATTTTGTGAATAATTTTGACAGTGATGAAAGTAAATAATAACACGTGTTTTCTGATATAAACTGTTGCAATATCGATGTTACTTTTGTGCGTTTTTACTCAAGTTTCATCGTTGAACTATAAAAGTTACAATGCCGGAGAAAACAAGCAGTCGAATCTTTACGGGGTCAAGAGTGTTAGGTTATGTCAGTACACATGTACCGTTTGTTGCTAGATTTATTAAAAGACGAGGTGAAACATTACTATGTACGAGTGTGGGGAAGTGGTTCCACACGTATGGTTGTGACAAATTTCGTTTGCTAAGTGTAAGCGGTGAGCATCCCGGACCGATAACTTGTATGAGCGGTGACAACTTCCATGTTTATACCGCTAGTGAGAACAATATTTACGCCTGGAGACGAGGATGCGAGCTGAAGCACGTGTATAAAGGCCATCAAGCGCCTATTCATAAAATTCTTCCCTTCGGCACTCATTTAATATCCATTGATGAAGATAATGTACTGAAAGTATTTGACATTAAAGAAGAAACAGAGTTCTTGGAGCTTGGTTTTGACACCGAATCATTTAAAATAACCACAATATGTCATCCTCCTACTTATTTAAACAAGATTTTGCTTGGAAGCCAGCAAGGCCAACTACAAATTTGGAATGTGCGCACATCAAAATTGGTTTTTACGCTTCAAGGTTGGGACTCTCCAGTTACAGTTACAGAACCAGCGCCAGCAGTTGATGTAGTTGCTATTGCCCTGGCCAACGGGAAGATTATTTTGCACAACTTGAGGTTTGACCAATCAGTTATGGAGTTTGTTCATGACTGGGGTATAGTTAGCTGTCTTTCTTTCCGTTTAGACGGAATTCCAGTATTGGTTACTGGAAGTACAAAGGGCCATATAGTAATGTGGGCCTTGGAAGAGAAAAGAGTTATGTCCCAAATCCAGACTGCGCATTCAACCAGAATTGCTGGAATGCAATGTCTAATGTCGGAGCCCTTAATGATAACTAACTCTGAAGACAATTCTTTAAAAATGTGGATCTTTGATATGTCAGATGGAGGTGCAAGACTTTTAAAGAAGAGGTTGGTAAATAATTTCTTAAATTTTAACACTCATGTTAACAGGGGATATTGACATTGTCATTATTTTGATCTTAGCACTGCACAAATATAAATTCCATGAGCTAAGGCTCTCTTAGATTATTAGGTAGGGCTTTTAGTTCATTGTTACAATATTTGTAACATGATAGGTCTTTATTTTACAGAGGATTGATTATTTATCATCATTAAACAGCTATAGCGTAGCTTCTGTTATTACTTATGAAACAAGAGTAAACCTCTTATCATTTAATAGTCCTATAGTAGTAAGGAGACTTGTAGTATCATATACTGCATATCTTATATGTATGGTACTTACTTACTGTGAATATCCTGCTCTTGTCTATTTGAACTAAAATTCATTAAGAAATTAAATCAAATAAATTAATTAAACCTAATCTTGTTCATATGAGCAACAAATTATCAATATTATATTTTTGCAAATGTCTACTTACAGGGAAGGTCATTCACTGCCACCCAATTTGGTGAGACACTGTGAACCAACAGGAGAAAATTTATTAGCAGCTGGAAGGGACAGCAGCCTTCATATAATGAATACTGTCACAGAAACTTTTAATAAGAGCATGGGCAGAGCTTCTTACAACAGAAAAGTATCTAAAAAGAAAAGTAAATCATTGTTTTTTGTTGCATCACTTAATGTAAAATTCAAAATATTAGCTTTAGATTTTACATAAACAATGTGACAAGACTTGATTTATATATTTTTTAAATATTTACATATACGTCAGTATTTTTAATGTAACTTAATTTGTTTCTTTAAAAAACAATTTAATTACAGAGAGGCTTCAAACTGACTACCTTGTTATGCCATCTATCACCAAATTAAGTTCTTGTATGCAGAGAGACAAACAATGGGACAGCATTGCTTCATTACATGATGGCATGTACATGGCAACAACATGGTCTTACAACAAAATATGTATGGGTCAGCATAAATTAAAACCGCCTGAAATGGAGAAGGGAGTACAGGCCACCTGTCTAACAGTCACTCATTGTGGTAACTTTGTTGTGATAGGTAGTAAACATTGTTTTATTTGATGTTAAACCCCAAATTTATATTACCATTTGTGTTATATCTAAGAAAAACTTTTCAGTTGACCCCTTAGCACTGTTATTAAAGAAGTAATTTCAGAATCAAAAGAAATAAAATGTTGTTTGATATGAATGAAAAGTCTAAAATTGTAAAGATGTTATATTAACTGCCTCCGTAGCCTAGTAGTATAGGCATGTGCTTTAGAAAAGGGAGGTCGTGGGTTCGAATCCTGCGGAGAAATCAACAAATTTTCATTGTTGTTTCCTAGTTGGTTAGGGCAATTTGGAATGATGACCCAATTGTCTGAAAAGTAAGATGATCAGTGTGTCGGATGGGCATGCATAAAGTCCGTCCACCTACCAACCCGCATTGGACCAGCGTGGTGGGATACGGTCCAAAAACCCCGTGATGGATAGGGGTGTATTAGAGGAGGCCTATGTCCAGCTGTGGACTATCACAATCTGATGATGTATGACATGTGTGTGTTATATTTACTAGCCATAAAGTCACATGATTGACTCCTATTTAATAAGCTCATTATCATAGTAAAGCAACACAAGCAAGTGAACTATTTTAGTTTTTAAACTTTGATTATTTACATACTATATTTTACTCTTTTGTATTGTTATTACATAATGTATGATAACAAAACATCTTATTTAACAATCAATTTTAGTAGGTTTTCTATAAATAAAACATTAAAATATTTATCCTATGAATACTCATTCATAAAAAAAATAAATATTGGTATTTAAATGGATATGATATTATTATTTATTTTAACATTATTGTCTTCAGGTTATAGTAATGGTCAAGTGCATAAATTTAATATGCAGTCAGGTTTGCATAGAGGTTTCTATGGAAAAGAGAAGAAGCTTGCCCATAAAGGGGCTATTAGAGGTGTAGAAACTGACCTTTGCAATCAAAGAGTTATTACAGTTGGTGCGATGACAAATTGAAGTTTTGGTATTTTAAAACAGGTAATTTTTTTCAAGTTTAAACTTCACATGTCACAAAAACAATATCACATTAAAATTATATATATAAAAATTTTGATAAAATGTCAGTTTATTATTTGATGAAACTAATAGATGTTTATAACTTTTAGCTACCAATCCATTTTATGTTGTAAAATTAGAAGAGTCGGTAAGCAGCACTAAATGTCATAGGGATAGTGGGCTATTGGCATTGGCAAATGAAGATTTTACAATAACCTTGATTGATATTGACACAATGAAGATTGTAAGGAAGTTTGAGGGTCATATTGGGAAAATAAATGATATCGATTTTGACTCTCAAAGCAGGTTAGTTTTCATTTTATACATACACTTTGCTACTTATATCTAGTACTTTGCTACTTGTAAATAGGATTATATAATTTATATTTTAAGTTTGCTTTTTATTGACTCCTGGTATTCCAAATTAAAAAATAGTATTAATATTAGACAGCTATAATTAAGCAATGCTGTGATGATTGATATATGTAACGCTTAGAGTATAATCAAAGGTGGCAACTTTAGGCAATAACATAATCCAAGGTTTGTTACTACTTTGGTACTAAAATACACAACATATATCAAAATATTAAAATTCCTGCCTCCAATATTCTTAGTGGTTTTCTTTTGTATGTTTCTTATTCACCAAGAATAATAAAAATCATCAGTGTTGGTGGGCTCATGTGCTTTCCATTTGCCACACTTTGGCATTTTAGGTAGATGGAAATATGGGGGTGCTAAAAATAATTTATTCCCTAAGTGGGTAGTAGACTGCCTAAACAAGATAATCTATGTTCAAATAATTTTTGCAGGTGGCTGGTTAGTTCATCAATGGATTGTACTATATGTACATGGGATATACCAAGTGCGCAACTTGTTGATGTATTTTATGTAAGTTTTGTTCATATTCATCAAATGTTTCACTACTTATTCTCTTTTACTCACGCTTACTTTTCAAAAAAATATTTCAGGTTGAACAACCATGTACATCTTTGAGCATGTCACCAACTGGTGATTATTTAGCTACAGCGCATGTCGGAGAATTAGGAGTATTTTTATGGGCAAATAAGTTATTATATGAAAAAGTTTTTCTAAAAGCTATTGACAGGAATACTGTTGATATTCCAAAATTGAGTATGTATTGTATATATAATTTATCATAAACATTTTTTTGCTTTAAATTATTCTCATTGTTGAATTATCTTTTTTTAATTTTCAGAGTTACCAACCACAGCAATCGAAAAAGCTGATATTGAAGATATTGGATCCATAGATTTGGATGGTGAACCAGAATATAAATCCCCAGAACAAATTAGTCAAGAACTGATTACACTATCAGATCAGCCTACTTCAAGGTGGCTGAATTTATTGAATCTTGACATTGTGAAAATGAGAAACAAACCTAAAACACCAGTAGCTGTGCCTAAATCCGCTCCATTCTTTTTACCAACTATACCTAGTCTAGAACTGGAATTTGATTTAGAGAAGGATATGGAAAGTGGGAATGACAGGAAACTATTAATACCTGATTCGCTATCAACATTGACACCGTTTGCTAAAAGGCTGGTTAATAGTAACAATGATGAAGAGTACAAATTTTGTCTGGATAAACTGAAATCGTTATCACCAGCAGCCATTGAAGCCGAAGTGGTCAGTATGAGTGTCGAATCGGGTGGTTCTATTGAGGTTATGAAGAAGTTTCTTTCTATGTTGGATTCTATGCTAAAAAGCAACAGGGATTTTGAATTGGCGCAGTCATATCTTAGTTTGTTTTTGAAAACTCATACAAAAACAATCTCTCTGAATCAAGATCTCAGGAATTCATTAGCAAGTGTAGAAGAAACATCTGGCCTTGCATGGTCAAGGTTGCAAAATCTTTTAATGTATAACATATGCGCTGTGAAAGCATTAAAAGATATGTAATATAAAATGAAAGTGTGTTTTATTAATTAATTTGATAGTGCTTCCTTTCTTATGTAGACTTATGTCTAAAGTAAATATTCTTTGTGGTAAAATTTTATTTACGATCTTCAATTGTTATGGGTTCAAGATATACTGGAAATAACTGACTTAAGTTCTAAGTTAGTCAGATCCACAGTTATGTATAATACATATAGATCTAGAGAAAAAGGATATTACAGAGCTAGATACATATCAACATCAGCCTGTGATAGTCCACTGCTGGACATAGGCCTCCCCTAATACACCCCTATCAATTAGAGGGTTTTTGGACCGTATCCCACCACGCTGGTCCAATGCGGGTTGGTGGGTGGACCGACTTTTTACATGCCCATCGACGCATGGATCATCTTACTTTTCAGACAATTGGGTGATCGGCCCAAATTGCCCTAATTTGTTGAGTCCCCGCAGGATTGGAACCCACGACCTCCGGTTTCTAAGCCACACGCCTATACCACTAGGCTACGAAGGCAGTAGATGCATATATAGTAATAAAATTAAAGACAGATTTTCAGTTGTATTTTATTAAAGCCGTTACGTTTTTTACGGTGGTTTTGACATTGTCATCAGATTTAATAATATAATATCGTCCTGATAGCGTCGACGTCCTTCATACCAAGGGTGTTGTGGATATAAGCATCTGCATCCGTAAATGCGGATTATTCGTAAAGATTAGATATTTGCATCCGCACCCGTATCTGCAGCAATTAACGCGGATGCGAAGAAACATAATAACACGTTAAGAAAAAAAGCTAGCATGTTTTAATGTTTGTTATATTCTTTCGTTAAATGTTGCTTTCATTCTGTCAGTGGGATCAAGTTCCTGTATGACTATGTTCGTTTATCTTTAATAATTTAATTTATAGAAAACTCAAATAACGTAATATGGCACAACCAATTGGAAGCAGCAAAAGAATCTATTTCGTATTTGTTAGAAATTCCTCAGAGAATGTGTGTTAAATATGCAGCAAACCTACATGGAGTCATAAAAGAGAAAAATCAATTGGTATAAAAGATATTTCACTAATTTTAATTTTAAACATGTGCTTAAGTAATACGTTAAACAGAAGAGTTTTTTTTTTTAATTACAATTATCATTATATAAAAAGAGCTATTACGGTTTTTTAGGTAATTATAAACAAAATAATTTTTAAAACCTCACTACAAAAACGCTGATTCTTCAGTGTAGGAGTAAATATCGGTAAATTATTACGTGTATTTATATGTTTTAAGTTTTTATAGACAGTTAAACGTTATAACGATTAAATAAAACAATTATTTTTGTTTTTTTTTTTATATAATGCAGTTTGGACAGAATGAAGTTAGTACAACATACTGAACAAAATAATGAAGTTTTATTTTCAATGCAGCCTTGGCTTTAGTTGCTTTAAGTGCTTATATTTGTCGAAACATACTTTTAATGAACGGGTGATTTCTTGTTAAATGGGGTTAGGGAAGAGATTTACTACGGAACCGCTTGGAGAAAATCGGTTTCAACCAAAATAATATCTTTAATTTTTCTTTTGTTATTATATGGTAATTTGGTTAAATGTGACTTATTGTTTGGAACGCCCGGGAACAAATAACAGAACAAAAGGTATTGGATGGGATTTCCAAAACCTCGGCCCATTTTGCCCATTGAGGTAAAATGAACCAGGGATGAAGGAAATGGAGCTTGGTAAATTAAAACTAACTAAAATTTCCACCGTTTATTCCAACGGCACACCTTTCACAAAACGGATTCTTTATGTCATCGACGGATTTTCAAAGGCCACAGCCCCACAGGGGCCCATAATGAACAAGGGAAACTGGACCCAGCCTTAGCTGATTTATAAAACAAATGAGGCAATAGAAAAATTGTATGTTCTTCATTCGGCAGATGAGTCTTTGTTTTTTTTTTATTGTAGATTTTCTCTTTCTTATTTCTTTTTATCTGTTCGTTTGCTTTCTTTACCTTCTTTGTGTTTTTACTTTCCTGTGTGTTTTTTAGTGGGTTTTTAATTCTTTCCATAAACAGTACGATGTTATTTGACCGGTTCTTTACTGCTTAATATTAATTTTTGTCCATTTTGGAAGTTCACCTCTAGGGCATGATATCCTTTGAAGCAATAAAAAGATAAACCAGATTTTGTTGTTCAACATGAATACATATTCAAGGGGAACGCCTGATTATTTAATTGATGGCGGTATGCCAATGGGGTGTTCTCTAATAAATTAAAGTTCAGATAAAATGGTTCAGTAATTCTTCATTGATGGAGCTTTCCAGGTTTGTTCCCGGTCTCTGATTAGATATCATAAATTTGAATAATTGCGTATGCGATCCCGGAAAACAGCTCGTCATTTCAGGTGCCTTGGTTGAATCATTAGTCCCTCTAATTAATATGTCTTTTAGAACATTATAGTGGCAGCCGTTTTGTTAACCCTTTAATAGTTACTTTTTTAATGGTATTTTTCATGTATTCTTTACTCCAAGATTGTCGGTCCGACTTTATTTTGTAGTTGTTAACCTAAAAAAAAATCGGACTGACAGTATTGGCTTACTACTTAAATATCAAATTATATAAATATAATCACAAGTAAACTGCATTGAAGGTAAAACGGACCACGTGATTCATTTTGCCCGTTCCGTTTTTCCATTTCGGTAAGCATGTAAACAATAAAATATTTTGAGGTTAATATTAAAGAAAGCCATGCCTAATTGTCGTTAAAACTAATTAATATAAACAATGTCCCAAACAAAACCACAAAATCCCTTATATCTTTAACGTAATGTAACTGGAGGCTATTTAAAATTTGCTGTTTTTACATCTAAACTTGCAAAAATATACTTTCCTTGACAAAAACGTGTGCCGCTGCAGGGCGCTTCAAAGACACTGACCAAGTCTGAGTGGAAGGCGACTGTCAAGTAGAAGCAAGCTGGTAATAGATAGCACTAACAGTATTAAAGTTATTAGTCCAGTCCGTTTCACCTACGTTTCCTCTTTGTTGTTATTGTGGATTTTGTTATTTCTCTCTTCACATGCTTCCAAACGTACTCGATAGGGTTCATATCTACTAAGCTGCCAGGCTTATCCAAAACATTCATATTTTCTTATTGAAAGAAGTTTGTTTTAAAGATAGAAGTCTTCATGGCAAAAGGCATCATGGATAAAAATTGGTTCTTCTTCATTAAAGAACCAGTCCTTAAGTTGGGGAGTAATTTTCGTTTGTACTGGTCCTCGCTCATAATAGATGTGGATGTTTAAAAGTGGCAACGATGCAGCCGGGTTTGTATTTCTCGCCTGGTTGGTGGTAATGAAGTTATATCGAGGTCCATTTTTTTAAATATTTTATACAAAAACCGTTGACAGGTCTGCCGTTTTTGCTACATCATATTGTGATAGCTTAGTAGCTTGTAAAAGTCCCTGTCAAAGTACTTAGCTAACTTTCATGGGGAAAGGTCACAATGTTTTCCCATGTAAACAACTTTTTTTTCCTTAATTTCTCATGCATCAATAATAAATAGTTGTAATAAGTAAAGTAAGTAATTGTAACAAACAAAAACTATTTTGATATACGTCCATAATCAAACTAAAATAGCATTACTATTAGTCTAATCAATCAACACAAGATATTCAATGAAAAACCTTTATATTTTGGCGCAAACATTAGGCATACTTTTCGTAAATTACCTCTCGTTTTGGCAGCCCCGGATCTAGAGTTTTATCAAGTCGGGGAAAAACTGAAGAATGCCACCCCCTCACAATTTTTAATAAACATATCCACTCAAATTATGAAAAAAAAAAAATTTTTAAGTTTTATTTAATTGTTTAAAACTCAGTCATCTTATAAGAAAATCTTCACGCAGTATAAGACAGGATAGGGTCTCAATCAAAGAGTAATATTTAAATTTAAAAAATATATATATTTTTGTATTACATGTTTTCAATTTTCCTTTCCGAGCTTTTTGTTCTGTAACAAACCTATGACCTTGTCATAGTTTATTTCATGTGCAGTTTGATTTCTGTTCCTAGGAACCGATAAACAATCTTGTTTTTAAGGATCGTAAGTAGTTTTAGTTTGCTAAACATTCGTTCACTGCCTCCGTCGTCTTTAGGAACCTGCAGGTCGTGGGTTGGAATCCTGCGGGAACTCAACAATTTTCATTCATTGTTTCGTAGTTGGTTGGGACAATTTGGGCTGATAACACAATTTTCTGAAAAGTAAGATGATTCATGCGTCGGATGGGCGTGTAAATAGTCGATCCACCCATTAACCCGCATTGGACCAGCGTGGTGGGATACGGCCCAAGAACCACCTAATGGAGAAGGCGTGCATTAAGGGAATTCTATGCCAGTTAAAAAACCGATACAGTTTTATTATTCCCATTTGTTTCCAAAATTGTCATTTAATTTGCAATTAAATTATAAAAAAATAGTGACAACGCGGGAACTTTAGAGTAAATTTAACTTTTATAAGCCGGTCTTAGGCAGATTATGTTCGCTTTGTTAAAATATGCCTAAAAAGCGACATATCAATAAATTGAATTTGTTCTTAAATATATAAATCGAGTTATCACATACAAAAAATACAAAAAATATTTTTCTTAATATACGAAGTTTCTTGACCACCAAAACTTACGTATTCTATAAAATTTTGTTATTGAATATCGTATAAATGTAATATGACAATATAGTTTAGTGCTACATTATAACAAATTCACCGACTTAGTGTAAAGGATTAGTTTGTATAAGTGGCATTGGGCCGGTCATTATATATGTTAATTGGTTAAATATAATATAAAGCCTATTTGTGTAATTACTACTTATTGTATTAATGACTTAAATTTAAAAATATCACTAGCTGGTTGCCATCCACCAAAATTACCCTATAAAGAATTCATACCTACGTCAATTTTTAATTTAGAAATTAACTTCAACCATTTATCTATGCCCATCCGACGCATGGATTGCTCATTCTTATAGGATTATTAAACAAAAACCCGCTTTAGATCGTCTTTCATTTTAATGTTGCAAAATTAATAAGGGAGCTCTTTTAAGGCAGCTTCCGGTGATATATATAGAACGATAAAACGTTTGAATTTGATTATGTAAATATATGCGCAATAAACTGTTCATTATGTTTCTCTAAAGGCAGTCGGAGTTTCAATAGAAATGAATATTTAATAAATCGAACCCTCGCTATTGAAAAGATCAAAGATACCATTTTTAATAACGATTTCTACTTTTACATGAAAAAAAAAATTATATTTTAGTAAAATTCTTACCGAACATATTTATAATAAAATGTCGTGTTTTAATGCAATAGACTATACATAAATAGCGTTATACTTAATACGTTTGTTATAGTAAATTATTTAGATTTGTTACAGTAAATTCTTTAGCTTTTCATTTGCATATGAGGCAGTATATGTAATACTGCCTCCGTAGGCTAGTGGTAAGGGCGTATATTTTTAAAACTGGAGGTCGTGGGTTCGAACCCTGCGGGGACTCAACAAATTTTCATTGTTGTTACCTAGTTGGTTATGGCTATTAGGGCCAATCACCGAATTCTCTGAAAAGTAAGATGATCTATGCATCGGATGGGCATGTGAAAAGTCGGTCCACTACCAATCCATATTGGACCACCGTGTTGGGATACCCCCTTATAGAGAAGGCGTGTAATAGTGGAGGCTTATGTTCAGCAGTGGACTAACACACGCTGATGATGTATTCCCAACTATACTACGAACATTTTCCGTTACAGAGATTGCAGAAACAAAAAAAAAAGACGTAAATTCATAAACCTCAACATTAACATGCAAATTATTTTGACACTACTGCGTTTTAATAAAAATAAAAATAATATTTAAATTGGCTAAGTTAAATATAGCAGTTTGATATTTTTGACTATTTATATGTAATCAATTATTAAATAATCTCCTTATTAATATATTATTGGATGAACCCGACAGTTCTTCGATTTTTTTTATAGAATCTATCAATATTTTAATCAATTCATCTCCTTTGGAGTTGCACTAAATACAAAATTGTATATCTTAAAATTTTCTATTGTAAAAAAGTTAAATAAAAATTTTCATTTTGCAACTAAATTATAAAAATCTTACAATTTAGACTAAAATTATTTTGGATACAAGTATAATTTTGTATGTCATAAAATTATAAAAAGTTGCATACGAAGATAGGTAATTATCCTTTTATGTATATCAATACTGTAATTAACAGATAATAATTTACTTTATTTTAAAACGATTAGTAAAGTAAAGAAAATCTGTTTAATTCTATACTAAGAATGAACGTTACAAACCACAATCAATTAAAACTAAGCTTCTTAGCCTTTGACTGGTTTCGTATTTCAACGTAAAATTTTATGTCACATTAATTCACCACTATTACACCAGGGATCCTAACAACCGAATTAATTGAAGTCTATAGAAACTAAATTATAGCGGAAAAGATTTAGATTAAACAATTTAAATTTAAATCAAATTAAAGAACTACGAGTTTTTCATTACATTAGTAGGTTTCTTAAGTGCTAACAGCATTTAAAAACCATTACGGCTGATTGTTTTCGCCTGTGTTAAATCTACAATCGCTTAACTAACAATAACAAGAAAATAATAAACAGAAATATATGTTCTATTTGCTCATTCTAGAAATACCAAAATTGTACGCTTGTAGTAAATAATAATATATCTCATTAGTTCAAGATTATGATATTACTTTGACGATCTTGCGAATATTTTAGATTTAAGTAGAATTCATTAGCCAGTTACAAAATAATAATTACTCAAAACAACATGAAATATATAATGGCAATAACAATGAAAATACCATTTTATGATTTAGAATTATTATACAGTTACCCCTAAAAAGGTCCTTAAATAAGAACGTGCACAACATTTAGTTTCTAGTGAGAGTTTCGAAACATTAAAAAAAAGTTTGCAGGTTTTCGGGTTTGTAATGTTAATCTTACATAAAATATAGTGTATAGTAATAAAATAAAAACTTAAACTAACTTAAAATATAAATTTTGCAAATCAGAAACTAAATTATATAAGAAAAGCGAGATATACTGCTATATGTACTATTTACAATTACCTCACTAGTAACTTTACATATCTATATTGGTAACAACCTTTAGCAGCTTAGTGTTTTGACTATTTATCGCTATAGATAATTTTAATCTTCAAAGCGAATAATAAGTCCAACGTTTTAATTTACTTTTAATGAACAACGTTTTAATTAAAATATTCAATATTGGCATTAAAATAGAATAAGGAAATTCAAACAGATCCGGCTTCTTTCCAAACGGTGGGAGAGGAAAGCCTATATAATTAAGTTGTATACAATATAATAAAGTTGTTATATTATACTTCGAAAATTAGTTATTGTTTCAAGAGCTGTGCTAACATTCATGTTACCGGAACAAATATTACGTAACTTTTTATATATATTATGATAAGAGTTTTTAAATTATCATGGCTTCTGTAAAGTCCCGTAAGGCGTAATAATTGTGAAATTACGGAATTGAGGCTAATCAGTGAACATTCGTGAAACTGCTGGATTCAATTGTTAAAATAAAAAAAGGTAAACGTCAAAAACATAAAACAGATCTTTTCTTTTATCCAAATCATCTTAATGCTTCTTTTTTCATACAAAAACATCTTCTTTTTCAATACAAAATTGGAGTTTCAAAGTTTCTTCTTTAGTGAAATTTATGCTGATGTGGGTTTTCTTCGTCTTTATACCCATAGTTATATCGTTTATTCATTTTTATAGCTGTAAGCATAATGTACGTAGAAGTTTTCGTGATCATTTCAATAATGAGGCAGTCCATCTTTTGTTTTGATGCAGCAAGCTTTGTTTTCCTCTTATTATTTTCGAATTTATCTTAGCTTATTCGCAGATATTTTCCCAATGTATTGGTAGCTGGTTTCTGATGCACATGATTCCAATAAATAATTATCTAATGGTCCCCTAATCGATTACGACTAAGGCGATCGTTATATATTAGTGATCAGCCAACTGTGTAGGAAGTATTATAGTATGCGCAAATGTATGCGCAGAAAAAGGTAAACTCCCTCATATCCCTTTACTATCCTAGTACGATGCAACACATAACCGACACGACTGGAAAGAGATCAGGCCCAGGACCAACTTTTTTCATGCCAATCCGACGCATTACACACAGTCGGGTGGTCTTACTTTACATACAGTCGGATGATCAACCCATATTACGGTAACCAACTAGGAACGCAGGATTTGAAACGACGAGCTCCGGTTTCTAAAACGTAAGCCCCTACCACTAGGCCACCAAGGCAGTTGCGGGGGAACAACTATATAATAGTGAATAAAAATTAGTACTTACAATTGTATTTAAGTAAAAGCATTCAATATGCCTTTATTGTAATATTTGCATTCCCTAGAGGGCCAAGTTTATAATCAGTCATGGTTTTAAAAATATTATTTTTAAACATACTCATAAATATAAAAGTAAAAAAGCACGTGAAAATTCTTATAAAATATGAGGCGTTATTTGACCGACAATTCGGAATGTATGTTTTCTTTATTTGTTACATCGTTGCTCCGCCCCTAGTTCTCCGATTTGGTTCATTCTTGTTTTAAATGGTAGGTATTAGCTGTCATTCGGTTCTCTTTTTATAATAATGTTGTCATAGGTAGTTTAATAGATATTAAAGAAATAAGGAACATTTCTTAAAAACCACAACCTCGTGCAAATAAATTGCAAGCGCTGCCGAAACCATAAAGATAGACTTAAAGTATGTGCTACATAATTGGATTTCTTTAAATGGTGTATAATAAAATTGTCAAGCATAATAGCTATTTTAATATAAAACATTGTTGAAATTGCAGTATTCATGCGCAGATTCAAACTAGGGCTGTGTCAGACGATCATTTCTTGTAACCCGAGTCGATCGAAACCCGTTAGCTAGACGATAGAATCACAAATTGTGCTAGTCAACGATCGCGGGTGTTATTATACTTCCCGGTCAAGGGTAGCGTGTCGCGACACATTCACCAGGACAATATTTAAAATACTCAAATCAAAGCTCCCAATTGATTTTTATTATGTATAATAAATGTACTTCAATATAAGAACAAAAATAGTTTTGTTTATTTACGTAAATATTAAACTAATAAATAAAAAGTATCAATTGACCAAATTCTCAATTTAATGCAAATTGTAAACATTTCTCATTATAAAAACTATTACTGAAGCCCAACTACAGAAAACATGACGTAATAACCAAATTATTTAAATTCATCTTAGTTCGTAATTATTACTGTGGGTCATTGGTTACCGACCGCGCTAGTAAATATTATTTCATAATTAATATGCGCGAGCCTCACCACACGCGTAACTCGCGCGCGCGCGCCTGTCGCGTCTGTCTACGGCTTCCTTTACTTACCGACCGCAGACGGAACATGCAACCCGGCACCAGATTGACACAGTCACTGTCTCTTTCTTTTGGCATAAAAAAGAAAGAGGAAGTTGCGGGTCTCGGTAGTTTTTTGACAAGTAATGAAATATAAGGGTTACACCAACTGCGCAAGGTTACTTTTTGCTTGATGCTTAATGTGGGTTATATTATCGGGTTAAAAACACTCGAATCTATTCGAAATCCGGCACCCGCTCACGCGCATATGGGTTGCGATCAAATCAAATTGATCGATCGTAATCGCCACAGTCCTAATTCAAACTTTATTTGAGGTAATATAGTGTAAGCTTACATAAAAGTTAATGCATTTAAAAAATCCATTCTTATACATAAAATGTGTCATATACGTCATTTTAATAAATAAAAACCTTGAAACTGGTAGAAATCGCGAGCCAATTTCGTACAGAGAGCATGTTGTTACACTTATATGTCTTATGTATTATGGGTAAAACTGTTATATGCTGCTTGAAGTCGATCGTATTATTTATGTAATATTTAATTTTATTGAATAATCGGATTAAATCGCAAATATTTCATTAAATTATTATATACTGTAAAAACCCTTGCCGGTCTGTGTGCTTAAGTTTTTTTTAATAAGATTATATATGATTTATAAAGAAGAATTGTCAGAATGATCTGTAGATTCGTTAATCAAATTTTTTTATAAATTCCAATTTGATTTTGTTTATTCTTTTTTTAGTAATAGGTACTACCTGCCATTTAGTTCTTGTTTTTTATATTTTTGTGATAAGTAGTTTTATAGATATTCAAGAAATTAAGAAAATTACGACGTTAAAAACAACCTCGTGCCATTGAATTGCAAACGCTCGTTCAACCTTAAGAGGTAGACTTAGACTATGTTCTACATAATTGTACTACTCGGCATATAATATAATCCGCGAGAGCAAATGTCTGTGTTATAAAATAGCCACAATATTTATTTTAATATAAACATTTTTAAATTACAATGATGCATATGTGAAACTCTTTTAAGATGATGCAGTTTAAGTTCCCATAAAAGATTTTGCAGTGAAATAAATGTTCATAAAACATTTAACACACAAAATTTTGAATTAACTGTTTACATCGCGTAAAATAGTTATACGCTGTTTGAAGTCGGTAATATTTCTTAAAATTTTACTTGTTTATTCAATGTCAGGGATCAGAACAAAGAGTTGTTGTTGCAATTAGGATAAGAATTCAGCAGATTTTAAATAATAAACTCGCTTACGAAATACAACATGTTTTGTAAGTTTTTCGTTTTTGCTACCGATATAGCGTTAAAGCGGAAAGTGAGAAGTTTCCACGTGGCCGTGACCGAATTTTTAACTTCAAAAAAGTCGATTTAGTCTTTATTAGATGCAACTTTACTTTACTAAAAAGGGAAAAGAATTTAAATTAAAAGTTAGTTTAATTAAGAATTAGAAAATAATAACTAGTTTAAATTTCAAATAAATATAATAAAGAAATAAAGACTAAAATGACATAAAGACGTGAAATTTCATTCAATTACTTGGTTCCCCCAAGTAATTTATTCCATTAAATGATTAAGGTAAGTCCTTGTCAATTGACCTTTTGACGTTACGATGCTATTTAAGAATATATTACATGGTATAAACACAAAAGCTTAAATTTATAAATTATTAAATTTTAATAGCGTTCGGTAGGTACTAAGGGAAATGAAATGTCCTCATTAACGTCGTTTCGCCTCATTACCATATTTAATCTAAAAATGAACTCTTGAAATGGGAGTATGGTTCAAAGGATTTGAAGTGGCTTAACTCGTCTTTAACTTAGTAATACGAATAGTTGGCAGAAATTTTTCCCACGATTTTGAGGTTTTTAAACAATAATGCGTGTCGTACCGTGTATCGTATCACTTCTATACGTTACTTATTCTTTTTGTTACTTTCTTCGTTCTTTTATTTGTTACTTTACGGTACTTAAAGGTAATAGGAAAAATTAAAACCTTTAGAAAATATCAAATCCACTAATTTACGGATTTTTCGCGTTAGTTACATAAAAAATTTATACGACATACTTTTTGAATATATCATAAATTTAGATCCAAATTATTATAATAAAATCGTCAAGTTTAGTTTACTACTTGTGCTACTTAATCATTATATTTTGACCGACTTACCAAAAGAAGGAGGTACACTATTCGGAGCGTATGTTTTTTTTATTTTACATGACAGATAGGTTCTCATTGGTCCCATTTTTTAAAATAATTTTGTGTTAAGTAGTTTAATATATATTTGAGAAATAAAAAAAATCTTACATTTTGAACACTTGGGTTATCGTCCCAAAATTCCCTAATGAACTAAAAAACAGCAATAAAAATTTGTTGAGTCCCCGCAGGTTTCAAACCCACGACCTCCGTTTTCTAAGCTAACCCTTACCACTAGGTTACGAAGGCACGGTACTGAATTTTTTCATCAATCAGCCTGTGATAGTCCACTGCTGGACATGGCCTCCCTTATACACCTCCTTCCATTAGGGATTTTGGACTACGCATCCACCACGCTGGTCCAATGCGGGTTGGTGGGTGGACCAACTTTTTACATGACCATCCGACGCATGGATCATCTTACTTTTCAGACAATTGGGTGATCAGCCCAAACTGCCCTAACCAACTAGGAAAAAACGATGAAAAATTGTTGAGTCCCCGCAGGATTCGAACCCATGACCTCAGATTTCTGAAGCACACGCCCATACCACTAGGCTACGGAGGTAGTTAGTACATATATTTTAGCGTATTTTATTAATACATATATTTTTATCCAAAACATTTTTAAAAAGGTAATTATTTCTTTTATTTACGCGATTATTATACATATCAAATCCACAATTTTTTCTTTCCAGCATCCATGATCACGGACAGTCTGCAGGTGATTATGGATGCTGGAAAGAATCCGAAAGGTTGGGAATTTAACAAAAATAACAAAAAATTACCTTTTCTGTCTTGAGATAGAGAGTACATATTTGGCACCCGAGGTTCAGTTAGGCTGTGCGTTTGAATATAATTTCTAGCGTTATAATAAATAACAATAATTGAATAGTAAGGGCGAAGGTTAACCATTAAGGTAAAAAGTAATTTATAGCATTTATTTAAACCCACTGTGTAATGTACAAGAATTTGTATGTTTCTTATAAAATATTTATTGAGAGTTGTCCTTAACATTTAGACGTATATTGTAATTAAATAAGACGTATCTCTTATTTAATTACAATATACGTAGGATAGGCTAAAGTTTTCAATTTAGTTACAGTGTTGCGATTTTTATTAACAAGGACGTATTTTTATATTTATGAAATGTCTATAAAAGTACTGATATTTATATAAAATAAAAATGAGATCACATGACACGTAATATCTATCAAAGAAAAATATTTGTAAAAATCCGTCCATCAAAAGCGGAGAAATTTTCTATAGCTAAAAATAAAGCCGATTGGTTCATTAAAATTAATTTAATTAGTGATATGTAATGCTTGTGTTATAATAGGTTATAGATGTATAATAACTCAAAAAGAGATTTAATATGAAGTCAGAATCGTAAAGGAAATGAAATGTTCTCATTGGATTTCAATCGTCATAAATCGTTCCGCACCATTACCTTTGTTTAATTTAAAAATGACGTCAGCTAAATTGAGAATTTGTAGAAAAGATTTCTTGGTGGTTTAACATAGTATAATAAACGCTCGTGACACATTCATTAAATGTAATATTTGTATATATACATTTAATGAATCATGTGTCACGTACGTTAACCTAATAAATCAAACTTTTCATGTATTATTCTTAGAACCGTTCCAAGGAGTAAGAATTTAGTATTTTTATTCAAGTTTCAATGAATTACAAATTCGTTAGAGTGTTATAAGTTTAAATATCATAATATTACACTCGCTTATTGATTGTCAATGATTCTACCACCGACAGTAAATAATTGCATTAAAATATTTAATGTAAAAATTAAATTGTTTTTGCATAGAATTATCAATTAACGACAGAGATTTAATATTAAATAAATTATTATTGTATCTGCTACGCTATGCTTTGTCTACAGTGTGATCGTTGCTTCGTCTTCGCTATCGTCATAAATAGAAACATACTACTAATCAATTTGTTGACGGTTCTCAAATTAACTTTTATTTGATTTGGTTTATTCTAAGAACATAAAAAAAATAGAATAGGAGGGCTAAAAAAAGAGAGTCGATGATAAGTCAAGATACAGAATTTCTTTTAGAAAAATAGAGATTTTTGGAGCATTGTCAGTTTTGAAGGTTTTTTTAAAACAAAAAGAGGTCAATTTGTCTCAATGCATGTATTGTTGCCGATCCTATTTTTTTTCATAGCCTTTGTTATAATTGAAACCGCCAAAATGGCATCAAAATAGAACTTAAAAAAGGCATGCTTTTTGATTGTTCGATGATGATAATTATGAATTCAACCGAATTCTGGAAACAATGGGAATTCATTTAAATTATTTTATGGTGGGATAAAACGTATGTGGATAAGGGTTCAGATACATAAAGCTTGTTCACAATAGTATCTGTTTATTCAAATCAACATGGACCGACACCAAAGAAAACAGTCACAGGGCACAGAAAGCCACAGTTTGATAGACGTACAAACAGAAGTAGAATGAACCCTATACACATTAAACGTATTAAAAAAAGTTTCGTAATTCATTGAAATATTTAATATCTGCATTTAAATGGAACGAGGAAATTCAAACAGATCCGGCTTCTTTCTAACGGTGGGATAATAAAGCCTAGATAATGTAGTTATATGTAATACAAGAATGTTGTAATATTATACTTTGAAAATTACTTATTGTTTCAAGAGCCGTGCCAACATTCATGTTACAAGGAAACAATGTTATATTATAAGTTAGATTTGGTAAACTAATATTCCATAACTTATCATATATATTATGATAAGATTTTTTTCAATAATTTTATCTTCTATGAAGTGCCGTAAGGAGCAATTATTGTAAAAATTTTATTGACTTTAATCAGAACATTTGTGAAAATTAAATCCAGCGGTTTAATTGTTAAAATCTAAATAAAAAAATATGTGCGTGTGTGTGTGTGTGAGCGTACACTCGTAAGAAGTGAAGTGAAACTTCTTTATGACGTTATTTTTCAAAAAATAATTTACTATATGCAACTTTACAGAATTTGGTTAAATAAAGTTAAATTAGATAGTTTAATAAAAGGCTTATCATAGACATAAATACAAATTCTACAATTATTTCGTTGTACTTTATTACTACAAAGATTATTATTGAATTTCATTATTTGTAATAGAATTATTACTGTCATTGATGTCGTTATTATATATTAATGTTATTAATGGCTTATTAATAAAAATGTTACACTAATTTTTTTTCCAACCCCGATAAAGAAGTTTCACTTCAATTATTCGTGTTTTTTAACAATGCTAACATTTCGTGGAAATCAGTTTTACGTTTACTGTAATTTGATAACCCATGAAGTTAATGCATTAATTATGAAAAATTCAGTATTTCGCTATTATAATTTCCGTATTTCTAATTTTAAAAACACTGCCATCTAGTTACTAAATGTAACAACAATATGCCATACCATACACTGAATTATTTTAAACGGTTACTACAAAATTTACATCGATGGCGTTAAATCTTAATTTTTTACAGAAAAAGATGGCGCGTAACGAAAAAATGTTACACTAAATTTTTTTCAACCCCTATAAAGAAGTTTCACTTCAAAAGGTAAACATCGAAAAAGATAAAATAGATCTTTTATTTTACACAGTTCATCTTAATGGTTCTTTTTATACAGTTTTCGGGATAATTACAATACTAAGGCAGTCCATCTGTTATTTTTAGGAAGCAGTTAGCTTTGTTATCCTCTTGTTCTTTTCGCAGTTGAAACGGTGGTAGGTCCCCTTTACCGGTGGTAGGTCCCCTTTTTACAAGGGACCGTCTGGGTGGGTACCACCACAGTGCCTATTTCTACCGCAAAGCAGTAGTGTGAAAACACTACTGTGTTTCGTTTGAAGGGCACCGTAGCCAGCGTAATTACTGGGTAAACGAGACTTAACATCCTATGTCTCACGGTAGGCAGCGCGTTGGTGATACCTGTATGGCCAATGTCTATGGGCGTCGGTGACCACTTTCCATCAGGTGGCCCGAATGCTCGTCTGCCTGCAAATGCAATAAAAAAAAAAGTTATCCTTACAAAGGCTTAGTAGAAAACTTTATTTATTTTTCGCAATTTTCGCAAAGATACCTACTTTCCCAATTTATTAGTAGTTAGCTTCCGATGCACATGATTTTAATAAATAGTTATGTAATGGTTTCCTAGTCGATTCCGACTGAGGCGAACGATATGTATTAGTGATAATCCGACTGTGTATGAAGTATTATACTGTGCAAATGTATGCGCAGAAACATGTGATTTCCCTTCTACTTTACTATTATAGTACGATGCAACTAATAACCGACACAACCAGAGAGAGATCAGGCGTAGGACCAAATTTTTACATGCCCATCCGACGCGTGGATCATCTTACTTTACAGAGAGGCGGGTGATCAACTCGTATTGCAGTAGCCAACTAGAAACGCAAGATTTGAAAGCATGAACTCGGGTTTCTTAAACCTAAGCCACTAGGCCATAGTTCTCCGATATTGTTCATTAAATGACAGGTATTAGCTATCATTTGGTCACATCGTTTAAAAATTTAGTACTAGGTAGTTTAATAGATATTAAAGAAATTAAGAAAATTACGTTACGAAACGCTCGTTCAACCTTAAGAGGTAGACTTAGACTATCTTATTCATAACTGTACTACTCGAATCGGCATATAATATAATCCGAGAGAGAAAATGTCTATGTTTTAAGAGTAACCCACAGTATGTATTTTAATTTAAACATTTTTGTAAATTGCAATCATGCATATATAAAACACATTTAAGATAATACAGTTTAGTTCCCATAAAAGTAATTGCAGTGAAAAAAATTAATAATAATATGTACATTATACATAAAAAATTTTACACACAACATTTTGATTAAAACAATACCTTAAAAGATATAAGGGATTTAAAATCGCGAAAAGTTTTGTACAGAGAGCACGTTGTTAACTGTTTACGTTGCGTATAATAGTTATAAGCTGTTTGAAGTCAGTTGTTATTCAATGCCAGGAATCAGAGTCAAGGGTGGTCGTTGCAATTAGGATAAGAATTCAGCAAATTTTAAAAAACAAATTGTTTAAACTCGATCACGAAATACAACATGTTTTGAAAGCTTTTCTTTCCTACTACCGATAAAGCGATAAAGCGGAAAGTAAGAAGTTTCCATGTGGCCATCACCAAATTTTTAACCTCAACAAAGTCGACTTAGTTTTTATTAGATGCCACTTTACTTTACTAAAAAGGGAAAAGAACTTAAATTTATTAGAAAATAATAACTAGTTTACATTTAAAATTAATATAAACACAGATATGAAGTAAAGACTAGCTAAGACGTGAAATTTCATTCAATTACGTGGTAAGTAAAGTAATTTATTCCATTAAATGATTAAGGTAAGTCCTTTTCAATTGACCTTTTAACGTAACGATGTTATTTAAGAATATATTACAACGGATAAACACAAAAGTTTCAATTTATAAATTATTAAATTTTAATAGCGTTCCGTAGGTATTAACGGAAATGAAATGTCCTCATTAACGTCGTTTCGCCTCATTACCATACTTCGTCTAAAAATTAACTCCTGAAATGAGATTTTGGTTAAAAGGATTTCATAGTGGCTTTACTTAACGTCTTTAACTTAGTAATACGAATTGTTGGCAAAAATGTTTCGTACGATTTTAAAGTTTTTTAATAATAATGCGTGTCGTACCGTGCATAATATCATTTATATGCGTTGCTCTTAAAGCGAATAGGAATAATTAACACCTTTACAAATTGTTTGGATAAAAATATAAACACTAATAAAATAGAAAATTAGCTAAGGCTTAATAATATTAAGCCTAAGCTTAAGGCTTAAAAAATTATGGACATGGAACAAAGATTTTTTGATGACACCACAAATTAGCTTTGAATGTGCCTGATTGCAGTTTTTAAACAAGTGTTCACATTAAAATGCTTATTGTGCGTTATTCTTAAAAACATAGATATATGCTTTCTCGGACTTTATTGTTGGTCTACAATTTTAAGTAGTAAGTACAGTTATGTGAAACATACTTTATGTTTATCTTCTAGGGGTTTTGGCAGCGTTTGTAATTTAATCGCACTAGTTGTGATTTTTGGTGTAGCAATTTTTTTCATCATTATCATCAGCCTGTGATAATCCACTGCTGAACATAGGCCTCCCCTTATACAACCCTTTCTTGGTTTTGGACCGTATCACACCACGCTGGTCCAATACGGGTTGGTGGGTGGACCGACTTCTTACATGCCCATTCGACGCATGGATCATCATACTTTTCAGATAATTGGGTTATCAGCCCAAATTGCCCCGACCAACTAGAAAACAACAATGAAAATTTGTTGAGTCCCCGCAGGTATCAAACATGACCTCCGGTTTCTAAAGCAGACGACCTTACTACTAGGCTACGTAGGCAGCTGGTAAGCATTTTTTTATTTTTCAAATATCTATTCTATTAAACTACTTATCACAAAATAATTTAAAAAATCGGACCAATAGGACGCTAATATCTGTTACTTAAAGGATGAATGAACAAAAATGAGCAACAAGGTAAAATAAAACAAAAAAAAACATACCCTCCGAATTGAGTACCTCCTTCTTTTGGGAAGTCAGTTAAGCAGCACTAGTAGTAAAAAAAAACTTGACGACTTTATAACAATAATTTGGACCTAAAATTGTCCGACACACAAAATTATTATTTCGTTTAAAATTTTTGTTAAAAAAAACAAGTGCACTTCCTATTCACTTTCTGTCGATTTCAATTTGTGATGATAGTTTGGAAACGCTACTGTGAGGCAAATTTCAGTTAAATTTGTGGGTAAATTCCAAGATTGCATACAAGTCTCGCAGTGTCGGGTAGCAAGTGCATATTTCGCCTCTGATGCTGCATTTATTGCGGGTAGGTGTACCGTTTGCCATGTATCGACCATCTTGGTACTTTATTCCATGAAAGAATATTGTTTATATTCAAGACTTGATCAACAGGAAACTCATAAATATAAAATTCGTAGTCTGTAGTGTAATGTTAGTAGTATCCCTGGAATGACTTTTTGAAAATAAATAACCAAGGCATAGAGGATATTTCATACTTAAGTCATGAGTAACGTCATGGCATCACATTTTCATTGGTGGACGTTGCCAAGCTGTCAATCACATAGCGATGATCCATCAATTAAAAACACCATATGGCGATGTCATGTCTGAAGTATAGCGTTTTCACTGTCGGTTATTTTTATTTAATATTTGAGTTGATACGTTGTTTGCGCGTTCATATCCTTTTATATCCATTTAACAATATAATATATACTTAATCATTAATATTAGATACGATGAAAACAATTCCATTGAAATATAAGTCAACTTTATAGCCGACATCGCATCGATTTAGACCAATCGTTTAACAGTTGCTCTAAGCTTATGATAATACTAGCTGTTACCTGCCGACTTCGTCAGCGTGGAATAGAAGGTATTTCCGCGAGGTGTATTCAAATAAACTTTATAATAATGTTATATTTGTATATGTCTATAATTAGACACAAAATTAAATCCATTTGTCTTCGACAGTAAATAATTTCCATGTTGACTTACTCCCATTTCAACTCCTATTAAAGTTTGAAAATACAAAATTGCTAGAAAGAAACCGATAATGGCTCGTTTCAAGTATCTAGACACACAATTTCATACTTTTAGGTTCAACAAGGACGAATTTCCATAAAAACTTTCATCTCCTACCATTTTTATCGCAGTAATTACTAGCCTATTTCCATTCTTGGAACATATTCTGAGAACGTTTCAAATTTCATCGAAATCGATTTAGACGGTAAAGACGGACAGACAGACAGAGAGAGTTACTTTCGCAATTATTAATAAGTATGGATTTTTGCATAATTACCTTTTTGTCTTGAGATAGAGAGTACATATACGGCAGACAAAGTTTAATTAGGCTGTGCGTTCGGATATGATGTTATTATATAGTAAGAGCGAAGGTTAACCATTACTTTGTAGACAAAAAGTCATTGATAGCATTTAAATGATAATTATATATATAAATTTATACTATGTTTAATAAGAGTTATCCTCAACATTTAGACCCATATCTTTATAGATGCCAGCATCTTTATAGATTAAAATAAGACATGCACTAATTATTATTTTTATTTGGGACATTGTATCTCTTACGGATAAGCCAAAATTTTTAATTTAAT
Organism: Lamproptera curius; assembly: GCA_029286875.1. NCBI lineage: Eukaryota > Metazoa > Arthropoda > Insecta > Lepidoptera > Papilionidae > Lamproptera > Lamproptera curius. The sequence goes on along the minus strand of JAGSMT010000107.1, from coordinate 824,938 downwards.
CACAGTGTTTGATTTTTAGTAAGTAGGACGTATTTTTTTATTTATGAATTACATATAAAAGTACTGATAATAATATACATTAAAAATGAGATCACATTACACGTAATATCCATAAAATTAAAAATAGTTATAAAAATCTGTCAGTCAGAAGCGGAGCAATTTTCTATAGCTTAAAATTAAGGCGGTCGATTCATTAAAATTAATTTATTATGAAATATAAACTCGTGTTGTAAGAAGTTATAAATATATTATACAATAAAAAGAGATTAATTATGAAGTCAGAATCATAAGGAGAAATGAAATGTTCTCATTGGATTTCAATCATCATAAATCGTTCCGCACCATAACCTTTCTTTAATTTAAAAATTACCTCATGTAATGTTATATAAATATTAGATGTAATATTTATATTTAAATGTAAAAGATCGTGTGTCATGTACGTTTAATTTTTAATGATTTTTCGTTTTCTTAAAACCTTTCTAATGAGTGGAAATAATTCTTTTTATTCAAGGTTAAAAGAATTACAAATTTTGTAGAGTGTGCAAATTCAAATATTTTTACACAATATAGGTATGTATACAAGTATTACCCTAGCTTATTGATTGTCAAGGACGCTACCACCGACCGTAAATAATTTGCAAGAAGATAATAAACGTAAAAATTGAATTTATCACGGAATTATCAATTAGCATCAGATATTTAACATTAAATAAATTATTTCTAAATCTCCTTCGCTATACTTTGTCAGTATGATCTTTGCTTACCTTCATATGTCATAAATAGAAACATAATAGTACTACAATTTGTTGACGGTTCTTGTAAAGATATTTCAAATAAATTGTTTTCAAAATATTTCTTGTTCTACATATCCAAAACCTTTTCTTTAAATTAACTTTTAATTGATTTGGTTTGTTCTAAAAATATGAAAAAAATTGAATTGGAGGATTAAAAAATAGAGTCGGGGATACAAGATACGAAAAAAATTTAGATTTTTGAAACATTGTCAGTTTTGCAGGTACTTTTAAAACGAAAATAATCACAAGAGGTAAATTTGCCTCATATTGTTGGCGATCTTAATTTTTTTTCATGCTTTCATTGTTACAATTGAAATCGCCGAAAATTTGCATCAAAATAAAACCGAAGAAAGGCATGCTTTTTTATTGTTCGATGATGGTAATTATTGAATTGAACCGAATTCTGGTAACAATGGAAATTCATTAAATTACTTTATGGTGGTATATAGCGTATGTGGATATGGGTTCAGATAAATAAAGCTTGTTCACAATAGTACCCGTTTATTCAAATCCACATGAATCTACACCGCAATAATGACTAAACGGCACAACAGAGTACAGTAGCGCGTAATAGTCACAGGGCACAGAAAGTAACAGTTTGATAGACGTACACAGAAATACAAAGAACCCTACATTTGTTATAACACATATATTAACGTATTAAAAACTCGTATATATGTTATATGTGGCACGGCAATACACTCTTACTAAGATTTCTACCTAATATAAAGCCTCCGCTACATTATGAGCTGAAATGTGGTGTTCTCCTTATGATACAAATTTAACAATGAAAAATAGCATCACTTTTGACAACAAAAAAATCTAATTCATATTTAATACTCCGCGTAATTAATGAAGACTTTAAAAATGCATCGTTAAATCAAAACTTTTTACAAAAACTTTGGCAGTCGTTTGTCATAAATTTTATCTTGAATCCGAAGATTTCTATACTTATTAAGTCGAGGGAGACTAAAGGCTGAGATAAATTAAAACGCTCTTCAAGGTAATTAGAACCTTGGATAGGGTAGAGATCTTTCTCTTTTTATCTTTTTATTAAATCAAATTGAACTAAACGATTTTCAATAAAACTTTTATAAGGTATGAGAAAATATTTTAGTTATAAAGTAAACTAATTAAAATTCAATTGTGCCTTGAGTACAAGTAAAACAAATATTTTCCAAAAAAAATAGCTTTTTTTTAATTTGAAGTTAGTTTGACGTAACTTCTAAGTAATTGGTATAAAAACCTCGACAACATGAGCCCCGACATTGTAAATTAAAACTTACAACGTCTGATAAAATGGTTAGTGTGTATCATCCTTAAGTGATTGCCATATATCATTACGGTTATTTTCGTTGACCTGAAGGTGTGAAATATTGTAGTACAATGTTTTAATTTATCTGTGTAGTGAGGGTCTCTCTGCGTTTTTAATGTGAAAGCGATTAAAATGAGTTTATCAGAGTTTCTCTATAATATTAAGAATGTTTTATGCATATAAACCTTCCTATTCAATAACTTTCTATTAAAAAAAAGCTTCAGAATCTGTTGCATGACGGACGGACAGCAAAGCGATGTTGTTTTGTACTATGTTCTAATGTGTATGATGTAATGTATCTAAGTATTACAATTACAATAGAATTTGTACTGAAAAGTCAAGTTAATCTTTGCACTGGTACGTTTTTTCTTCATGTCCATTTGTTTAAGTTAATAAATTAGGTAACATAAACACGATTGTGCCTTACTGTAATTATCATGCAAGGAAGCATGCAGGAAGTTAAGAAGAACCTCACATGCACGTGGTGAAAGGAGATGTGCTTAGGAATGTGCGGCGGACGAGGGCAAAGGCGGCAGGCGAATATCCATCCCGGTTCTCTGCAGCGCATGAAGCGGGGGATGAGGAGTGTCGGTATTACATTGGTCGCGAAATCTCCTGGCTTCGCTGGAGCGGTTGAGACGATGGACGCGTGAGTTTCGACGCGCCTAGAGGTGTACTTTGCCTTTTGGCTCGGTGGCCAGCGCTGGTGATTGTAAAATGTTCCTGTGCCTTCGCCAGTATGGAACGACGTGATTGTTTTATTTCCCCATGTAAAAAAAGGGTTGAACCACTAAAAAACCAACGGTTGCTCCCTTCCCTCTCATAACTTTAACCAAGGCCTTCCTTCGGGGCTATCACGTCCTCGCAGAACGCAAGGATAGCGCCCCACGACCTTTTATTCTCTACCGTCCTGCGCACTAGCAGAAAGCGATAGGTCGTGCCCACCACACTACGCAGATCTCGGCGTTCCTCAACCCAGACTGGGTGCTCCTCCAGCGCGTGCTGGGCCGTCTCTTCCGCAAATACGTCACAGCGGTGGCACTCCTCCGTGGGCTCCCAACCAAGGTCTGTAAACCCAGCTCATGGTACGTGTACAACTTTTCACCCCATTACCCCGTTAAAACAACAGTATCCTGATGTTGTTTTAACGTAGTGTTTTGTAAATAATTTATATAACATTGCTTAATGAGCCTATCTTTGATGAAGTGCTTCTTGAAGTTGAATATAAATCATAAGGATTATTATTGCATTATATTTACAGTAAGTTTACAATCGTCTTTATACCAACTAAATTATTAACTTAAGCAAATGGACAGGTGGAAAAAAACGTACCAATACAAAGATTAACTTGACTTTTCAAGTCCAATCTCTTTTGTAATTATAATACTTACATATATTGTCCTCATCACAACATAGTACAAAACAAAATTATTGTACTACCATATTTCACACCTTACAATGGTCAACGAAAAAAACGGTTATGATAAAGGTCAATCACCTGAGGATATTACATAATAACCATTTTATATTATTTACATTTTACAGGAAAAAATTAGCTATTTACGAAGTGATTTTAGGCAATACAGCTTAAATCGTTATCAAATTACGTAAAATATATTTTTAATTTGACATAAATCAACCCATCATGAACCTTTGTTGCATTATTTGCATGTAATTGAAATAAACATTTAAGAAAATATTACAGATTTAAAAATGCAGGGACATAGCGGTGCAACGGAACCGGGTATTAGTATTGCACGCGTGTGAAGCCGGCGCGGGACGCCAGATAAATAACTGATTTATGTCAGTATGTCTTTATGTTTATATTGGCTTAGCTCTGAAATGACTGGCTCGATTTTGAGTGGTCAATATTTCAAAAATTGCTGATATATATATTTACTGTAAAAATTTTTACATAATTTGAATCCCAAAAAATGTGTGTCGCATAAATAAAACCGTGACAATGTATGTAACGAACTAAAAAATATTTAATTTGACAGTTCAACGAACTTCTTTATCGGAGTATTGGTGCCGACATGAAGTGAGCGCTGTTCCATCGCATTCAGAGATCATATAAACTAAGAGCTTGTCACCTAGGTGCCCAGCAAAATAAAATGAAATTAAAACCCTCTAAATTAGGCACCACGAAAGAACAACGGGCTAAGAAGATACAGTAAGGGTTTAGTTTTAAAAATAAAAAAAATTATTCGTCTTGTAATAAAAATCAATTGATTGTGAAAAATCATCTGGTTATGAAATTCTGTTTGATAATTCGTTAATAACTTTCTTTGATTTTATGTAAGGAAAACAATCTGGGCATATTGGCTTTCTTAAGAAAACTCATTAATCCTTCACTAGTGGTCTTTGATAACAAACCAAAAATGAGCAAAATAAAGCGGTTAAAACTTCGAAATGTAATAAAACTCAGTTCACTCAGGCGGATATTAATTCATAAGGTTGTCGGTAGGAATAAATAAAACAAAGAAAGCTGTAATTATTTCTATTGCTTGCGCGAATATTATACATTATTAAATAAAATTACTTTACGGATTTTATCGCGTTTATTTTACATTTTAAATTCCCGACGTTTCGAACACTTTCCAGCGGCCGTGGTCACGGGGTAGACTGAGATGTCATGCGTCTTCTTGCCAGTGCTGAAGCGGGGTTTCCAGATCTTAATTTTATTAATTATTTTTAATCTGTACTCCGACCTATGCAAAATGAACTGATTTTATCTTTACAGCCAGCAGTGGTATTATGCTTGGGTTTAAATTTTAATTTATTAATTATGGGATCCCAAGCAGGTGGTAGAACCCAACAGTCTTCTGTATTGAAATTTGGATGTTTTTTATCTTAATAGCCTCACGGATCATCCTTGGTAGGAATCGGTGTTCTTTAGCGAGGATTTGTGGTCGATCAAATCTGATGTAATGGTTTGGGTGATTTAAGGTATGGTCACACACTGCCGACTTGTTGGGTATTCTATGTTTAATGTCAGCTATTTGTTCCTTGACGCGGGTTCTTATTGCTCGCTTTGTTTGTCCAATGTAAGAGAGGCCACAGTCACAATCTAGCTTGTACACTCCTGGGTCTTATAGAGGAATATTGCACTTGACAGGTGGTAGGAATTGACCAATCTTCTTCAGCGGCTTGAAATAAGTAATAAAGAAAGCTGTGCTAAATTGAAACTGTCATGATAGATAAATGTATCTGTATGTGTGTGTAATGTGTGTAAACTGACTTTTTATGTTCATTTCACGTGGATTTCACATATATGTGATAACTCTGTAACATTTAAATGTTTTGTATTTATGACACACTAACGACACTATAGTCAAAGATCTATAGATTAAAGAATAATAACTATGTAATTTATTAAATTATATTTTTTTGCTTTGCTCTCTGCTCGTAACTGACAACTAAACTTAGTCAAACTTACGTATATAAATAACCGCACCGCATCTGCAAGACATTAAAACAAAGCAAACTTACAAAATATAATGTTTGGAAAAAAGTAATTAAATATAAAATGGTAAATTATGTTAGACATTTAAATTCAATTATTTTGACGCCATTTAACCAATAACATAAGATATGTACATACTATAAAATCACTTTTCAAAATATCTTTTTATGTTCATATTCAGACATTTATTTATATAATTATGGTTTATAAATGTGACGTGTGAGATGCATAATATAGATAGCAATATCAATATATTTAATGATTTGGCATTATTATTCTTTTTCGCAAAATTAAAATTATCAACAATCTACCAAGGCGTAGTTTTTTTTCGAAGTTACAAGTTTTTGTCCAATACGCAATATAATAGCTATTTTTATTGTGTTACCACCATTTCATCGAAATATTTCAACAATATATAGGCATCCTTTTTTCATCAATCTGCGTTACGATTACATATTGCATTTAAGTCGGAATATCATTACCGTACTTCTGCTGTGTTTAATTTTTTTTTTATATAATATTACTTCTGTACCTTTTAGTATAGTAATCGGAATCATGGTACCATAAATCAGGTTGTTTCGTGAACTTTGAGTAATAGCGTTTAAATTACCATACATTTAAACTACGTAAGACAGAGGTAATCTTGGAAGGTCTTCTAACACTTAACTTTTAACAAGGAAGCGGTTGTAGAAGCTTAGCAATGTAGCTTAGCTTCTGCCACAAAAAAGTGTGTAAACGCTGATGTCCTCCTTTTTAGCGGACCGTAGACAGCGCAGTTATTAAGTACGCCTAAGTAAACGAATAATGTCATGTCTCAAGGCAGCAAGTGGATCTCCTACTATCAGGTTAACGCCCTGAATGATGATTTTTTGGGGTCGGAATGATGATTTTTTGGATTTACTTGAATATCGATGAATAAGTTGTAATTAAATTTAAAAGCCTATAATGACTACCAACAATGGTATTAACAACTTGGACTCTTTTCCTTTAATCGGGCGCGTATTGATTTTCAACACGCTTTTATAAGTACATTCGTTCATAAGGAATGTTTCTATGTATTTAACAGAATTTTAAATGAAACATTTAATATTAGTCATTTAATTAACATTATTATTAAACATTTTTTTCTTAACCTTAGATGGTATTCGCATTGAAGAACTTGATTGTTCTATGTTAACAGGAAAAGCCCCGCGCTATAGTGAAACTTTAAATGAGATTAATAGATTACGAAACGTTTACGTAATACATGTCAATACCACATGTCCACAAAAAATTATTGATAAATAGTACTAAAAAATAAATAATAGTTTAAAAAACTAAAAAAACACGCGTTTATAGCAAACTGAAACTACTTAACCGAACTAGAAATTAATATTATTTTTGATAACAAAGAGTTTATATTGCAGTAGCAGAAGGTAAAACAATAAAAAAATTCAATCGCTTTGGGCTACCACTACTTTTTATCAAATTTTTATCGCGGATATATAAGTCCGTGCTTATGTACACACAAATAATATCAAACTGCATTATATTGCACTTATTTAAGTTTAAAGTATATATTTATAGCAATCTTTAATGTTTATTTGTGTATTATCGTTACATACTATAGTTAAATTTGCACAACACGTGCAAAAACCCGTCGGGCCCAGTAATTATATATGGATGAATACTTTGCCGGGCGGTGATGCGATGTTAATTATATATTATAATAATTAACATCGCATCACCGCCCGGCAAAGTATTCATGAAATACATGATGCTTGCTAAATCGGTAAGCATGTCTGAGCTTTATGACTTAGACTATAAAATGCACCTAGCAACCGATTCGGTTTCCAAAATAAACGTCTTGTTCGCTCACGGCCACATCTTAGACGTACTCAGCAAACTAGATTTCCCATAAACCAAAACAGACACAAACAAGTAGGTAAACCGTTCAAAAAGGTAACTGCCTCCGTAGCCTAGTGGTATAGGCGTGTGCCTTAGAAACTGGAGGTCGTGGGTTCGAATCCTGCGGGGACTCAACAAATTTTCATTGTTGTTTCCTAGTTGGTTAGGGCAATTTGGGCCGATCACCCAATTGTCTGAAAAGTAAAATGATCCATGCGTCGGATGGGCATGTAAAAAGTCGGTCCACCCACCAACCCGCATTGGACCAGCGTGGTGGGATACGGTCCAGAATCCTCTAATGGATGGAGGTGTATTAGGGGAGGCCTATGTCCAGCAGTGGACTATCACAGGTTGATGATGAAACCGTTTAAAGATGGCTACCAGCTTAGGTAGGGTAAAACCGCGCTCTCTAGTCGTGTCGTACTTTAACGCGAACAGCCTTAAGAAGCAGCGTTCCGAAATTGTCAGATTCGTACAAGATTATAACGTAGATGTAACCGTAAATAGCCAATCCTAGGATCAGTGGCTATAACATAATTAGAAACGATAGGTTGTCAGGACCGCTGGGTGGTACACTTATATACTACAAAAGGTCTCTTCATATCGCACCTTTAGACATTCCACAATTGACAAACTTAGAGGGGACGGCATGTCAGATTGCACTTACCGGCCACAGATACATACATTAAATAAATCTTGGTAAAGTAGTTGCTAGGTAATATACGCGTACAGGAGATAAATAACGTCCACACATCTTATTCCTTGACCTAATGTCCAATGGAATATGATAGGCTTTTTAATCAACGTTGTTTTTACGACATTTCGAAAGCCGATATCATTTAGCAGCACCAGAGTGTAATTTAATTTATACATGTTTAACAAAAGGCGTTTATTCAGCATTATTCCATGATTTTTTGCTTTCGTAAACCTAAAATTATATTTTTAATTAATAATGCGATATTGTGATTATGTATGATTAACATAAATATTATGTGATAAGTTTGTGTAGACAGATCTTTAAAATAAATAGCTCTAGTTCATCATCATCATCAGCCTGTGCTAGTCCACCGCTGCCATAGGCTTCCCCTACTACACACTTTCTCGATTAGGGCATTTTTGGACCGAGTTCCACCGCGTTGGTCCAAAGCGGGTCGGTGGGTGGACCGACTTTTTACATGCCCATCCGACGCATGGTTCTCTTACTTTTGAGACAATTATCAATATCCATTTTCACTTCCGTTTATCAGACATTGTATTCGAGTTCTTTAATGATGAAGTAGCAAAGAGAAGAGCATAAAAGGCTGTCAACCAGGTATAAAATTACGATTATTCAAAGTGTTTGTAAAAGACTGGAAATCAATTTTGACAAAGCAACTCGTAGCAAAGAAGCAGTATTAAATGTAAGATGTTGTTATTACTCGACCTCGAGTAGAATGTCTTAAGACATTACACTGTGGTAATAGCTAGGTAGTAGCTAAAGTATACTAACCGGGCTGTCTCCACGTCAGTTAATTGTTTGATAGCATATACTGCAGAGCTAAGTTTATTCAACTATAAGTTCAGTTTATAGACTATATAATAAGGACCTCACTGCAATCTGGTGTCGATTGTTATTCTCAGAATCACGGTTGACTCAAGAATGTCTATCTCTTCCTCATCTATAAACACTTCACATTTACTCGGTCTTACATTTGGAGTTTTAATTTAATATATTTTGTCTTCTTCTAGTTTAGTAGCAAATTATTGACACTAAACCACTGTGCCAATCTACAGAGAGTATTATTTACATCGTCATTTATGGATGTATATCGTTTAACTTTAAAAATCAAGGAAGTATCATCAGCAAATAATACTATCTCTTCGATTTTATTAATAACATAAGGTAAATTATTTATATAGATCGGAAAGAGAAAAGGTCCAAGAATAGACCCTTGTGGGACACTCACAATTACCGAGGCCCGGGAGATCTTTTACCATTCACGTCAACCCTCCGAGTTCGGTAGCTCAAGCATTTCTTAAACCATTGTGACGTAATTTCCTGACTAGAGTTTCGTGCTGTATGCAATCAAAAGCTTTTTTGAGATCGCAAAAGATGCCTAAAGCATTCTGCGACGCTTCAAAGATGCTCTTAATGAGCATAACGCCAGCATCAATTGTTATACGACCCCTAGTAAAACCATACTGTTCGTTATTTATAAGACAGTTATCGTTAAAATGTTTCATTCATTGGTTTAATGATAATTGTCAGATTCGTACAAGATTATAACGTAGATGTAACCGTAAATAGCCAATCCTAGGATCAGTGGCTATAACATAATTAGAAACGATAGGTTGTCAGGACCGCTGGGTGGTACACTTATATACTACAAAGGTCTCTTCATATCGCACCTTTAGACATTCCACAATTGACAAACTTAGAGGGACGGCATGTCAGATTGCACTTACCGGCCACAGATACATACATTAAATAAATCTTGGTAAAGTAGTTGCTAGGTAATATCGCGTACAGGAGATAAATAACGTCCACACATCTTATTCCTTGACCTAATGTCCAATGGAATATGATAGGCTTTTAATCAACGTTGCTTTTACGACATTTCGAAAGCCGATATCATTTAGCAGCACCAGAGTGTAATTTAATTTATACATGTTTAACAAAAGGCGTTTATTCAGCATTATTCCATGATTTTTTGCTTTCGTAAACCTAAAATTATATTTTTAATTAATAATGCGATATTGTGATTATGTATGATTAACATAAATATTATGTGATAAGTTTGTGTAGACAGATCTTTAAAATAAATAGCTCTAGTTCATCATCATCATCAGCCTGTGCTAGTCCACCGCTGCCATAGGCTTCCCCTACTACACACTTTCTCGATTAGGGCATTTTTGGACCGAGTTCCACCGCGTTGGTCCAAAGCGGGTCGGTGGGTGGACCGACTTTTTACATGCCCATCCGACGCATGGTTCTCTTACTTTTGAGACAATTATCAATATCCATTTTCACTTCCGTTTATCAGACATTGTATTCGAGTTCTTTAATGATGAAGTAGCAAAGAGAAGAGCATAAAAGGCTGTCAACCAGGTATAAAATTACGATTATTCAAAGTGTTTGTAAAAGACTGGAAATCAATTTTGACAAAGCAACTCGTAGCAAAGAAGCAGTATTAAATGTAAGATGTTGTTATTACTCGACCTCGAGTAGAATGTCTTAAGACATTACACTGTGGTAATAGCTAGGTAGTAGCTAAAGTATACTAACCGGGCTGTCTCCACGTCAGTTAATTGTTTGATAGCATATACTGCAGAGCTAAGTTTATTCAACTATAAGTTCAGTTTATAGACTATATAATAAGGACCTCACTGCAATCTGGTGTCGATTGTTATTCTCAGAATCACGGTTGACTCAAGAATGTCTATCTCTTCCTCATCTATAAACACTTCACATTTACTCGGTCTTACATTTGGAGTTTTAATTTAATATATTTTGTCTTCTTCTAGTTTAGTAGCAAATTATTGACACTAAACCACTGTGCCAATCTACAGAGAGTATTATTTACATCGTCATTTATGGATGTATATCGTTTAACTTTAAAAATCAAGGAAGTATCATCAGCAAATAATACTATCTCTTCGATTTTATTAATAACATAAGGTAAATTATTTATATAGATCGGAAAGAGAAAAGGTCCAAGAATAGACCCTTGTGGGACACTCACAATTACCGAGGCCCGGGAGATCTTTTACCATTCACGTCAACCCTCCGAGTTCGGTAGCTCAAGCATTTCTTAAACCATTGTGACGTAATTTCCTGACTAGAGTTTCGTGCTGTATGCAATCAAAAGCTTTTGAGATCGCAAAAGATGCCTAAAGCATTCTGCGACGCTTCAAAGATGCTCTTAATGAGCATAACGCCAGCATCAATTGTTATACGACCCCTAGTAAAACCATACTGTTCGTTATTTATAAGACAGTTATCGTTAAAATGTTTCATTCATTGGTTTAATGATAATTTTTCAAATATTTTGCTAAAAGTAGGTAAACTAGAGATAGGTCTTAAATTATTAGGGTCCATATTACACCCTGATTTAAAAACCGGTATAACTCTACTGTGCTTCATTAGGTCAGGAAACTCGCCTCTCTGGATGTTTACATTAAATATTGTTGCTAGATGAGGTGATATTACGTCAATTATCGAATTTATCACCTTAACAGAGATCCCCAAAGGTCTGCGGTTTTTCATTTCCAATAATACATGCACTTATAATATCTTTGATACACACATCAGTACAATTAAACATTTTTGTACATTCAATAACATTATCTTTTAAATGTGATTCGGCAACTGTTGGAGAAGATAAAAGTGACTTTGTAGTGGAAAACGGAATGTCCAAAAATCTCTAATTACTTATTTAGAAAGATTTTTTTAGCTGCCGTAGATATTGCTACTTAGCAATATCTATGTCAGCTTCAATTCTATGGTAATCAATATTTAAAGTTATTTTAGAGCTGCTGCTCGCAGCCTTCCCGGTTTCGCTATTAATCTATTTCTTTTTAAGGTTTATACATTTAGCCAGATAACACACTTTTTTTAAATATGTTAGAATAGGCGCTATCATGTGAAACAAAGATATTGTTATGATTATATGTTCTTTGACTATAAAACTCATATATCTTCGCCTGCTTTTATGAATTCCTGTGGTAATTAGTGCACGTGTGACCACCGTCGATATCCATTAATCGATCTTAATCATTAGTGAATAAAATGACATTTTACGGATTTTATCGCGTTTATTTTACATTTTTTTAATTCCCGACGTTTCGAACACTTTAATATAGCGTGTGTGTTTTAAACACACGCTATAAAATCCGTACAATGTAATTTTATTAAATAATGTGTAGTATACGGGTAATATAAAGTAATAATTATCGTTCCAAATAACTTATACAAAGCGTTAAATTCACAATTTCAGGGGTTTCACTAGTTAAGTGTCGGGATTATTGTTTGTAATAGTAGTAACACACAAAGAGAAATAGAATGTTATGGCGCTGTTTTGCCCCCTCCGGATTCGTTTGCATATCGTACCCTTTTTTACTCATATTTTTAATCTTTGGAAAATTAATTATAACTTAAAATATCCGAAAATTCTTTATAATAATGTGTGTATTATGTACCGCAAAAGATTTTTGTTGTACATAATACATATATACACTGCATTTAAAAACGCCTAATATCTTTTAAAATATCCATTTAATTAAAATGTCATGTCATGTCATCATCATCATCATCATCATCAGCCTGTGCTAGTCCACTGATGGACAAAGGCCTTCCCTAATACACCCCTATTCATTAGGTGGTTTTGGACCGTATTCCACCACGCTGGTCCAATGCGGGTTGGTAGGTGGACCGACTTTTTGCATGCCCATCAGACGCATGGATCATCTTACTTTTCAGACAATAGGGTGATCGGCCCAAATTGTCCTAACCAACTAGGAAACAACATGAAAATTTGATGAGTTCCCACAGAATTCGAACTCACGATCTTACTAAAAGCGAGAAATAATATTTTTGTAATTTTTTTAGACTCAATGTTACGGTGCATATATCACTTCTTAATTAATAATTTTATACAACTATATTCAACACGTGTATAAATGAGGGTGAGTTTCCTAGCCTTATGAAGCATAATAAAGTAATACCAGTTTTAAAATCGGGTAATAAAACGGATCCAAATAATTTTAGCCATATAACCGTACTCGTACGTATATAATCGTACTCTGAGCAAAATCTTCGAAAAATTGCTATTGGATCAATTAGTTAAACACTTATATGGGAAAAACTTTCTAAAATTTAAGCAGTACGGCTTCACTAGCGGTCGGTCCACAACTGACGCAGGTGTTCGGTTTGTTAAAAGTTTATACGAGGCTTGGGAAGTATCGCAGGATGTCTTAGGCATTTTCTGCGACCTTTCAAAGGCTTTTGATTGTGTTCAACATGCGACTGTGGTCAGGAAACTATGCCACTATGATGTTGTTAAAAATACCGCACTCGATCTTCTGATTTCGTACCCGAGTCATCGAACTTAGAGGTGAATGGTAAGAGATATCCTCGGGGTCCCAATCAATGGAATCCTTATCCCTACATTTTTCAGTAATTTACATTAATACAAAAGCAAAATTTTTTATTTCCTTTTCAAGAATTGTTTAGTTCGAAATAACTCGTTCAATTTACTTGATATATTTCATAGAGTAAATTAGAAATCTCTTTTAGGTTAATTAATTTATTACCAATCATTGTGCCTAAAACCAGGCCTTCGTAGTAAAGTTACTAAAGAAGTAAATAATCTTGCTTTGCGTTTCGACGCAAATGTTGACCGATGATTCAGATTCATTATTTAAGCTTTAAATATTTTAAAATTTTACAAATACCTTATGCGACCAGTAACAATATGCTTTATTTTATAATAAAACGATATTATAAATGAACTAAAGCCATCCTCTTGAATCTCCTTGAGTTTTATGTATAGTTTTAATGTCTATTAACTTTATGCATTAAACAATTCTCTGAATATATTGCCTGGTATTGTGTGAAGGCCCTTGAAGTCAACAATTTTTAATGAAAATTTTTAAATATAATATTTATACATAAAATTTAGTCGTGCCAGGTCCAATTAGCTGATCTTAATTCTCTTTTTCTTGTGACGAAATTGAGTTTTGAAATGTGATGCATTGGCCTAGTATGAAATAAAGAATTACAAAGTATGTTATATATCGAAAATATTTATAGTAACGGAACTTTCAAAATCATTTTATTTAATTCGTCGTTAGTTGGTGGAGCATTTTATGTAGTCTATAAAGGATTAGTTATAAACGCTAAAACTCTAAATTATAATGTTATCAATTTATAAAACTATCGAATAAAGTATGGAACTACGTCTTTTAGAACAGGTAAAGCGAAAGAGTAACTGCAGAATTGTTTTGTTTAATATAATTAAATAAGATTTAAATTTACAAAAATGTTAATATGGCATATAAAGCACATTGTGATGGTATAATTAATGTTCACTACGTAGTTTTCGCGTCAAAGAGCAACAAGTCCAAAACAATATTTATATTTATAAAATTAAGAAGTTTTTTTACTATACCTTTGGATCAAATTCTGATAACAAACAAGAAAATGTAAATTGGCAGATAGCGGACGGATGCAGTTATGCCTATGTTAATATGACCAGCAGTTGGATGCAGGCGATGATGATAACAAGTCGTTGATGCCCTCAGAGCTCCTAACCTATATTTTTTTTAAAGCTTTCAATCTGTTGTTGCAATGCTGTTTCTGTTTGATATCTACCGCTTTACGTATTATTGTTTAGGTGATATTGGTATTTTTGAAAACTTAGTAAGCTTGAGAAAAAGAGCTATCAGTTGTCGTTAAAGTTATACGAACTTCTTTTTACTGCGCACCATTTAATTCGGATGTTGGTAAAAATAATTAAAGGAATAGTTGTAAAATATTTTTTTCATAATATAACGTTACAGAAATATTTAAAAGGTGAAGAGCTATTTTCATGAATAATGATACTGTGAAACTTTTGTTAAGTCAGTTCATACGGTTCACAAGCTTATTGAAAATAACTGGAAGTGTATGAATGGCCCTTTTACACATATTACAGATATTAAAGATATTAAAGAGCCCGGCTATAGATATTAAAGATAAAAACGTACATGTTTATGCTTTTTTTATATACGTAAATAAATAAAAATACACCGTTTTTTTATGGTAAAAATCGTGAATCTTTATTTAAATTTAGCTGGCAAAAGTACAAATCACATGGAAAAAATTAAATTAAAAAGTTGTAGGTAGTAAAGAGACCTACAACTTTTGTAATTACACTAGTTATTGGATTTTTAATTTTATCTTATCCACAAGAAAAAAAAATTATGAAATTTGTTTTTTGAAAACTTAAACATAAATTTAAAACTTACCTTTTTATGTACGAAGTAGGGGAGACCGGGGTAAGTTGACTATAGGGGTAGGTAGACTAACCATCAAAAACTCGTGTGATACAAATACATTAAGCTAATGTATTTGTATCACATTGTATCATGGTAGTAAGGCACAATAGTCAGTCTCCTACCTCCGCTCCCTCAGCAGAGATGCGGAGTCGCGCACGCACGTAGTTTGGGAACCGGAACTCAATATTCAAAAACAACCTACTTAAGTAAATATTTTTGTCGAAAGCTTATTTGTAATAATGGGTATTTATTTATGGTTATTAATTGTTATAGCATTAATATATGAATATTTGGTTGATTGTACTTTCTGTTATGAACTTTAATATTCGATATCATCGCAGTTTTGAGGTTAGTTCTCGTGGTTAAAAATTAAAAGGTGGTTCGGGGCTAGTAGACTAATGTATAATGGGGCTGGTTGACCAAATGATCAACCAGCAACATAATATTATGGATATTTTACAAATAAAATAAAGTCAGATTTTTTTTTAGTTTTACTCAAAAATTGTTGTTTTAGGACCGTGCAAACATAGAAAAAAAGGCTAATAGACGGAGTACATTCAAATATGTAATAGGTGACAAAAAAAAGTATTAATTCTACTGCTTATATAATTTGAATTTTATTGTATTTAATTCAAGTTGCGTGATTTTTGTGTTTTTTATCCTTTTGGTTCGTAGATTTTGCCCTTACAACTCCATTGGTCAACGTACCCCGAATGAATAGTCAACCTACCCCAAGCACGGGGTAGGTTCACAAGTTTTTCCTAATGTACAAAAACTGGTCTATACTCCATATCGTAATGAATAATGGGCAATTTGCAATTTTTTTTACAAAGCTTAATAGTATGACTGAACCGACCACATTTTGAAAATAATATAACCTAAATAAACAAAATTAGTAACCTATAAACTGAAATATGGTCATATTTCATTTGAAATATTTATTATATCTTAAGTAACTAAAGAATAAGAAGAAGAATAAGTGAGACGTCGAAAAATATTTTTGCGTCAAAATATCAGCTTTTAAACAAAAGTCAGGGAGTTTTTTTGTAAAATCTCTTTCTGATTATGAAAAAAGAATTATACATTACAATGGCAAATGTACTCGGAAATAACTACTACTACATACGAAATAACAAGTAGAAATACATATGAAATACCTCTTTTATGCTATTTTAAGATTATTTTATACCGAGTTACCTATGGATAATTTTAGCCCATTCTTTCATCAACATCCAAAAATAATAGATCCTGGTTAATAGGGTAGATTGAATTGAGTAAATACATTCCAAAGAACTGAAACGTCATCTATGATCACAATCGCTGTAAATCGTTTTGCACCATTACCTTTACCCATTTGATCCAGTCAATAGGAAAAACATCCCATATAACTTCAATTGAAATAACGTTGTATCCCGAACCATATTATTATTTCGCTTAATGCCATATAATTTGCCGTTATAAATTTAAAGAAATAAATAGGTTTGTGCTATTTAGCATATTTTTATGGTCGAAAGATATGCTTTGATAGGTTTTCATAGACTTTCATAGACTGATTCGAACAAGACTTGGCGTTTTGGAATATAATCAAGTGAAATTTGGAAAAAGGAAATATGACCGACTTTAAACAGTACTTATCCATTTTGCGCAACATGAGCCGATGACAACGTGCCCTATGCATGAAACTATACCGCGGTTTCTATAACCGCTTTCTGAATCTCTAATATATTTTGCAGTATTCATTTAATAAAAATGTCATGAATAATACGTTTTATGCGCTTAGAATGAAGAAACTCAAATGCATTTACTTTTATATTTAAACTTACACTATATATATATATAAATGACATTAGAATATGCCCCATGAATATAGCAATTTTTTAAAAATTGTTTTACATTAAAATAATATTGTGGGTTATTCTTAAAACACAGATAAATATATGCTCCCGCTGACTTTATTATAGACCATTTAAAGAAGTACAATTATGTAAAACATAGTTTAAGTCTATTTTTACCGTTTCGGCAGCGTTTGCAATTTAATCGCACGAGGTTGTAATTTTTAACACCGAAATTTTCTTAATTTTTTTTTATTACAAGGCCAAGTGTCAGTTAATACCCATCATTAAAAAAAGATTTAACAAAATTGGAGCACTGTGAGCCGAGCAACGAGGTAACATATGTAAAAAAAACATACGGTCCGAATCGAGTCCCTCCTTCTTTTGAACTGGAAGTCTGTCAAAAAACCGACCTTCGATTGGCAAAGCAAGAACCAATATCATTAGACCCCGGAGGCGGTTCTATTTATCGGATCCAACATAATTCTATATGGGACACATTTATAAGCGTAATTTTTGAGAATTTTAAATACATAGGATATACAGAATAGCTTTGGAATACAGTAACTAACAACAAGTTTTCATTACCAAATTTTTATATATACTTATAATACAAAAGAATTACTCATTTCACTTAATTCAATCACAAGAAAGTTTAAACGGCTTAATAATCTAAAATGAAAGATAAATATAATATATTTTTAGAAAGCTCGAAGAGAATTCCAAACAGTAAAAATGATGACAACAACTGAACATCTCTTAAACATTGAAATGGCTCACGTGACCCCGACAACAACCACGATGTCCCGTACGGACAATGCATAACACCACTCAACACACTGACACTATCACAGATGCACAACACTTATCACACACGAGGAGAGTTTCGTTCCGGGTAGCGGCTTACAAGGATCTCTCCTTTCTATATTTCAGACCCGTCTTTTTATACACGATCTCGGACAGACATGACGTCAATATTGAGACTTCTTTAAGTACCCGCTTTACAAATAGTATTCTGACTATATTATAATTAATATTACAATTTTTATATTATAATTTTGCAGTCACTCTAGTTATTTATTAATAACTTTACTTGAATAAAATTAGAAAATAATATGGTCAAATTTTAATACCACTTAATTCTCTTTTAGAATAGTGATTTAAAATTGCTCGCACGTAAATAATAATATCGAAAGGGATATCTTTTGAAATGTTAATTACAAAGAGTGTAACACGTTCACCCTTTCAGCCGCTTGTATACGAGAATGCGTAAAAATCGTAATCCTTACCGCAGAGGGAATTAATTTTGAACATACAAGTTTTTTCCTTTTGCTCCATTTAAAAATAAAAAATGTACCTACAATTGAAGTTTCTTTACAATATATTTTTCTTTACAATATATATTGAGTTAAAAACGTACTTAACTCGTAGAAAATAACCCTTCATTTTCATATTGGTGGATGTTGCTAAGCTGTCAATACGATTGCCACGCGACTTTTCATCGCTAAAAAACTATCACATGAAAAACTTTTGATTGTTCTTAGATCAATAGAGTTCGATTGTTTGTTGGTTACTCGCTTAAAGCAATGCAACAATAAAATTATCTAAATACGTCTCAATATATTTTTGGACTTCACTCGAATTGTGTTAAATTTCTAAGATCTCTTTCTCTAATCTCTTTGATTCATATCAATTTCGACGAATGAGTAAGCAGAGCCAAAGTCATGGTTAGTGATATATCAATAATATATACTCTACATTAATAATAAAATAAGACAAACAGGCACTGTTTGTACCATTAAAATAATTTAAGTATAACCGATACAAAAAAAATAACATAAACTTCATCTGTCTGTCTGTATATTTTGGGCAATATCTAGATTTTGACGGGACTTTCACTGGAAGATAGCTAACGTGATTGGGAGTAACTTATGCTATTTATTTTGTTTTGTTTTTTTCTTATATAAGTCGCGTTCACAGCTATACTTTTTTGCTTTATTAGCTAATATTTTAGTATATGCCTTTAAATACGTAACTTTCTTAGTATTAATGTAAAAATAATTAAGTAACGGAGCTTTCATTGTTTGTTTATCTTTACTAGTTCGAGAGTAGAATCGATAAAACGCCTAATTTTTAAATAAACAATGGAATTTTCTAACTTTTAATTAATTTAGATTCAGGTTATTCATAACAAAGTGTTTAGGAAGGTTAAATTGTTACTTATTAATTAATTTGTTTGATTATACAAAATGATAAAATGCAATTTATACAACTTTTAAAAATACGACTGTTTAAAATTTATGCCATTATTTCGCTTTTAAAATGTATATACATCGCCTTTTAAAGAAAAAAAAGTTTACTATCATTTCCAAAAAAGGTATATTTATATATATTATATAATATAACATTATAATATGTTATATTCAAAAATAAACGAAAAATTTGATCCCCTTCTTTGAGCAGAAATCCTAGAATTTGATTTTACGTTTGACTTACGTAAATACCTAATAAACTTTACTGGCAAGTAAAAATAATCTCCGTAGGGTACATTGCATTCAAGTTATATTTTGTATTTTTTCTTTTTAGTAAGATAATAGTAAAGTATTACTTTTTATCATTAGCTTTTTAATAAAGGTAGCTCAGTGATAAAGTTCAACATATTTTACTCCGTTCCTAATAGAAGAATCCTTTATTTTCTGTAAAAGGTATAATACCTTTCGTGTATTCCCTTTTTTAAAATATTAAAAACAGTGGTAAAAAATTGATACATAAATAACTATATTACACTTCAAACAATACAAATAAATACGATTCATTTTAAAACATTGCCAACAACTCGAACTAATAAACTAGATTATATACCTCATTTAAAATAAAATCTATATGTTAAGTATAACGAATCATCAAGAGTAACAATTTTATTAAATAAATTCCTCCGAAGCATTTTTCAAAGCTGGTAAATTAATTTCAAAAGTGGTCCACTTCATATCTTTATACCGAATTGTCTAGAAGGCATTTCAATAAAATGATTACCTTAAATCGTATCAGAGATTGAAAATGGGCAGCAGGAATATGGGGTGGTGTCGTAATAGCTTGACGTTATCCTTTTTATCTATATTGCGAATAGTGTGTGTGAGGCTATCCAGTCAGCATAGTTTTATTAACATATCTCTTTGTAGAACAACAGAAATATACCTACTAAGCATGTGTCATAAAAATGTAATCTGTCGGTAAGAAACTTATTTAAAAGTTTTAATATCGGTCAAGTTAAGTTGAATTTTATTTCTATTATTATAATAAATGTGTTGTTTGAATAATGTTTTTGTTGTGCATAGTTTCTGGTTCTTTATCATTATTATCCTTAATTATATTTTTTTGTTTCATTCAGCTATTGCAGAACCAAATGGAGCTGAGTGGACTTGATGTTTCACGAAATAAGTTTTTGTTAGATATATAACAATTTTTTGAAAAAATTAGAACTGTAAGGGATTATAGGAACAATATATTTAAGTTTGAACGAAAAGGTATTATCGAATTGAAGCTACAGATCACATACGATAAAACGCGATATAACACGATTAAATATAGTTCAAAATGTAATTATGTTTATTGACAAGTGAAGTCAAGGTAAAAACTGTCTTATGGTACCTTGTACAATAAAAACAGTTTTCACCTGTTTACTAGAATAAACCTTTATTAATTTAATATAAAATATATACATATATTTTGTAGCTGCTTCAGCAGGAGCACGCTGTTGATTCATGTATAACTCTTAAAGTTACATAAAATATGAAGGGGAAGCGATGGACTCAAACATCAAACTAACTGATTTTTGGTTTGCATTGCTAAACAAACACAACGTCAGCGATTGCGTTATGCAATGGGTGAAAATATCTCCATGACAGGGCAAGGGCAATGTAAAGACTGAAAAATAACAAGAGTTAGTCAATTAAATATAAAAACTTATTAAATGAGACATATTCCTCAATAATATAGGCGATATAGCAATGTTTTTTATGATATCCTTAAAACACCTTAACTCAACCCGTTGGTTTGATAGTTTTACTTCAAACTATTAAACCAAGTGTGTTATGAAAGGAATAAATTTTTAATGTTTATTTGCGCCCTTTCATATCAATTGTAGTTAAGTTTAGTTTAGGTTTGAAAAACAGAACAAAAATTAAAGGTACGAGGGTGTTCTGAAAAGTTGCCGACCTCAACGCCATTCGTTAATAAAAGCTAGTGAATGTAGTTGTGCATATTTTAACAGTTACTCACCAAAATTTCGGCCATTTTGGACGCGCAGTTTTTAGTTGACAGTCGTTTGAGTGAGTAGAAGTGTTTTCGTGAAAATGGAAAAAATTGAGTATCGAGCTGTTATTAATTTTTTGTTTTTAAAAGGTAATACGCCTACGCAAATCAAAGATAAAATGGACTCTATGAATGGGGACTCTGCACTATCATTTACCATAGTGAAATTTTGGGCAGCTGAATTTAAACGTGGCCGTAAGAGCTTGGGAGACGATGAACGTTCGGGACATCCAAAAACTGCAACTACTGACGATAACATTGCCAAAGTTCACAAAATGGTGTAAAACGACCGCCGAATTAAAGTGAGAGAGATAGCAGAGGTTATGAAAATGTCCAAAGAACGTGTTTGTCACATATTAAATCAAGATTTAGACATGAGAAAGCTGTCCGCGCGTTGGGTGCCGCGTTTGCTCACATTAGACCAGAAACATGTTCGAAAGAACATTTCCAAAGCTCTGTTGGCGCAGTTTAGGCGCAATAAATCCGAGTTTTGCCACCGATTAATTACTGTAGATGAAACTTGGATACGCCATAATACGCACGAAACAAAACCACAGTCAAAACAGTGGACTGCATAGGGGGAACCAGCTCCAAAAAAAGCAAAAACTGTTTTTGCGGCTGGGAAAGTAATGGCGACTGTTTTTGGGATAGTCATGGAGTTATCTTTATCGATTATCTTAAAAAAGGAAAAAGCATTACAGGAGCATACTACACATCATTACTTGATGAGCTGAAGGCACAAATTGCGGAAAAACAGCCACATTTGCAGAAAAAGAAAATCCTGTTTCACCAAGACAACGCACCGTCTGTGTGAGACAACGGTTGCCATGGCAAAAATCCACGAGTTACGGTTTCAACTGCTTGACCATCCGCCTTACTCACCAGATCTGGCCCCAAGCGACTTCTTTTTGTTCCCTCATCTAAAAACTGCGCTCGGAGGACAACGATTTTCGTCAAATGAGGAAGCAATCAGCATTGTGAACAGTTATTTTGCAGAGAAAAACGCCAAGTACTATTTGAACGGGTTACAGAGATGGGAGCATCGCTGGGAGAAGTGTGTAGAGTTACAAGGAGACTATGTAGAAAAATAAATAAAAGTAAGAAAAAAAATCTTTTATCATTGTTAGGTCGGAAACTTTTTAGACCACCCTCGTAATGTGGCATTTTTAACAGAGTTGATCTAAATGTAATAAACAAAGAAGGTTAACGCTATCTAGTGCTTCATATATTGATAACGTGTCATTTAATTTTGCATTCATAGAAAATTGTTTCTTAAACTACTTCACAGAAAAAATGTCTTGAGCCAATTATAAGCCTTAAAGTAATACGAAAACAACGACAATGGACTCAAACTTTTTAAAAAGACTAAGCAATCACACCTTAAATAAAACGTCGATTCTTAGAATACCTATATAATATATTTTTAAAATTTTTTCCGCTGTTTGTGCTTTAACTGTGTTTATCCAATTTTTATGATAGGTATTTGCTGTCATTTGGTCTAAATTTTGTTATTATTTATTATAATTTATTACTTTTGCCTCCAAAGCCTAGTCGTAAGGATGTGTACTTTAGAATTCGTGGGTTCAAATGTAGCGGAGACTAAACAAAGATTCATTGAACCTTTCTATTTCATTAGAGAAATTCAGCCAATCACCTAACTGTCTGGAAAGTAAGATGGTCCATGCGTCGGATGGGCATGTAAAAAGTAGTGATGCAACGGAACTCTGTTTCTGTTTCCGCAAGTGCGGAAGTTCCGCGCGCTTTTCAACATCCGTTTCTGCTTCTGTTTCCGCAACTTTTATAACGGAGATTTAAACGGAAGTGTACAACCGACGGCTGAGAGTTACGCGTGCACGGCGCGAGGCGCGTGCGAGTCGCTGGACGGTCGAATGCGCGGGGGAGGGGTCAGCCAGCGTGTTTACGTATTTTTTCGTAATGGGCGTAATATTTTCTGCTGCTGTTTGTGTCAATACATTTGTGTCATGTGTGTTAAGTCATTAATGACGATCAGCAGAACCACACAATCTAGAGAGTTAATTAACTTACGATGATATTGTATCTTGTGTAGTGTGGGGTACATCGAAAAGGCGCCGAATTCTAATTGAGGATGAAGTCCAGCCGACGTCATTTTCAATGATGAATTCATCATTTCAAATGGTAGAATCCATGTTAAGTACAAATGGAGACTAAAAAAATCTCGACTGCATCTCGTCACATTTTCAGGAGTACAAAAAAAAAAGAGATTATCTTTCAATGAAGAGACTCTTATGTGGTGGAAATTAAATTCACACAAATACCGTAATCTTTTGCCACTAGTTTTTTTTGGCATTGATGTCACACAGAGTTCGCAGGAAGCTACCGTCCCCACGAACTGGGTGACCGACACTTTTTGTTAAAAGTAGGCCACACGTACAGAACACTGGTGACTATATTAATCGGTGGCTGGGGGCGGTCGAACCGCCCTGGAACGCGGGTGTATCTAGGGTACGCGGTGTGTGTGTTTCGCTGTGCTCGTAAGCGAGGGCGTACTACAGGTGAGTGTGTGCTATCCCTACTCGTGTGGTGTGTGGGGTCTGTTGTCGGACCCACCGTTGGGTCCGGAGTCTCAGCGACCCCTTCCTCGTCCGGGTCGAGGAGAACGTTTTGTGGTCTAGGCTTTTGACTAGACGCATTTGGATCGGCCGTATATGTTGCTGCTTTTACCAGCAGAGGGTTACTGTGGTTGACTACTTTATCTATGAATTTGTGAGTTAACTTTTTAAGGTGCTCGCGGAGTGTCGGCAATTTGCAGTCGCTGTGTAAATATACGTTTCGTTCGTCCTGGTGGCGCGGCGGATGAATTTGTTTTGAACTACTTGTAGTTGGTTTAGGAGTTTGGAGGATGAGTGAGTGAAAGCTTGGCATGCATAAGACATGATTGGTCGTATGCACACCTTGTACAATAGAAGTTTATGTTTGAGCGACATTTTACTGTGAGAATTCGTTAGGTGATAGAGTCAGGTCGAAACGAAAAAAGCCTTTCTCCTAACGTCCTGAATATGACTTTTGAACGACATGTTGCAGTGGAAGGTCACGCTTAGGTATTTGACCGTCCTTTCCCATGGGATTGGTTGGCCGTAGAGTTTTAGTTGCCCTAGTGTTTGGTGTCGGCCACCGCGTGGCCTTATCCTGACGCCTGGGTTTAGGACCGGGGGTATCGTGTAATCACGACGTAATCTAGACCGATGAAGGTGTATTGCTACACTTTAATTTTTCACTTCATTTACGAAACCAGTCGCCTAAACGATTGATTGCGTTTTGAGCTTTTTATAGTTATAGTTTGGTCTTAGCGACCAATAGAGGGCGGTGTCATCGGCGAAAAGTGCAAGATTGACATCGTCGGGCTTTAGAATGTCGGTCTTGTAGAGCGTGAATAATAGAGGTGACAAGACCGATCCTTGAGGGAGGCCCGCTTGGAGTGGACGGCTCATGGACAGGGTGCCCTCAACTCGATATCGAAAAGAGCGATTCGACAAGTAGGGTTAGGTGATGTGAACCAGCCTGTCTGGCACTTCGACTTTGTCAAATGCCCTTGCGACTTCGAAGAAGTTTGCGACCCTGTGATACGGGGTTTGGATTGATGAAGGCCGTTCAGAATGAATCCCGTCAGGCGATAGATTTGATCGGGACATGCTTCACACACGCCATGGCTTCTATCCAGGCGTCAGGAAAAGTGCAAGTCAATAATATATTAAAAATGTTAAGCAATACACAGACAATACGGCCTGGCAAGTATTATAAAGTTTTGTTAGAAATACGGTCCGGACCAGGTGCCGACCTGGGTAAGACCCTTAATGATATCGCGGAGCCCTCCGGGGTCACTAGCTTTAAACTTTCACCCTCTGGTGGTACGCCAATATTTGTCAGTACCCCCCAGCACCGTCGCCAGTGAACAATTATTTAGCGGAGCTGGTCTTATATACGAAGAACACCGGAACAGATTGTTAGGTGTAAAAGCGGCCAAATTACTTTTTATAAAATATAACTTGCCACTACAAAATTTTGAATATTAATAAAATGTTCAGTTGCAAAGTTGCAATTATGTTTTCTGTAGTAGATTTCTTATATATGTATTTCTAATTTTAATCATCATCATCATCATCAGCATCATCATCATCAGCATCATCAGCCTGTGATAGTCCACAGCTGGACATAGGCCTCCCCTAATACACCATTAGAGGGTTTTGGACCGTAACCCACCACGCTGGTCCAGTGCGGGTTGGTGGGTGGACCGACTTTTTACATGCCTTACTAAAGTTCTTCATTTTTATTGCAAAAGATACAGTTTTACAAAAATGCTACTTGTCTAACAGTATACTATATTAAAATATATCCGGTTAATATTGAACCACGCAATATCAAAAAATAAAACAACATTTTGTGTGCATAACTACTAATTTTAATAAAGAATTATATTTGTAAACTTGTTTTTTTTTCATATTATTTACACTTCCGTTTCCGCTAAAATTTAATTTTGATATCTGTTTCCGTTTCTGGTTCCGCTAAGACACTTCCGTTGCATCACTAGCTAAATGGTCGGTCAACCCATTAACCAGGATTGGACTAACGTGGTGTGATACGATCCATAAACCTCTTAATGGAGAAGGCGTGTATTAGGCCTTTGTCCAGCAGTGGACTAACACAGGATGGTGATAATGATAAGTTTATTAGATATTATAGAAATTAAGAAAAATGCGACGTCAAAACTGACAACCTCGTACGATTAAATTACAAACGCTGGGTCTAGGAAGTTCGAAATTCTCCTTAAGAGATAGACTTAAACAATGTTTTACATAATTGTTCAACTTTAGTTGGTCTACAATTAAGTCCGGAAGAGCATAAATGTATGTTTTATGAATAAACCACAGTAAGATATTTAATGTAAACATTTTTAAAAAATGCAATCAGGCATATTCAAAGGTCTTTATCATATCATAGTACAGTTAGAATTTACATGATAGTGCATTGAGAAAGCTCTTTTCTCTATGTACATAAATCTTGTCCTAGATGATATTTTGATTAAATGCAAACCCCTAAAAAGATATCAGAGATTTAAAATGTCGTGGCAGAAATCGCGATGTAATTTTGTCTAGAGAGTTCCTTGTAGCCTGCTTATATTGCGTATAATTACACACTGTTGAATAAAATGACTTTTTACTGATTTTATCGCGTTTATTTTTTATATTTAAATTCCTGACGTTTCAAACACTTTCGATTCGAGTAAACAAAAGAAATAATTAGTTATACACTAATTAATGAAGTGGGTTATATTTTAAGGTTAAAATTTTACTTGTACATTTATTTTATTTATTAAACTTTATGCACAAATAAGTATAAAGGAGAACTTAATGCGAAAAGACATTATCTACTAGCCAACCTTTTGGTGGTAGAGAACAGTCAGTAGGTGCACAATTATGGAATAAAACAAAGATAAAATTTGTAATATGTTTAGAGGTTATATGTATATATATATTAATTACATTATTAAAAATAAATACATACATAAAATTCATACATACATATTTTTTTGTAGATACAGTGTTATGGCCTATCATAACATTTTATCCACAAAAAAAAAGAAGAAAAGCCGGACTCATTACTCTGTTGACAGGTTTTAAACAAATGTTCCCGAGTATTCTTTTTAAAAATAAAGCGACTCTCTGCCATCTCATCTGCCGATCTCGACAGGTAACGCATTCCACAGTAGAACAGATTGAACAATGAAAGAGGAGTGCATGACATCCGCTATGTGAAGGACAGGAAAGTAGACGGTTATTTGAAAAGCGAAGATTTTTATCGTTAAGAGAGCAAAGATACTGAAAGTGAGACGTTAAATAGGATGGAGTAGAAGCAGAATTAAGAAAAGAATTCAATGTCGTCAGCGCTCTTAATGACCGTTTTTGGCGTATAGGTAACCACAAAAGTTTAGAACGATTTGATGAAACGTGGTCATATTTACGTACATTAAAAATAAATCGAATGCAATTATTGAAAAGTATGTCTTACTTATTGAGTTCATGTGCATTCAGGTCGCAATAGCAAACGTTACCATAGTCGATTAAAGGAATTATTAAGGACTGCACAAGCGTTACCTTGGTTTTAGTGGGCAAAAAGTTTTTAAGTCTGTACAGACAACGCAAGGCACTCGTTACTTTTTGGCTCACTTGCGACATTTGACCAGTCCAGCTTAAGTTCTCGTCAATTACTAAGCCCAAGCTTTTAACGGTTTTGCTGAGGGTATAGTAGAATTATCATAAATAATTGGTGAGAGAGAAAAAACGTCTACCATATCAGTATTCCTACGACTACCAACTAAAAAGGGCTTGGCATTTTGATGGATATAACAGGTAACCTAAAATCATCTGACCACTTTTTTATTCTATCAAGGTCCTGGTTAATCTGACTTATTGCTTCTGGAAGCTTTTCAGTGGAAGTCTGAGTATCTAGCTGAAATCATTGCATGAAGTCATCAGCGTAAAGGTGATACGCACACTGAAGGTCTTGAGTTATGAAGTTTATAAAAACAGAAAATAACAATGGAGAGATTATGCCGCCTTGTGGAACGCCAGCATTGACATGAAGCCACTCAGATGACAAATCATCAAAATGAACTGCCTACTTGCGCCCACGAAGATAAGAGGAGAACCATTCCAGTGCACTGTCCGAAACCATTAAATGTGAAAGGATAGCTAAGACGATTTCGTGACTGACGTCATTGAAGTCGTTGGAGAAATCAATTACTATAAAAAGGACTAGAACTGTTACCATATTGTTTTCAATACCTGCCCTAATGTCACCAGTCACTTTAAGAAGGGCGGTAATGGTACTATGACCAGTTCGAAATCCAGATTGTACCGGATTGATCAGATTGTTACTAAGAACAAACTGAAAAAATTGTTTAAGGACGCAGGACTCAATTAATTTTGACAAAAAAAAAGAAACGGACGATAATGAACAAGAAAGGAAGGATTTGAACACTGAGGGATAGGACGAATCAAAACTTTGTGCCATACGGAAGAAAACTTACCATTTTCCAGGAAAAGTTTATTATGTGAATTATCGCAGGAAGGACATATATGAGAATAGGAATTACCAGGCGTCAGCTGATTTTATCAATACCGATAGCAATCGATTTGATAGACAGTATTGTTTTTTAATTTCGTCGGCAGTGTCTGGAGAAAAAAAAAAATAGGAACGCGCCAAACCATTTAAAAATGAAAAAGTTTTTTAGATAATCAGTCGTAGGCTTAGTAGTGAAAAGGTTATTTAAGACGTCTAAGTCAATTGAAATTTGAGGATAGGTTTGTAATACGCGATATATAAATACCAAGAGCCCCTAGAAACCTCCAGACATTGGTAGGAGTAAAAGAAGAAATTCTATTGAGAAAGTGCCGGCGTTTATCACCTGATTACACAGATTTTTTGCATGTTTGAATACTGACCAGTTAGCTTTAGAGCGTTGCTTTTATACTTTTGGAAAGCGCGGTCCACCCGTCTCATTATTAACCTTATCATCATTACTCACCTTATATTACCTTACATTAAATCATGCAGTTTTCTAAATTTGTATCTTTTTACAAAAAGGTGGTGGGTGCTCTTTAAAAAGGACTGGCTAGGGACTGACCACTAACTGAATTGCTTCTGAACCATGTATTTGGCTGGAAGAGCACCACAGTTAGTGTATTTATTGCATCATCTTATATCTTAGTTAAGCGAGGGTATTTTAGGTGTCTTTCGCTGCGTTTCTTATGAACAGGGCACATAACCGCTTGCACATTTTGTCGGATTCATTAATGAATAATCTTGACTATAATGACTGAGATGTAGATAGAAATATTTTCGTATCATATATGTGTCCAGAAATAGTATTTATTGCACAAATTAATATTTTGAATAAATCTAATTGAATGTATTATTCAATCTTAATATATTTACCCTTGACATAAATGCAGCACTATTATAATATTAATGTTCTTCAGTCGATTACGACTATGGCGACCGATCTGTATTAGAGATCAGCCAACTACGCAGGAGATATTATAGTGCGCAAGTGTACGCGCAAACACAGACGCTCTCTCTGTTCCTTTATACTCTTAAAGCCGATGGCACGGATAACCGACAAGACAGGAGAGAGTAAGGCGCAGGACCGACTTTTTACATGCCAATCCAACGCATTGATCATCTTACTTTTCGGGCAATTGGGTGATCAGCCAAGTTGCCCTAACCATCTGGGAAGCAACAATGAAAAAATGCATTTAGGAAGGTAAACCACATTTTCACGTCACCTATAAAGCAGAGTTTGAGGACCAATGCGTGCTTCTCGTGATGACCTACGGGACAGAAACGGGGCCTCTGACTATGGGACTGGTCCACAAGTATGCCGTAGCTCAACGTGCTTGGGAACGAGTTATGCTCGGAGTTTCTTTGTCGGATAAAACTCGTAATGAATTCAGTCAGTTAAAAACTTAAGTTACCGACGTTGTGCAAAGAATTTGCTCGTTGAAGTGGCTGTAGGCCGGTCATGGAGACCGAATAACAGATAAACTTTAGCCCACCTTACAAAAGGTTTAGAAAAACGGAGTGTTGGTCGACCCCCTACTAGGTGGGATGCCGATCTCCGTGATAAAGGATATTATTTATCTATGATAAGTTCATTCATAAAGGCCTATGTCCTATGTATTTATAGTATCGGCGGATACGATTGTAGGTACTGTAATTATTCATTATTAATTATTTCATACGATAGTTGTAACCTTACGCACGCGACGCATGTAACCAAATTTACTTGTTTGTTTTATAATAATCGTGCAAATAAAAAAATGTGATAACTTAGAATAAAAAACAGTTTAATAATTTTTATAATTAACTATTTTGTACAGTATATACACTTTAAATCCCAGTTCAGTCGATTTTTATACACTTTTTTTGTGGCGTTGTGGCTTTTATCTAATAAATCATAGCGGTCTATATATAAATAACTGACGTTGTCTTACATTTATCTTAAGGCTTTAAATTGTTTATTACAATGCAAAATAACAAAATCTTAGCCACAGCAACGCGTGATAGGGTCAGCTAGTATTTTACTAATTAGGCTAAAGTGAATATTAATTTTAAAAATACACGTTTTAAAATGTAATTATAAGTCTTAAGTTATTTTCAATTATTAATAGACATTTCACATTAATAACAAAGGTATAAATCGTTATAAACTTGAGTTACAAAAAATGTAATAGATAAAGTCAGTTTATTGACTTTACAAGGTAAGTTACGTTAATTGAAAATAAATATTATGTGCAAATATCGACTCAAAGTTCTTTATACACGTTTGTTTACTTTCAATTAACGAATGTGGATGGATGTTAGTTGATGTTGGCTTCGACTACTTATGTATACTATTTTTATGTGAACACTTTTAAGTAAACCAATTCATAATTAATTTCATTATGACTTCGTTGCTAATTGATGCATAGACAGTGATAGCTTGTAAGCAATCGGCCAATTATGTAAAAAAAAAAATTTTACTCCTCTAGAGTACGAAGGCAATTGAGAGCTATGATGATTTGTTATTTAATAATAAGGATAACTATTGGTTAGCCGCATGAAAGCTAAATTTAAACGCAGGAATGCTTTAATGTGCAAGTGAAATTTTAATATAAATTAAAATAGCCAACTTCGATTAGCATATAACCATTCGTCGTGTATAACTTATTTTCTTTTGTACACTGTATTATCTTATATGAGCTTTGAGTTTGCTTCATTGCAATATTTTTAAATGTTTAAATTAAAATTGGTGGGTTATGGTGGGTTATCCTTTAAACCATAGATATATATTATCGTGGAATTTATTGTAAAACAATTCAAGAAGGTCAATTAAGCAGAACATAACTTTAGTTTATCTCTTAGAGTTGGGCAACGTTTGCACTTTAATCCCTTGAGGTTTTGATTTTGGATGCCTTTTTTTTAAATTACTTAGATATGTATCAAAGTAGTTATTCCAAAAATTATGAAAAAAAATGGGAATGGGGGAAACTAAAAGACAAATAAAACCTATCATTGAAAAAAAGAATAAACCAAATTAGATCATTAGGAGCGGAGCGATAAGGTAACTTAAAAAAAACGTACGCTCCAAATTGAGTACCTCGATCCTATGGGAAGTCGGTCAAAAATTATAGATGAATCACCTTTTAACTACCCCTATCAAAAAAAGGCTTTCAAAACTCATTAAGACCTATAAACTTTGTAAAAAATTACGATTTGAAAACTTATTTTGGAATTCTCAATTTTGGATTATTCATTTTGGGCGACTTAAATAAAATGTAAAGTAAACTCAAAT
Source organism: Lamproptera curius (assembly GCA_029286875.1). Lineage (NCBI taxonomy): Eukaryota > Metazoa > Arthropoda > Insecta > Lepidoptera > Papilionidae > Lamproptera > Lamproptera curius. Next base: position 792,945 of record JAGSMT010000107.1, on the reverse strand, counting down.
CAACGAAAACAATGTTATAGGAAACTGGACTTTTAGAGAAGCTATTAGAGAAGATCTGTAAAAAGGCACCGAGAGAATATACCTTAAAAAGAAGAACATTTATTTAAGTTTTGTTTAAATATTGCAGTGTAGGTTCTCCTGCCCTTAATATTTCATAATATTCAGTATGTTGTGTAATCATAATGAACTTCTTAACAGTGTATCTATGCAAAGTCAAGTCTGAGTCAAACTCAAATATCTTTATTCAATATAAAAGCATTACATTTTCTTATTGATGGTCAAATAAACTACCACAGGTTAGGAAATGGAAGCCTCTGACCTGAGAAGAACCGTCTCAAGAAACTCAGCGGGACATTTTTTTCCCTCTTTTTAATAATTTTTTTACAAAATATAAAACAATGCAACATATTTTTCTAACTTTGAAACTAGCCTGGAGCGAACAATTCATTACTAGGGTGTGTTATCATTAATACAGTCATTACAGCAATTATTTACACGCAAACGTTTCTTAGCAACTTCTTTACAGACAAAAGCTGGACGTTTTCTGCGATTTTGTTGTATTTCATTGATCTTTGAAGTATTGTTGTTGGAAGACCAAGTTTATTTTTATTCCTAGTATTTATCATATGTGTATCACAATGTTTAATAAATTAGTTTTTATGTTTGTGAACATGCATTACATTTTCAAATATGTATAGAAGAAACAGTCATTACTTTAACTTCGGTAAACATCTGTCTTAGAGATTCTTTGGGGCCTAGATAATAAATCAAATCAAATCATTTATTTCAGAATAGTAGGAATGCAGTCCATACAGCAGTAAAAAAAGATACAAGACAAAAAATAAAAATATAAATACATAATAAATCAAGAACAGCCAACTTCAAAAATAAATAAATGAAAACTTGTATTACACACTTAAAAATAAATAGTAAGGGATGACCAATCTACAAGTATTCAACCGAATCCAATGTTTTTGAAACGGACAGTTTATACCGTCTTTATAGTTAATATTATATTATAAACTGCACGAATCGCTCTTTTTTGTAGTACAAAAATCGTATATCAACCGCGTTTTCTCACAGTAAAATGCCATGAGACAGTATAATAATATTGTGAAAATTATAAAACAACAACAATAATAGAACTTATCACCTTAACAGAGATCCCCCATAGATCTACAGTTTTTTTAATATTTAAGGATTTAAAACAGACACACTATCTTCATCTCTTTCAATACTAAAATGGATGTTTACGTAACACTTAACAAATTTTGATTGTTACAAACGACGCTTAAATGAAGACCATTGCGGATGTAGAGGCCGTAAATTTCGTTTTCCGTTTGTTGATTGTTGGCCATAAATCCTTTTGAATTTGTATATTCATTTATAGCTCTACTTTTTTAACACATCGGAACTTCTTGACATGTTAATATTGTAAATATTTACGTCTTCTATTATTATTTATTAAGATATAAGTTATTTAGTTTTATATTATAACGTCAAAAAGGGGAATCGTTATATAAAACTGTTATTTTTATTGAATATTGCATCAACATTATTCTTTTTTATACATCGAATATATAACTTTATCAGAAAAATGTTAGATAAATAATTACAATAAATTAGTTCGATACCGCCCTATTCAATGCACAGTATTATACTTTTAAAATAACTACTGAAAATAATACTTTAAATTATTAATTATAATAATAATCTACTATTATTTTTAATATAGTTGCAGCATAATTTGGTGTTTCGTTTCTAAAAAAGGATTTACTACTGACAAAGAGAATGAAAAATACAGCGTGTTCAATTACGTACGCAAAGTATGGAAACTAATTCCCAGCTACAAGTTCTCAGCTACATAACTGTGTAGTTGAAGATACAAATAGCAGTTTTATTGTTATTAGAATATCTTATCTTCTCATTTTCCTAAATAAAAAGTGATTGCCTGTTCGAATTGAAACAAAGTTTTAAATATCGGACATTTTTGTACTTATAAATACGTGAGGTTCATGCCGGATGTGTTGCTCGTAAATTTCAGTCTTTCGTTTTCCGTTACGAAGGAGGAATTACCATGTCCGATTAACATATCAAGCGTTTCTGGTAATTTTGCTTCATTAAAAGCATTTCACATATATTATTAACACCATTTACGAGTATTTTAATCGCAATTATTGACTGTGAAAACGTATTAAATATTTTGGAATACACTGTGCGACTAAATAAAGTAAAAAAAGAAGAATTATCTTATAGGTGTAGGTATAGAAACTACCAGGATCTATGTGATTATTGTTTAGAATTTAAGCCCCTATTTTGAGGAGGACATTACAGTATTTTCAAAAAAGAGCATGATTATTAAGTTATTTGAAACTACATTTTAAAAATAGCATGCACAATATACTTCGATTTTGCAATGCTCCAATTTTACTTACATCTACTTTAATTAAAATATCCATAAGAATGATAAAAATATATAATTAGTTACGAATCGTATTATATTCATTCATATTATTATTAATGTTGATTGTTACATAATTTATTATAAAGGAAATGTTGAAAACGCTTCGTTAGGATTTACGAACGAAAAAAAAACGTGTGCTTAAAAACTATAATACTTTTTTTTTAACGTATACACAAATAATATAATATAACGCAACAATCATAGCTTAATACCAAGGTTACATAACCTGTGTGTATGTATGGTGTCAATGAAAAAATATAAATGTTTATAAGTACGTTAAAAAAATATAAAGCCTTCTAGTAATAAACCTATCTAAACAAAACTTTCTTATTTGCATACGTGTATGTATGGCCGTAGATAACTTGTAAGATTACGTATTTACACGTGGCAGAGCAACTTTAGATGAACGCCTTGTTTGTCATGAAATATGCTTTATTAAATAAAATAAAGAATACTTATCTCGATAAATTTAGCACCTTCTCAAAAGATAGGATTGACTTCTAACTGAGAAATTTTACGAGATAAATATTCTGATATATATGTATTACACTAACAACTTTAGCATTAAATATAACCGACTGACTGCGCTTTGATGTGGCTAGATTTCGTTAATCCCGTTCTTTGCTCATGTTTTTGAGAAAATATATATTATTACCATATTTTAAGTCAAACTTGAAGCTACAAGGCCAAAACTTCAAATTGTTATCAGTGAGTTCAAAAACGGGATCCTTTAGATCAGATTTTACTCTAAACAATAAAGTTCCATGTTAATGGATACAAAAATGCATTAAAATAACATGTACTTAATTAGTACTTACATGCGAGAATGTCATTTATTTAATACGATGAAAGTTCGGCTGTAACTATGAGACGTATTTGCGCATTTGTATATTACTATTTTGTAATTTTTTGAAAATACCGAATAAATTCTCAACGATTTACTCGTAAAAAGACTTTTTACGTTTTCGTTAAAGACGGTTAACAATTTGTTTTACCTACTAAAAAGGATTTTACCTAAAATACAAGGAAAGTAAAACATTTCCCTTAACCTTAACAAGTTGAGTTACGGAAACTTTGTTTCTTTGTATGGTTGGAAAAAGATCGGAAAATAGTTCACCTTCTCAAGGATGTATAGAGATTAGGAAAAAGACTAAAATAAATGTACCATTTCATTAAAAGTATTGCATTAAAGTATTTTAAGAAAATCATGCAGGTTTTATATGCTCATACTAAATATACTGCTCATACCAACTACAACTAACGAACACTGTGCTATTTTTGAAAGCTTTTTAAAAGTTGGATGAACTCGATTTTAAGCGTATAGACCTGTCTCTAAAATAGATTGGGAACAAGTAGCGAGTACCGAGTGTCATCGTTTAAGTATTATATTTGATCTATTATATTAATTTGTGATTATTCGCTATATGCGTAATTGTTACACTGAAAAGAAAATCTAAAACGAACTCGTAAAAACAGAAAGTATTGTTTTAAGTGATTTTGTGATTATAATAATTTCGTTTTATAAAATGTTATAGATTTTGGATAAATTGACATAATTCACCGAAGACGCTTAGTAAGTAGTTGTAAATGCTTGTCAAAACCCTCTTAGACCCTAAAATTAACTGACATATAATTCATCGGTGAGAATAAAATTACTCGTGAGTTTAGGCAAGTGAAGTTTTGATGCCATATTAAAAATTGTCTTCAGTTGATGCTTAACTAAATAGTCGCCTCCATGAGGTTTTGGAAAAATGGCTTGGATGTAAAACACATTGCTTGTTATATAATAAATAAAAATACAATGATTAAAATGTAGTACAGTGTCAATCTGCTGATAAAGATTCTTGATGTAAGTATAATATAGTGGTGTCGTTGTAGAAACAGATAGTTATGTCACGCAGTTAATCAACTCGCTTCTCTACGATTTATGTTATTAGTTCGAAATTAATATTCATTTGCTATGACGCATACATACGTAAAACCATAAATAAAATGTCCAAATTTGTTTCAGCCCAACAAAGCCCTCTTTTTCATAACATTATTTATTTTCTTCCACACCTTAATATCTGTCAGAAGGAACTAAGCTTTATTTCACTCTGCAGACACAAACGTCATATATGATTTGTTAATTAATCCTACAAGTGAGGGATTGACGAGTTCGCTTGAGCGTTTGGAAGTATTCACTTTTATTTTCCTTAAATTAGCGTAATGTAAGTTTTATAAATGTAATGTCAAATAAAATTTCACAAGCAAAGTTATGTGCATAAAACGATTATTGATCACATTAAAACAAAGAATTCAACACCCTTATTATTAAAATAATAAAAGAATGTAGAATATATTAATGAATGAGAAACGGGAATCTAATTATAAGGCTATATCGACGACGCTATTTGATTGTTAATGGGTTATATTGTTTATACCAAGCAGTAGTGTTAAAAAAAGGACATCGTGTTCCGGTTTGTAGTGCACCGTAGCCAGCGTATGGCTACTGTATTAAATAAACTAGACCTAAATAGCCCGCTAGAGTTTCTTTGCGCGGTTCTTCTCAGGTCTGTGGCGTCCTTTTCCGAACCGGTGGTAGTGTGTTTGACAATCAATAAGCAGTGTAAACTTATATTGAATAAAGATATTTGAATTTGAATGTTGTAACATCCTATGTCTCACAGTAAACAGCGCGTCGGTATTACTGCCATGTCTAAAGGTGTCGGAAACTACTTTCCTCCAGGTGGCCTGACTGCTTGTCTGCCCTCGTACGCAATAAAACATCAACTTCATCTTTGGGTCAGGTATAGATCGATATGTAGCTGCTATTTATGACTGTTTTTTACCGAGGGTAGTGTTTAGTTTTTTTTTCAAAATCGAAAGTATTGATTTTTTTGTAAATATCTTGAGTTATTTCCAAAAAATTGTCTTCTTTTTTAAATAAATTATATATATTCCTGTAGCAAAATTATAAGTTAATTCATCTACGTTTTTAACGTGTTAGGTATAAAAGGTTAAGTAGGACTGCCTCCGTAGCTTAGTGGTATGGGCGTGTGCTTTAGAAACCAGAGGTCGTGGGTTTGAATCCTGCGGGGACTCACAAATTTTCATTGTTGTTTCCTAGTTGACTAGGGCAATTTGGGCTGATCACACAATTGTCTGAAAAGTAAGATGACCCATGCGTCGGATGAGCATGTAAAAAGTCGGTCCACCCACCAACCCGCGTGGTAGGATACGGTCCAAAACTCCCTAATGGATAGGAGTGTGCTAGGGGAGGCCTATATCCAGCAGTGGACTGTCACAGGCTGATGATGATGATAAAAGGTTAAGAACTAAAAATTGTAAAATACAAATTAAATCATTTAACAACAAAAAAAAAAAAACGTAACATATTTAACACTAACAGTAAACTATGTTCTTTTAAGACTTTGCATTCACATTCACATTACATTTTTTTATGAAGTTATATCAAAATCTTCCAATCTATACTGGGATTACACAGCATAGTTTTAAATTAGGTTAAAAATTACCTATATCAGTTGGCATGGGCCATTGCTGATTTAATTCCACATAATTGTCTTATCTTTAGATTAAGCAAGCTATTTTCATTTTGGAAACACAAGGTGATTATCGACCGCGTCCTTTTGTTTATGAAATTACTTGGAATAGGTTAATAAAACAAAAACAAAACCTGTAGACTTTATTATGCACGTGATGAATGTATTACATTTAAATTGTAGTTACATAGCATTTTATTTAAGATACTTAGATAAGTATCTATTTTCGCGAGATCCATCTAGGACGGATATTATTAAAAAAGAGCCGTATCTGTGTGCTGTGTGAAGTGTTAGAGCGATGTAAGTATTTCATTTAGAATGAATATGAAAAAGTTATTCAATAGAAAAATAACAAGCTAAGAGGAAATATGCTGAAGTTATTGATGCTTTTAATATTTCAAAGGGGGAAAACAATTTTTTAAACATTTTACTTTTCCTTTTGAGGTTTCCGGTGGCTGGAAATTATGAACAAAAAAGCTCATTAATTCATTTGTTTCAAAGTTTTCTTCCGGTTTGATACACAACAAGTTTTTGATTTATATAAATTAAAATATTTTAAGAGTGGTGGAGTTTTTGTTTACAAGATCGAAGCTTCGGTTATTCAAATAAATTAATAAAAAGAAATTACAGTTGTGCAGGAAAATAGAAATTGCGCAATAATTTTTTTTATTTTGATTATTATATTGTAAATATTTAATCCATTACGTTTGTATCGTAGGTAACAAAATTCTTAAATTTTTGTGTAATATGTCAGTTGGGACAATAAGGGTGATTGAATGCGCAAATGGATAATTAATTCTTATTCTTTAAACCTTATTCTTCTTTCGTTAACTTTGATATACTTATGTTAAGATTAAGGTTAAATATATAGTCATTATTAAGTGTGGTTAATACAAAGAGACAACTCGATAACGCGTTTAATAAATAACACGCCAATAAATAAGTTATTTAAATTGTTTAAGCTGAAAGAAGTTTCTAATTGAAAAGAAAAATAAAATGTATACATGATTTTTTATTTAAATTTTACTTTAGATGCAACAACAGCAAGATATATACTATCTTGTTATTGTTATTGTTGTATTTAACGTAAATTACTGAAAAAATGTAAAGGTAAAGAGTAGGGACTTCTATCAATTATTTTATAAAAATAACATTGTAGATTAGTGTCGCCAGAGCCCATTTTGGAAACGGCAGCCGATTTATATTAAAGATTATTATGACATACATCAAAATTATATTATTTAGTAATGACCTCCTAATCGACTCTATCTACGGCGGCCGATCTATATTAGAGGTCAACCGCACGCTCAAGAGGTATTATAGTACACAAGTGTACGCGTCTTCACAGTGCATTTCCTCTGCCTTTAGTCTCAAAGTCGGGCTTTTTACATGCCCATCCGATGAATTTACGACCGTCTTACAACCGATCAGGTGATCATCCTGTTTAGCCCTGACCAACTACAACTGCGTCGACTCAACAACTTTTCATTGTTGTTTTTACTAAGAAAAGTTGTTGAGTCGAGGCAGAATTCGAACCCACGACCTGCTAAAGCACTTACCACTAGGCTACTGACTAAACTGAGTTTAGTCTAAAAAATCACAAAAATATATAATTTCTCGCTTACTAAGCTTCAATAAGTACAAGTCATGAATCTTTATACGATGTTTAGGATTATCATATCAAAGATTTTATGAATAGTTAACCTCAATATGCAGTATGTAGTTATATTAAATTTTTCAGTTATTTTATTTATAATTATTTTTGCAAAGGTTAAAGCTATGAGTAAATAAGTAGAATAGCCACGGCTTGTGATTTGGCCAAATACCGAATATTTGACCAAGGTGTCGATCGAAACGCCAAATATTCGGCCGCCGATAATTCGGCAAAAAAAGGCTTCTCAGGCGCATAAAAATGAATAACATAAGTTTCAATCAATAACAAGAACCATTTGCTAAACTTAATCTTTCTTCTACCAGGAGTAGCGTATTTAGTAAGTGGTTATCTTCTGAAGCTGAAACTATATGCAACAAAAACGTCATCGTTAGATACCAACAAAAAATATTGAAAGTGTTTTCTTTATGAACATAACAACTTAACACTCAACAATATTATTTACTAAAGCAATGTTGTAAGGATCTGAAATTATTGGAAATGAATCTTTTAAATTTATTCATAATTAGGTATTCGGTCGAATAACACTCACTATTGGACCGAATACAGAATACCAAAAAAAGTGGTCCAGCCAAGTAGGCCGAATACCGAATATTGGCCGAATAGTAGTGGCATCCATATTAATAAGGATACACTAGCTCTTTTTAAGATTTCTTGCATGTTTTTATTAATTGTACAAATAAAACAGTAAGACAACAGGGGGATAATCGATTTTCTCTTTCATTACCACCTTGATGAGCGTTTTAATTTCTTCCAGCATTTATTTTACCTCTTTTAATCGTTATAATACTTGCCTGCACATCTTAAGATTTTAGGAAACGTCTAACTATGTTGATTATTTCAGTGCATAATTTTAATTACAACGCATTTTACAGTGTCTTGCATTGATTGCATCGAAAATATTAAAAAAATTTAAAATATTTTTTTTAATATGGTGCCCTTAATGCCGCGGTAAATCAGAGAGAAGTTCTACAAGTCTTTTTCCAATTTAACTGGGATATTTTTTAGAAATGGTAAAAGAAGCATTGCTAAACGAAAAACTGTTATTACAATCAAACGATGATATTAAATCTTCTTTCAATGCATGAAATCTTTAGGTTATAATTAAAAACATAAAACAAATTTTATAGTGGTTTGAAGTGTTTGCATAAAGAGTAGGGAGCTTCAGGAATAGTTTAAAGAAGAAGTGAAATTTTAACAAAAAATATGACCGACTTCACACAGTATATGACCATTTTGAGCAACATAAGCAGGCAAGTACGCGCACTCCGTACAAAATAGTGTCGCGTTTTCTGCCACCGCATATAAAATCTTTGATAACTTTTAAGGAATCAATTTCATCAAAATGTCGTCTATAATGCGTTTTATAATCAAAGAATGAAGAGCTTTTTCAATATAATAACTTTTATGTGAAACTAAACTATATTTTCTTTAATAAGCTTTGAATGTGCCTTATAATAAAATTTAAAAATATGTTCACATTAAAATGCAAATTGCGCGTTATTCTAAAAACATAATATAAAGATATCGCAAATTTTATTGCTAAATAAGTAATAATGATTTTAATTTAAGTAGTACAATGAGTAAAACATACTTTACGTCTATCTTTTAAAGTTTTGGCAGCGTTTGTAATTTAATCGTTTGAGGTTGTAATTTGTAGTGCCATTATTTTTTTTATTTTTCAAATATCTGTTAAACTACTTTTCACATAATATAAAAAATAAGAGCAATGGAAAGATAATATCTATAATTTCAAAAAAGAATGAACAAAATAGGAGCGCTGCAGCAGAGCAACGAGGTAATATATTTAAAAAAAATAAAACATACTCTCCGAATTGAGTCCGTCTTTTGAGAAGTCAGTTAAAAAGTAATAGATATAGTCATCTTTGTTGTATACATTGTTTTAAAGGTACGTGTAAAGAAAAACCAAGTATACACGGCAAAGAGCGTCGGAGCTAAATATAAGGAGGTAAAAGTCACCACTTGAACAAATGAAACCAAACTAGGAAAATTCTAATCGAAGTTGATTCAAAGTTTTTGTGCACAATTTGAAACTTCGTTCAGAGGCATTTCTATTTCAAGGAGTGTGCTCTTATCGAAAAAAAAGCTGCCTTTGGTGCATGAGTATTTTCTGACGTCGCACTTTAATAGCCTCTAAAAGCGAATTTTTGGATGCACAAGATTAATTATATACAAGATATTAATTAAAATATTAAGTGAGTTACAAATTGGTTCTACCACAAGAAAATAGATAAAAGATCCACAGAAACAAGCAAAATACTATAATATGCTCATACGAAAAAAAAGTCATAGTATAAAAACCTAAGAAAGCTACATATTTCCAAGTTTAAAGAACAATTAAATTTATTTAATTCTTTGCTTTTTCGGATGGAAGAAGCTTTAACTACCAGACTTCTGACGGGGTTGATAAGCTCCCCGAACGTTTTAATTGTGACATATGGGGAGCTAATCGACCCAAAGATCTATTAAAAATAATTATTTAATAATTCTCTTAATTTAATGTTATTTTTACAGTATATGGCCATATAAAACCATTCAAGTATAAAAAAAAATATTAAAAATTGTAAATATATAAAAAATGTATACGACGAAATGAGTGCATCCTTCTTTTGGAAACTGAGTCGAAAAGTGGGACCAAATGGTTTTTAAACAAACGTCCACTAGGAGCAGAGCAAAAATGTAAACATACTCGTACATTAAATACATTGAAATGATATATTCAAAATGTTGTACCGAAATTATTAAAATACGAATATGTAATAATGCATGTGTGTACTTAATCTAATATAACTGCCTCCGTAGCCTAGTGGTATAGGCATGTGGCAATTTGGGCCGATCACACAATTGTCTGAAAAGTAAGATGATCCATGCGTCGGATGAGCATGTAAAAAGTCGGTCCACCCACCAACCCGTATTGGACTAGCGTGGTGGGATACGGTCCAAAAACCCTCTAATGGACAGGGGTGTATTAGGGGAGGCCTATGTCCAGCAGTGGACTATCACAGGCTGATGATGTACTTAATTTAGGTTCATGGTTAAATATAGTTTCTTAAATCTTTATGAATACGATTTGCCTGTGTTTCGAAAATACCATTTATATGAAATTTTTATATCATCATATACAATAATTTATAATATTTTTTTTATATCTAAAAATATTTGTTTCTAAATTTGTTAAAAAAATAAGAATTAATGTTATAAGAATTTTAAATGTTTTCAATTCAATAATTTTGATTACATTTTTTACTTTATTACGTATATTTCTGCGTATTCAATAAACTGTGTAACTACTTCACAACTACAAACATAAATTATAGATTAAAATAAGTAATATATAAAATTTCCTAAATCAATAATATTTTTTTTAATATGGTGCCCTTAATGCCGCGGTAAATCAGAGAGAAGTTCTACAAGTCTTTTTCCAATTTAACTGGGATATTTTTCAGAAATGGTAAAAGAAGCATTGCTAAACGAAAAACTGTGATTACAATCAAACGATGATATTAAATTTTCTTTCAATGCATGAAATCTTTTCATAATGGCTAGTATATAAAAAACGGTATTTTACGTAATATGTCGAAGTTAACTTATAATTTTTGTTAAAGTAACTAAAGTGTTACTTTATACTTAAGTTATATCAAAGAATTATATTTGGTTTTCTGTACTTGATAAATTAATTACATTCAAGAGATGTATTTAAACACTTCTTAAAAGCATTCAATATTTTTTTATATTCTACATTAATGGAATAAATTAAATAAATAAGGACATTAAAAAAAATGTATTTCCAATTTGTTTTTATTAAACCTGTAAACCGTTCAATTTACGGTAATGTAATTACGCTACAATTTTATTAAACTTTCCTGATAGTTTGAGTAGTGAAACCCCTAATATTATGTAATTCACGCTCTGTACGAATAATTTTGAACGATTTATGGGATCTTGATTGATTTATTATTTAAGAAGGAAATATTATCTTTGATTTTAAATTATAAACCTACACGATGGCATATTATATGCAACTTTACTTACTTTTACACAGTTTTTTACAGTTAAGCCAACTTAGAGTCTGAATAATTGTAAATATTGTAACATAATTGTACATGAAGCGATAATTCAACTGTCTTATAGATTTCATTCTCTAAGTGACGGTCGACTAATAACAACATATGACACTGCTTCATCGCTATACATTGATATCATAAAATGTATTCCATGTCTTGATTGGCCTTTGAATTATCGGAATTTTTTTTAATTTGTGACTTTTCATACTCTTCACTTTGTTACTTCGTCATTAAGGATCTTGTCTTTGTTCATAAACAGAAGTGGATTTAGAGAAAACGTCAAATGTTTAACAACAAATTTTACATACCACCACCACGATCTAAATATGAAAACACAAAGGGATGGTTTTCCTAAAGGTGTAGTTAAATTTAAAATAATAGAGACAATGTTTGTGTCAACCGGATCGGTTTGTATACAATAAAGACCCTATAACTAGCGCTATTCATTTTCAAGGTCCGTCTGCAACAAAAGATGTAGCCTATACAAAAGTGTGGTCAGTTTAAGTTCATTGCATATTTTACATTTTAAAGTTTAGATTTTATTGAATATTATTTGTTCCTGAAATAATGTCACAGAGTAAACGCCTTTTGACTAACATACACACGTAAAAGCAACGTTAATTAAAAAGCCTAGCCCATTCCGTTTCGTTCGACATCCGTTTACATTAAGGACTAGGATTTGTGGAAATGATTTATACTCTGTACTAATATATCCTCTACCAACTACTCAATCAAGATGCTTTTAATGTATTGATTTAACGTTTATAAAAAGAGATAATGACCGCAGCGTTTTTTCGGTTCTTCTCTCGACAGGTCAAAATTTCCGAACCGGCAGTCGATTAAGAGATCTACAGAGCCTGAATTGAATAAATAATTTTGAAATATACAATACAATATGAAACGCACATAATTCATGTAATAAACATTTCTTTATTAATTAAATATTAATGTCTTTTTAATATGAACCATTGGACATTAGTTGGTGTACGAGTAGTATATAATTATAGTAACATATATAACGAAAAAATTAAGTTAATATACTGCTAATCATATATATATATATACAACAATAAATTTAAAAATTGACTTATATGATGGTGCTTTTATGCAAGCCTTTATTATAAATAAAATGAAAGACATATTTAGCCATCTTTATCTTTATGGGTAACTGGTTCCAAAGACTAATACATATCACATCACACATCACATCATCAGCCTTTGTTAGTCCACTGCTGGACATGGCCTCCCCTAATACACCTCTATCCATCAGGGGTTTGGACCGTATCCCACCATGCTGGTCCAATGCGGGTTGGTGGGTGGACCGACTTTTACATGCCCATCCGTTGCATGGATCATCTTACTTTTACGACAATTGGGTGATCGGCCCAAATTGCCCTAACCAACTAGAAACAACAATGAAAATTTGTTGCGTCCCGCAGGATTCGAACCACGACCTCTGGTTTCTAAAGCATCGCCCATACCACTAGGCTACGGAGGCAGTTGACTAAGACTAATAAATGGGATGAAAAAAGATTTGTACATTAAGAGTGGGACATTAAAGATTACGTTTACACATAGAACAGACGATTGTTACGACTAAACTAAAAAATGTAGGAACCCCAACATATACGCGATAAAGAATGAATAAAAGAGATGGTAGTAACCCTTAGCGATCGCCCTACGACATGGGGTGCAGATATTTAGAAAACCGTAGTAGAATTCACTATAAGGGAGGAACTGCTCATTCAATAATTTCAGGACAGGGAGCTCACGCTTTTAACTTAATGCCTGTCGCTTGATGATAAATGACATACGCGCAATATTAAAGTAAAATAATTGGTCCAGGTTGTCAAGACCATCGTTGGTGGTCATCATAGGCTTTAAAATTAACTACAACTTATTCATAGAGCGCAAATGACCCTTAAGGCAGTGAAGGTCGGATTCGAGTCGGTCCGTGTAAAAGCTAATATTAAAGTAAATCTGAGAATGTTTAAAGCCTACCCGAAAGAATGATCTTGGAGGACATTTACCCATTAGCAAGTCATACGCCCTGTCCATAGGAAACGAAGAGTAAAACGTTGCAAATCCGCTAGCTGCTAAGACATGTGATTTTACGTTTATTCACGTGCTTAGTAATAATTCTGGCTCCGGTCACCTATTGGTCACCCATGGGCAACATGATAGTTTATGCACTTCTTTGTGGGAGAATTTAAGTTTGCTTGCTAAACTAAGTAATTTAAATGCTACTACCCTAAGTTAATGAAGTAACATTAATAAGTACCATGACTTCAATTACTACACTAAAAGATACTGAAATGATGTAAATTTTGTTAAAAAAAAATTGAAACAGCAAACCAACGATACAGATATTTGAATTACTATTTTAGATAGTTTGGCGTAAAAACGATCCCATTTGTTTTTTATCGCAATAATAGAAAGAAATATGTTATCTTAACATAGATTGATGAAAAAAGGATGCCCGATGATTTGATGAAAAAGGATTTCGATGACATGGACCCAGTGAACATAGCTTATATTATATTGTAAAAAAAACTTGTAGCTTTTTTTAAACTTTGATTGGTGTAAATTTTAAGTCATTGTAAAAGAAAACATAATAACAAATCATTGACAAATATATATTCTATGAATTTTGTAGCTATCAACTGTCAATTAATAAATAATGAATGAGTAAAGAAATTTTAATAAGATAAGTGATTTATCGTTTGAGAATAGCATGAAAATAATTAAATTGACATACCTTTCCAGTTTACTATTTTTTTTCAAAACATTCATCTTTTTTTGATGAACTGTGTTTTATCTCACTGTCTTGCAGATGCAGTGACTGTTTAAATTTAATGTTTTGGAATAATATAATAATTAACGAATTAGACAGTACGATCAAATCAAAATTAAATAACATTCCATAAGGTTTTCCATATTATGGCTTTATAAAACAAAAAAAAAATATTTACGGCATATCTCAATTTTCAATAACCTTTTGGTATACACAGAAAAATATTTTTAAGTAATCAAACTTACGTGATAGATAGTGAGTCATGTCATTTATCTGCGACAGCGATCTATCAAATATGAGACAGATAACGCCAGAATAAAAATAAATATTAAAGAATAGCTGTTTTTATTTATAGATTGTTGACTATAGTTTAAATAGGAACACAAAACATTTAAATAGTTTACAGATTGTTACTTTAAATGTGGTTACTGACTGCCTGCGTAGCCTAGTAAAGGCGTGTGCTATAGAAACCGGAGATCGTGGGTACGAATCCTGCGGGGACGCAACAAATTTTTGTTGTTGTTTCCTAGTTGGTTAGGGCAATTTCTGAAATGTAAGATGATCCATGCGTAAGATTGGCATGTAAAAAGTCGGTCTACCCACCAACCCGCATTGAACCAGCTTGGTGGGATACGGTTAAAAAGCCTCTAATGACGGATGCGTGCACTAGGGGAGGCCTATGTCCTGCTGTGGACTAAAACAGGCTGACGATGAATGTTGTTATGTTGTATGAGTATATTCCAATAACTGCCTCCGTAGCCTAGTGGTATAGGCGTGTGCCTTAGAAACTGGAGGTCGTGGGTTCGAATCTGCGGGACTCAAATAAATTTTCCTTGTTGTTTCTAGTTGGTTAGGGCAATTTGGGCCGATCACCCAATTGTCTGAAAAGTAAGATGATCCATGCGTCGGATGGGTCGGTCCACCCACCAACCCGCATTGGACCAGCGTGGTGGGATACGGTCCAAAATCCCCTAATGGATGGAGGTGTATTAGGGGAGGCCTATGTCCAGCAGTGGACTATCACAGGCTGATGATGATGATGATGATGATGATATTCCAATAGTTTAAACATTATATTAGTATATATAATTCATTAACATTATTGTTTAGGGTATATACGATTTCACTATTATTAAGGTTTCAATTAAGCTCTGCTTTTTTTGCTTTATTCATTCACCCCGATGAATAAATATCCGCTGAGCGAAGCGAGTTTTATATCACACTGTAGACACAAACGCTTTATTTTGCTCATTTTTGGTTTGTTATCAAAGGCCACAAGTGAAGGATTAATGAGTTTACTTGAGAAAGCCAATATACCGAGTTTGTTTTTCTTACATAAACTTAATCAATTAATTTATAAATTATCAAATGTAATGGAATCTTTATTCGAGTAGACGTTTTCGGTTATTACGTTTGTATATTTTCGGCATCTAGGTGTTAATTATGTTAAGTAAGTTACATATGTTGCTACTATATTATTTAGCGACTTACAACTTAGGATACAAAATTTATTCAAATAACTATAGTATACAAACTTTTTAGAAGGCAAACATTTCTTACGACCAAATTAGCTTAAGATTTACTATTACATAAAACATTATCCTCCGTTTTAGGTAAAGCCACCATTGGCAATAGAAACGGATAACGATAAGCTTTTTTTACCGGTGGCCCTAAGATTGGTTAAAATAATGCCGCTGAGACGTTTAAATTGTAAACAGATCTACAAATCTATTAAACAGTAAAATATATTTATTAACTGCCCTTAATACACAGGACAAATTCTCCTTTTAACATACATACGTGTCAAAATGATATCCATAGTTGTTAACGAAGCTAATAAAATAAGTATGACATTAATCCTTTGCAATTTGATATCATTATTACATTGTTGTTTTCACGTACATCAAAACTGAAACACTCAGTTTATAATAAAATAAACATGTTGGAAGTTAAAAGAAATTTAATTCATGATAACCGACGACTTCCCTTTTTTTATAAAAAACAGATTGGCATTTGTGATTTTTTATTTTAATAATATATTGTTTAAAAGCATTTTATGTTCAAAATAAAATAAGTACAGAGTAAATATTAAAAACATGGGGGAGGTTAATTTCCAAAAACTAACTATACTAAATAAATTTATTCAAAGCAAAATAGACGTAAAACCCTTTTATATTATTTTTAGATTAAATCACAATGTTTTATAAAAAAACATTTTTGGGTAATACAGTGAAACTCACGTACAATGGCTTAAATAAGTGTATACAAATTTATCACATATGTTTATATGTATGTTGTTTGACGAAATGACGTAAATACGTCGAAACTTTGAAATACATTTCTATACAGAAGACGTTAGACGTTTCGGTTTAACTCTTAGCGGTTGTGATTCGTGCCTGTTTCTTTTCCTTTGTGGTTACCGGTGACAGGAAATTACAAACAAAGAATCTCATTATTTCGTTTATTTCAAAGATTCCTTCAAAGCTATAAATGTGTCTCGTTATTGGAAAAGTTCAGAGACTAAGTTGCAAAATAATGAGATATTACAGCATCATTTACTTATTTAGAAGACTAAGATTTTCTACTTTTTATTTACATGCATATTTAAATATAGAAACAATTTAAATGAAACTGAGTTAATTTTCTAGCGAAGGCAAACTGATAAAGCAAATAAACATTAGATTAGCGATGTAAATGTCCGCGATTTGTATAGAAATATACCGTATAGTATAATATAAATGAGGTGTTAGATATTGATGTGTCTATTATTAGACACAAAGTTTTACGGCTTTTTCTTTGACGTTCTCAAGTTTCCATATTCACTTTCATTTCCATTTCTATCCCTAGTACATCCCCGTACTAATTTCAAATTACAAAATTGCTACAAGAACACCACTTACAGTTTGTTTCCAGTATTTAAGCACCAAATTTCATCATTTTATGTTCAACAGTAACGATTTCCATATAGACTTGCATCCCCTTTTTTTTATCAAACAGCATGGCCTTGATTGTCTTGAGCCCTTCTTTAGGCGGCGGATACCCTCTTACTGGCTGCTCAGAGGCTCAGTGTCTGGGGAGACGGTTGTGCCCCACTTATCGACACTACGACCTTCTTCTGCGATTAGCCAGGGCAAAACTTTCATCCCCTTTTTTTTACCGTGGGGAACGCTACGCTTACTCGTCCTCGCGGGGGCAAAGACGGGCTATGTCGGACTCGCACCGACTAAAACTACCACGTTGTTCCTTCTTGGCGCCTTAGAGATGGCACGCCTTACAGGAACTCTTTTGAAGTCTTCCGTGACCCCACCAGCGCTGGCCGCCGAAGCAGCCCCATTTCAGCTCTACGGTCATCTACCACCCCACCGAGCGGAGGATAGGGAGAACGCCCTACGGAATATCGACACTCCTCTTCACAGGGTGTGTTATCTATCAAGTAGTCATAACAACAATAATATCCTTTAACACACAAACGTTCCTTTACAACTTTTTTAAATTTATTTACTGATAATA
This sequence comes from Lamproptera curius, assembly GCA_029286875.1. Lineage (NCBI taxonomy): Eukaryota > Metazoa > Arthropoda > Insecta > Lepidoptera > Papilionidae > Lamproptera > Lamproptera curius. The sequence continues at coordinate 774,878 of JAGSMT010000107.1, read as the reverse complement.
GTTAAACATTTACAGGGTTTTTGTTGTAGAAGATTATACATTGTCCCATGAAAGATTTCAAGGTTTTTCGGAGTCTAATTTTTGGAAAAACAAAAATATGCTTAGTCCTAATATTTATTTTATGTGTCACAATGTTTTACAACTAAAATTCTTATGTTTATAAACATACATAATATTTTCAAAAAGATATGTATTGAGAAAAAACAGTCATTACATTGATTTCAGTATATATTTTTCTCATCAATTCTTTGGGCCCTGATTGTAGACTGCTCGAATCGTTTTGTTTTGATTAATAAAAATAGTATTTATACCAGCCGCGTTTCTCCACAGTCCAATGCCTTAAGACATTATACTGTAAAAATAACTAAAATATACTAAACGGGCTGTCACAACATCGGTTAGTTGTCTAATTTTTTGACTGCATAACCCGCTGAGGTAAGCTTGCTCGCTAGCCTATTATATTTAGAGTCTATTGTGATGTCGAGAAATGCAGTTTAATCCACGTGGTCCAACGCTTATCCATCTACAATCACACCACACCCAGCCTGAGGAACATTAGGAGTCATAAATCTTATATATTTCGTTTAACATGAAATAATTTGCACTAAGCTATTAACCCTCATAAGTCTCAAAAGTCGTTTAATTTTTGACCGACTTCTCAAAAAAGTAGGTACTCCGCTCCTCGCGATCGAATCTAGTTCATTGTTTTTAAAACGTTCAATATTAGCTTTCCATTGATCCCCTTTTTTAATAATTTTGTGTTAAGTAGTTGATTCGATATTTGGGAAATAAAAAAGTTACGGCATCAAAAATCACAACCTCATGCAATTAAATTACAAACGCTGTTGTTAAAATTTCACTTGTAAATATTTTAGAAGTGTCATCAACAAATAATACAATGTCTTATTATTTATAGTTATTTTTCTGAGCCTGGTGTTACTGATGCATATTTTCAAACTTATTTTTATTTACATTTTCATATATATATATATATATATATATATATATGTGAATGAAGTATATATGTATATATATATATATATATGGCGTTATTTTATTTAATTAAGCAAAAGCGCTAAGTAATTATCTCTAAAATAAAATAAAAGATATATGAATATCAACTTAGGGAATATTCTATATAATTTAAGTTTCCTTTTTCCATATGCATTTTATTTAACAAGACTTTTATGCGACAAAAGTATTCTTAAGTTGCATTAACGTTTCAATATTTTCATACGCATTTACGAAACTTTTAACTCGTTTGACGTTGTTTGTAAGCCGTTCTACTCCCTGTGCATAGTTAAATGATGATAAACTTATCGTATTTTGAAAAATTAAGTTAAAACTTTATCACATTGTTAGGTTAGCTCTATAAAAAATGTCACTAATAAATTTGTGCACGAGCCCATATTATATTAAATTATAAATGCTTTTTTTATTAAAAACTTATCTGATATTAGATACCAAATAGATACCAAAAGTTTGTGGTAATGTAGCCGCATTTGAATTGAGTTCTTATAAGCAATTAAGTTTAAAGATAATTTGTCTTATATTATATATGAATATTTAATATATGATAAGTTTTATGTTTTTAAACAATGTTATTGAAACAAAAAAATATTTGGTCTTTTTTTATTTTTGCCAAACAAAGCTTGCACTGTGTTTGTTCCGCAAAGATAACCTCAGTATATTAGTTTACTTAAGCTAGCTCATTACTCCTTCGCTTCGTCCTTAAATAACCATATTAGGTAAGAGAAAATTTCCTGTTGCCTAGAATTACTTCCTAGTTGCTCGCTGAATATTAGTTTTTGAAAGCGCAGAGAGTGCCATGTATATATATTTTGGGCGACAAGATAATTAATTCTAGCCCGATTCTTAAAATACTTTACAAAGCTACTTTATCCCTGAGTAGAATGGATACCTGAGAAATAAAACTTCTGAAATAGTTGCGATATGTTAAGATATGTAATATTTACATATCATTTAAAGAGGCCATACTAATTCCGTATTACTTAATAAAAAACAGAATTAAACAACGTATAGGAATATCTTCAACAATAGAATACTATCATACATTATGACACATGAAAGTCTTTCCAGCTCAACGCGGACGTACATTCATAACGTTAATATACGTTTCACGAAGCATTGTCTGGCTTAGGCTTACCATCTCGCCTTGTATCCATCGTGGAATGCCTCCACCAATATATATATATAAATATATATAATGTATAAAAATTTTCGTTATAATTTTTAGTTTTCATATGCATATTTTTATATATAATATATATAGGCATATTTTACTATGAAATATCCTATTGAGTCAAAATATAATGTAATATTTTAACTTTTTTAAATTCTTTAAATATAAAAGTGCAATGGAATAATTGTCAATCATTATTGTATATTTTGGTCATCAATGGAACTAATATTATAACAATTTAAGTAAATTATCAATAATCGTTTAGAATTACAATGTATGAAAAAACATTTTTTTTTTCAAATCTAAAAAGAAATTGCATATCTTGTAAAGGTTAAATTTAAAAATCGTAAAGTTTAGTTCAATTGAATATGACGATAAAAAGAGGTATCTTCCCTATCCGAGGTTCTAATTACCTTGAAGAGCGTTTAATTTCTATCAGCTTTTATTCTCCCGCAGCTTAATAAGTATAGAAATCTTCAGATTATAGATAAAATTTATGAGAAACGATCTCTAAATTAATTTTCCATGTTTTATTTTATCAATGCATTTATAACGTCTTGCATAGATTTCATGCAGAACAATTTCCTTCATAAATAATATATTTTACAAATATCTTAATATATATAAATCACGTACCACGTTGTTTGTCCGCGATCGACACCTAAACTACTTAACCGATTTTAAAATATAATTGCTCACAATGTGCAGTTCAATCCGACTTGAAAGATAAAATAGCTTACATCTTATTTTATAGTCGCAATGTTTGCTACAAAACGAATGTGACAGCTGGCGATATCTATTGATTGCGTTGTGTGTGTCAATGGCGCTGTTTAATAGTACAAACTTTTCGTTGATAATAGGAGAATTGGGTCAATAAAAAGAAATTGCTTTGAATTAATTAGTTTTGGTAATTTAATTTTAAAATAATTATTATCTATAGTTAAAAAAAAATACAACTTCATAACGCCGTTTTTTATTCGCTATTTATTTTTTCATACTATAGTTGTTTCTTTACGTTTGCGACTAATGTAATCAACTTTTGTTCTTTGCTTTTTAATAACCATGCAACTAAAACGTTCCAATTATAACATTTTAATAGGAAAGTAAGACATAAAAAAGTATGATAATTTTTAAAACGAACTCTTTACAAAATATAGAATTTTGCACGATATCAATAGAAGGAACATTTTGGTTAATAGTTTTCAGTCTTTCCACTTTAACGAATCCAATCGATTTTTATACCAGTGTTATTTTATCATTGAATTTGAATTTGAATGTTACAATGTAAAATAAGTAAATCCTAGCCGCAGCAACGCGTGGCAGGGTCTGCTAATCGTGATATATTTTGATAAATGTTCCATTTTAAGGACTTTATCCAGCCAGCTCATATTAAGCACTTTATTACTTTTATGTATTAAAATGTATACCAGGGCTGTAACATTGGTAGAAATCTGTGTTAGAGTGACTTGAAAACTAGTTTTTTCCGCAAAGACTAAAAAATCATTGATTGTTACTTCATTCAAATATATTGATGTATGCATGTAGTTTTCACCTAAATGCAGATAACAGAACCAAAATAAACTAAAGCGATTTCTAAATGAATGACTTCATTCTTTTACAATCTCTGGTAACATAGTTGCCACACAACTGTCTTAATTGTAAATATCGTATTAGTATTTATTATACAAGTCTTATCTAGTCGATCAAGTATTTGTAATACTACTGAGATAAACGCGACATAAACCTGCCGCAAGGCGATTCTCACTCAATCACAAACTTTTTTTTTAATCGCGTACAAAGGCAGACGACTAGTCAGGCTACCTGATGGAAAGTGATCACCGACGCCCATGAACTTGGCAGTATCAAGGGCTACGCCAACGCACCGCCTACCGTAAGACATACCACACAGATAGAAAACATTAGAGTTTTCCCACTACTACTTTCACTCCTTTACACCTCAGGCGGCCCATTGTAATAAAGGGACCTATCAAGTATCAAATCATGAAAGAATTATAATTGTTTTAGAAGTTTTGATTCTTGGGTATTCATTCTACTCAGTGATAAAGTAGCTTTGTAATAATAGGAAAATTTTAGAAATCGGGTTTGATTTACATGTTTGTGCACTCACTGCGCTCTGAAAAACTAATATTCAGCAAACAACTAGGAAGTAATTTTAGGCAGCGGAAAGTTTTCTTTTTTGGTTTGGTTATTATTATTGGAGAAGCTGGGGAGTAATAAGTTATCTTCAATAAACTAATATACTGAGTTTATCTTTGCGGAACAAACACAGTGTATGCTTTGTTCATTATATCATCATCAGCCTGTGATACTCCACTGCTGGACATAGGCCTTCCCTAATACACCCCTATCCATTAAGAGGTTTTAGACCGTACCACCACGCTGGTCCAATGCTGATGGTGGGTGGACCGACTTTTTACATGCCCATCCGACGCATGGATCATCTTACTTTTCAGACAATTGGGTGATCGGCGCAAATTGCCCTAATCAAATAGGAAACAACAATGAAAATTTGTTGAATCCCCCTCGCAGGATTCGAACCCACGACCTCCGGTTTCCTAAAGTACATGCCCGGAGTGGACTATCACAGGCTGAGGATGATGATGATGACGATATGAAAAAAGAAAACTTTAAATTATATACTATATTCGCAAAGTTGATATTTAAACATTTTTTTATTTCATTTTTAAAAAGCATTACGCGTAAGACTTAGAAAATTACTTAGCGCTATAATTGATTCTGGTTTTCATATCAAATTTCTAATAGCTTCGTTATCCTTATCTTTTATCGGTTGTTCTTTGAATGAAAAAAAAATGGTTTTAAATATATTTTTGGCGCTTTAATTTTCATAATAGAATGTCTAGAATTTTATTTTGTAAACCTATTATGTGATTGAATATATAAGTTTAAAGGAATATAATTTAAAGAAACTGTTGTGATTATAATTAAAGAAGCAAGCAAAAACCTTAAAAAATAGTTTTTGCCCTTAACAGTAATACAAAGAATATTTAAGGAAGTGACAAGTTAAAGATGCCAGATAGGCAAAAAGTTATCTTATATCTGTCTCCATTATTTTTCAAGAACATATGTAATACAACGCACAATATCAGGCCAGATATGCTATTGCACAGTTAAAAAAGTTTTTTCCACAAACTCCGACACGTTAATCGTCACTATAAGCTAGTTGAACAGCCTATAAATAACGTTAAACGAGTGTAAAGTTTAATGAAAGTTTGAAAGCTTGCGTAATAACACAGAGTATTGGTGAAAAGTTTGCGTAAAAAAATAAGATTTCTTTTTTAAAAACCTTTTTTAGTTTGTCATTATTAGAGAATAGAAAATAAAATACAGATGCACACTGTTATTTATTTACGTATGCATTATGCATTTCATTTACTTTATTGAATTATAGAGAGGTACAAAGTAGGTATTAGATACGAAAAATAATGAGTTAATTTAGTACACTACTAATTTAGCGTTAATAAGGTTAATTTAATGCGATATATTGAAGTTTTACATTGCTTCGCTGACTGGTTGGTGTATATTTGGTTCCTTGCAAACAGCACAATACGACACGGTGCGGCCTCGCCTGACCACAAATCAGTGTAATCAGATTTTAAGCCTCCACACAGTGATTTGGTATTGCAGCAACAAATTCAGCTACATTATGTACTGCAGTTCAGCCTTTTGAAAATTTTTTTTTATGTTAGTACTTACTTCGTCGTCAATTAGTACCTACTTCTTGTATTGTACTATGGATGTAACCTGTTTGACTTAAACTTAACATAGTAATAAACATAACAAGGAACTATAACAAAACTGCTGTTTATTACAACTGTTTGGATCATATTCTCATTGATTGTGCTTTTTTAACACTGTATAACACAAAAAGCTGCCTTCCTGTGAGAACATTTAATTTTTATTTTTATACGTTGAGTTTGTTCGAGGAGAAGTAATGATCATTTGTTAGCTCCACCCCAGGATGTAATGCAACATCGTTATCACCGATATGTGTGATTGATTTTGATTCTATCGATTCCGTTGAACTTCGTTCCGCGCTTCGCGTTGCCCGTTAGTTTGACTTGCTCTTGTATATCTTTGACTCGCAGCATTGCGAATTCTACGACTTTAGTTGGGACGTCTAATGGCATTTTGAAAAACGAAAATTTAACTGTAAATAAAAAACAAAAGTATGGTTTTTATAACCAAAAAATCATTTGATATGTTGGCAACGTTCATGTTATTTTATACAAACTTATCAAGCTCCGTATTATATTGAACTTGTAATATTATGCATAATGATTCTGTAATAACCGTTATGCACACTAAGAAATTCAATTTCTTACATCTATTTTGTAGAAAATAATAAACTATTATTTTACATATATTTCCTGTCAATAAAATTACTTCTATCGAAGCATTTTTTCTAAACGTCAAATTTCGTAATGTTACATTAAAAAGTTAATATTGTTCAAAGCGCTGAGGTTAGAATAGAAAAAGAATTAAATTTTTTTTTAAAAGCCGGAATAAAACGTATCCTTCCTTTTCCTGGTTCTAAGCTACCTCCTCGCTAAATTTCAGCCAAATCTATTCAGCGGTTCTCCAGTTATAAATAGTGTAACTAACACGACTCTCCTTTTAAAGATATAACCAACATGTTTTATTTCATAAAACATTATTTTAATTCACCTTTTATGTTACATATGTATGTAAATGCAAAGTAGACCTTTCTCAGAGTAGTTTTATGCTAACATTACTTATTTTAATATGGTATATGACATGTCCTATTAACATTAAATGGAAAGTTTGAAATATATTTGCTTGCACAAGAACTTGCATTTTATTGCCTTAAATTAGCTTTGATGTAATTGGTTGCCTCATTGAATTTTTTAAATATTTTTAATACTTTGGTTACTAATAATCCTCTGCGCTTAGAGTTGGAGTGGGCTTTTCTTAGCTCTCTCCGAACAGGTTCTCGCTTTGTCGTAGCGGTGGGCTTAGTACCTACGGCTTGGGTCAGCTGCGGGAAAGCTAAGAGGAATCTGGCCGGCCTGAGGAGTAAGGCCGGCCGTGGAGGAGGCTGCTCCAAGCTGGCAGTGACTGTCTCCAAGAGAAAGGAGCAACCGTTGGTTTTTTAGTGGCTGTATTGGCTGCTCAATCTTTGCCGGGGAGCCCTACTTTTCCCTCATGCCCCCTTACTTCGGCGGCGGGGAATACATATGCTGGATTTTCCAACGGAAAGTCTGGTCGACCCCCAACACAGAGAAACTGGGGACTTTAGGAATTAGCCAGCCGGAGGAATTGCTTCAAGCTGGCTGGAAAAGCTAGCTTTAGATGCACCTATGAGGTGGAAGCGGACGGGTGAGACACGGTATACGCACTGACCTATAATCCCTGTTCTCTGCAGCCAAGGTCAAGTCGTGGGGGAAGCTCTCCTCCTTCAACGGTCGAAATGGTGCTAGCGGCGGAGCTCAAGGTCTAGGCCACTGGACGGGGCTGGGAGACTTATCCTGCCAGAGTTGAGATCTCCTGGCTCCCATAGATTCTGGGTATCAGATTCGGTCTACAGTCTACTGCCCAGATGTAGGAGCCGAGACAGAGGGCGTGTGAGTTAGAGGGCTTGCAGAAGACTGCCAAGAGTTCCTGTGATTCGATCTCTAAGGCACCAGGAAGGAACAACGTGGTGGTTTTATAAGGTGGAAGTCCGACACAACCCGTTTTTGCTCCTGCAAGGACGGGTATGTGTCATACTTCCTCCTTCCTTCCGGTCATTTCCTTATGGTAAAAAAAGGCTATGGGCCTGAAAGGGGGTACCTTTGTGGACACTTGGTGGTGGTGGTGAGGAGTTAACCTTATTTTTTACACTGTCAAAGGATTGACTAGCAAAAAAGTTCTTGCGATCCAAACTTTTAGATGCCAAGATGGAACATCATCGAAGACGATGTTTTTTCTTTGTAGCTGTAAGGATGTCATCTACCTCCGCAACTTTAAATAAAAAACTTTATGGTACTTTTAAATTGATACGGATAGAGAGGGAGGCGGTATTCTTAACATATATATGCCAGGCTTTTTTGTATCAGTGCAAGATTGTGGTATTAAACACCAATTCTTTTATTTCTTTTATATATGTAATACTTATCATACATATAAATAAACATTAATTTTAAATATGATTGCTTATCCGATCTCCAAAAATACTTGCCACAGATCTTGATATACTTAAACAGTTTTATTTTCTTTTTGTGCTACAATATTTACGTACATAAAATGACAGATTTTTTGTTTCAATTTTGTGTTATATTGCTGAACTTTTATATAATATCTAAAGATGAACTGGTAAATAATAAATGCCCTAAGTTAATAAGCATTAACAACTGTGAACAAATATACATTTTAATAAAATAATAAATTAATTACGTAAAGTAATCAAAAAACTTTATATCTGACAAGCTTAATTAAGGTTAAAAAAAAATGTTTTATACTAAGCCGATGATAACCCACCAACCCACATTGGACCAGCGTGGTGGGATACGTGCCGAAAATCCCCTAATGGAGAAGGTGTTCGTTAGGGTAGGCCAATGTCCATCAGTGGACTAGCACAAGCTGATGATGATGCTCATGAGGCCGATGGTAAGCGAGGGTTGTCATTAACATGAACAGCATGTTGTTCAAACACAATCTACCTACAGTTATGCAATTAGTACGGTAGTTATTAAAAAGGAGATAATCACATCAAACTATATTTTAGTATTTTCTGTTTAGTAAATTCTCAATTTTCTCGAACATACTAGAACAACAACAAACTTGCTAAACAAAGAAGTTGGCATGGTAGGAAGCAAAACAAACCAAACCTAGTTCGAACCCACTATATGTAATCCGCTTTACTAACCACTTCAATAAGTAGTAGTATATATGTAAATAACTAAAGGCTAAAGAAAATTAATAATGACTAATATAAATTAATAATATAATCATAATGGTTCATTTGAAATTGAGATACATTCATACGCCTATACTTTATAGCGTAAAAATACTCGCGCCACATCGAATTTATATATTTTATTTAATTGTTACAAGTCAATTTGTAAGACGCATGAAAACTTTATTACCCCCACACGTAAATGAAGACCATACCGGATGTAGTGCTCGTAAATTCCCACACTGGCGTTTTTCCGCTTCCATGCCGACTGTTAGTCGTAAATTACATTTAAATTTATATTTATTATCAAACAGCCTTAAAAGAGTACCAAAGGTATTACTGTGTTTTTTAAAAATAACATCAAATCTTATCGCGATTATTCTAATTTGGCCAAAAATATAGTATAATTATTTACGGACTATCTAAAATACGTACAAAGTTTACGTCGGAGACCGAGGACCGAGGACACCGTTAAATGTTGCGTGATCTGTATCTCGTGGTAGGTGTAGGATTATTTTTATTACATAAGGAAACAATAAGGCTCATAGAAATTTTCTATTCTCCCTACAGTGGAGTACAACAAGCTGCCTCGAAATTGTCGACTACAATACTACTGGCAAAAACAACTGGCCTTAAAATGATAATATGTCTTAGATCATCGAACCGAAGATTTTCCCGCGAACATTGTTTGCACTAAAGCATCCAATAAAAAAAAAAATCTAGCAATACTTTGTCTCGATAATTCCGATCATATTACATACATATACGGACATATTCCCAGGCGACGACAGACGGTATTGACCAATAGTAAGAATAAATTTGCAATAATGAATTTTACTAGCAACATATTTTTAATAGTGTCTACATACACGCGCTATTTATTTTGCTACGTGGTGGCAAGTATTGAAAAACAATTGTACTTTCTAATATATTTACCTATTTATAAGTTTACTAGGTTGCATTAAGCGTTTATATATTTTTATAGAAATATACGTTTACACGGGGTAGATAATTTTCCGAGTTGTTACTCTACGCATTATGTTGCCTAAGACAAGAAGGTTTTGTAATGGCGTCATCACCGAACGGTTGCTAACGTTTTTATATTGTATAAAACAAATAATTATGTTATTTATTATTCTAAACATAATATTGTTTGGCTTAAAATTAAAGGTACATTTATTTATATAACATTTAAAGTAAAATTATAACTTTATACAATTTCGTTTCCATTTATTTACTGCTTTTTGTTTTTAGAATTGCTATAAGATGTTCCCACTTTACACGGTTTACGTACATGAAGTTGTTTCCGGATGTGTTGCTCGTAAATTTTAGCTATTCCCACCGTTACGGTATAGGAATTACCGAGGTTCTGATTAACATATAAATTTTGTTTGGTATTGAACCTAATTGGCTAAAAATATGCAAACATATTTCGAAGGAGCTTTACGTATAAAATCGCAAATAGTTAACTGAACCAACCAAAACTATATGATAATAAGTTGGTTTCATACTTGTTAGTTTTAGAGTATTTTATACAAAAACAAAAAAGCTAATTAGTTATGAACCTTTATTTGAATTTATCTTTAAAAACTAGGTAAGAAAGATTACAGTATTTACTTACACAATTAGGGCATCTTTAAAAAATGTATCTCTGATGTCGTTATTTCGGCTATATTTTGAACCATTGTAAGTTAATTTATTTAGTCCAACTGCTCAGAAAATTTAATCTTGACAAGTTTTGGCTTTCAAGTTACCTTTCTTTGAAATTAGGACGACACAATTTCTAGCATTTATACCATTCAACTTTATCTGCAATATCAATCGAAACATTTCTACGTAATTAACAAAATACAATTACATAAAAACTTTAAAAATAAAATTTTATTTAAAACTATGAGTAAATAAAAGGGATAAATATTTCAAAATATCTGTCCAGGAATATCAGTACAAGATACCAAATTAGTAAGAATTATAGACGAAAAATCCCATTTACAAGGACTAGGACCGGTCTTAGTTTTAATATAACACTAGAAATACAATAACGCTGAATATCACTGAAAGCATCACTTTCTAAATAAGATAAAGACTATTTATGATATTTGTGAAAAGGCTTACAATAAATCTAAAATGTTACACATCTTGGGTCGAGTGTAAAAAAAAGAATTTTGCCGTGATAAATAGTGTACAGGGTTTCCACCCTTTCAATATCAAAGCATTTTACGATAAAAGCATTAGGCTTTGAGGTGCCCAACTCTCAAGCGAGATAGACTCTAATATTACGTTTTAAGCGGATTTGCTATTGATTAGATAGAAGGAGCATTAATTTTAAATGCGTGTTAAAAGATTACATTTCATGAAAGTGTGTTTTCATTGCATTAATTTATTTAATTATTTTACTATATAACTAAAAATGTCAGAAATAACCCTTAGCTTTTAAAAAAACTACTTTTTGTACAATGATATTGAACTGATCATATTTATGAACGTTAAACACTGAAAACAAACGTCCACCTATTGTCGCAACAGACTTAATCAAAATATGGTACTGGTGATTAAATTAGGTAAGTCTTTAAAAGCTAGATTGATATACTTGGACTGATTGGACATAGGCCTCCCCTAATACACCCCTATCCATTAGGGGGTTTTGGACCGTATCCCACCACGCTGGTCCAATGAAGGTTGGTGGGTGGACCGACTTTTTACATGCCCATCCGACGCATGGATCAACATACTTTTCAGACAATTGGGTGATCTCCCAAAACTGCTCTAACCGACTAGGAAACAACAATGAAAATTTATTGCGTCCCCGCAGGATTCGAACCCACGACCTCCGGTTTCTAAAGCACATGCCCATACCACTAGGCTACGGACGCAGTATCAAAAGTTTACTAGAAATTAAAGACGATAAATTAAATTCAATGTTTTGTATGATTATTGATTATTTATTGTATTTACTTTTAATAAGACTCACACTATATTACCTGAACCTCGTGAGTATTTAATTTTCTCTGAATATTAATTACCTATTAAGATAATAATGTCTGGGTAATATATTGTAGGGAATAACATCGGGTCATCATGAAATTTTGCGTCTTTTGTTATAACATGAAAGAATAGATTCTACGTTATAACCGTTGTAACTCTCAATGCCTTTAGCATTACTTACATGACAACTCATTAAATTTGTCTTTGTGGTTAAATGGCCACATATAAAATACTAATGCGTTACTGAAGGGAAAATATTATTTACATCTTTATTAATGTATGTCGTCTAACCCTAAATCACAAAGAGTTTCGTAAATATTATACAATCTCATTGCTATTGTTTTCAATGGTATCCAGTTTGAGAATTATAATACGTTTATGGAAAATTCCATTTCTACTGCTTCTGCTTCTTTGACTTGACTGCAGACGTAACTTGACAATGCTTTAAAGTTAAGGAATTTTAACTCTTTGTATGGATAAATTGATTTAATTTTGTAATAAAATGATCTATTATTTTTGCGGGGTGAGGCAACATTATATCATATTAACAGAGAGAACTGCAGTTCATTTGACCCGCTTCGCTAATAGTAAAGCTCAAGAATTTGCGTTTGTTTTTTTATACTACTACGGTCTTGATAGGCCATTTTAGCAATGGTGGTCTTACCTAAAATAAGATTTACTATAATGTACTAATAAGTAAGAAAACACATCTATTTATTAAATAAATAATTTTCGTTACAGCGTCAGACGAGGCTTTTGTTGTAAAAATTAAAACAATTAGTCGTATTTTTACTTACAATTTTACTTGTAATATTTTATATTCGTTTTCAACATTTTGGCTTTGCAAAACGAAAACGTGAAAAATTGCTTCATGTTCAATAATATTATGCGATTAACTGGCACAAGAACTGTTGTATAAATATACTTTTATTTAGAAATGTTAGTAACCGTGATTTTTCTGTACTTTTAAAAATTTTATTTGGACTATCTGGTTTCTTCTACCAATTCTCTTTTAAATTTGAATTAACTGCATAGATACGTTTGTTTATATAATAAAGCTAATTATAGCTATAAGTTATAAGCTAGCGATATTTTGTAAGTGCTAAGTTCTTTTTAATTCATTTTGAACAGTCAATACTATATTTTACAAAATATGTAAAACACCGTATTTGAGAGATGAAGAATGTTATCGTAGAACGACTTTCTGTCAAATAAATATTTGTGCCTATAGTAAACCTGTATGTAGTTAACATTTATATCATTTAAAATATTTGAAGAATATCTGACTTTTTAATTATAAATCAAAAAGTCAGATAGGCATATTCTTCAAAGCAAATATTTAAAATAATAAAACTACAGAAACTTCTTTTCAAAATGTAGGGAGTAACTAACGAAAGAGTGTAATAAATTATTCAAATTAAATGGCTTTCATTACACAGATAAATCACTTGAAACATTTTTTTAATTTATCGTATTGTTTTATAATAAACGAGTCCTGTTAGGCATGATGGTAACATTATCACATGTATTTTTAGATATTTATTTAAGTAATGCATGTGAAAGCTAATAAAATCTCAAACTGCCGCACTTAATGTACTCTAATAAATTAAGTTTACCTTATACACAGGTGTATAAGGTAAGCTTAATGCTTAATGCAGTGCTTTAATATGTAAGAGATTAAAGATTACCATTGTTAATTATCTTATCTTGTCAATAATTGTTTTTATGTTTATATTATGTGCAATTTTGTAATACTTTGTGCAGTATTAGTTTTTGATGAAGAATTATTATTTTTAATTAAGTCAAAAGATCTTACAATTACCTAAATGTTATGGATTTTCAATCTGAAATAAATTTAACATTATTTTTATTATTAAAAGTAGTTTTTAAAATAGGTTACGACAGCTTTGTGAATATGCGCAGATTTATAACGATTATGTATCTTGAGAACAAAAAAGATTTAGCTCTACGACTGGTACTAGCTTTGTTGACAATCAATAAACAAGTATAAAACTTCAATCTTTTTAGATTACTCTAGTGGTTTATTTAAGACGACACATAAAATAATTCGGAGTTTAGGTACATTCGTATATGACACAAAATTATTACTGTGAATGATTAAAAAATAATTTTTAATCGGAATTAGGTACGTTCTTGCTTCGTTAAGTCGTCAAGATCGGTTAATACATGTAAACCAACTCATCCTGTTAATTTTGTATAAATGATCACGTGACGATGTTATTTAAAACAAAAAAGTTTTTAAACCAAGTTGAAGTTGGTGCACTAAGAGCTAAGAATGGAGGTACGTACTAAAAACGGTCTGAATTGAGTACCTCCTTTAGGAAGTCGGTCAAAAAGAAATGCTAATAAAGCAACATTAAGGGACGAATGGGCAGATTAATTCGAGACATTATTTAAGAAGGCTTGATTTAGGCTATGGACATTTTGAGTGAGGTAGAAAGTGACTAACAAAGGTCGGTAATAAATTATTTTAATTAAATGGCATTCTCTACACAGATAAATTGCCCGAAATATCTTCTAAGAACTGTGCTGTTGAAAGGTGAATGAGTTTTATTCAGTATTTTTGTAACTGTACTATTAAAAATGAGATTGTCTTAGTTTCACAAAAAAAATATTTTTATGCTATTTAACTTATATTACGAATTATGTTAATAATATCCATTATGTTAAAAAAAGCATGTAGCGTACTAGTTGAAATATATTTAACATTAACGTTATTTGTTAAAATATATAGATATGAAAACTGACTGAATTTCTTTCAAACAAAAAAGACATTTCGAAACATGACATTATTCACAACGAACAAAATATAGTAAAGAAGATAATTTTAACTCATATAAAATACGTAAACAATTATTATTGTATGTAGTTTATCGGAGTGTAAGTATTATTTAATTTACAGATTAATTTTACTGAACTAATTAAATAAAATTTACTAATTTAACGATTTGATTGCCCCCTTAACATAAATTGCTTATAACTTCTGGGATGATTTATATGAAATGGAAAAATTCTCTATATCACCCAATGGTTGTCTAGAGAAAATGCCTTTGGCATTAAGTCCGCCATTGTACGACGTTTGTACAAAAAGTGTTATATAGTTTATTGTAATAAATATATTTTTGTACTTTTTTATACTTGCTCCGTAATCAACGCATGTTACTGGGTAGTGTAATAAATAATAATTCTTGACGAATAGCACAAAATCATCAAGTGCCAAACTAAGAAAAGCTTGTACAGTGGAAATAAAATTACTGGTTAATAAATAAACTTACTTATATTTTTTTAAATTAATATCTATTATGAATAGATAGAAACACCCAGACCCAGAAAAACACTAAGTTCATCACACAACATTTTTCTCGTAGCGAGAATCGAACCCACCACTTTTTGCGTAACAGTCAGGGTCACTAGATACATCACTAACTACTACCTCAAGCGTTGATAAAGATTCTATATAAAAGTACAACTGACCTTAAGGTAAAGCTGTGTATTATAACTGTTTTAACGCCGTTGGCAACGTAAGCTGTTTAAGCTGCATCATAAATTTAGCTACCTTTAATATTTAAGATGTTTATAATTAGATTACATTGCAAATTTAATCCACATAAAATGGACCAGGTGATGATTGTGAACGATAACATAAGGATTACCGTACTTATTGATTCAGCATTTTATCGAATAAAATAATTTGTGTAACATACGTTTTAATATTGAATGGTTGTTGTGAATTGTTCATAACAGATGGACATTTATAAAAAACTACGTTTTGTAGATCTATCAAAGATGTTTTACTATATAAACCATTATTTTGTACATCCTTTAAAATGAAGTCATCATTTTCCATAAAGGCGCTAAACAACTTGCTTTTTTCACGATACTGCTTTGCATATTTTTCCGCTTGATTTAAATATCTGATATGTTTTTAGAAGCACATTCTATCACACATCTTTATCTATTAATTGAAATTTATTTCCTTTAGAACAGCTGAAAATGTTTTATTATTTCAGACGTTTACAGCGAATTTATTTTTTGGATTATTTTAACAAATATATATCTGTTATTTAACACAACGAGATGTGTCACAAATAGCCATCATAGTATTTACGTAAACAACGGAACATAAAATATAGATATAAGCTTCCACTCATTTTATCGTAGATCAATATCAAACATACTATTATATAGATTCTAAATAATAGTATGTTTCGCATTGATCTATTTACATATTTATTATAAAGTTTTAAGGAATAAAATATTATAATCACAACTAAACCCGTGACCGCAAACTAATCCGACTCACCCCAATAAAGAATCTTTTATTGGTCCAAATTTAATCAGTATGTACACTGACCTTGCGTAATGTATTATTTTGTATAATGTATTATAAAATGTTAAACATTGTTCGATGCAATCTCCTAAGGTTTTTTTACAAATCGCAAAAAGTTGTGTTTCTTGACGATGTAGTTTTTACGTAATAAAAAAAAATCCTGATACTAAATAATTAAGACACTAGTAAAATTTTACCAAAAAATATGACCATTTGACGTAATATAAGCAGGTTACAACGTGCTCTCTGAATGAAACTGCCGCGCGATTTCTGCCAACGCATTTTAAATTATAAAATATATTTTTATGCACATATAACGAAAAAAAATCTAAGCATTTACTTTTATGTAAACTTAAGCTGTATGATCTTATTAAGAGGCTTAGTAATAGGCTAATTCAAGTAGTATTCTTTTGTTGAACATAGTTTAAGTTGAGCTAGCGTTTGCACTTTAATCGCTCGAGCGACCTTCGATAAAATATATTTTTTATACATTTACAGTCCACACCAACGTGATGGAAAATTTATAGGTATTGAGGTGCATGACAACTATCTTTACTCTCTTACACCCTCTATGTTAATCTCTGTATATATCTACGGTAATAATCCTGATAGGACAAAACGTTTTTCTTTTCGTTAGACAGATCAAGAGAGATTTAGAAAACCGCGCAACAACAGGATTAATAAAGCTCGGATTTCGACATTAAATTTGTAAACGCTTTGCTATGTTTCGTTTGCGTAAGTTTATTTTTATTTTTAATAAAAGCAACATTGAGGACGAATGGGCAGATTAATTCGAGACATTATTTAAGAAGGCTTGATTTAGGCTATGGACATTTTGAGTGAGGTAGAAAGTGACTAACAAAGGTCGGTAATAAATTATTTTAATTAAATGGCATTCTCTACACAGATAAATTGCCCGAAATATCTTCTAAGAACTGTGCTGTTGAAAGGTGAATGAGTTTTATTCAGTATTTTTGTAACTGTACTATTAAAAATGAGAGAGATTATTTTTATGCTATTTAACTTATATTACGAATTATGTTAATAATATCCATTATGTTAAAAAAGCATGTAGCGTACTAGTTGAAATATATTTAACATTAACGTTATTTGTTAAAATATATAGATATGAATACTGACTGAATTTCAAAAAAGACATTTCGAAACATGACAATATTCACAACGAACAAAATGTAGTAAAGAAGATAATTTTAACTCATATAAAATACGTAAACAATTATTATTGTGTGTAGTTTATCGGAGTGTAAGTATTATTTAATTTACAGATTAATTTTACTGAACTAATTATATAAAATTTACTAATTTAACGATTTGATTGCCCTTAACATAAGTTGCTTATAACTTCTGGGATACTTATATTAGTTTATACTAGAAAAATGCAGTTATGATTTATATGAAAAAGAAAAAATTCTCTATATCACCCAATGATTGACTAGAAGAAAATGCCTTTGGCATTAAGTCCGCCATTGTACAAAAAGTGTTATATAGTTTATTGTAATAAATATATTTTTTGTACTTTTGTATACTTGCTCCGTAATCAACGTAGTGTAATAAATAATAATTCTTGACGAATAGCACTAAAATCATCAAGTGCCAAACTAAGAAAAGCTTGTACAGTGGATATAAAATTACTGGTTAATAAATAAACTTATTATATTTTTTTAAATAAATATCTATTATGTATAGAAATACCCAGACCCAAGAAAAAAACACTAAGTTCATCACACAACATTTTTCTCGTTGCGAGAATCGAACCCATCACTTTTTGCGTAACAGTCAGGGTCACTAGATACATCCCTAACTACATAAAAGTACAGCTGACCTTAAGATAAAGCTGTGTATTATAACTGTTTTACCGCCGTTGGCAACGTAAGCCTATCAACGTAAGCTATTTAAGCTGCATTCATAAATTGAGTTACCTTTAATATTTAAGATGTTTATAATTAGATTACATTGCAAATTTAATCCACATAAAAATGGACCAGGTGATGATTGTGAACGATAACATAAGGATATATACCTTACTTATTGATTCAGCATCTTTATCGAATAAAATAATTTGTGTAACATTCGCAGTTCTAAAAACTAAGAAACATGCTCTTGCCGACTATATTATAGGCTAATTCAAGTAGTATTCTTTTGTTGAACATAGTTTAAGTGTATATCTTTAAGTTGAGCTAGCGTTTGCACTTTAATCGCTCGAGCGACATTCGATGAAATATATTTTTTATACAACTACAGTCCACACCAACGTGATGGAAAATTTATAGGTATTGAGGTACATGACAACTATCTTTACTCTCTTACACCCTCTATGTTAATCTCTCTATATATCTACGGTGATAATCCTGATAGAAAAAAACGTTTTTCTTTTCGTTAGACAGATCAAGAGAAATTTAGAAAACCACTCAACAACAGGATTAATAAAGCTTGGATTTCGATATTAAATTTGTAAACGCTTTGCTATGTTTCGTTTGCGTAAGTTTATTTTTAATTTTTTTTTGCGAAACATTATTTTTATTATGTTTGTGGTTTGAATTAATTTTAAAGCAATAACTATTTCTGCCAGTTAACACCCCAAACATTTTACTATGTAATCATAATTTATTTAAGCAGCACGATCTTGTCCGATCATGAATAATAAAATTTAAATCAATATTCAGAACTCCCTATAGTGATTAGCTATTGTTTATTTAGCTATGCTCTATTCCGGTGATTAATTCATGATATAAAATCTCAAAACCTTGTAAAATACTTAAATAAGGAATAATGAATATCTTTTTGCATGACATGACAACATCAAAATCATAAAAGGTCTGACTATGACAATCCGTAACGTTTCTTATAGCTATAGCGAATTAGGATTTCGTTTCATAATTTATTAAATAAAGAAATGAATATATTTTTTAAATAAAAGTTCGTATTTATCGTGCTAAGAGCATGATAATAGCTTCAGTACCTATGTATCTTTATGCTATATAATGATATTTGACACTAAACAATAAAGTTTTGATTTATGTGTAATAAAATTTTATATTGATGCATATGAAAATGTCACTCATTTCTTTTTCTTTTAATATGACTCCCCCAAGGTTAACTCGGTGATTCTGACCAATAAGGAGACACACTGATAGAATAGGTAATACACTGATAGATAGAACAGGAATGAAAAAATATCTGTATGCGAAAAATTGCCTATGGAGTAATCAAGAAGGGCCTTTTTACTCTACTTGGAGCGCATTAATTGAAAAGATTTTATATCACCATTAGCTGTATATAGTCATTTCTACTGCACTTAAAGTAATATTTAGAATTAATACAACTGCATGGCGTTTTTGAATGGACCAATTTAAACCATGATCCATAAGCCAGTCACTTAAGAGCAAGGATCGTAAAGTCATCATATTTTTCCAAAACTTTACAAAAAATGTGTGCAAAGAAGAGTCAAGGTCAGCAATATAAAGGTTATTCAAAAGAGTACTTAAGACTGAACCTGGAGGTGCACCATTCCATACTAGGCGTTAAAAGCAGTGAGGGAGCTTTTAAAGCGGACGGAAGATAATGTTGACTAACCTCGCTGGAATACTCAGATGAAGCATCTCCTGCTTGAGTATCGGAGTAAGGAATTTGTAATAAGCGGCCGAGATGTCAATAAACACCCCAACATCCTTATTGTTAGACACAGCCAATATTATACCACATGAAAGGATACCCAGATTATCCATTGTGTTCATGGCCACGTCGACCTCTTTTCTCGAGGATCCGCTCTAATCTATTTTTAACAAGGTGTTTAAGAATTTTGGCTTAAGCAGAAGATAGGACAATAGGGCGACATTAAGACGAAGGAGGACTTGCTTTGTTGTCGTTGAAGACTTAATTATAAAAGAGTAGGAAATTCCATCAATGCCTCGAGCAGTCTCTCAAGAGAACAGGATAATTCAGGATAAAAATCTCCGTAGACCAAGGTGTTTTATAAATTCCCAATTAATTCCTTGAGATTCGGGGGAATGCTCTTAACAACTCCTATACAGGTGATGTTAAATTTGGGATTGTAGCTGTAAACTTGTTAGAAGATGGAAAGGAATTTACAAAGGAAAAGCTTTTACATTCAATGTGATTTCTCCCCAGTGTTTAAGTACCTCCCTGAGTAATACCTGGAACTTTTGACTTATGAATAAGTTGAGAAAACTTAAATAATCTAATAGACTGTCCAGCATATACATCAGGGACTGATCTAATGACGTAAACAATTAAGGATCACTTGTAAGCCCATCTGTATAGAGTAATTCAGCGTCACTCTTATTACCATTTTTTGCATACGAAGATTGGTAGAATGAATTTTTTTGTCGACAATCTAGTCCATTTCAGCTGAACATTTTTGCTTAATATTTGTCTCTAGTGATGTAGAAGACGTTGATGGTGTGGTTGGAGAAATCATAGGAATATCAGGAGAAAGACCGCGGACTCCGTCCAGAGGCTTATCTTGATAATAAAATAAACACGACTTACCAGTAATTACAAAAACCACCACTGGAAGAATACAAAACCTAAAAATTTAGGATTTCAACATAAAAAAGTAATATTAACTAAAGAATTTAATTTTCTTTTTACACCAACCCTATGACAAGAATAATCCTCAAGTCACTCATTTAATACGATCATTTCTGGACAGTTCGGGTGCGATTCCAATAAGGACCCAAGTTTTCTTGTAGAAAATAATTTCTCACTACATCTCTACTAGATATTTTATTGGCTAACATATTTAATGGTTGGTTCATCCTATTTAATAATAACAAAAAAAGGTTGCTTCGGGGTACAAAAAAAAAATTGGAAAACTATAATGAAAAATATTATCAAACAAATTGATTTCTATTTCATGTAATCGCTCATACATGAAAATATAATGGGAATGAGGAGAAAAACGCCGGAAAGTGTCGATTAATCGCCGCCTAGCCACTGAATAAGCGCCTTATTAGTTATCGGCTAAATGGCACATCTCTAGCGATATCATTTACTTTCACAAAATAATTTGGATACGACCTTTTTAAATCAAATTTATTTAGTGTTTTTTTACGTAAAAAGTTCACTTTCTCCAAACCAAAAGGCAATTTTTAAACACGCCTGCAACTGAAAAGTACCGCTAGTCGGTCACTGGTTTAAAAATAATTATATTTAAAAAAAATGCCACTAGGATATTGTAAAAAAACTATTTTTCTATGAACAATAAATAAGTAGACAAATTACCTTAGTGTTCGCAAAAAGCAAATTTGTATAAGTTTTTTTTTGTTCACGCGAATACGATACATTAAATTCCCGACGTTTCAAACAGTCTCCAGCAGCAGTGGTCACGGGTTAGACCCCGTAAAAAGTAATTTTATTTAATAACAAATTTGTAATTTCTATAGCGAGTCATCATAACTTAAAATTTGATTTTCACTGTTTTATTTTTAATTATTAGAAAGTACGTTAGGTTAGTATTTTGGTAAAGACAACATTTAGTCACCCCGACACCAAATTTGTCTGCCCTACCCCTACAGTGCAATTAAAAGCGCGGCGGCAGAAGTTTACGTAGGAGATCCCCAACGATGCGATTATGTAAAAGCAGAGTTATGGAGTGACTAGGGGATCTTCTGGCGAAGGGAATTCAAAAATTATTGATTTTTCTAAATCCTGAAAATTCCACTTTACACTTGTCTACTAATTTATTGTAGTCTATTTTTGGCAAAAAGTAGTACTGCCCTACTATTTTTGTAAAAAAAAGATGTGGTGTCTTGGGACACCAGGTAGGAACAAACTTCTTTCGGCTAAAGTAGAATCAATGCAATTTGCAAAAAAACGTGTTCAATTTAATGTAGGTTCTCTTAATTTTTATCTTAAATTTTGCTGATTCGTTTTTATTTAAGTACAGGAAAGTATTTAGGAAGTTCAGCATTTAACAAAATAAAAAAATACGTTAAACAAAAAAAAACTTAATTATCAACTAAAATAACAAAATATGTCTCCTGATTTTTGTTTGAGTACATGAAAATAAATAGAGATAAAAAATTTTACGTTCATAATATTTCATTACCAAAAGAAAGAGGGTGAAAGAGAAAGGTATTATACACTACTCGCTTGTATATACGTCTGTCAAGCCTGCGAATGTCTTATTTAACGGTTTTATTCCAACGAACTTTTTCTTACGGTTTACTATCACATTTTTTTAAGTTGGGTCGCGCAGCAAAATCGCTATCTCCTCCAAGCTTGCCGAAAGGAACTTTCGTTCCAAAAATATATATATAAAAATACCAACTACTATCGCCGATAAAACTTGAAAGTAATTATTAATTGATTTTACTAAAATATGATATTATAACAAGAACGTTGGCCTAATATTACAATAACAGTCAAATTGTCAGTTGTTATTGATTTTTTATAATAATTGTAAGCCTTTTGCTTAACCTTTACACCGTAAACGCATATTTTGCTAATATAATAACTCATTCGGTATTCTCTTTTATTAATTTAATTTCAATCTAAATTCCATATAAAATTCAGGCAAATAATTAGTCTAAGCTTACAAAGCAAGTGACTAATGGCTCTCATTCGGTAAGAAGTTTGAAACTTTAAAAGTTCTTTGAATTGAGCGAAGCTAATTAATACTATTTAATTACTTATAACCAAAAAACTGTTTCTGTTTTATCGTTACATTTTACCTTCTGTCTGAATTTAAATTATGTACTTTTCCTCAGTGAGATATAAATAGTTGACACGCTGATGCTTTAACACATTCAATATAGCCAAGAGCTGAGAAACTATTAGATAAGATGCAATATTCATTTAATTAGAGGTTCGATAATTTTAAAACTAGTGGTAAATTTGACGTGCTATAGAGCTAAACAAAATAAAATATGATTCCTTTTGAACAGGGCCTTTGGTGATTTGACATGTTTACATGATATATAAGATAGGAAAGACAAATGTCCAGCATATCTTGCTATACATGTTCGGCGATAGCTATTCCAAAGCCTAAGACTAGTTTAAGCTAAAAATTAGTTGATATTTGTGTTTTTTCTTTATTGATTATTGTTATTTGCATAAATCCAAAACAGGGATTATAAAAGTTTCAAATGCATTTAGGTGCAAATTGACAATTTAAGTAGTTAAATCTATACTGACGAAACGGTCGCGTTAGGGTATAGTAATTCACTTTGAGTTATAACTTTAATTAGGCTGATTTAAAAAATGTCTTAGCTGTTCATAATATTGGCTGTTGATTAAAAATCGGTTGTTACTAAAGTGTTGCTGGCACCAATGTTCATAGTAATTTTTGTGATAAAAAGGAGGTCTGATTGTGACGGTATTGAATCAATTTGTATGGAAATTTAACAAATTACATCTTAGGTCCTAAGTAACTAGTAGATAATATATTAATAAATATTGTACAGTTTATTGATCAGCATTGATTGTTACTATCCTATAGAATGTTCATAATTTTATTTATAAAATTAAATAAAGAGGACTGAGAAAATAATACGCAACATCAAAAGGTTGTGGATTCAATAAAGCTTTACTAACGAAAAATTACTATTTCAAATTCACAGCAAAAAAGGCTGCAATATAAATCTCATCGTCCAAATCCTTTAAGATTTTTTTAAATCTTATGGTTCTATTTTCTACATTTCAAATATAGCTTTAAAACACAAATCATGTTAATTAAGGTAAGTTAAACCAAAGCAAACTTTAGCAATTACCATTTGAAAAGGAACTCTTACGTAGATATTAAATTTTGAATATTTTTTTATTTTGACCTATTTCACAAAATGAATTTATTTTGTTGATTGAAAATTCTTTCCATTCGTAACATTTTGTTGAGAATATTAAATTAAATATCTTTAGTTCGTTTTGTTGTAGTTAATGTTTTTTTTTATTCGGCGCATTGAACTTTTGAGTTATCTTATACCGTTTGAAAATTTATTTACAAATAGCCAGCATGCTAGCAATAGCAACGGCAGTACTGGTCAAAAGTGCGAGTCATTCTTAAAATTGCTAGATCTCTTTGATGTAGACGAATTCAATCAAGCAGCAGATGCATGCGCCACCGCCACGCGCGACTCCATAGCTAGGTTCTCACTTCTTGTGAAATGCAAGAACTTAATTAACGCCCTTAAGGCATAATAGGTTGCGACACCCTAGCAGTAGTCAAACACACCATACACTTAGAAGTGTAGAACAACACAATCCCTTGAAAATAAAGATTTCTTGTTACAAATCATATTAAGGTTGAAGATCCATGGAAATGATTTGTCTTTTGTTTGATTTTAGCCACAAATATGTTTCCAGTGTATTGATCTAATATTTAAAATAAAAAAAAGTAATTGAGTAAAAATAAAAAAAATGTTTTAAAACTAACATAATTCAAAACATCATCGATACGCATAATGGAAAAAAATTATGAGAATTTCACTCAAAATATGTATTTTTCATATTCTCAAAGAAATGTTATTACTGAAAAGCCTCTGTAATCAGCAAAGTAAATTCATTTTATGAAATATATCAAAATAAAATGTAAAAAAACACATTTTGCATGCATGCATAAAAGTTCCCTTTCAAATGGTAATTGTTAAAAGCTACATCAGTGAAAGGGTTTTGGTTTAACTTAACTTCCCTTAATTAACATGATTTGTGTTTTAAAGCCATACTCGGTGCAGAAAAAACACTAGGATAACATTAAGAAAAATCTTCCGAAAGAATTTACTCACTTCTTTATTTATAATATAAATTTTCATACCACGTTAAAATAAGATTTGCTACAAAAACATTTTGTCAATAAAATTAACAGTTCCGACATTTTGTAATTTATCTTCATCATTATCATCATCGACCTGTGTTAGTTTACTCCTGGTCATAGGCCTCCCCTTATGCACGCCTTTAGGGGGGCCTTTATTAGGGGCCGACCTTTTACTTGCGCATCCGACGCATGGATTATCTTAATTAAGACAATTGGTTGATCGGCCCAAATTGTCCTAACCACCTAGGAAACAACTTAGAAAAGTTGTTGAGTTCAGCAGGTTTCGAACCCACGACCCCCGGTTTTATAGCACAAGCCCATACCACTAGCCTATGGAGGCAGTTGTAATTTATCTTAATTAAAATTATTGTTAGAAGTGTACCCTATTACGGTCTTATTCTGAGTTGTGACTTAACTATTTAAGAAGTATTTAACGATCTAACACACCGGATCGCATTTGATACTTTTATAATTCGTGTCTTTGGTTCTCATTCAGATGATATGATGTTTGTCATCAAGCATATAAAAATTGGAATAAAAAAGACATAAAATCAACCTCGAAAGCTTAAAGCTCGAACTCGTTCCAGGCTCCGAAATAGCCATCACCTAAAATTTGTACCAAATCCGTTTCCGACATCCGTTTTACTAAAATAAAGTGTTAAGGTGTCGAATCGCCACCAACTCTGTTTATATTGAAATATTACGTAGACGTACTTATCATAATATCATATTTTGGTAATACCAATATATTAAAGGTTATACAATGTTTTAAAGGTGATAGAATTTTTTCAAACTAGGTTTTTGTTTAAAAAATTGTCTTTTGGTTTGGAGAAAGTAAATTTTTAAGAGTTTACTGTGAAAAATTCACTTATAACTTAAACTACTTAAATTCAATGTAAAAAGGTGGTATGAATATTATTTTGTGAAGGTATATGATATCGCTATGCATGTGCCAATTAGCCGGTAACTAGCGATTAAACGGCACTCTCCAACATATTGAAAAATAAATGAGAACATGATTCCATGTTATCATTTATTTTTATATGTGAGCGATTATAGGAAATCAAAACTAAATTTTTGTTAACATTTTTAACTAAACCAGTCTTTTGATTTTTTATATGTGGCCTTAAGCAACTACTTTTCGTTATTAGTAAATAGGATGAACGAACTAATAAACATGTTACTAAATAAAATATGTACTAAGAACCTACAGAAATATTACTAAATGTCATAGACGGACCTGTTGTTAGGTTGTTGTAATCCTACCATCACTGACACAGATTTCAACAATCAAAACAATAGCTGATCCCTTTATGGAGTTTTAAAAACTGATTTAAACTAGATGAGGCTGCTGCTTAACAAAATTTTTTGAGGTGTTTAATGTCAAAATAATTATTACGTCCAAATTACTGTTATTTGAAACATACTTATTTCACACAACAATTAGCCAAAGTTAATTAATTACAAAGAAGAATAAATCGTTATATGTATAAATAGGATAATCTATAAATGTGCGACTTATTGTGAAGGTAACGTTACAAATGTCATGTCAAATTCCGAACTTTAACCTCTGTCGTGGTGGTTTCCTAATCTCTCTTGATCCGTAACGAAAAAAGACGTTTTTTTGAAGTTATCACCGTAAATATATACAGAGTGTTACAAAGAGGGTAACAGATTAAAGATAATTGGATGTCTCAACACCTATAAATTTTACATTGTATACGTGGTATTATATGTATTTATTCTTCATAAAAACATCCCTTGTTTATCCATTAAATGCTTTAAAATTTAATTGCTTCCGTAGACTTCCGTGCTTGTGGTATGGGCTTGCTCTTTAGAAACCAGAGCTGTTTGGGTCAATAGCTTAAGGAATATGATTGTTAAACATGTTGTCGGACCTGAATAGTGCGTTTTTTATTGATAATGAAGGCAGACGAGCAGTGGGGCCACCTGATGGAAAGTGGTCACCGAAGCTCATGGACATCGGTAATACCAGGTGTATCACTAATGTAGTGCGTACATGAGACATAGGATGATAGCCCAGTTAACCCAGTAAAAAAGCTGGACACGATGCCCTTCAAATCGGAACAAAGTGGTATTTTACACACTACTGCTCGAGATTGAGCAGTAGTGTGTAAATCGGATAGAGAAATTGAGTTTACGATCGCGTCCCGTTTGCCAACGGGACTAGTGGGCACCTACAATAGGTTGTGGTGAGATTGACATGGTTGACCAAAAGCAGGAAATACTTATTTTGGAGAGTACGTTTTTTTATTAATAATTATGTTACTCCGTTGCTTCGCACTAAGCGCGCTTTTTTAAAATATTTTCTTTTTTAAATGGTAGAAAATAACTGTCATGTGGTTTAATTTTTTATAATGAAATATCTAATTTCATTTAAAAAATAAAACATTATATATTTAAGTCTAATAAATTAATTATCATTAATTTTTTAAAATATTATGATAAGTAATTTATTAGAATTAAATAATGCATATTTATGCGAAATTATATTACGGCCTCCAGGATTATAACATTGTGCAATCATATTGCAAACACTGGCTAACTTTAACACTTAAGAGATTAATTATGTTCTACGTAATTGTACTCCTGAAATTGTTATACAACAGGTTTTCAGAAACAAGACTACTAGCCCTAGCACTTTGGTCACAAATTCCGTTTGTTTGTTCTTTGTTGGAGAAGCATGAGACATTGATAATATCATTCCGAATATCCCTCTTCTGTCCTCTCTACTGCATTAATGAGCGGACCCAATATGATTATGGGTAACTTTAATTTAATTTATTCTTGAGAGTCTAAATTAGCCTAAATGCAGTTAAAAATGTACATGTCCTTTTACTGGTTTGACTATTTTTATTACATTTTTAAATGTGTAGTCGTAAATAGTTTGTGTTGTCAATTTTATATGTATCAACGTAAATTTTATACGTACGAAAAATAAGAAGCAAATAAGTATGTTATATATGTTTTGCTTCTAACTAACTAAAAATAAAGTTGGTCCATTTACGTGTACATTGGTGAAACGTGATGGAAGCAAAAGTTTTCTGTTGCGTGTCTTCTAAAACAATATATACAATATGCACCTTTATGTACATGCATGAGCAAGCAAATAATATTAATACGAATTCAGAATTCATACCATGTAGTGTGAATGATATAAAGGTTTTGTTTCCTTTGTGTACTAATGTACCTAATCATAGATAATAAAGTGTAGATACAAAATAGAACAGTGATTTTTGTATTCCTTTGGATAAAACTTGCTTTAAGTGTAAAAAAAATGTGTGAAAGTAGCTTTATGTCGAAGGTTACAAGAACTGCACTAAAAGTATCGGCAATGGAATATTTCCACTATTGCTGTCGTATTAAAATCTTTTTAATGGCAAACTCCTTGATGTTGAGAATCGAATACCATTTATTTATTTTAAAAAAGATTCTTGGTCTTGTCAAACTTTTCTAATTGCTAAAAAAATGGAATTGAGTCGAGAAAATTTAAGAGCGATGATTTATTATGTCTTTCGAAGTGGTTTATCACAGAAACAGTGTGTTTATCTCGGATGATTTCTGCATTTGATGATAAAGACCTATTTAAAACCACAATTTATCGCTGGATTGCTAAATTTCAACGTGGATGTGCCAAGCTCATAATGATGCCCGTCAAGGTCCTCTAAAAACTACAGTTATGAAAGAAAACGTTGATGCTGTGCGTAAGCTGATTGAGGAAGATCGACATGTGATATACCGCGAAATTCAGGCAACCTTAGAACAATTAGGTGTAAAAAGTTGTTTTCCCGATGGATACTGCATTCCCTCTGTGAAGAGCAAAAAGTGGTTTGCGTTACTTGGTGCGTCAGAAATCTCGAAAAATTCCACGCAGGATCCTCAAATTCTGTATACAACATCATATCAGGTGACGAAATTTTAAAAATAAATTATTTTACATGCAAATCACATAAACATATAATAGTTTATGCAAGGTTATAATGCTTTATCAGTAGTTTATGTTTTGTTAACAAAAATACATATATAAATTATTAAATATAAATTATTTAAAATATTTTTCAACAGTACAAAGTAAGTGGGCCCATAATAAAGCTAGTTCTGCTGGAAGTTAAAACTTATAACAAGTTCGTTCAATTAGTTATAAGGATTTAAGTTATAAAATACTAAATACTCGTGACCAAAGTTTTTGCTTAAACCAATGAAGTACTCGTTTATCTTTATAAACAAGAAGTTTGTTGCTGCAATTTATATAAGTCGAGATGGCAAATATATAAAACATCTACAATATTTTCTTTTTGACCGACCTCCTAGAAGAAGGAGGTACTCAATTCGGAGCATAATTTTTTAACATTTATGTTACCTTATTGCTCCACTCCTACGGCCCCAATTTTGTTCATTCTTTTTTTTAAAGTTAGACATAAGCTTCCCATTTCTCCCATTATTTTTTAATAATTTTGTGATAAGTAGTTTTTGTAATAGATAACATAGTTTAATAGAAATTACGGCACCAAAAGTCACAACTTCGTGCGATTAAATTGCAAACGCTACCAAAACCGTCAAAGACAGACCTATACTATGTTTTACATAATTGTAACTTTACTTAAAGTGATCTATAATAAAGTCCGTGATAGCATATATTTATGTTTTAAGAATTATGTACAATAATGTAAATTTTAATGTTAAAAAATTAAAAAAAATTGCACACATTCATAGCTAATTTAAGATAATTTAGTTTAATTTTACAAAAAAGTCATTGCATTTTAGAAATATGAACAGAAAACATGTCATAAACGACATTTTGTTGAAATGTATGCCTTACTCAGAGATTTAAAATACGGTGGCAAAAAATGCAATGCAATTTCATACGGAGGACACGTTGTTACCTGCTTAAATTGCGTAAAATAGTTATAAGCTGTTAGAAGTTAATTATATTGTTTTGTTAAATTTTCACTTATTATTCTGAAATGTAATTAAAGCACAATTAAAAAATAAAAATTGCAATTGTCAATGTCTTTAAATATTATAGTCAGAAAACTCTCTCAGAAGTCTACACTTATTATTTCTAGTCATGATTTAATAGACTGCATACATTACTTATATGCACACATACATATATAATAATAAATATTCCTTTCACTTGAAATCTTTCATTGTATTCGATAAAGTTCTCTGTGCAATAATCTGAATCAATCAATAATCTAATAAAATAACATATTGTCTACAAAGTATCCCTTTACTATAGATTTAAAAAGTCAGGTTGAAAAAACATTAAAAGGGTAACCTGTAAAGCTTTTAGCGATTACCATTCGAAAGGGTATCTCTTCGTATAAAATGTCAATATATTTAAATAATAATATTACTCATCCGTATGAACAAAAGCCTTTCTCTCATTTCATTAAAAATGTAAATAAAATTGTAGGCATATTAAAAGCCTAAGCACCTTTTAGGCAACAATTAAGGTTCAAACGACTAACACAGTTTTTTTTAAACTTAATGATTGTTTAATTTCCTTAAGTATTACTCACCCTGCGAAGTGAATTATTGGACCTTACTCATTTACGTTCCCTACAACATGAGAGATTTCATTGCACAGGTTGATGATGGCGGTAATTTTTTTTTAAAGTTAGAATTTAATTTTAAACTCATATTTTTTAATTATGTCTTTTATTTACGCGATTATTATACATATCAAATCCACTAATTTACGGATTTTTCGGGTTACTTAAATATATTTATTCCCGACGTTTCGGATTCTTTCAGCATCCATGATCACGGGCAGATTGTGATAGTGATAGTTTGCCTATATTTAAGTAACGCGAAAAATCCATAAATTAGTGGATTTCACATTTTTTAATGAAGCGTCATGCAGGACGTTCATCCGTCAGTATCACTTACCACCAGCTGTTACGGCCAGCCCATAAGAAAATCTACACATAATCCCACTCCACCCACCGCTCGGAGACATGAGATATTAAGTCTTGTTCTCAGTAATTAAACTAGCTATATTGGCCTAAAAAACTGAAAGCCTCTTGTAAAAACTTACCACGTTGGACAACTGAAAATTGTTTATAGGTTATCGTTAGTCTATCTTCCGTTTTCGATCAATTTATTACAACTTGACTACATAAATATTACGCATTCAGAATCAATATTAAAAAAATACCAAGTCTTTGTCTGCTAACAAATATCTTAAAACAACCACAGATCCGTTTATCTCTCGAATTAAAATGACGAAATACTATATTGACTATATTAGAAACAAACATTTGCTATGCAACTGGACTGAGCTAAATAAATATTTGGTCGGTGCGGCACGTTTCATTAACATTAATAGAAAAACATTTGTTTGCATGTCACAGGTTAATTAAAAACAAACAGAATGTGAGTATTACCCGCCTACCTGAAAACTGTGTGTTGCCAAAATGTTATGTTTTTTGTTGTAAATATCTATATCTACAGTTCCAATGATGTAGGTATTGAATTATACATACAAGATAAAACTTATGCAACACAATGCTCAAGATTATTTGAACATTAATGTTGGAATTAAAAACCGTGTAAATTTGCATAAAGCCATTGTATGGAAAAGATGCATATTAATGTTAGATTACTTTAAACTTATGTAGTAGGAATATTTATTTTTAAATTTTACATGATCTAATACATTATTTTATGAACATAATTCTATTTTCCTCGATATGAATATTTAAGAAATAGCTAAAAAAATATGAAAGAAGCTCCGAAGAGGTATTAAAGCAATATCAAAGGTAAATAGGTTAATTAATTTGAGACATTCAGTAGGCTCGATTAAGTCAATACATATTTTCTGGAGTTTACTACAAAAGATGATGACAGTATATGCTAATGAAATGGCGTTCAACTCACAGGTTAATAATTGTTCTAAATATTTTCTTAGTAGTAGTGTGTGGTAAATAGTTTCCTTGTCATATATAAATCTGCAAAATATTCGAAATTTTAAGTTATATACCATCATTTAATAATAACTTACAGAGCAGAAATCTGTTTTTACCGCAATTACAGTAAATACATTTTAAACGACTCAAAGTACTGTCCGTAGACTTTGGCAATAGTGCTTCCTTATACTGCCTCCGTAGCCTAGTGGTATGGGGGTGTGCTTTAGAAACCGGAGGTCGTGGGTTCGAATCCTGCGGGTGCTCAACAAATTTTCATTGTTGTTTTTTAGTTGGTTAGGGCAAGTTGGGCCGATCACCCAATTGTCTGAAAAGTAAGATGATCCATGCGTCGGATGGGCTTGTAAAAACTCGGTCCACCCACCAACCATTGATTGAATTGAACACATTGAACCACAACGCATTGATCCAGCGTGGTGGGATACGGTCCTAAACCCCCAAATGGATTGGGGTGTATAAGGGGAGGCCTATGTCCAGCTGTGGACTATCACAGGTTGATAATGATAATGATGATACAGATAAAATCGATACTAATAAACTAATAAAGATTTGTAGACAATAACATATCACTATCCAGTGTATCAGTAAGCAAATCTAGTAATATAGATACTAGACCACGGACAAACACTAAATAAATACATATTATGCAAACAAATGCATCCACTAGATTGAACCCAGTCTCTCCGATTCATTAAAGTCACGTATTTTCACCTGTATACAAAAAAAGTCATCAAAGATCTCGTACTGGCCTTTATTACGGCTGAAGATATGGTCAAAGTATTATGTGATGTTGAATTTCATCATTGTTGAACATAAAACGATAAAATTTGTGTCTAAATACTTGAAACGACCCATAAGAGTTTATTTTTTTAAATAATTTTGTACTTTCCAAACTGAACTAGGGCCTAAAATGGGAATGAAAGTGTATGTGAAAGTTCGTCATCGTCGAAGCTAAAGCCATAAAACTTTGTATCTAATGATAGACACATACGATGAAAACAACTCATAATTAATCTTTTAGTTTTCGCGAATACTACGCATTATTGAATAGAATAACGTTTTTTACAGATTATATCGCGTTTATTTTACATTATTAAATTTTCCACGTTTCGAACACTTTCCAGGAGACTGAGATGTCATGCGTCTTGTTGCCAGTGCTGAAGCGGGATTTCTAGGTCATAATTGCAATAAAATATTTTTAGTCCTTACCCGGACCTATGCAAAATGAACTTATTTTATCATTACAGCCAGCATTATTTTATGTTTAGGTTTTAATTTTAATTTATTAATTATGGGATTCGACGCAGGTGCTATAACCCTGATTGGGTTATACCACCTGTGTTTTCTGTTGAACTTTGGATGTTTTCTAGCGAGGATTTGTGGTCGATCAAATGTGATGTAATGGTTTGGGTGATTTAAAGTGGAGTGGTCACACACTGCCGACTTGTTCTTTTCGAATCTGGGTCTTTTATGTTTTATATCAGGTAATTGGTACTTCACGCGAGTTCTTTTTAGTCACTTTGTTTATCTAATATGAGAGTGTTATTTAAAAAACAGCTATATTTTTTTACTGCTACCGTAGCGTAGTGGTAAAGGCGTGTGCTTTAGCAAATTTTAGCAAATCTTAGTTGGTTAGGACAATTTGAGCTGATTACCTAATTGTCTAGTAAGATGATCCATGCGTCGGATGGCCAAAATATGTAATTTGTATACCGAGTTTGTCCATAAACGTGTACAACGGGTACAATGAATGCATCTTTCATGAGGGAGGGCTACTAGTATCATCACAATTACCGCGTTTTTTAACGTACACCGTTACTGTTTGGTTCGTGTACAAAAAATATATGGTCAAAAAGGGTTTTAGAAACGGGAAAAATATTTAAATTTAAATAAGATAGGCCCCTATTAAATAAAATGACTTTACGGATTGTATCGCGTTTATTTTATATATTTAAATTCCCGACATTTCATTAAACATAAAAGACCCAACAAGTCGGCAGTGTGTGACCATATTTTAAATCACCCAAACCATTACATTAGATTTGATCGTCTACAAATCCTCACTAAAGAACACCGATTCCTACCAAGGATGATCCGTGAGGCTATTGAGGTAAGAAAACATCCAAATTTCAATAGAGAAGATGGTTGGGTTATGCCACCTGCTTGGGACTCCATAATTAATAAATTAAAATTTAAACCCAAGCACAATACCACGACTGGCTGTAATGATAAAATCAGTTCATTTTGCATAGGTCGGAATACAAACTAAAAATAATTAATTACAATTAAGACCTGGAAACCCCGCTTCAGCACTGGCAACAAGACGCATCTACATCTCAGTCTACCCCGTGACCACGGCCGCTGGAAAGTGTTCGAAACGTCGCGAATTTAAATATGTAAAATAAACGCGATAAAATCCGTAAATCCGTAATTTAATAATGTATAGTATTCGCGTAAACATTTAAATAATTAAGACAGGCCCGGTTTTGATTGGAATGGCGCCTATTTCTGCCATAAAGCAGAAGTGTATACCATACACGTCCCACTTTTCGTGAACAAACTGAACATTCAGTTTGCCTTATGGATTAATTTAGTAAAAAAAGCTGTAATAAGAGAAATTGTAATATATACGCAAAAACGTTACGCTGAAAAGGTAATAAATAACTAAGCATATTTGGTGATAAATAACTAATGAAGTTAATGGTTGACCTTTGTTAAAGTTGCGCCATTGTCTAAAAGGTTACACTTAATGGACCATAAAATGAAAATCAATGTCATTTTGTTTTAATTTAATTTAAATATTTTTGTCGTTGCTTCGTTTTGCTGCCGTTTTAAATTTTTGTCGCGAAAATCAATTTAATATTTTCTTTTGTTTATGTATTAGATCTAACTGGGGAAACAGGGCCATATACATCAGTTCTGAAAAACTATAACTATGTTTTATTAGGGTAGTACTATTTCATTGGGTTTTAACTTAATATATAAACTTTATGTTACTTAGTAATGTGACTTCTGATTTTTTTTTGTTTTGATCTTTAAATCCATAAGATAAAATCAAATTGAACTATATCAAATTCATTAAATAAGTTTTGATTGAATTTGGATTAATAAAAGTCAAATAATCTAATATTCTAAATATTTTTTTAATAAAATGGGGACTGTAACGTCGGGAATATGTGCCAATTCTTCCAATCACCGAATTGTCTATACGCTGCACATAAAATGGAAGTCCGGACCGAATTTTCGCCTGCCTTATCACACGGATATTTTCTGGAGAACAATTTTCTGTTCTCCTTGTATCATAATTGTTTTAGAGTAATATGAATTCGAGTAAAATGCGGTAACATGAGTATATGAAGCTCACTAACTGCATTGCTCCATCCAATGCAGTTTTTTCCCTTGCTTAAATGGTAAAAAAAATTATATTTTGAGATACCGCTTTTCTTATAGATAAAACTTGGGTAACTAGTACCTATTTGGTTTTGGTTTATTTCTTACACTGCCATTATGAGCATGTATCATAGTTACTTTTCAGGGAGTTAGTGAGCTTTCATATACTCATGTTACCGCATTTTACTCCGAATTCATATTACTCTAAAACAATTATGATACAAGGAGAACAGAAAATTGTTCTCCAGAAAATATCCGTGTGATAAGGCAGGCGAAAATTCGGTCCGGATTTCCATTTTATGTGCAGCGTATAGACAATTCGGTGATTGGAAGAATTGGCACATATTCCCGACGTTACAGTCCCCATTTTATTAAAAAAATATTTAGAATATTAGATTATTTGACTTTCATTAATCCAAGTTCAATCAAAACTTGTTTAATGAATTTGATGTAGTTCAATTTGATTTTATCTTATGGTTTAAAGATCAAAACAAAAAATCAAAGTCACATTACTAAGTAACATAAAGTTTATATATTAAGTTAAAACCAATGAAATAGTACTACCTAATAAAAAATAGTTATAGTTTTCAGAACTGATGTATATGCCTGTTTCCTAGATCTAATACATAAACAAAAGAAAATATTAAATTGATTTTCGCGACAAAAATTTAAAACGGCAGCAAAACTAGAAAAAACTGCATTGGATGGAGCAATGCAGTTTTACCCTTTCTATGCAAATATCAGAAAAAACGCGCTCCGTAAGAAACTCTTGAGAAAGTGTTAATCATTGTACTCCAATCAGCTCATCCAGATATAGCCGACCCTTCAAAAACTTGTGAAAAAGGTTGTAAAAATAAATATGAGTAGAGTGTATTAAGGATGAGAGTTCTGTTGAAATATTTTTAAAGTAACCTTACTTGATAGATAACCATTGTTGAGTATCATTTCAATTGTATGCAAGTTCGAATGTGCCAGTATTCTTTAAACATACTGTTGTTATAGATTTTTCTGATGCCATTGAAGCGTTATATTTTATTAATTAGAATTCATCAAATGAGGATGGTAAAAATCTCCATGTTTATTTTTGTTATAACGTGAAACTTTTGATTCACTGATTCTGCACCTATACCTGTATCTTTGTGTTTGTCATAAGTGAACATAGCTTTTAGATCTGAAGCTGCCTTATCAAGCGAGCAGCATGGAGACATTTCTGAACGTAGATTAGGCTCTTGTCGCTTACCCTTCTTATAGTATAAAAAGTATATTTGCTTTAAATAAACAGCATATTAAAAATTTTAGTGTTTCTAATAGTTTAAATGTGTTTAAACTTACAATCAGTATCATAATGCAGCGGCTGATAACATTTTATATAAATTTCCGAGGTTTATTTCATATTATTATTATTTTTATTTTCACGATTTAGTAATTTTTAATTGTATTAATTCAAGAATAATATAACAAAACAAATAAGCTTTTGGCTATTTGAAAGCAATTAGAACTATAGCAATGTCATGTCCCCATAGTTGGCATTCTCATTAATGTGTTGTCACTAAGAAACTAGTCCCAGCTTGCGTTATTGTACATAATAGATTAAATGTTGATCAAAGTTGAATAAATTAAAATCTTTGTGTCTTTTGAGTAATTATATTCATATTTTAAAGAGAGCCATACGGCTCTCATATTTTTATTATTAAAATATGAATGTAATAAAAATAGTAATATTTGGAATGTAGATATAAAAATATTGTGATACCTATTTTTATATCTACATTCCAAAAAAGGAGATATATATTCACATCTAAGCCTGTTTTATTGGGCATATATTCATAAAAATTACAATAACGCAATGAGTCGCTGGATAACCTAATTAAATAAACAATGAAATACATTGTTATTTGTCTGTCACGTGACTACGAGAGCTGCGAAAAGCAATGAATCTGATCAATCTGAATAAATAAGTAATTTTATTCGTAATATACAAGAATGTGTAAGTTACATAAATGAATACCCATTTGGAGCCGGGAGCCATTAAAAAAGGTCATCGCCACGTTTTCACATTTGAATAAAATCTTCCTTTTGGTGTTATCACAACGTATCGTTCGTGAAAAACGGAGTTTTGCTTTTCTCGGTGGTTTATTATTACGTATATATTTTTTATTAATTAAACTTTGCATACCGGAATCATTTATGACTTCTATAGTTTCAAATTGAATATCAGGTTATATTTAAAACGCAACCTTAGTATCGATATCATGTTTCATTAATCTGTCCGTGCTAATGTTTTCACAAATTCCAAAATAGAACGAAATGCGGGTAGTCAGTTCAGTTTAAAAATACAATATTAAAAATGTGAAAAATACAATATTATGAATACGGTGGACGGGGATGAAGGTGCATACTGCCCCGTCCTCTGCAGTCGAAGAGGAGTCGCGGGGGAAGATGAGTATCTACTCTCCTTATCTTTCGTTGCTCGGTGGAACCGTACCGCTGAAGCGGCGTAGAGGGGCTGTGGGAGGAGGGGACATTCGAAATAGAATCGTCGATTTTTCTGCCTTCTGCGGCTGAAACGAAGCGGCCGAGATTATCATCAAAGCCACCACTGGTGCTGGGAGTTTCGACCATGCGTAGGATAGGATCTCCTGGCCCATGGCCCCTGCCCCTCACTCCTATGGCCCCTGAGTAACAGGATCGGGAGAATCTGCTGCCCAGATGTGGGGGCCGAGGCGAAGGGAAAAACTCGTGCAGGAACATTTCTCATAAAAAATAGATGAAAGTTACACGAGATACTCTAATCAGGTTTATAACATTGAGTTAAAAAAAAACTATATTGAGTTAATTAAATTAAAAAGTACAATAGGAAATTCTACAAAAAATCTATAAAAACCGGAACAAGCAGAATTTATAATCGAAAATTTGTAAGTTTTATCGTATGGGATGTATCCATGGTATTTATGTCCGAATATCTAAATTTTTTAAAAAGTAAACTCTCGGTGCACTGTATATTTTTGAGCACCAGTTTCTATTTTTTCCTAGGAACGATTGGAACGTACTCAACATTGTCACATCAGATGGTATTCAGAAATCCTTATGTTTTAAATTTATAACAAGCACACGATTGTTAGCTGGTATTATAGACTCTCGTACATATTTATATTAGAGTAACTCTTAAAAAATTAACTGTACTCTTTAAAAAATATAATAAAATTATACGGGCCTGACAAAGATTTTATTTAAAGTGTATAAAAATTATTTTGTAAATTAAAATTATTATCAAACATTCAATGTTATGTTAGTCGATTTTGTTGTACAAATGTAATTTCATCAAAGCGCAAATAGAAAGCAAGGACCTTTAAACAGGTCATCTGTCCACAGTTTGCGGTTTGGCAAATATACAGGCATCCATTACCGTTAAAGATTTTCTGGTACATGTATGTACTATAGCAATCTTAACTCTCTTATTTGATTAAAGGAATGAAGCGGCTTTTATAGTGCTTTTAACCATAGTAACAGTTATTTCTTTTTATTTATTTATAGGAATTTTTTTTTATAAAAATCTTAACTTTTCAAAACACATAAAATATTTGTACATTGGGGATGTACAAGTCTTTTTATTCCTATATGATCCCGAGGTATGACTGTGTCCCTGTACATGAATTACTGTAACACTCGCGATCGTTATCACAACTAGCACAATGTCCATCCAACTTAATGCCGCACACGGTCCACGACCTGCTAGACAAATAAATGTTTGTGATTCAACTGTAAAGGTGACGGGTTATGATCGACCCGGGTTGCAAGAAATGATCGACAGACCCTATACCGAGATTAACTTGCAGAAAATTTCATTTGCATTAAGTTCGCCTTTCGCAAGCGCTTAATATAACTCATAACTAGAGGTACTAATAATGGAATATATTTTAACACAACTACACATATTGAGAATCAATGTAGTCGTTGTAATATATATGCTATAATTTTATAAATGATAGTTTCATTTTTGTCCTAAGAGAAATGAAGGCGTATTTCTGAGATTGCATAAGCCGCATATTTCAATATAATTAGTTTAAAGGTGGTTTTTCGGAACCGCCGCTCGTTTTTAATGGCACGTATTTGATAGCAACATAAATTTAATTATCACAACACCAAAATGAAAAAAAAAATATTTCAGAATTTCAAACTTAAGTATCGATTTAATATTTATTCGGCGACGAACAAAAAGTTTGTAGAATTACTTGCTCGTTTTATATAATAAAATTAAATTTCTGTATGGATTTTTTCACTTTTACAACATTCTCAACTTTTAAGATCGTTTCCTTTTACTTTTTTAATTAGCAGTAGACTAGGTACCATTAATGCTTGGCAACTTATAAAAATTGTTTAACAAATAAAATGAATGAAAACGGTAAAAAGGTTTTTTTGAAACAAATTTCCAAATAAAATTAAATAAAAATCAAAATCGTTATCAATAATTTTCTGTATATACAATACTAATAAAATGATATTATATAACGAAATGATATAACAATGAATAGTAAAAGATATTTTATAATAAGTTACGGGAAATGAATTCAACTTCAGTTTACATTATAAACTAAAAATAGCTTATGTTTACCTTCAAAACCCACTTGATCCCTTTTGGAAAATTCAAGATATCCGGAGGTGCTGAACAACAAAACGATCAATGTTGTAGTGTCTTCAATCGTATATATTTACTTTTCATTTTATTATATGTTGCGACATTGCAGTTAAGTAGTAAAAAAAGATCATGAAATATAATGAAGACACCGGCTTTAAATAAAATTTGATTAGTTAAAACTTTGACAGGGGATGAATTACTTAAGGTTATTTATTTATTATTATTAAATAAGAAAGATTTTCGATAAGTTCTCATTATTGTATAAATTTGATATCAAAGTTTGATAAACTACATAACTACACTTACTTAAAACTAATCTATGTTTAAATTTGATATTTTAATGGGCGTAGTTGTAGTTAAAAACACATGCTAATAACCTCAATAATTGAACGAATTGTTGACTCGGTATTATTTACAGGAAAGGCAATAATAAAGTGGTACTATCGATTTAATATCGTCAAACGGAATGTTTTGAACTAGATCGACACGAATGACGTCAAAAACAAAAATGTTATGTTAATACATTTAAAGGCGATTATTTAGATTATAAAGGAAATGTGGTTTCTTACCGACTACGTCCAAATACGCAATCAGGTTTCATTGGGTCCGGGTTTGAGCTGGCAAATGCCGCCCCTATTCGATTGGCAAACTTCGTGTATTGGGGAACCAGATGGGGGGTTCCTTGGTTCTAACAATCCTGTGGTTTTTCGTGATGACATGTGTGGCTATATATCAATATTGTCTGGGTCTCCACACGAAGCCATGCAACCTATTGAAACGGTAAAACGATTATGTATGTTTACCTATGATTATGTTAACGGACTTCTCACTATGTTTAAAAAAATAACCACCTAATAAATGGAGGATTAAGTAACTTTTCAACTGTGAAATTATTTAGATATATATATATATATAGTTTAACATAAAAACTAGCACAGGCTGATGATGGCTTCCCTTTAATTTGGGGGTTTTAGTGCTGTAATCCACCCGCTGGTACAATGCGGGCATAATCATCTTATTGTTCGAACAGTTGGGTGATCAAAATTCCCTAACCAACGGAAACAACAATGAAAATTTTTTGGTCCCCCAGGATTTGAACCCACGACCTCCGGTTTCTAAAGCTTCTATACCATACGAAAAAACGATTTGGAACATATATTAACGAAATCTAATGCCTAACTATTAGCATTAGAACGTAAAGTGTTCTGATTAGTGGACTGACACTCGACATCAATCAACAAGCAATGTTAACATACGTTTAATACCATTAGATTAACAAAAGTTTCCTAAATTCAAAATTTTTTTTTTCATATAAAAGCCCTTTCCGACGTTAACAATAATAATTAATTTTTACTTAACCCAAAATATCCACATGTAAACCGAAGGAAAGAAATAATTTATGTAAACAATTTAACATATTAAAATTGATGGCATCTTGCAGAGGAGTTTTATTAGTAATTTATCAATCAGTAATTGATTCTGGTGGCGGAAACCTAAGAATCTAACGTTATTTTGGAATCTTAAGTTATCCTGAGGGAAAAATACAAAAAGTTTTGTCTATCAAAATCTAGAAAAAAGGTTAACTTTAAGTATTACAATCTTAAACATTAAGTTTAAATTTCTCCCTATTAATAAATCCCTGTCTCAATAATAAAAAATGGCTTTTGGTTTCAGAGACAAAAAAATATTATTAATAAAATGAAGTAAAATTTATGTTCGTAAAAATCTTTTCTATTTTAATATTTAATTTTAACGTTGGGAAAACCATTGACATTAAAATATTAAAGTTGTAACAATTTGTAGAATTACTGTAAAAGATTCTACCTGAAATACAAGGAAAGTAAAACATTTCACTTAATCTTAATATGTTGTGTTACGGAAACTTTCTTTCTTTTTACGGTTGGAAAAAGGGTCAGGAAATAGTTAATCTTTTCAAGGGTTTACAGAGAATAAGAAAAAGGTAAAATAAATGTGTCATTTCATGAAAAAAAATGCATAAATTTTTTTAAAGATCACTAAGCAGATGGTGTATAATCATTAATTTATTAGGTATATAACGTAGTGCTATTTTTGAAAACTTTTTAAAATTTACACGAACTCAATTCTAAGCGTATTGACCTTGTAGCCTACAAGCAACTGTGTAATCTTAGTAATAATATATATATCATATATACCACAACCACACAGGAGGTTATAAAGACAAAATAAGTATAACCC
Organism: Lamproptera curius; assembly: GCA_029286875.1. Lineage (NCBI taxonomy): Eukaryota > Metazoa > Arthropoda > Insecta > Lepidoptera > Papilionidae > Lamproptera > Lamproptera curius. Next base: position 732,415 of record JAGSMT010000107.1, on the reverse strand, counting down.
AGCCCACTGTACAAACCGTTGGGGACTATGAGAATGCTTTTAACTCCAGCAAATTTGGTCTTTCCTCAAGTCCCTACGTTAAATTCGTTGGCGAATATCAGATGCTAAATGTCTGTTAACGCCACCTGAGCCATAATCTAAAAGTGGGCGAATGGCCCTATCCCCTTCACCATGGTGGAGGGCAAGGGGCTCAATCTCTAAAATTTTCTCCTCCACCCCTGGAAGGAAATTTTCAAGACCTGAGACCCAAACGGACCTGCAAGAAAATGGTGCAAAAAACCCGGCTAAGTCTTCTGCACGCATCAGTCTCCCGGATGAACTACCCAAAACCAAGGTCATATTCCCAACGAAACACGAAGTGGAAGGGTTTCCGGAAGGATCGGCTGGACAGGGCAGCTTTATAAGGTTCGTTAAAATTTTTCGTCCCCTTTCCACAGTGGCTGGGTTGAAAGGTCGTCGATCGGCCGTTAAAACATTGCTGAGACAAACACCCCAGGTTCCGACTGGGTTCACTTTTTAAAGTCCCAGCGATCTTGTCCGGAGTATCTTTGGAAAGGAACCGCATCAGAAATTATGTTTGCGTCAGAGAACCAAGTCCCGATATGTCACCGGATTAGTAAGCTGGAAGTGGCGGTGAGCTGGTCCTGTAAGCCACAAAACTGGGGACCCTTTTTTATCCTCTTTTTACCGTAGGAAATGGCAGCCTGTCTCGGGGGCAATGACGGGATTATCCGCTCGCCCGACTAAAACCACCCGTTGTTCCTTCTTGGGCCGAAATGAGGTCCCACAGGAACTCTTTGGCATCTTTTGCGACCCAACAGCCAGCCGACAAACAGCCCATCTCAGCCCTATGGCGGAAAAGAAATATCTGCCTGTCTCTGGGTGCTTCCGGAACTAACACCCCTTCTCGGTCTTTTTTATGGAACAGACTCCCCGGGTCTGGTACGAGGGGCCATGGAACCCAAGGCCTCAGCCCTGCGGGACAAAACTTTAAGTGGCGGCCTGGGTCTTGGGCCCACCGCTAGCACCTTTAGCCCAGAAGGAGGAGAGACGACAACATGCCGAATAACCCTCCTCCCGGCCCTCTCACCTTATCGGTGGTGCCCGGTCCCGCCGAGTTCCGGAGGGATAGGGGGCCTACAAACTACCGACCTTTCTTCCCCCGCGACTCCTCCTTGGTTGCGAAAGGAAAAGGCGGCACACCTACCTCTGCAACCCATCCTAAAAATTCCTAAGCGCATCAAAAAGCGGGTTTGTTCAGCCCCTTGGAGCAGCCTCCTCCCGAAGCCCCTTGCACCGGCCCGGCCCGGGTTCTTCTTGCTTCCCCCGGGCTGGAGTAGGCCGGGTACTGAAACCACCCTTTCGACCAAATAAGCCTGTTTGGAGGGTGGGACGCTCTTGGCAAGATGGGTAACGATATTCGCAAGGTGGCCGGTGTGAGCCGGGTGGAAATGGCCCGAAGATCGGGAAGTGGTTGCCGGATTAAGGGGAGGCTTATGTCAAAGCAGTGGTTGAACAGGCTGATGGTATGGTGATGACTGTTCCTTATATATAATAAATATAATACCCAACATTTGTATTTTTTAGTCATTCCTAATTAATCTTTTTTGTTTGGTATGTACGAGGAGATATCAGAAGTGAGAATGAAAAAGAATATAATGACTATTTATAAGTTTGTTAAAAATTTATTTTTTTACAAAATCTCCAAGACCACATAGACATCGAGTCAAGCGTTTTCCAAGGCTTCAACCTGTTTAGAAAATAAAAGATTCGTCTTGGTCCTGCAAAAAGGTCTCCACATCATCCTTTACTTGTTGTATAGTCTATGTACATGTTTCTTCTTAAGTATTGTTTTAATTTGCGGACAACATGAAAACAGATGGGCCAGATCTGGTGAATCATTGGAAACCGGCATGACCAAGGCGGCCATCGCTAGCCCCAATTTCCATCGCTTGCCACAAACTATGCGAAGATGCGTTATCAAGATGAAACAGCACGCCCCTTCGAAGTGTCCATCTTTTTTTTATAATCCATGGCATTTCTCAACTTGGAAATGAAAGCTGTAATATTAGTTCCTTGCTCCAGGTATTTGAACAATATCACTTCTGGGTCCTAAAATATTGAGGTCATAACTTTGCCAGCCAATTACACGGTATGAAAATACTTCGGGGTTGGCGACGATGGTTACTTCCATTGCGAAGATTGCTGTTTTGTCACCTGATCAAAAGTATGAACCCATGCTTCGTCCACTGTTGCAAAACGAGTCAAGAAGTTTTTAGAATCTTCTTAAAACTTGTCCAGCATTTTTTTGGAAGGCTAACGTCGATGGACAGCTGTTTGTTTTCCGTGCTCGTGCTTCTTCTTGAAATTGGGAAGCTCACCTTGCGACGATGAAATAAGGCAGAACAGACTCCTCCAATGCTGCCTCCGAACCGCAACGAATCTCTTGTGTCCTTAATTTTAATTTTTATTAACAAAGGTTTTTTAAAAGCCCATTGGTTTTTCCCATTTTCCGAAAACGTTCCCATAAAAATTAACCATCAGAAAAAAAGGAAAAAGAATCGAAGTTTTTTTTAATAACATAACAAATATCTGAACCTTCTAGAATTTTATTTGGTTACTATGGAGTTTATATGTTGTTCTCACTATTTTTTAATCCTTCCTCGTCGTTCTAGAAAAATCATCAATCTCTTTTAGGTAACTTGGAATAATTGTGTGAACTAAAGTAGACTAAGCTGGGCTCGATTGTAACAATAATGCACTTAACATTCATTGCAATTTTGTTTTATTTTTGAAACCGTCTAATTTTTGATAACCAGCAACTTCCTGAATACGAATTCGGTTTTTGGCAAAAGTTTCCCAAAATTCAACAAACGAAACTGCGACCGAAACGATTTTTGCCCGAAAACTCGGCCGAAATCGAAACCGAAACCGAAATTTCTGACGGACAATTCGAATAATAGAAAGCAATCGTTACAATATGGATAGGGAACAAGTAGTGTTACTGAGTGTTCGTCTCGTTATAAAGTTAATTATGTGTTTATGAACTATACGCGCTTTTGTTAGAGTGAGAAAAAATCTACAATAAAACTTGTCACTGAATCACTAAAACCAGAAATTTGTGTTATAGAAATTTTGTGATTATAATAAGTTCGTTTATAAAATTTTACAGATTAGAAATATATTGACATAATTGACAGATGAGCTTTAGCAAGAAGTCGTAAAAGTGCGTCAAAGCAATCCTTGAGGCATTATAGAAAGCTAGTACTTTCAAATTAGGTGACATACAGTAATTTCAAAATCTAAGTCTGAGTCTAATGCCATTATAAAACTGTTTCCGCTGAGGCTTAATTAAGTACCTCCATGAATTTTCTGAGCCGATGGCTTCGATGTAAAAGGTATTGCTTGTTATATAAAAAACAAATTTTATATTATTTAGCTTAAGTTTTAACTTTTTTTATATTATTTTAAAATACAATGTGCATTGTAACGCTGCAGGTATGCTGTATGATGTCAGTCCGCTGATAAAGATTGTTAATGTACTCGTTCATTTAATTTCGAGAACACAAAGGTTTACACAACTTTGACGACACTCCAAGTCTTCAAACGATTAAGAACTGGTTGCTAAGTTCGAGGAGACCGGTTGGACGTTAGATAAGCCACGGTTGGTTTGCCCAAGGATGTCACGTACGGAACAAAACATAGACACAGTGACATAGCCTATTCGCGAAAATCCGACACAGTGAACTCGTAAGCGCGCCAGAGCATTAAACGTATCCAGGACATCGTTACAACGGATTTTGAAGAAAGATTTACATATGCACCTTACAAAATACAGTTGGTTCAAGAATTAAAGGAAATGACGGTATTCAAAGACAAAATTATGCGAATGAAATGTTGAATCGGTTTACTTCCTTCAATAACATAATGTTCTCTGACGAGGCTCATTTCCATCTTAACGGCATGTTAGTAAACAAAATTGTCGGTATTGGAGCCCATCAATCCAAAACTTAAGCATCAGAAGCCCTTACATAGTCCGAAAGTGACTGTTTGGGCGCTATGTAGGCCCATGGTATCCTAGGGCCTTATTCTTTGAGGATGGCAGAGGGCGCGCAGTTACTGTTACGTCGGAGCGATATGTGGCTATAATCGAAGAGTTTTCATACCAGGATTGCAAAATTTTTCAGGCTTTAATGCCAGGACGTGGTTTCAGCAGGATGGGGCCACTTCTCACACCTCTAACACTGCTATGCCCGTTATCCGTCAACTTTTCCTGGCAAAGTGATCTCTAGGAGAGGGACATTTCCTGGCCTCCACGTAGTCCAGATCTGACCCGACGAATTTTTTTTGGGGCTACCTTAAGGCTAAAGTATACGACACAAACCCGCGGTCAATTGAGGCCTTAAAAGAAAACATCCGCAGACAAATGACAAGCATTTCAGCAGTGACGTGCCGCGCAGTCATTGACAATTTTAGACGTCGTTTGCAAGAGTGCCGTGATCGCAATGGATTACATTTAGAAGATGTAATTTTCAAAAATAATTCCTGTTTTTAAGCTTTTTGTAAATAAAAATTTTATTCATAATGTAATTAGTTTTATTTTAATATTTTTTTCATATCAAAGGACCTATGGTCCACCTGTATAATCAGTGGTGTCCTAAAATAAATACAGATGTCACGCAGTTAATTAACTCATTTTAAACGACTTATATTATTAGTTTGAATTTTGTTATTTTTCTTAAGTAAGCATAATTTTAGTGTTAAACATTAATTCCATAATTGGGTCAGGTATAGTTAAATATCTAGCTGCTATTTATATTTATCACTGGCACTTTACCGAGAGTGCAGTGTTTAGTTTTATTTTTGAAATCAAATAATAGTATTACTTTATTTTTCTCTCTATAATAAATTGTATAACTTTTTGTAACAAAACAATAAGTAAAATAAAATTTTACCACGGTCACGTGAGCCATTTCAATGTTTTTTAGTATAAGAGACGTTCAGTTATTCTCATCATTTTTACTTTTTGGAATTTTCTTTGAGATTTATAAAAATAGAATATCAAATGAAACATTTTTTAGTGATAGCAAGTATTCGATGCTACGAGTTTGGAACGTCACGCATACTCGACTGTGACCGAGCGAAGACAGCCGCAGTAGAGCGAGTACTTGCTGATGTATAAGCTATAAGAAGATATAGACCATTTGGTTTTAAATTATCAACGATAATTTTAAAACCAAAAAAATAATGGTTAAATGAAACCTGTTAGAAAAAGGGGTGGAATATTATAAAAATGAAAGGAAAAATAATTTACGTGCGATCTGATGTCGGAATGGGATGGGTGTGAGTTTTAAGGTAAAACGCTTTTCTCGTTTTTCAGCAAAACTAAAGTCCTATCGAAAAAGTCAAATGGTGTACACTTTGTGTTTACCCTTTTTACATACCTCGAATTTATGGTTTTTTATTTTTATCTTTTACGAAAATTATTTTTTAACAAAATTTGGTGCAAAACCTTTTATGTCCAAATACGCTGTAATTTATTTGATCAAAATATTAATTTTGTTTTACAAATTTTGAATTAATATCGAAATAGCACCCATATTTTCAATTGAAAATTCACCCTTCAAAATATTGGCTTTTTAAAAAGTTGGTATGTTTTAGTTTTTTCACTTTTTATTATTTTAAAGGTCTATATCTATAGTCTAGCTAAAGCCTGAGGTTAACCATAATAAATACAATGTAACACTGACTAAGAAAACAATACAGGATTACGTGCTACAGCTATTTATCTTTTAGAGGTAGGTTCCTTTTACAAGGGACCGTCAGAGCTATATCTCCACGGCCCTATTTCTGTCGAAAATCAGTAGTGTGTAAACACTGCTTCTCTTTCGGGTTTAAGGCACCGTTGCCAGCTTCAAGCTAATTACTGGGTATACAAGAATTAACATCCTCATGTTTAGAGCATGTGAGTGGATTGGTGGCATCTTACGCTGCATTTCTTATGGAGCAGGGCAGGTATACTTGCTACAAGGTGAACGTCCTGTTCATCTCATCGCTTTAACCAATAAAAACAAGAAAAAACTTTGATACCGGTGACTTCTTTATACTGACAAACAAACCGAAAATCGATAACCTTAAGAAAAGCAGATTAAACATGATGGCATTACGTAATCGCACCTCGAATCATTCCACGCAAGTTCTAATTAAAGCACAAAGATTCGAACTTAGAACTTATAAGTCATATTAGTTATATACTGTATGTGGTCCACATTTGATTTTCTTCTCTCTTGGACCTCGTGTAGAGCACACGTGTTTACGTGAAAGTTTGAAAAGTTCATTTAATTGATCTCGAATAATAGGAGTGCTAACAGTTAGTACTAGAGCAGTACCAGGCGCATCGCAACAAGCAATCTTAAGTTCTGCTGCCGTCCCAGCGGCTCGCCTGTCAATCATCGCTAAGGTCCGCCCCTCAAGTGTTTTATACTTTGCTTCGCTCCTAGTAACTTCGTACCACAAGCAAGCTAGCTAACCTATTTGGAAGCATCGTAAGCGTGTTGTTCTACCGGCGATACATATAAAAATACTGTCAAACGTACCCCACTAAGAAGTCCATACTTCTAATTATGAGTCGGACTCGAGCGCAAAACATAGACTGAAAATGTCACAAGTAGAAATAAGTGTAAACGTGAACATGTTGAATACAACGAAGAATTTAAAGCGTTTTAATCGGAAATCTCATCTTTATGCAATACAAAATTTTCTACGTTACAAGCGGTTATAAATAAGATTAAAGAACAAAACGAGGATATTGGAAAATCCCCAGAAGTTATATTTGAAAAGTATGACGACATGATTGTTAAAATACAAAGTCTGGAAGTGGAAAGAAGAAAAATCTTCAATATATACAATATTTGCGACAGTCATCGATAATCGTCATAGAATTTTCGATACAACACAATAAAAACAAAGGAGTATCTATGCTTGATTGATAGAGATTTGAATCTGTAATACTATATTGTAAAACTACGTTGTTAATGTGTCAAAAGTTTAATAAACAAAGGAAAGACAATAAATTTAACTCGACTCATCTTTACTTTTTAAGCACTCCGATACCAATTTATATAACGAAAAGTTTAACGCAAAAAAACTAAAAAAAATATCCTACCTAGCCCGAGACTTCGCTAGAAATAACAACTTTCAAATTGTTGGTCGGTCAGAATCAACATTTATTTAAGAAAATCTGATTCGGTTATTAATCAGTTATACATGGAATTTCATCCTACTTTTATGATATTTTTACTTATTATGCTTGTTCCGATACCTAGCTTTTATAGTACGATTTTTTTCGTTTTGCTTAATTTAAGAATATGTATCCAAACACATCTCTTACATTGTGGTTATACTTGTTTTAATTTTATTTTAAATAAAATTGTATTGTCTGCACTTTTATTGTTATGGATGATACATTTTTTTATATTTAAAATTCAATAATACAAAAGATATTAGTAACGAACTAGATACTGTTATGTTGAGGATCTAATGTTTTATGTCAAAACATCGAAAGTATATGTCGTAATTTACTTGACTTTATTTCTGTGGTTGTCAGAACTAATATACGTTGAGATGTATTGGCCCTTTCAGAATGTTGGCTTCGTAATACCGATACACTACCTGCTTTAGACTGATGTATCTCTTTTGTTACCACGAATAATTATTCTCAAAACGATGGCGTAGTAGTTTACGTTAGGAATGAATTAAACGTATCATGCGACGAGGTAAATTTTAATAATGGAAATGGACTCCTTCTGCGAAATAATTCTCGCACTATAATATTAGCTATCTATCGCTCTCCAGCCGTTAAAGACACTACAGAATTTATAGGAACATTAGATTCAATTCTTACGAATATTCAGTAAAATAAAAACATTATTATAGTAGGCGATATCAATATTATTATTAGTGAATCACATACGGCACGCAAAAAGATAGTTGTCTAGATCATGTTATCATCAAAACAAAACACCATGCATAAGTAGCGGTAATGCATTCTGCCATAAATGATCATGACACTGTAGTCCTTTTTCTTGAAACACAAAATCTCAGTCGTGTAACTATTTCTAAAATATTCAAAACGGATCACGCAGGAATCGCTACGGCTTTAAAATTTAATAATTTCGATAGTGTGAATTCTGCACAGGACCCAAATATAGCTTAAAATTATTTTTATTAAATCTCTTCAACAAGTGATTAATTTAAATTTAATAGTAATAACTCTGCCTAATCTTAAAAAAATATGTCCTTAGATTACTCCAGGACTTTTGCGATGTATGAGACAGTGGGATAATTTACATAAAAAGGTCAAAAAGTGTCCACAAAACGACGTGCTAAAATTATCTTTCACAAGATATCGTAATTTCTGTAACAATTTATTAAAAAAAATAATAAGGAATACCAACAAGGAGCAAATGAAAAAGCAGGTAATAGCAATAAAAAACTTTGAGAGGTTATAAATAAAGTCACTAACAGAATCAACATTCAAAACATATCTAACCAAATCTCAAGATTCTAGCACTGCGGAGGCTGTTAATGAAGTGAATAAATATTGCAACTTGCAGGTAAGAGAGCAATAGATACGACTCAATTTTACACCTATGTTGTATAAAATTTCGTCGTATCTACCTACAGACAAGTGCGAAATTGAATCAATAATTGATAATCTTAAAAGTGATAGCGCTGTTGGCTGTGATATAATTTGTACTTAATTTATTGAACAATACAAGAAAATATGAATCCCCCCGCTTACCCATCTGCAATCTCGCTCTTGAGAATAGCATATTTCCCTCACACATCACATCACATCATCCTTTCTAACCATTTTCTAACCATTATGGGATTTTGGACCGTATCCCACCACGCTGTTCCAATGCGGGTTGGTTTTGGCGACTTTTTACATCCGACGCATGGATCATCTAACTTTTCAGACAATCGGGTGATCGGCCAAATTGCCCTAGCCAACTACGAAACAACAATGAAAATTTATTGATTCCCGCAGGATTAGAATCCGACTTCCGGTTTCTAAAGCGCAGGCCCATACCACTAGGCTACGGTGGTAGTTAGGCTTCTATATTTCCCACTATTTTCAAAAATTCTATAATTCATCCTATCTACAAGGGCGGTGCTAAAAGTCGTATATCTGATTGTAGGCCTATTTCAGTATTGCCTTCTCTGTTGAAAATGTACAAAAGATTGTTAACCTACTTAGACAAAAATAATATCATATCACCAAACCAATATGAATTCCGACCTTGGAAATCAACGGCCGGTGCCGTACACGAACTATCTGGCTATGTTGTTTCTAGCCTTGAAAATAAGATGAAGTCTTTAGGGATATTTCTAAACTTGGCTAAGGCTTTAGACACCGTTGTAATTCCTATATTGTTGTAGAAGTTAGAACGGTTAGGTATAAGGCTTCAACTGAAACTATTCAAAGACTATTTAACTGACAGGATTTTGTGTGTAAATATAGGAACATGTATAAGAGATGAGGCAAATATATGCTGCGGTGTTCCCCAGTGTAGCATATTAGGCCCAACCCTATTCAATTTATACATTAACGACCTATGTAATCTTGAACTTAGTAACGGTAAAATAATTTATTTTGCTGACGACACAGCCCTTATATTCTCAGGCAATGCTTGGCATGAACTAAGAGACCAAGTCCAAATTGAACTTAATAAAATTACGAAATGGATTCAAGAAAACTCACTAGCTTTAAATACCGATAAAATCAAATATATCTTATTCTCTAAAAAACACACAACAAAAACATTCAAGGCTCATATTACGGCTAAGTCTTGTTATCGTAAATGTAACTCTTTGAATCAAATCCACCAATTTACGGATTTTTCGTGTTACTTAAATATATTTATTCCCGACGTTTCGGATTCTTTCGGCATCCATGATCACGGGCAGACGAAGTTGGGATGCTGAAAAGAATCTTTTGTTCTCACAGTACGACACATGTTTATCTTATACACATTCATGAAAAACACAAACAGTTAGAATTGAACCTCTTCTGATGGCTGCAGCTGCAGCCGCCATCAGACGAGGGATTTATCCTTCCTTTTACCTCATAATTTAATTTATTCTAATCCGGCTTCATAACCACGTTGTCCGAGCCGGATTACGCACATGGTCCTTTGAACGGCATCCTCGCTTCTGGTCCATAAATAAAATCTACCATATCGCCGTCACTCGAGCTAGTTAGTCCAATCAAATTGGCTGACGAAACTTAAGTGACCACGCGCCCGCGCAACCAATAGCTTTAAATTAGGTTAAAACTAAATACCTATTTCACTTGGCTTGAGCCATTGCTGATATCATTCCACATTATTGTCTTATCTTTATATTTAGATTAGGCGAGCTATTTCCATTTTGGAAACATAAGGTGACTATCGATCGCGTCCTTTTGTTCATGAAATTACTTGGATTAGGTTAAAAAACAAATGCTCGTGATGAATGCATTACATTTAAAATATACTTACAAAGCACTTTATTTAAGAATCTAGAGAGCTTATTTATCTAGATCCATCTAGGACGGATATCAATTAAGAGAAGCCTTATCCAAAAATAGCTATATGAAATGTTAGAGCAATATAAATATTACATTATAACTTTTTCATATCCATTATATGAAAAAGTTATTCAGTAAAAAAATCACAAGCTAACAGGAAATATACTTAAGTTATTGATGCTTTTAAGATTTCAAATGAGGAAACCAATTTCTTAACCATTTTAATTTTCCTTTTGAGGTTATCGGCGACGGGAAATTACGAACAAAGAAACTCATTAATTTGGGTATTTCAAAGATTTTTATACACAACAAGTTTTTAATTTATATTAATTTAAATATTTTTAAGAATGTTAGGGTTTTTGTTTACAAGATCGAAGATTCGATTATTCCATTAAGGTATTAAAAAAATTATAGTTGTGCACTAAAATAGAAAATGCGCAATAAATCGCCCTAATTCTTCTTATTTCCATAATTTTCTTGTAAACATTTATACCAGTACGTTTGTATCGTAGGTAACAAAATTCTTAAATTTTTGTATAACATAACAGTTGGGACAATAAGGGTAATTGAATGCGTTAATGGATAATAAATTCTTATTCTTTAATCCTTAACTTTAATATACTTATGTTAAGGTTAAGTTTGAATTTATAATTTTTATTACCTGTGGTAAATACAAAGAGACAACTTGATAACACCATTATTAAATAACATGCAAATAAATTAGTTATTTTAATTGTTTCAGCTAAAAGAAGTTTCTATCAAATATACCAGGATAAATTTAATGAGTTACTTCAAAGCAAACAATCCCTAAAAAGAAAAATAAAATGATTTTTTTTTAAATTTTACTTCAGAAGCAAGAACTGCAAGATACATACTATTTTGATTTTTCCTTTTTTACGTAAATTACTAAAAAATGTTATCTTATCTTTATTATAGATCGGATCCTGCTCTATATAAAACATTATTATTACATACATCACAATAATATTATGTAGTAATGTCCTCCTAGTGGATTTTGTCTACGATGGCTGATTGATATTTGAGGTCAATCGCTCGCACCGGAAATATTACAGCACACAAGTGTACGTGTAGTAACAGTGCATTCCCTCTGCCTTTAGTCTCATAGTCCGGCTTTTTACACGCCCGACGAATTGATCGTCTTACTTTACAAGCGATGCGGTGATAAACCCGTATAGCCCTAACCAACTAAGGAAAAACAATGAAAAGTTGTTGAAGAGTCCCCGAAGGATTCTTAAGTCTAATCTAATCCATTTCCTAAACTAGGCTACTGACTAAACTGCCAAATTCTATTAATTAATGTCATATAAAACTATACATATATGTCTTATAAATATAATCTAAGAAGATATGAAATTCGTCAAAATGTAATGTAAAGAGACCACAAATATATAATATTCTGCTAACGAAGTTTAATGAGTCAAGTCAAATCTTATCGATCTTTTGGGTACACAAACCATTTAATGAACAGTAAAGTGCAATATGTGCATGTAGTAATATTAAATTTTCAGTTTTACCTATAAGTTTTATCGATTTTTCCAAAGATTGAAGCTATAGTAAATAAAGAGTGCTACGAATGCTGAATATGAATATGTGACAAAGTGGCCAACGGCAAATATTCGGCGCTGAACATTCGACAAAAACACACGTTTCTCAGACGCATGAACATAAATAATATAAGTTTCAATTAAATATAAAATCCATTTGCTAAAGTCTATCTTTTTTCTTCCAGGGGTAGCGATTTTCTGAAGCTGAGACCATATGCGAGGATAACGTAATCATTGGCTACCAACAAATACTGAAAGTCCAGTTTTTATCCATAACAATTTAACACTGACCAATATCATTTACTAATTTGTTTGCTTGTAGTTAGTTTGCATTGCTAGATTGGTAATGTACCCATATAATCGTCAGTAACATTTTCTTCATTCATAATTAGGTGTTTGGTATTCGGTCGAATAACACTATTTGGTGAATACAGAATACCAAAAAAGTGGCCGAATAGGCCGAATACCGAATATTCGTGGCATTCTTTTAAATAAGGGTACAGAGGCAGATGAATCTAGACGGAGCTTACAAACTTTACAAAAAAGTTTTAACATTAATTTTCACGTAATTTTTAAAATATTCATGTATTCATTTGTAAACTAAATTTTAACTTGTTTTTTAAAAAAACATTGGTACACTAGCTTTTTTAAAATTCCTTTCATATTTTGGTAAATTGTAATTAAAATAAGACAACAAGGGGATAATCGTTTCATTCTTTCATTATCACCTTGATGAGCGCTTTAATATCTTCCAGCATTTATTTTCCCTCCTTTAATCGTTATTATCAATTTTCGGAAATCTTAAGATAACGGGTGGCCATTATTTCAATGCATAATTTCAATTAAATGCATTTTTCGGGGTCTCGCATTGAATTTATCACCAAATTGCTTTAATGTGTAATCTATGACCTTAGGTTAAAATAAATTATGTACATAACGGAATGAAAATCATCAAACGTTGGCCCATGGAGTCAGTTACGAAATCAATAAGCAAACGCAAATTAAAAAGAAAAGTGAGAGGCATGTGTGTAACATTTATAATACAATATTATATAGGTTCGATGACGCTTAGGTGATCAATTTAAATTATTAATACAAATTTTGAGCCTACAAACTATTATTTTTACAATTGTAATATTAAGTTAAATACTCAGGAACTTCATTTGCAATTAGATAGAATTTTAATTCTTCTAATTAGTTATCTTTTGACGATTTTATTTTCTATTGCTGTACATTACATACGCTATGACATTATTATTGCCTATTTATTATAATAGAATAATATAACTATTTTTAGATATTAATTAAAAACGCCCGTACAAATTTTAAGTGGTTTAAAATTACTACTTAGAGATTAGGGTACTTCAAAGAAAAAGTAATAGTTATGTGAATGTTTGTTGTGTACATTATTTTATTGAATTAAGAAAAATCAAGTATACTAGACAAAAAGTATCGAAGTTAAATGTAAGGAAGAGGAAACCACCGCTTGAACAACTCAAATCAAAGTAGAATAATTTTAATGTTAGTGGATTCAAGTAAGTTTTTGTGAACAATTTCGGACTTTTCGTTCGGAAACGTTCCCATTTCAGTGGAGTGTGCACTTATCGAAAAAAAAGCTGCCTTTGGTGGTGCACTTTAATAGCTTCTGAAAGCGAATTTTTTTATCTACATATTTATCAGAATATTAAGTAAATTACAAATTGGTTCCGCCACAAAAAAATAGATTAAAGATCCAATGAAACAAGGAAAATACTATTAGGTGCTCCTACGAAAAAACAAAGTGTGAATAGGGTGTAAAAACTTTACAGAGCTACATATTCCTTAGTTTAAAAAACAAGGAAACCTACTCAATGCTTGAAAAAAGCTTTAACCACCAGACTTGTGTCTAGGTGCTCCCCGAACATTTCAATGATGACATATGGGGAGTAAATCGACAGAAAAATCTAGGAGACTACATAATTGTTTAATATTCCTCTAAATTTTATGTGATTTTTATAATAAATGGCCATATAAAACCTTTCTAATACAAATGGAATTAAAAAAAATTGTCAATATATTAAAAAAAAAACGTATAGGACGTATTGAGTGCATCCTTGTTTTGGAAAATCAGTCGAAAAGTGGAACCAAAAGGTTTTTAAACAAAAAAAATTGTCGAAATTAGTCTCCTAGGAGCAGAGCAAAAATGTAAGCCTGTACCTTAAATACATTCAAATGATATATTCAAAATATAGTACCGAAAATATGTAATAATACAAAGGAGTGTACTTAATTTAGGGTCTAAAAATAATAATTTCTAAATTTGTAGGTAAAATAAGAATTAATGTTATAAAAATTTTAAAAGCTTTCAATTTAACAACTTTTCTAAGTTTTACTTTTTCGCGTATTTTTCTGCATATTCAATAAACTGTGTTACATCTCCACAACTACAAACATAAATTATTGATTAAAATAAATAATATATAAAATTTCCTAAAATTTCATAAAAGATTTTTGATATGGTGCCCCTAATACTGCGGTAAATCAGAGTGAAGTTCTATGAGTCTTTCTCCAATTTGACTGTAAAATTTTTTAGACATGATAAAAGTAGCATTGCTAAAGGAATAACTGCGATTAAAATGAAAAGATGATATTATATTAAACTTTAAACGCGAAGGTTTTGAAGTTATACTTTAGTTATATCAAAGAATTTGTGCTATATGTTTTACGTGGTGACAATTTATATACATTTAACAGGTGTATAAATAAATATTTATACATACATGTATATATATACCTCTTGAATTTATTCAACACCTATTTGTATTTTACATTATTACATAGACAATATTACTGTTTACACGCTACTTTGTGGAAAATCGAAGCTTGCTTGCTAAGCTTCTTCTGCGGCTCTTAGTAAAAAGAAGACCTGCCGAGATCAACCATGTCTTAAATATATGGTAATTTAAATGCTGGTACTCTAAATTTAGAAGCAACATAAATTAAAGTAGTACGATTCCAATTACAAAGCTATGAAATATTGTAAAAAAATAATTAAATACAGAAGACCCACGATACCGAAGCTTGATTTAGTACTTTTGATAGTATGGCATAAAAACGGTCACATTTGTTTTCTGATTTCAATAATAAAAAGCAATATGTAATCTTAACATAGATTGATGATAAAAGGACGCCTATTAGTTATTAAAATATTTTGACGAAACGTTTTATTAACCGACGCAATATTTACGTATATTATATTGTAAAAACTAAACTAACTAAACTTATTTAAATTTATGCCTTGATTGTTTGTCAGAAAGAAACATAATACCTAATCTAAACATTATACATGCTATTTATTTTAGAAGCGAATTTTATGTCACAGTGTAGACACAAACGTTTTATTTTGCTCATTTTTGGTTTGTTATCAAAGCCCACAAGTGGAGGATTAATAAGTTTGCTTGAGAAAGTCAATATACCCAATATGTTTACCCATTACAAAAACTCAATAAAAGCTTAATTAATAAATTATCAAATAGAATCGAATCTCTGTTCAAGTAGACGTTTTGGCATAATACGTTACTTATTTTTCATTAAAAGTTGAAGTATAATTTTAGTTTTTATAACTCGTACTGCACTCAAGTCATTGTTTTTCCTGGCGTTTCATTAAACGGGTTCTAATTAGAAGGGTATTCGTTACTTATCTAGGCACCAATACTCCGATGAAGACTTTCGCCTATCTATTAAATAAAAATTATGTTTAGTTAGTTACATATCTTCGTACTATATTAGATAAGCGACGTAACAAATTTAGGATACACTTTTTATTTATTACATTTATTAGTACTTTTTTTAGTAAATAAGCTTAAGATTTCCTTCTACGTAAAACATTGTCCACCTTTTTAGGAAAAGCCACCATTGGCAACACAAACAGATAGCAATAAGCTTTTTTCACAATGCTATCCCGCCATTTTTATCTCTTATGTATAGCGACCGGTGGCCTAACCTTTTAAATTCATCAGAATAATGTCGTAGGGATGTTAAAATTGCGAACGGATCAGCAAATATATTAAACAATAACATATTATTATCTACTGACTTTTATTTACAGGACTAATTCTATTTGTAGCATACATATGTGTCAATATCCTGAGCTATATAATCCTTTGGCAATGTGATATCATTATTACATTGTTATTATAATGTACATCGAAACTGAAACTCTCACTTTATAATTTCAATAAACATGATTGAAGTTAAAAGAAATTGAATTCACGATAAACGACGACTTCTGTTTATTCGGAAAAAAAATAAGTTCATTATAATTGAAATAAACATGTGTTTTTATTTTATTTAAAAATAAAATAAAAGATTTATTTGAAACTCACGTGCATTGACTTTCTTAAATAAGTTTATCCAAATTAATCACTACTATGTTTTGAAAACGACACAAGTTTAAAAGTTGATACGTTGAAATACTTTCATACAAAACGAAGATGTTACTTTAACCTTTGGTTGGATTCGTTTGTTTTTTTCCTTTGTGGTTACCGGGACAGGAGATTCAAAAAAGAATTCTTTATTTGTTTATTTCAAAGATTCCTTCAAAGTTAAGGTCTCGTTATCGGAAATTCATGGGTTGTTACAAAATAATGAGATATTACAGCATCCATTACTTATTTAGTAGACCAAAATTCTCGCTTTTTTATTTATATGCATAACTATATATAGAAACAATTTAAATTTAATTGATATGCCCAGCTAATTAAATTTCTAGCAAAAAGAACCTCACCTACTCCTAAAAATATTGGTGAAATTAAAAGAGACGGGCAGACGAAAAAAAAAAGAAGTCCCATAGGGATCTTTTTATTTGAGATACGAGGCTCAAGGTTTATTTAATTTTTCTAATTTGAGTGAGAAGATTAGAAAGACAAATAAAATTTTAAACTATTTTATTAAACGCTAAAAAATGTTTAAAACTTTACATATAACATACTATTTTAACCGAGATTAAAATCCGTGGTGTATTGAAATATACCGAATATACAATATAAATAAGGTTCTTTATTAGATGATACATGATGATGTTTGTGCCTATTGTTAGACCCAAAATGTTATGGCTTTTGCTTCGACGATGACGAATTTCCATATTCACATTCACCCCATTTGAACCGCAAGTACATCCACGTAAAATTCGAATTCTACAAAATTGTTAAAAAGATGCCATTTATGGCTCGTGTCCAGTGCCTAGACACAAAATGTCATCGTTTTATGTTCAACAGAAACGATTTATCATATAAACTTTCATCCCCTTTTTCAATCCTATCAACCACCTTTATCGCATTAATTAATAGTCTATGTGCTTTTTGACCGACTTCCCAAAAGAAGTATGTACCCATTTCGACCATATATTTTTTTTTTACCGTTACGTCGTGGCGCCGCACCTAGCACTCCGATTTCGTTTATTCTTCTTTTTAATGATATATATTAGCTTCCCATTGGACCCATTTTTTTAAAATAAATGTAATTTTTATTATTTTGGAAAAAAATTTAACAACCCAAAAAAACTCGTAAATTAAAAAAACGTTAAAAACCGCAAAAGATAGACATAAAGTATGTGTTAAATAATAATACTACTTGAATAGGTCAATAGTAAAGTCCGCGCGATGTATTGACTTCCGCATTTTGCAAATTACTTTTTATTTGAAACATTTAAGAAGTGTCAAATATAATTAAATTTCGTTATTGATCTCAACCTGGTGTTATCTATGTATGAATATACACTTACTTAATTATATATAAATACACTGTAGGGTGGACCCTAAAAATCTTTTAATTTTTTTTTCTTAGCCACTACGAAAATATTGGTCAAGATGACAAAAAAAAATTCTGGTAAAGTTTCAGCCCTTAATATCAATTATTAAGAGGTGACTTGTTGTGATTTTTGATTTCCCATTTAAATAACATAAGAATTTTTTTTATTTGGATTTTTGATGCACTCGAGCAAATGAATGTCTAGTAAAAATAAATAAATATTCTTGTAGGAAATTTGACGATCTACAGAAAAGGTCTGAAATGATTTTTCGGTAAGTTTACTCGTTTAAAAGTTATTCGAGGTTAAAGTCCAACCTCAAATAGTTGATGATAACTTTTACAATTTCTTATACTCTATCACAAAATAATGACTCAAAAATATAAAATATCTTAGTTTTCGTAAATCTCATCAAGTTTTTCTTGTATGATTTAGTAGAGAAAATTTTATGTGATTCATCACAATTCAAATAAAAAGCGTTAAATCGACATTTTGTAACAACTTCATTTCATTCATTCATTTATCATCAGCCTGTGATATCCCACCACGCTGGTCCAATGCGGGTTGGTGGGTGGACCGACTTTTTACATGCCCATCCGACGCATGGATCATCTTTCTTTTCAGACAATTGGGTGATCTTTGGGTTTCTATAGCAAACGCCTATACCACTAGGCTACGAAGGCAGTAAATAGCAACCATACTGTAACTCATTAAGCAGTTTCGTCGATTATCGTATTCGACTACGATACTTACTTGAGTATGATGTTATGATAGGACTCAAAATTTTAAATATTTCGATAGCGGAGGTTTATGAATAATTGGCTCCCCCATCCAAAATCCCTCTTTATCCTTTTTTCCCCTTTTCGATCCTCACGTGATTTACAGACAGCCGTTAGCCGATAAAAGATTCCTTCGAGTATCGTTAATTTGTTCCTAAAATTTGAAGACTTCCGTCGCTTTTTCATGGATCCTATTATCAGAACCTAACCAAACTCTTATCAAACCGCCATTGAATTACATTATTTCCAATAAATATATAAAAAAGAATCACCGAAATCGATTGGCGTGACATTGAGCTAATAATTGTCCATTTGTTGAGCACATATAATGTAAATTTCAGACTTATTCAGTTTTTTTATGGATGCCACTGTCAGAACTTAACCAAATTGCTACGGAACCAAACGGGAAGCACCAGCTTTCAAATAACAAACAAAACATCCAAATCGGTTGACACAAACACAAAAAAAATACAGACGAATTGAGAACCTCCTCCTTTTTTTGAAGACGGTTAAAAAAGGAACCTGCCTATCAAATCATGGAAGAATTATAATTATTTGTTCTCGGGGTGACTCAGTGATAAAGTAGCTTTGTAACAGTAGAAGAATTTTAAAATCGGTTAAGAATTAATTCGCATCGTGCAAAATATTTATACATGACTGTGTAGTCACTGCGCTATTAAAAATTAATTCAAGCAAGCAACTAGGACCTAATTCTAGGCAACAGGAAGTTTTCTCCTACCTAATTTGGTTGTTATTTAAGGGAGAAGCGAAGGAGTAATGAGCTAGCTTGAGTAAACTAATATAGTGAGGTTATCTTTGCGGAACAAATACAGTGTAAGCTTTGTTCATTATAGGGCATAAATAAATATACGACTAAATATTTTTTTATGTGTCAATAGCAATAATTAATTGTGTGATAATAAAACATATAATATCTTTAAACTTTGTTCTTAATAAGATCTTTGTTTTAATGCGGTTTTTATAATTAAAGCATTTATAACTGAAAATAATATGGGCTGGTTAGTGACAAAGTTTTATTTTCTTTTAAAAAATACGATAAATTTATCGTCATTTAACTATGCACAGAAAGCAGAATGGCTTACATACATCGTCAAACGAGATAAAAATTTCATAAATGCGTATGAAAATGTTAAACGTTGATGCAACTTGAGAGTACTTTTATCGCATAAAAAAAAGAAACTATTTGAAAGTTTCTTTTTTTTATATAGAACATTCGCTAAATTAACATTTAAACATTTTTATTTTTTTTACAACGCATTACGCGAAGGACCTAGAAAATTAGCGCTAAAATTGATAAACCACTAATTTTCATCCTTTAAGCTTTGTTATGCTAACTTTTTGTCGGTTGTTCTTTTAATGAATTAAAAAATTGTTTCAAATATAATTTTTTGGCGCTTTTCTATTTCACTATAGGATGTGTAGAATGTTGTTTGGTTGTTGAACGTTGTGCTATGTTGTTTAAATTCGATGTAAAAAGTTGATGCTTTGTGAAGGTAAATGATATCGCAAGGGAAATGCCATTTAGCCGGTAATTATAAATAAAGAATAGGCAGGGATTAATCGGCACTCCGACGTTTCACTCCATATTCTCATTTATTGCTAGTACGAGCGAATACATGAAGTAATAGTCGAATTGTTTGATAATATATATTTTTCAAACTTTTGCTCTTACAAGCAGGCAATGGACTGAGTCTTTTCAGCCTCATATTTCGTAATATTCGTCTTAGGTTTTAAATAACAAAATATTATCTTCCCTATATTATTCTTTTGCCACATTTTTTCTTTACATTTAAATTTTAAATAATCCGGCAGTGTTTTTAAGACCTTGTTAGACTTAAAATGTACGTCAAGTTCTGTAATGTTCTCTCAATAAAATTTATGATTCTACTCCGGTATTTACAAAAAATGTAAAAATATAGACGTTTTTTACAAGTCTTTTAACATCGAATTTATTTAGTTTTTATTTTACGTAGATAGTTCACTTACTCCAAACCAAAAGGCAGTTTTTTTTAAAACGCATGCAACTGAATAAGTATCGCTGGACTATTAGTCGGTCACTGCTTTAAAAAATACTGTAGTTAAAAAAAACGCCTTATAGGATTTTATTGTTAAAAAAAATTATATGAACAACATTAAATAGGTACAACGAAATTTTAAGGCAGCGCTTAATTTCCTGGTGAAGCAAATTTATAAATAATTAATTTTTTATTTCTAAAAATCCATTTTACACATGTTTTCTTATTTATTGAAGTCGATCGATAAATTTTTTTTTACGATATAATACTACTGGCAAACTGTTTTTGTATAAAGTTAAAAAAAAATACTACTACCACCGATAAAACATAAAAGAAATTTTTAATTAAATGTACTAAAATATGATATAACAAGGATTACGTTGGCCTATTATAATAACAGTTAAAATGTCAGTTGTCATTGATATTTTTTAATAAGCTGCCGAATTGTAAGTAAGATAAAAAAAATATCAACTTACTTTTTAACGCAGTAGACGCACATTTCGCCTAAATATAATGACTTATTCACTTATTTCAATGTAAATTCCTTATAAAATTTAGGCAAATAATTAGTCTAAGCTTACAAAGCAAGTGACTAATGGATCTCGTTGGGAAAGTAATTTTGAACTTTTAAGCGTTCTTTGAATTGAGCGGAAGCTAATTAATACTATTTATTTACTTAACAAAAAAACGTATCTGTTTTGTCGTAACAGTTTACCTTATGTCTAAATTTAAATTATGTACTTTTCCTCAGTGACATCAATGTATATATATAAACTGTTAATTAGCTGATGCCTTTACATATTCAATATAACCAAGACCTGACGAACTTTGAGATAATATGTAATATTTAATTATTCTGAGGATCGATAATTTGCAATCTATTAATGAATTTGACAGTCATTAGAGCTAAATAAAACAAAATATGTTTTCTTTGTCCACGGGTATAAACAGGGTTATTAGTGATAAGACTTGTTTATATGATATATCAGTTAGACAGTTGTCCTGCATATTTTGCGTACATGTTCGGTCTACGAGCTTAAACTGGTCGATATTTATGTATTTTCGTTATTGAAGTTTGTTATCGTTAGAATCCTAAACAGGATATATAAAAAGTATTAAATGCGATTAGGTGCAAATTGACAATTTAGTTAGTTAAATCAGTACTAAGGAAACGATGGCGTTAGGGTATAATATTTCACTTTGAGTTAAAATTTAATTAAGTTAAATTAACTGTCTTAATTGTTAATATTATTATTTCGGTATTGGCTATTGATTAAATTTCGGTTTCATTTTACTACAATTTATTCTAATTTTTGTGATTATAAAGAAAATCTGATTATAACTGCCTTGAATCGATTTGTATAGAAATTTAACAAAATTCATCTTAGGTTTAGTCCTAAGTAACTAGTGAATAATATTTTAATAAATATTGTATAGTTTATTTAATAGCGTTCATTGCGTCTGTCCTAGCCAATATTCAGAAATAATTTCATAAACACAGAGGACCGAAAAAATAATACGCAACATTAAAAAGTTCCGGAATCAAAAGCTTAACTTCGTAAAGTTTACCATTTAAAATTCACACCAAAAAGGCTCAAAAATATATCTTATTGTGTAAATCCTTAAAGATTTTTATATTATCGTTCTATTTTCTACACTTCGAATATAGCTTTAAAACATAAATCATGTTAATTAAGGAAAGTTAAACCAATGCAGCTTTTAGCAATTATCAAAGGGAACTCTTACGTAGAATAAGTATATTTTTTATATATTTCATAAAAGGCTTTTTATTAGTAATGTTTAAATATCTTTAGTGCGCATTTAACACTATAATGTTTTTTTTATACGGCCCATTGATGTTTTGAGTTATCTTATACCGTTTGAAAAATTTCATATTTAATTTTTCCGCCTTTTTCTTTATAAAAGTGTAAAATATATCTTAATTTTATTAAGTAAAACATTAATATAAAGATATTTTCTAATAAATATAAATGTTTTCAGTAATTTTTTTATCAACTAGCTGTATAAAATACGATAGATTTATAAAAATAACATCTAAGTTATGACTTCATTTATTACTTTAACAAATATAGTTGTTTAATTATTGCATTTTGTACTATACTAGCTAACCCATTGGTTCAAAAAGACTTTTTGCTATAAATTATGTTAATGTTGATTATCTATAGAAGAATTAAAGGTGTAAGATCTTTATATTATTCTAAAATTTAAAGAAATTAAAGAAATTATGAAGTAAAAATTAAAAAAAAATGTTTCAAACAGTACAAGATAATTCAAAACCTCATCGATGTGCAAAATGGAAAATTCATTACAATGTTAAATTCACTCAAAATATATATTTTTCATATTCTCAAAGAAATGTTATTACTGAAATGCCTTTGCAATCAGCAACGTAAATTCGTTTAATGAATATATCAAAATAAAAAAAATAAACACATTCTACGTAGGAGTTCCCTTTCAAATGGTAATTGCTAAAAGCTACATTGGGAAAAGGGCTTTGGTTTAACTTAACTTCCCTTAATTAACATGATTTGTGTTTTAAAGTCATAGAGGATGTATAAAAAACAGTAGGATAACATTATAAAATATATACGTAAAGGATTAACACAATTAATATAAACACATTTATAAAACTAATTCCATACCATTTTAATAAGATTCAACATAGCTTGAATTATTTATATGAATTATTGAATTATACTAGAGATGCATGCTGAATTGAAATTTCAATCAATAACCAATAACGTGAACAGTTGAGGCATTTTGTGATTTACCATCATCAGCCTATGTAAGTCCACTGCTGGATATAGGCCTACCCTTATGCACGCCTTCTCCATTAGGGACTTTTAGGTGGACCGGCATTTTACATGCCCACTTGTCAGACAATTGGGTGATCTAGGAAACCACTTAGAAAAATATTTAAGCCCCCGCAGGATTTGAACCCGTGACCTCCGGTTTTTATAGTACAAGCTCAACCCACCAGGCTACGGAGGCAGTTGTATTTTATCTTAATTAAAATTAAATTACCCTGTCGCGGTCTTTTTCTGAGTTGCGCCTTAACTGATGAAGTAGTCGAAATACACCCATACTATATACCATAAAATCAACCAACTTTAAGCTCAAACTCGTTCTAGGCCTCCAAATAGCCATCACCTAAAATTTGTACCAAAATATGCAAGATATTCGTGTTACTAAAAATATAATGTTAGCACGTCGAATCACTACTAACCCTGTTTTTATTGTAATAATATGCCGTCGTACTTATTATAATATTACATTTCGGTAATATTAATAAATAGTTACGTTGTGAGTCATGATTTAAAGGTGGTAGAATTTTTTTAAACAGGGTTTTATTTGTTTGAAGACAGTGAAATTTTAAGTAAACACGTAAAACTTAAATTGTATAAATTCAATGTAAAAAGATTGTATGTAAATTATTTTGTGAAATTATATGATATCGCCAATTAGCCGGTAACTAGACTGCAAAGCCGGCTATTCAGTGACTAGATGGCGATTAAACGGCACTCTCCGACATTTTATTCCTTATTCTCATTTATATTTATGTTTGAGCGATTACAGAAATCCAAATTAAATGTTTGGTAATATTTTTTATTGAATGAGTCATCCAATTTTTAAAATATGGCCTAAAGCAACCACTTTTCGTTATTAGTAAATAGGATCAAGAACTATGAAATATGTAACATATTTAAAGAAATATGCAATAAGAACGTACAGAAATATTACGAAATGTCTTAATCAGACCTCCTGTGCTAAGGTTGTTGTAATCCTATCATCATTAACACAGATTTCAACAATCAAAGCAATAGCTGATCTCTTTATGAAGTTTTAAAAACGGATTGGTTTAAATGTAATCATTCTTGACCGGACGAGGCAGTGCTGCTTAACTATTAACTAATTTTTTTGAGGTGTTAAATGTCATATAATTTCATATAATTCATAATTAAAATACATATTACGTACAAATAATTGTAAATCATTTTTAAAGCATAGTCATTTTACACAAAAATTATCCAAAGTGAATTAATTACATGGAAGAATAAACCGCTATACACCATGGCCAAAAGTGTTGAGCACCCTTAAAATTTTGAACGTGCGAAGTAAGTGTAAAAGATAACTAAGCCTATTGTTTGAGGATATTTTTGTCGGCATCTAAAAAAAAAAAAACAATTACCCACACAACGTGCGGCAATGAAACACCCGGATGGAATAAAATGTGCAATTTTAAGTTTATTTACTGAACGGTACTTTGTTACTATCGCTCGTTGTGGACACATCCAAGTATCGAGTCGCGTTTCGTATTTTATTCTGTTCGTCCAAACTGTTATCGTTATATTATGCCCAAAAAACAAGAACTTTCGTTGAGCCAACGTGTGTGGATACAGCTTCTGCATGAGCAAGGCAAATCTCCAAGTGGAGATTTCTAAAACAGTTAAATACTTACGTCGATATGTGCGATATGCATTGCTCGATTCACTTACTACCGGATCACACCTGAGTAGGTCCAGAACTGGCTGAAACCGTATCACCACAGATCACTAGGACTGTCTGTTGTTGACAGAGTCACAAAAAAATAGAAAGAAAACTCCTCTAGAACTCACTGCTGACTTGTCTAATAATATTAATCGACAAATATCTGCACGAACAACTCGTTGAAAACTTCAGGAAGCTGGTTTGGTTTGCCAGAAAAAAGCCGTGGCTCTGCAGCAATAACAGCAAAAAGCGATATGAATAGGCTCAAAAACACCAAAATCTCACCGTAGAAGATTGGTCAAATGTTGTGTGATCACACGAATCAAACTTTGAGGTGATTCAGTCAATGAACAATAATATTGACTTTGTATAAATGAATAAGCTATATACTTGATATACTTAAAGAAAAAGTTTCATTTCATTTTCCATGTGATACCTTCCCGGAATTTAAATATTTCCAGGGTGCTTAATACTTATGGGCTTGGCTGTATGTATGTCAAAATCTGAGCATTATCCATTATGCCGTTGAGTGGTTTTCTTAATCTCTCTTCATCCATATAACGAAAAAAAATCGTTTTTTAGAGGATTATCACCATACATCATCAGCCTGTTTTAGTCCACTGCTGGACATAGGCCTCCCCTATACACCCTATCCATTAGGGGTTTGGACTCGTATCCCACCACGCTGGTCCAATGCGGTTGGTGGGTGACTGATTTAACATGCCCATCCGACGCATGGATCATCTTACTTTTCAGACAATTGGGTGATCGGCCCAAATTGCCCTAACCAACTAGGAAACAACAATGAAAAATTGTTGCGTCCCCGCAGGATTCGAACCCACGACCTCCGGTTTCTAAAGCACTATTTATATAGATTGTTACAAGGAGGGTGTAACAGATTAAAGACAATTGGATGTCACGTACCTCTATACCTTTAAATTTTACATTGTATACGTGTGATATCTATTTATTCAGAAAAACAATCCTCGCTTATCCATTAAATACTATAAATTTTAATGGCCTCCGTAGCTTAGTGGTTTGGCTTGCGCTTTAGAAGCCAGACCGGGTGGGTTCGAATTCTGCGGGGACCTAACTTCTTCTCGCTGATGTTTCCTAGTTCGTCGGAGCAATGTGGGCTCATCACCCGATTTCCTTTTAAGTAAGAGGATCCACGAGTCAAATGGTGTGTAAAAAGTTGGTACTGCGCTTTATCTCTTTGTGGTCGTGCCGGTTTTCCATCCCATCGGACTATGAATATAATCAAATAATGACAGTTACTATACTATGCTACAGTATACGTTAACCTAAAAGTATTTTTATTGTTAATGAAAGCAGACGAGCAGTTGGGCCACCTTATGAAAAGTGGCACCAATGTGCTGTCTACATGAGATCTAGGATGGCACATCACGTTAACCCAGTAAATACGCTTGAAGTGATGCCTTCAAACTAGAACACGGTGGTATTTTACACACTACTGCTTTGCGGCAAAAATAGGCACTGTGGATGTCCGCTCCAGACATCCCCCTGTAAAAAGATAACCTGCAAGACTCAGCTCCAGGCGTTGATGGAATTTCCTACTCTTTTATCCAAATCTTCAACTTTTACAAAAAAAAACTCTCCTTAATATTATAAAAGAAATTTTTTCGTCTGGACAAGTTCCAGAGTCATAGAAAACTCAAATAATCATCCCGATTCTTAAACCTGGCAAATACCCTAGTGACTCAACTTCATATCGCCCGATCGCACTATCTTCTGTTATGGCCAAAATCCTAGAACATCTTGTTAAAAATAGATTAGAGTGGATCCTCGAGAACAGAGGTCTTTCAGATGTGGCATGAGCACTATGGATAGTCTTGGTATCCTTTCATCTGACGTATGACTCGCTCGTTCTAACAATGAGCATGTTATTGGGGTCTTCCTTGACATCTCGGCTGCTTATGATAATGTCCTACTTCCAATACTCAGGCAGAAAATGCTTCATCTGAATATCCTGAGAAGTTAATTAAGAGTACCGACACAGGAGGACTCAAAAAACCGATTTACTTAAAATAAATTTATTAATTACAAATTATAAAGTTAACTTATTCTAAATACAAGTGACTACTTTCGAGTGTGAAGAGAAGTGAAGTCCATCCATTCGCGTATGTTCTTATGTTCTGTCGCCGAGCCCCGTGCTGCAGAGTCAGCGTTCTACCTATTGCGATATTCGTCGGTGGAAGGAATGCGATCGCCGTCTTACAGCGTGTCAGCGGATTCCATAGTGCGTTATATGAAAAGGATCGGCGTTCTCCCTATTGCGACATTCGTCGCTAGAATCTTGGAAAGTTGGGCAAATCTCACAATTAAAGGAAGTTTTCCAGCATTCAAAATATTCCAACTAAACCATGGTTTTTAAATACATTTTCCTAAATTATTTATATTTGGAGATCCATTTCGTTTGGGATGTATGCTCCCCAGTATTTTTAGAAACTTCTATTCTCGACCTTCCGACCCAAGCAGCACAAGATCCCTGGAACATTTGTTTTCTCATGAGAATTTCTAAAGTTCCTTATAGACCCCCCCTCTTTCTTCAAGACCTCTAAATTCCTATTTATTAACCTTCTCCGAACCACCTTAAAAAACTTTAAAATTCTTTCGGTCAAAATTTAGGATTTAATACTTGCCTTTTCCCTCCTATTTTCATATATATTTATATTTAGCCGTTTGTACTGTCCCTAACAATCTTAATGTTATTTTTTTTTTTAAAATTATATTTGACAAATTTTTATTTTGTTTTGTGGTATCTCAAACCATCTAAGTCCAAGACTGTTTACCGGGAAAGTTTAGGTTCTGATAATTTTCAATTACAACTTCGTGTTTCACCCAATTGAATTGGAGAATCACCCAATTCTCTTGGTGGAGCCATTTTAACCAAAAGAAGAAGTAAAATTTTTTACTTCCAAAATACCATTTAATCTTTCCTTTTAAATGGGGTAAAAACATGATGGGTTCCATTTTAAAACAATTTTGTGAGTAGTAATTAAAAGATATATGCAAAAATTATATTACAGGCAAAAGATAAAGATTTTAACTTTTGGAAATTAATTTGGAAACGATCAAACTTTAAATATTAATTATGTTCTACGTAATTTTTTAAAATTTTCAACAGGTTGTACCGAATCTATTACCTGAAGACAATGGCAGTAGATCTATGCCGTAGATCTTAAACGTTCCGCAAACTTTTGGCCCCAGTCGGAACTTTTTGACATAACTTTTATCGTTTTTTGCCGAAAGCAAGAGAAATTGATAATATAATAAAAATCCTTCCACTGCCTTTTGAAACGGAAAGGGATTTAACTTTGTTTCATTTTTCGGTTTAATAAGCCAAAATACATTAAAAAATTTTATTTCTTTCACTGGTTCTACTTTTTTTGGTATAAAATTAAATGTTGGGTTTGGGTTTTGTGTTATCAGTTTATATGTATCAGCGTTTTTAACGTACGTTTTTTATCGTACGAAAAAAAACAAGAAAATAAGTGCATTTTCCTTGCAGCTTAACAAATAAAGTTAGTCTTTTGTGTACATTGGTAAAACTGATGGGCAAAAGGGCTTAGTAAAATAGAATAAGGTATGCCCATTCATATATTCACACCAAATAATATTCACAATTTAGGAAATTAAAAGCTATATTGCCTTTATAAAATCATCAATCTGTCAAAATATTTTTCGTTTTATATGACCTAAAAGTTTATGGATATTTGATAAGTCAAGTGTTCTGGTTAATTAAACTTTTATAAATTATCGATGTATCTGAATTTGCTTCATTTCGGTTAATTCCATACCATGTAATTAAATTTATAAAGGTTTGTTTCATTTGTGTACGTAATGTAATAAAGTGAGATACATAGAACAATTTTTTTATTTTTCTTTAATGAAAACTTATACAACTTGCTATTCACCGTTCAGGACTGAATGTATTCCTCTTTTCTTATCCAGTCTGTTGTTCTGTGGAATTCGATACCTCTTAAAATCAGGATGGCTAATAGTTTCATGACTTTTAAAGAAATGGTCAAGAGTTACTGCAAAAAAACTTAATCGTCAATTATGTATGTATATATACAATTATTTGTATATGTTTTTGTATATATATATGTGAATAACTAGTTATATGTTTAAGTATAAATATATATACTCGACAAT
Source organism: Lamproptera curius (assembly GCA_029286875.1). NCBI lineage: Eukaryota > Metazoa > Arthropoda > Insecta > Lepidoptera > Papilionidae > Lamproptera > Lamproptera curius. The sequence goes on along the minus strand of JAGSMT010000107.1, from coordinate 702,989 downwards.
GTATATTTGTGTGTAGGTATATTGTATTTGTATTTCATCAAGTTTTTTTTGAATCTTGGTCATTCCTTTGGTGTTTCCTTCCACATCCCTACGTTAATTCTCTGCCCCCTCAAGGTTGACGAAAAAATATGGGATTAAGTCAACCTATACCTTTTGTGAAGTAGTATAAATAAATATTTTTATGAGTAGTATAAATAAATATTTATTTATGAAACGTAACAAACACACAAGATAAAATAAAAATGTAAATTGTGAATGTCTTTAAATATTTTTATCAGAAAGCTGTACTTGTATTAAATATTCACTAGCATATATATATAAATAGCTTAATAAGTGCAGACTTGTTTAGCTATATATATATATAAATAGCTAAACAAGTCTGCACTTATTATTTGTATATACGACTATACATACAACAATATTTATGTGAAATAAATATTTATTACAAATCTTTCTTTAATAATCTAAATCAATCATAAATGTAATAAAATTAACATATTGTTTTCAAAGTATTTGTGTGCTTAAAAACCTCTAAAGATTTTAGCGATTACCATTCGAAAGGGCATCTCTTGGTATAAAATATTGATATATTTAAAATAATGATATTACTCGTCCGTATGAAAAAGGCCTTTCCGTAATTTCATTTAGAATGTAATATATTAAAAGCAAAAGCACCTTTTTAGGCAACACTTAAGTTTCAAACGACTTACACATTTTTAAATATTTATATATAAATAATGCTTATTTAATTACCTAAAGTATTACTCTCTCTACGAAGTAAATAATTGCCCCTTACTGATGAACGTTATATACAAAATGTGAGATTCCTATACATCAAATATATATTTTAGTATTAGATTCTAATACGTAATACTGCTAACAATATAGCAACATTTTTTTATCAAACTAAACTTAATTGTAAATATTTTTTTTGAATGAAGCGACAAGCAGGACGTTCATCTGGTAGTAACCACTAGTTGCTACGGCCTGCCTAAAGGAAAAGCTACGCATTATCCCACAATTCACCTACCACTCATACAGACATGGGATGTTAAGTTTTTTATCAGTAATTTTTATCATCCCAGTCCCAGTCCCCGCAGGATTCGAGACCACGTTCTCCGCTTTCTAAAGCATACGCCCATACCACTAGGCTACGGAGGCGTTACACTTTACACTTCCTATATTGGCTATAAAAACAGTAAGTCTCTTGTGTAAACTTACCATGTTGGTGAACTGAAAATGGGTCATAGGTTATGGTTAATTCCTAGTCCATCCTTCGTTTTTGACCAACTTATTACAACTTCACTAATATAAATATCACGTATTCAGAGTTAGTATAAAAAATTACAAAATCTTTGTTTGCTAACAAATTTCCTAAAACAATCACAACTCGATTTATCTATTGAATTAAAATTACAAAATACTACATATATTAACTGTATTAGAAACAAACGTTTGGTATGCAACTGGACTGAACTAAATAAATATTTGGTCAGTGCCGTACGTTTCATTAACATTAATACGAACACATTTGTTTGCATGTCACAGGTTAATTAAAAACAAACACAATGTGAGTATTACTCGTCCACCTGGAAACTGTGTGTTGCGAAAATGTTATGTTTTTTTGTTGTAAATATCTATCTATACAGTTCCAGTGATGTAGGTATTAAATTATCCGTACAAGATAAAAGTTATGGAACACAATGCTTAGTATTATTTAAACATTTCTGTTGTGATTACTAATGTCGGAATTAAAAACCGTACAAACATGTTATACCTTTAAAAATTGTATAAGCACCTTATATAAAAAAGATGCATATTAAAATCAGATTAGTTTAAACTTATATATTATGAATTTATATTAGTAAATTTTACATGATATAATACATAGGTAAATTAATCTGTTTTCTTAAATAAAACATCATTTAGGAAGACTTAATTTATTCTATATATATTTTCTGGAAGTAACTACAAAGGATAATGACCGAACATTTTAATGAGACGAGGACGAGAGATTAGGCGCAGGACCAACTTACTTATACCATAGGACGCCTGCATCTTCTTACTTTAGAGGCAATCGGGTGAATGGTTCGCATTGCCCTAACCAACAAGGTATAAAAAATTTAAAAGTAATTAAGTCACCGCAGAATTCTAACCCACGACCTCCGCTGGTTTCTAAAGCACAAGCCAACAGCGCTAGGCTGTGGAAGCGCTCTATATGCATGCAAGGTACCAGTTTTGGTTACTTTTTTACATTTTGGTAACAATTTTGTTTCTATACAAAATACACAATTTCTATAAAATTCGTAATCGAACTTTTACATATTATATACATATTGAATTTGTATTGAATTGATACATTGAATTATCACTGCAAATTTCTAACTATAATGTTTACATTCAATATACGTCGAAATAGTAGTATATTGCTCAACTATAGTTACTAAATGCTATACCAATTCTGATATTATTAATCTACACTAAATATTTTAATGAGAATATCATTTGTAACATCTCCATAACATAGAATATAATTGTATCTTGAAATTGTTCTTCATCATTATAGTAATTGCCTTTACTAGTAGTTGAATACTAAAAAAAAACAATGTTATTGTAAGTTTGGTGTCAAAACAAATAAATTTCGTTACTCCTTACACAATTGATAAAAATTTATGAGCTATAAATTATTAATTAAATTTTAAAACTTAATTAACTTAACAAATTTAAAAGAAATATAGGAAATATTTTACTTATTACCTTATTATTAGTACCTTTACTAATTTTTTACCTTTGACAGTGTAAATAAGAATATGTATTATATCTAACATAAACTTTCTTTCTTTTTTTCTTTCTAAAAGAACACCTACATCGTTTCCATATTTTTTGAGTAGTCGTTTATTTTCGCAACTGTTTAAATTGTGGTGTTGCCAGTTTGGATAAATGCGAATGACAGAGAATACTTTATTTCTTAAAGACGTCGCATTTTGGTTGTTGTAGCAATTTCGAAGCTTTCAATGTAATGATACATTTTTAAATTGTGGGAAAATGTATCAACCCATATTTTTTTTATAATAACAAATAGTTAACAAAATTATGTCTTAAAGTTTTATTAATAAAAACTGGTTTGTGCACAATTACTGTTATTATCATCATCATCGGTCGGTGTATTCATCAACTGCTGGACATAGGCTTCTCCAACAATACACCATTGACTACGGCCATCAAACTCTTACTTAGTTTCCGCCAGCCGCTATACGATCATCGCTGCACCTAGTCTGTGGGCGTCCTACTCTACGTTTTTCGACTCATGGTCTCCACTGAAGCGCTCCTCTTCTCCAAAGACCTTTTACTCCGACGTACATATCGTCACATTTTAAGTATCTAAGTGAAGTCAGCAACAGAAACCTTCGCTCAACGCATAATCTTCTGCTCCAGTGTCCAATTCACCGTTCTGACTTTTTACTCTCGTCATTCCTCGCACAATCAATTAAGATGTGGTTGTTGAGGTATCACCGGAAATCAGGGTAGCCAAATATCGCAAAGTGTTTAAGGGCAAAATTCGTGAACACCTTTTAAGGCAGATACAACAGTAAGAAGCAGAATACATCTGTTATTTATGATGATAGAGTATATTTAGTATGCGTTATAATATTATACTGTTGTTATAAATACATACATACGTATTATATGTATTTACTTTTTTTTATATCATTATATGTATATGTTTTAATATGTATGATATGCAAATATCATAGTATATTACATTACACTAACTATTTATATGACACTAACAATAATAAAGCAACCTAAATACTTCTCTTAATTTCTATTGATTACACCTATTCAACATTCCTCAACCATCCATTTGTTAACTGGGAGAGAATGCCTTTGGCATTAAGTCCGCCATTGTACTATAATTTTGCACATAAAGTGTAAATAAATAAATAAATAAATATAAAATGTGTGTACCGAGTTTGTCCATAAATATGTACAACGGGTACAGTGAATACATCTTTAATGAACGAGAGCTACTAGTATCAACGCAATTACCGTCATTATGCATTTTGCAATTTTATTTGTTTTGACCTTTATATCCTTAAGAACAAATTAAAATGTATTATTTCAAATCAATTTAATAAGTTTTTATTGGACTTGGATTGATAAAAATCAAATGATACAGTCTTCTAATCACTTTTTAATAAAATGGGAACTGTAAATCAGGAATATGTGCTAATTCTTCCGCGATCACCAAACTCTCTATACACTGCACATTAAATGGATGTGCGGACAGAATTTCCGCCTGCCATGTCGTCCGGATATCCGGTACGTGGCGTTCAGACGTCTATCGGTTTTAGCTGCTACTATTACACCGTATTTATCGATTTGCATAATTAATTTAATAGTTTACATGGTGGTCGAAAATTTGGTCTTATTTCAATAAATTAATTGTATGTTTGTTTCGATAGGATTGTAACCCTTTCTTATGATTATTAATTTAAACTTTAAAGATCTGTAATGGAAATGTTTATATTGATACAATAACATAAAACCGATTATTTCTATAAAATAAATAAATTGTGTAAATTCAAACATCGTGTACTACAAATTATTAATAAGACTTTGTACCTAGAATTTTAAAATTTTACACTTTAAAACATGAATAATTCAGGCAAGCGGATGATTATTTCCTAGATTCGAGATAATTTACTTAGATTTAGATATTAAATTATTTTTATTAAGATATTAGATTATTTTATACAAATAAAGTAAAGACAGGTTCGGTAGGTAAATTTATTCCCACTGCCGGGGTCGCTCAAGTAATTGGGCGCATCCGGCGCTAGGACTAAGGTGGCGCTCGAAAATCCGAGGCCCCTTTACTTTACGGGCCTCGGAACGCGCCACCTGCGGACGCCCACATAATCGTTTGCGGCGTCCGCGTCGACGTCAAGCCGACGATGAAATATCTCGGCCTAGTCCTAGACCGCCGATGGAGGTTTGCGCCATTTTGAGCGCCTCGCGCCTAGAGTGGCGAGCAGCGGCAGCTCTCGGCAGACTGCTCCCCAACACCGGAGGACCCAGCGCTCCTGTCGCCGCCTATACGCCGGGTCGTCAAGTCCATGGTCCTATCAGGGGCACCGTGTGGCCGACACCCTCAAAAGAGTACTGCGGTATTGAGGAGAACCCAGAGGGTGTTGGCGATCCGGGCCGTGCGGGCTGACCGGACCATCTCCGGCGAGGCGGCGTGCCTGTGGCTGGCTCCTTGCCCTGGGACCTGGATGCGAAATCCTCGCGTCACTCTTTTCTGGCGCGGGAGGCAGTCTCGGGGCTTCAGGCCAGCCCAGAAGAGATAAGGGGCGCAGAGACGTTGCGCTCCCTTGCAATGCAGGAGTGGGAGCTGCGGCTGGAGCACCCCAGCGCCGGCCGTCAAACAATAGAAGCCATACGCCCCGTTCTTAAGTGGTGGCTGAAAGAGGACATGGCTCCTAACGTTCCGCGCGACGCAGGTTCTCTCGGACACGGCTGTTTCGGAGGTACCTGTGCCGCGTCGTGAAGGAGCCTACAGAAGTGCCACCACTGGCGTATGTGCCGAAGAGACGGCCCAACACGCGCTGGAAGAGTGCCCAGCCTGGGTCGAGCAACGCCGAGAGCTGCGTAGTGTCGTGGGGCACGACCTTTCGCTTCCTGCTGTAGTACGCGGATGCTGAAGAGCGAAAGGTCGTGGGGCGCCGTCCTTGCTTTTGCGAGGACGTGATGGCCCGAAGAAGGCCGCGGAAAGGGACAGGAGGCCGTGAGCGCCCTGGCTATCCGCAGAAGAAGGTCAGGGCGCCGAATGTGGCGTACGCGCGCAACCTTCCCCTGACACTGAGTCCCTGGGCGGCCGGCAGAGAGGTGCCCGCCCAGAAGAAGGGCTCAAGAGGAGCGCCGTGCTGTTTGTTCTGGCACGGCGCCTAAAGCTGACGTTCCGGGTGTCCAACACCCGGAGAAAGAAGCCCGAAGGGCCACGTCGCGCCGGGTCGCCGAGACTGTGATCAGTGCCGCGGCCCCGGCTACAGCGCATGAAAGGAACAACCGTTGGTTTTTAGTGGGTATCACGGCCGCTCCATCTTGGTCGGGGCCCCATATCCCCCTCCCCTCACTTTGGCGGCGGAATCCGTCAGCTGGATTTTCCAACGGCAAAAAAAATAAATAAATAAATAAATAAAAAAAAAAAATAATAAAATAAAAAAAGGTAAATTTTATTCGTGTATATTACTTTTAATCATATTACGTCATGTGGACTATCAATTAAGATCCGCGAAAATTCTCCTGAGTAAAATTTTGTGTTCTTCTTTTATCATAATTTTATCAGAGTTATATGAATTCGGAGTAAAATGAGGTATACATTAATATATCAAAGCTTACTAGCTCCCTGAAAAGTAATTATGACGCATGCTCATAATGGCAATGTAAGAAATAGGTACTAGCATAGGTACTACCTGAATATTATCTATAAGAAAAGCGGTGTCTCTAAATATAATTCGTTTTACCCTTCAAGCAATGAAAAAAATTCCATCGAATGCAGTTTTACCCTTTGAATGTAAACGTCAGAAAAAACGCGCAGCGTAAGAAACTCTTAAGAAAGTGTTAATCATTGTACTCAATTGGCTTATCTGGATGTAGTCGACCCTTCAGAAACTTGAGAAATAGGTTTCTAAAATAAATATAAATAGAATGTATCAAGGAACAGATTTATGAAGACAGTGTGCGTTTTGAAATATTTTCAAGTAACCCTTTTTTGATAGATAACTATTTATAAGCATTATTTTATTTGTATGCAAGTTCGAATGTGCCAGTACTCTTTAAACATACTGCTGTTATAAATTTATCTGATACAATTAAACTTTATTAATAAGAATTCATAAAATGTGGATGGTAAAAACTTCCATGTTTATTTTTGTATTACTGATAACTATTGCATCACTAATTCTGCCCCTAAAATTATTGTATTATATTCCCAGGAATTATTTGTGTTTGTCAGAAGTGAACATAGCTTTTAGGTCTTAAGCTGCTTAATCAAGCAAGCGGCATGGATACATCTCCGAACATAAATTAAGCTCATGTCGTTTACCCTTGTTATAGTATAAAATATAATTGGATAAAAATATTAAAATTTTTAGGGTTTCTAATAGTTTTAAATAAGTTTAAAGTTACAGTCATTGTGTTGATGTAGCTGCTGATTACATTTTATAAAAAAATTCAAAAAGTTTATTTAACATTAATATTATTTTTTATTTATCATAATTAAGTAATTTTATTATTGTATTTTTTTAACAATAACGTACCAAAACTAATAAGCTTTCTCGTTTTCTCCCCATAGTGGCATTCTCAGTTATGGGTCGTCACTAAGAAACTAGTCACAGCTTGCTTGTTATTGTAAAGCTTATATTATATGGTGATCAAATCTTAATGAATTAAAATCTTTGTGTCTTTTCGAGTAACCACATTTTTATTTTAAAGTTAGCCGTATCGCAATAGTTTTTATATTTTCATTCCATAAAAGGAGATATTTACTACTTCAGAGCCTATTTTTAGACCATTTTGATATGATTGATATCTCAAAGCATATAAATTACAATAACTTAATGAGTCGCTTAATAAGCTAATCATATAAACAGTGTTTATACGTTGTTTATTTAATAAATTTTCTGTCTCGTGACTTCGGGAGTTGCAAAGCGTCTGAAACGTTTGGAAACAAAAGTTTAAAGTAAACGTAACGAATCTGATCAATATGAAGCAATAAGTAATTCTATTTGTAATGTATAACTCAGTATTTATTTTAAATCGGGAGCCATTAAAAAGGTCACCGCCACTTTTTCACATTTGAATAAAATCTTATTTTGGTGTTATAACAACGTACCGTATGTGAAAAACTGAGTTTTACTTCTCTCGTGGGTTTATATTATTATTACGTACATACCGGAATAATTTATGCGTTTTATTGTTTCAAATTGAATATCCGGTTATCTTTAAAACGTAACCTTAGTACAGAAATCATGTTACACGAATGTGTCCGTGCACATCATCATTATCATCAGCCTGTGACACTCCACCAGACATACGCCTCCCCTAACAAACCCCTATCAACAGCAATGAAAATTAAAACCCACGACCTCCGGTTTCTAAAGCACACGCCCATACCACAAGGCTACGGAGGCAGTAGACTGTCCGTGCTCATTTGTCTCAAATTCCAACAAAGAACTAAATGCGCGTATTAGTTCAGTTTAAAAATACAATATGTGAAACGTAATTTTGTAAAGGTTTTACTTTCATACAATTGGCGGATCATAAAGAAAAGATCAGCGGACAAAATGGGCCAGCAGCAAAAAATAACTATAATAATAACAGGTTATTCCACGCTTGAATCAAACCCCGGCCTTTGGTTCTTAAAGTTAAAGCTTTCGCCTAACTGACCAAGTGACCGGTTATCACTGCTTGCATTGTAGCCTATTGACGTTGCTTGTTGACTATGAAAAGTTATTCAGTCCCTACGGGATTTGAACTTTTGACTTCCAGGTTGCACTTCCTTGCACTTTACAATCCAGAGTTAGGTTTAAATTCCGTGGGGACTGAATAACTTTTCATATTTGTCTGTTTGTCGTAGCAGTGGGGCTCTATACTAGGCCTGAAGCCTGGTCAACCGCGGGGAAGCTAAGAGAAACCTGATCGGCTGTGATGTAAAGACGGTGGAGGAGGCTGCTCCAAGTGGATTTATTAAGCCAGCTTTGGTTGCGCCTAGAAGGGTGCGGTGGACGGGGTTGAAGGTGCATGCTGCCATACCCTGTCCTCTGCAATCAAGGAGAAGACGCGGGGTAAGATGAGTATTTACTTTCCCTATCATCCGCGACTCGGCGGGACCGCACTGCTGATGCGGCGTAGAGGGGCCATGGATGTAGGGGACATTCGGCATAGAGTCGTTGATCTCTCTTCCGTCTGTGGCCGAAATGAAGCTAGCGGCGGAGGTTATCGTCCAAGCCATCACTCGGAGCTGGGAATTTTGACTTCCGGGCAGGAGGATCTCCTGGCTCCCATGGCCCCTGAGAAACAGGTTCGGAAGAGACAGCTGTCCAGTTGTAGGGGCCGAGACAAAAGGCAAATCTCGCGCAGGTACATTTGTCTTTAAAACGACTAAAGTTACACGAGATACTTTAATCAGATTGCAGGTCGCTATCATAAATTACAGGTGAATTCTTACTAGCTAAAATGGTTTTTATTTTTGTAAACTTCACCGTGTGCCCATCATAGTCCTCGACTAAGAAAGATCGAATAAATTTGTCAAAATACTCTTTTTTGCAAACTTGTACTCTCATTTATTTAATTGTAGATCTTTATTTTAGTCCGAAATCACATATTCGTATTTTAGAGTTTTGGCGTAATCATAATACAGGGTGTCCCAGAAGTCACGCACTTCCTTGTAGGGATCGGAAAGAAAATTATTCTGAGACGAAAAGTCCTTACACTATTTTTAATCAGACGCATAGATAATTAATTATTAATTGATGAAAGTGACCAATCAGGCGGCTACAGAAGAATAAACAGTTGAGGGCTCTGGGCAGGTGTGACTGAATTTTATTTTTATTTGGAAAATTAAGACAATTTTAAATAAAAAATTTAGTAGCGAAGGTCAGTTAGAGGCACCAGTGAAGAGCACTGGGCGGCTGTTACTGAATTTTTATTTTGTTTTATTGATGAAACTAAATACCGATGGACTCAGACGAACGAAGAGTTCCGTCAGTTGATTTATCATGGTTACGCTTTGTTTTGCGATTTCATTTGTTTTCTTCCTTCTCTTGGCTTACTGTTTTTTCGTTGTCAGTCGTTTCTGAATTTTCTGTCAACGAACAACTTTATAATGGTTTATACTTCACTGATTATACCGAGATGCTTATTCTCTATGGCGAGTGTAATCGCAATGCTGTATTGGCTGCACGCGTTTATCGAGAAGATTTCCGAATCGTGACAGCTATCCGGATAAAAACGTCATCCTCCGCGCGATTCATCGTTGTCGCGAATCCGGCAATTTGATGCCCAGCAACGTCGAGGCGGAGTCGGTCGACCTCGTGACGTTCGGAACGTTCGCATTGAAGAGCGCGTTCTCGCTGCTATCCGTGCAGATCCCGAGTAAGAGTACGAGACGGGTTGAACGTGAGTTACATTCCACGCTCCACAGTCAATCGTATTATTCTGCACTGAAAAGATGCACCCTTACCACAAAGAAAAGTGCAAAAGTTAGAGACAGATTATCGCTTGCGAATGGACTTCTGTCAGTTTATTCTTGACTCTAACGATGCGGATCCAAATTTTTGCGGGAATATTGTGGACTGATGAATCACTCTTTACTCGGGAGGGTGTTTCAATCAGCATAATACCGATTGGTATGCAGAAGAAAATCCGCACATGACGAGTGGACCGTAACTTCCAAAAAAATGGAAGATTAATGTTTGGGGTGGAATCATCGGCGACCACGTAATTCTTACGAATTACCCGAAACAATGGACGTAAGTTAAGATTTGAATACACAAGTAAAATCCTTGAGTGTTAGGGATTTGAATTGAATCTTTTTAGAAATTAATTGAGAGCTATTATCATTCATAAACATTGAGCCTGTTTTACGATAGTGATTTTTGTATTTTAATGGAATCATTTGCTTTTCCATAGTTAGTTACGTCGTCCTCGTCGTCCTCGTCGTCCTCGTCGTCCTTAAATATTCCTTAACTCAATTCACCACTTCCATGTACCTAGTTCTAGTTTCCTACAACAAACCATGAATTCTCCTTATTACAGAGCACCAAATACCTAACATTCCTGCGTGACGAACTTCCTCGACTACTTGGTGAAGTAAATGAGCAGCCAACATGGTTTCCAGCATGATGGAGCACCGAGTCACTATGCTGGAACAGTGCGAGATTTCCTCAACGGTTTACCCTCAGTGTTGGTTGGGAAGAAACCGGACCACGAAGGTGGCCCTCGAGATCACCTGACTTGACGCCACTGGACTTCTTTGTGTGGGAAATTTCAAAGAAATGGTCTACTTCGATGAGCCCCAGAACCAAATGGAGACCGTCCTTGAATTCATGCGGCTCAGACAACAGTCACGCCGAAACGCTTGAAACTGTCCGGAAAAATCTTCTCAAGCGATGCCAGCTCTGTCTTCAAGAAAACGGACAACACTTTGAGCATTTACTCGATTGAATGTGGACATATTCCATTTGTTGCCTTAAACTGACCCTTCTACTTATTTTTTTAATAAAAATTTGTCTTATTATTATAAATAAAAATCAAAATTCAGCCATGGCTCCTAAGTGACTCTGCTTGACCCTTCTACTTATTTTTAATCAAAAATTTGTCTAATTATTTTAAATAAAAATCCAAATTCACACGCAGCCAGAGCCTCTAACTGATACTCACTACTCATTTTTAACCAAATCAAAAGGTCCTCAATTTCCCCAAATAAAAATAAAAATTTATTCACATCCCAGAGCCTCTAACTGACCTTCGCTACTAAATTTTTATTTAAAATTGTCTCAATTTTCAAATGAAAATAAAAATTCAGTCACACCCACCCAGAGCCTCAACTTCTTTTATTCTTCTGTAGGCGCTCCTGATTGGTCACTTTCATTAATTAATAATTAATTATCTATGCGTCTGATTGAAAAATGCTAAGACTTTTCGTCTCAGAATAATGTCCTTTTCCGATCCCTACAAGGAAGTGCGTGACTTCTGGGACACCCTGTATATATTTTTTATCTTTTAAAGAGCTTTGATACAGGTCATCTGTACACAGTTTGCGTTATAGCTTTTATTTTATTTATTTTTAGAAAAGTTTTTATTTTCTTTTAGAAAAGAACGATCGTGCAGTACCTTGGCAACGGGCTTAAGTGTTTTTAGGGTATAGGAAAGGAAATTAGTTCATGATGAGAGAAATTTGGGGTAGGATATTGGCCGTGAGAAGAAATTTTGGATGGATTAGAAGTAAGCATTATGCCAAGCCATGTGTCTTCACTATAAAGGTAACAGTAAGTTGCGTGGAGAGGTAAAACATGAAAATAGCATGACTTGACGATACGCAGGAATTTGCGGGTTAAGGAAAAATGAGGCGCTAAGATATTAGTATTAAAGTCTCCCATGATTAGTATACTCGGAACCCAAAGGTTCTAAAACTGAATTGAAAAAAAAAATTAAATATTTTCAATTCAGTTTAAATATTTTACTATACAGTATATCTGGCTTATTATTATAATGATCTGCATTATTTTATATATATAATTAATTTTATTTGTTATATAACTTTAAAACTTCTCAATACGTTTTCTAAACACAGGAATATTTTTTTTTTTGCACAATATTTTTGTGAGATCTATTATCAGAGTCACGAGAAGCTAATTGCCCACAATGACATCAAATTAATGATGAATTTATTAACAGGTATACAAATATATGTAAATATGTTATCCATACATGTTGCCGAGGAGGCAGTAATTCTTGTAGCTTCAAGAAAAAGATTATATGAATTTAACAATGATCTGAATCTAGTACTGGTGGTTGTATTATGTAATAAATTAATGTTAAAATCACCACAGACTACTATGTTTTTATTAGATTCAGATAACATTTGTTCCAATATAATTTCAAAAGATTAATTTAACGAACTGGGAGGTCTGTTGACACATACAACTATGAAGTGCTCAAGCTTTGCACAGGCTATTTCAATAGTCTATATCAGTTCGATTTTTATATTTTAAATTATTTTTTAAAAATTTTATTGAGCCACCGCGTATAGCTTTTTTAGCAACCTGGTAACATTCAAGGTTAAATATAATCTGATTAGCATATAGGCAGTGTTCTGTAATATACTTGATATCTATATTACAATTGTTTAAAAAAAGTTAAACTTCTAGTTGCTTACCGGGTATTCCTTGAATGTTTTGATGTACCAGGCTAATACAATGGTTCTTATTTTTATTTTGTACTTTGATTTTTAAATTTATTGTTTCCTCATTAATACATTGATCATTATAATTTAATATGCTAGAGACAACCTCTGTTGTCTTAAAATTTAATTTAAATTATTTGGAACATATTCCAAAGCTTTACATGTCACATTATTTCTCTGCTCAAAAGAAGCAGAGGACTTTATAATCAAAGACTTGACAATGTTAATAATAAAATAAAATAGCAGCTGTGCTAACTGTTTTTTATAAAAAATTGATAGGTTAAACCTATCAAAAGTCAGGTTACAGTTTCTATAATTGATTATATTATTTATGTCAATTACTTGTATTTTATTTACAATGTCAGAATAGCTTGAGGATATACAACTTTTATTATATAGCCTATTTAACTTACGCCTGTAGTAGTTTTCCTGTGGCAACTCCCTTAAATAAGGAAATGTAAACAGAATAATTTTCTTAATATTAAGACTATATAGTTTTGCATAAGTTCATTTTAAATAGTTGCTGCTTACATCTTCCCGTCTCCCAATGAGAATAATTAGGACAGTGTTGGGGCAATCGATATCAGTTACTACTTTATGCATTATCTGTGTGTAGCTTGCTCGTGCCATGCAGTGGTTTGATACCAATCCCCCACACAGCTATCATTTAGCAACAAACCCATGTTCCTTCCCATTTCATCGCAATAAATTCTGATTACGTCATGAAAAGAGACATGTTTGTCTTATCCAGTCCTATGTTGACCTGAGTTACCTCAGTCTGGGATGTGGGTACAGAATTAATATTTATATTCAGCTGTGCAGTACCAGAAGTTAGACACTCGCGTGTACATGCTTTTGTTAATGAGTCTAAGCGATCATTGTTATGTTTACTTTACTCAAGCAGGTCATTCACAGCTGATATGTGTTCTGTTATTGCTAATTGAGAAGCCTACTTTTTTGTTATTAAATCTAAAGACTTAGTGAAGGATACTATCTCAGTCTGTAGCGACTCAATGTCAGCCTCATAAGTTAGAGGACTTTTTTTGCCTGATTATAACGTAATAAAATTTTGATTTTAATAACTTCTTCTCTACACATTTCTTTTTAAGATTTCTAGTTATTTTGCGTTTACAATTCAATAAATTTGTTTTTCTAATGAACATATTGATTTTCCTTAACTTTTATAACTTGTCTCTACAAGGAACTGCGTGGAATATTCCCGAGTCATCACCAGTGACTTAGGAAGGCATGTCAGGCATTTTCCCAACCAGTTCTGTGTATAGACTTTGGGTCTGAGAGGATTTCATATTTAAACTATTATTTTCCAGAGATTTAATAGATTCATGAGCCTAATTTAGTTTCGTTCTCAACAAAGAGGTGAGACTGAGGGCCTCCTCATACTCATCCCTACACTGATCAAACCCATCGACTATACTTTGCTGAATATCATTACTTTCTTGTAGGTGTACATATTTACTATGTAATTCTGCTAGAATAAAGTCCCTCCGTAGCCTAGTGGTATGGCTGTGTGCTTTAGAAACATTTTCATTATTGTTTCCTAGTTGGTTAGGGCAATTTGGGCCGATCACCCAATTGTCTGAAAAATAAGATGTTCCATGCGTCGAATGGGCATGTAAAAAGTTTTTCCGCCTGGATACGGTCCGAAACCCTCTAATAGGTAGGGGTCTATTAGGGAGGCCTATGTCAAGCAGTGGACAATCACATGCTGATGATGATGAACTTGCTAGTTCCTTTTTTAAATTGCGATTTTTATTGATAATCTGCAAAGTTTCCCTTTTATTATCGTCTCTCTTTCTCAACAATTGTACACACTGATTTTTTGCGCCTTTTAACTCCAGGAGCGCCAAAGGAGTTGTTCCTCTGCCTGGCGCGCCTTGGTGTTACGAGTCGTCATGATGTAGTAATTAATAACAAAATAAACGAAACCGTGAACAATAAAGTGCAATTAAATAGGGAAAGGAGAAAACAAGTTTGTTTTTAATTTGAATACAAAGTCGTTACCTGCGCAATGACAGCTGGACGACACAACAAGTACGTATTATCGTAGAGAACACTACCTACATCACAATTAATATAGTACTTAAGGTAAATAATTCAACTTTACACAAATAAACTAGCAATTAGTACTTAAAAGCTAATATTTTAAGTATATTTTATACAAATAATTGGGAGAGGTTACAGTTGACGTCTTATGCTAAGGGGTGCCCACACAAAAAAAAATTAGGCCTAATTTACCAATGGGTACCTTTAAAATAAATCGAATGCCGTCTTTATCCTCTTGCTCAAGCAAACCAGAGACTATGAGTGCCTTTCGCCGATTCCGAGTTTCCAGATCATAAACTTGCCTGGAACACTCCTTTAATTGCTGGTGAAGATGATCAAGGATGCCAAAAATGCTTTCTCGGTTATTACGCAGTTGTTCGCCTATTTTGCCACATTGTCTTTAGTTGATGTGGCATTGGTGATCTGGCCCTGGAGATCATCAAATCGCTTGGAGTATGTTTTCCTCCAATTTTTGTTGGATGGACATCACTTCCGATAAATTGGGCATTGCGTTAACTTACTTACGTACTTACTGATAATAAGTGTTGTGCAAGTGTTGTGCTGGCAGGTGGTAATGATCTTATGTACAAGCTATGTTACATTAATATTGAGGTAATTTAATAATGAATAAACTATTACCATTAAATTTAGAAAAAGATCTACTGTAAAACAAATAAAATAAAATGAAAATTCTTTGAGCAGTTAACAAAGACGTCTATATTTATTAATCATCTTAACTCTCTCATTTGATGAAAGGAATGAAACGTCCTAGAAGCTTATATATTGATTTTAACCACAGTAGCAGTGCTGTATTTTTATTTATTTTAGTTATATTATTATATCAAAATCTTAAATTTTCAAAATACGTAAAATATTTATACCTTTTATTCCTACATGATTCCGAGGTTAACTCAGAAAATGCCATTTGCATTAAGGGCGCCTTTATAAAACTTCTTTATCTGTGTTTTTTTTTTATTTAAATTGAATAAATGTACATTACATAAGCGCTTTATATCAATGTAAAGAAAAGGCTATTTGAACAAAACTGCGAAGCAATGTAGTCGTTATAATATTATCGAATATTTAGAAGCTGTAATTTTATAAGTGATAGTTTTATTTTTGCCCTAAGAGAAATGCAGACATATTTCTGAAATTGCACAAGCCGGATATTTTAATATAATTAGTTTAAGAGCCGTTGCTCGGAGCTCTGACCGCTCGCTTTTAATGGCACGTATTCGAGAGCAACATAAATTTAATTATCAGAACACCAAAACGAAGGAAAATTTTATTTCAGAATTTCAAAGTTAAATATCGATTTAATACTTACTTCGGCGACGAGCAAAAAGTTTCGTACGAATACTTGCTCTTTTATATAAGAAATAATGAAATTAAATTTCTGCATGGATTTTTTTACTTTTAATTACTTTACAACATTCAAACTCAAAAAGATCGTTCACTTTTACTAGACTAGGTGGCCATTAATACATGGCAACTTATAAAAAATTATTTAACAAATAAAATTAAATAAAGCGGTAGAAAATATAATTTTAAAAATCATAATTGGAGCAAATTTCAAATCACAAAATGTAAATAATACAATCAAAACGTAATCGTAACAATATAATTCTGTATATTCAATTTATAATTAAATTCTACACAGTATCACAAGTACAGACGGCAAAAAGACAAATTTGAATATTGACAACTTAGAAGATACGCTACGTTTGAGGGCTTCAAGTTCACTTACATCGGGTCCTTCGTTAAAATCATTTACCTCGTTATATGGCAGATCTACATATTTACCTGTAATAAGCTGTAATAAAATAATATAAAATAAACAATACTAATAAAATGATATAATATAACGAAATGAACGAACAACGAATAGTAAAAGTATAATTCGTATACATATAAATACATAATAGTAACTGTTGTCCGCGATTTTGTCCGATTATTCACATGTTGATCAAAATAGGAACTCTAGTGTAGCGTATTACTAAAATAAATATTAAACATTCGCTCTAATAAAGATAGTCACTGATAAAAAATATTGAAAACCGCGCCATCTATTGACACACACAACGCAATCCATAAATATCGCCAACTGTCACAATCGTTTTGTAGAAAACATTTTGCATCAAATAACAATAGAAAAATAAATTGTTATAAAACATTATTGCGATTATAAATTAAGATGTAAACTATTCTATCTTTTAAGTTGGATTAAACTGCACATGGTGGGGAACTATATTTTAAAATCAGTTAATTATTTTAGGAGTTCATCCCGGGCAAACCATGTGACTCGAGATTTATATATATTAAGAAGATATACTATCTCATAAACAGCTGCTTATGTATTCTTCCGATTTTGGAGCAGTTCGTCTCCATTCGTGCGATTTTCGTAGAGTCGTACAATACGTCTAATCGCACACAACGCCGTGTCGAATACTGCCGAACTGAATCGACGTTAGACGATGCACGGCCTTCAAGCCACACCTCCTTGCCCGTCGGAGTGGGGAGCGTGAGGTTTTTTCGTTACGGAATTTCTGGATTCGGTCATCGCGGTCAAAGCTCGCGATAGAAGCTATGCAATAGTTTAATACTAAATAATTATTTCTCAAAATAATAACATAATAGTAATAATATACGTTATATAAGAATAACGTAATTAAACAATTTACGTTATTCTCTGTCAACTGTTAACAAACTCTGTCATATCACCAAACTTGGTTATTGGTAATCCAAGATATCCGGAGGTACTAAAAACAAAATTATTAATGCTGTATTGTTTACATGCGTATATATTTACATTCCACTTTTTTATTCTATGTATTTTACGTTTATGTTTACGTTAAAATTTCTAAGAAATAATAAAAATGTATAGCTTTAAACAAAATTTGGTTAAATAAGACGTAATTTTTAAAGTTAAGACGTAACTGGGCATGACTTACGTAAGATAAATTACGTTTTTATGAACGTATAAATTGGATATGAAAATCCGATAAAGCAAAACATTACACATTCATAAAACTATAGTGTAAAAAAGAAAATTCTATGGCTCTATACTTTATTTCAATAAATTATATTCATTTTATGTTTCAATAATAGAAAATAATATCGCCCTTCAAATATCTAATCAAATTTTAAATTTAATATTTTTAATGGACGTAGTTGTAGTTAGAGACACATACTAATAACCTCAATTAATGAACGAATAGTTGACACGGTATTATTTACAGGAAAGGCAATAATAAAGCGGTACAATTAATCTAATATTGTCAAATGGAATGTATTGAACTGGATCGATAGGAATGACGTTAAAAACAAAAAATAACCCTTATCTAGGATGGCAGTTAAAAGTTGTTGCAAAGACATTTCAATATTTTTTAATTTACTAACACAATTTCGCCATTAAAGTTAAACCAGTTACTTAGTAAGCTTATAAACGACCTATTGAAGCTATAATGTTATGTTAATATTTTAAAAGACTTAGTTGATAAATGGACATGTGGGCTATAGATCAATATTATCTGGGTTGTAATATCGAAGCCATGCGACCTATTGAAACGGGAAAACGATTATGTATGTTTATCTATAGTTATGTTAACGGACACTTCTGACAAAACCTATCAGAGGATTAAGCTAAGTGGCAACTATAAGGTTATTTAATAAGTCAAAAATAGTTTCACTTCATCATGATCTTCATCAGCCTGTGCTCGTTTTTGGACCGTATTCTACCACGCTGGTCCAATGCGGGTTAGGGAATAGTAATCGGCCCAAATTGCCCTAACCAACTAGGAAACAATAATGAAAAGTAGTTTAGTCTCCGCAGAATTCGAACCCATGACCTCCGGTTTCTAGAGCCCTTATCACTTGGCTACTGACTAAAATTCTATAAAATAAGGTCATATAAAGCATCTTAAGTATAAATGCCAAAACTGTGTTGAATTTTATTGTAAAAAGTAATAAAAATATATAATTTCTAGCTTTCTAAGCTGCAATAAGTAGAAGTCATTAATCTCTATCAGATTTTTAGTATTATCATATCAACCATTTTATAAACAGCTAAAGCGCAATATGCAGCATGTAGTTATTTTAAATTGTTCGGTTACTATTAGTTATAATTATTGTTGTAACGATAAAAGCGATCAGTGAATAAGTAATTGCCATGAATAGTCATTTGGCCGAATACCGAATATTTGACAAAGCTGTCGGCCGAAGTGCCAGATATACGGTCGCCAAACATTCGGCACAAAATACACGCTTCTCAGGGGCATAAACATGAATAATATAAGTTTCGATCAATTATAATTACTAATGCTAAAGTTTATCTTTCTTCTCCCAGGAGTAGCGAGCATTATTATTTAAGCAATGTTAAAGATTGGTAATGAATACATTTAATCGTCATTAACATTGTCTTTTTGCATAATTAGGTATTCTTTCGATCAAATGACACTTACTATTCGGCCGTATACAGAATAGCACAAAAAGTGGCCGAATAGGCCGAATATCAAATAGTAGCCCAAATTTTGTGGCATCCTTATAAATAAGGACAAACCTGCACGGAGCTTACAAACTTTACAAAAGATTTTAACATAATTTTTACGTATAAATTAAATATTTTATGGGCATTTATAAGCTTAATTTTAACATGTTTTCGACTTTAATTAATTGATATAATAGCTTTTTTTTAAGATTCCTTTCATGTTTTTGTTTATTGTAATTTAATGAAACAGTAAGACAAAAGGGATAATCGCTTCTCTCTTTCATTACCACCTTGATGGCGCTTTAATTTCTTCCAGCATTTATTTTCCCTCCTTTAACCGTTATAATTTATTGCCCGAAAATCTTAAGATAACGGGTCGCCATTTTTGAATACTGCGGTAAATCAGAGTGAAGTTCTGTGAGTATTTTTCCAATTTAACTATCATATTTTTAGAAATGGTAAGAAAGTAACACTGCTAAAGCAATAACTGCGACAACTATGAAAGGATGATATTTTATTTCCTTTAAACGCGAAGGTATACTCTAGTTATATCAAAGATTTCATGCTATTTGGTTTACTATCGGTGATAATTTATATACATTCAAGAGGTGTATAAATAAATATTTATTCATACGTGCATAAATACAACATTTGAATGTATTTAACAGCAACTTGTATTCTACATTATTACATAAACAACATTACTGTTTACACACACTTTGTGAAACTCTAATTGCTATTAAGCTTTCAGTAGGCCTCGTAAAAGAAGACCTATAAGATTCAGGTAATTTAAGTTAAGTTCATATGATTCCAATGAGTGCGCTAAAAGATACAGGAAATTTATAATTTTTGTAAAAAACATTAAAATACAGCAGACCAACGATACTGATGTTTGACTTACTTATTTTGATAGTTTGACATCAAAATCTATTTATTTGCTTTCTTATCTAAATGCAATAAAAGAATATGTAATTTTAACAGGGATTGATGAAAATGTTGCTATAAGTAATAAGTTTATATTATTCATATATCAATATAAAAAACTAAACTAACTAAGCTTTTAAAAACTATGTCTTGGTATATTTTAAGTCATTGTTAAAGATAACTATTTAGTACAAATCATTGACAAATAATATATACTCTATTTTTATATGCATTCACACAAAGTCATTATATAAATCATGTACATTTGTAAAGAAATTTTAAAAATGTATTTTTAATCATATTTTTTATAAGTGATTTGCTAATGCTTTGTCTTAAATGTCTTGCAGATGCGGTGACTGTTTAAAACTTAATGCTTTGCAATAATATAAGGATTGATGATTTAGACAGTAAGACCAAAATCAAAATTACAATTAAAATTTTTCCATTTTACGGCCTAATCAAACAAGAAAATCTTTAATTACGCCATGACTTACTTATTAATAACCTTTAGGTGCACATAGATTGTAAAATATTCTCAAGTAATCATACGTCCGTGGTAAACGGTGTATCATGCCGTTTAGATGCGACAGCGATGTATCAAATATGCGACAGATCACGACAAAATATTAAAAATAAATACTAAAGAATGGCTGTTAGTCTTTATTTATAGATTGTTGACTATATCTTAAATATGAACACAAAACATTTAAATAGTTAACAGATACTGGTTTTAAATCGTACCTCATCACACAATTGTGTAAAAAGTAAGATGATTATGTCAAATGAACGTAAAAAGTCTGTTTATCATCAATTTAGAAGTATATCATGTTTAGAAGTATAAGATGTAAGTGCTTCCTAATCTTTTTCTTATTTATTCATCGTGTGCTATGGCAACCTTAATATATACAGTTGTTTAGAAGAATTTGGGCCGATCATCCAATTGTCTGAAAAGTAAGATGATCCATGCGTCGAATGGGCATGTAAAAAGTCGGTCCACCCACCAACCCGTATTGGACCGGCGTAGTGGGATACGGTACAGAAACCCACACAACACAACAGGATGAGGCCTGCACTAGGAGAGGCCTATGTCCAGCAGTGGATGATGATGCATGTTGTTATGTTGTATGAGTATATTCCAATACTGTATATATATTAGTACATGTTATTCGTTAACAATTTAATAGGGTGTATACGATTCAACTATTATTAAGGTTTCATTTTAGCTAAGCTTTCTTTGCTTATTCGCCCCAACGAATAAATATCCGGCTGAGCGAAGCGAGTTTTATATCACATTATAGACACAAACGCTCTATTTTGCTCATTTTTAGTTTGTTATCAAAGGCCACATGTGAAGGATTAAAGAGTTTGCTTGAGAAAGCTAATATACTCAGTTTGTTTTCCTTACATAAACTCAATGAAAGCTTAATTAATAAATTATAGAGTGGAATCGAATCTCTTCGAGTAGACGTTTTCGCATAACACATTAGTTTATTTTCATTAAAATTCGTAGAATATTTTAATTTTATTAACTCGTACTGCACTCTAGTCATTGTTTTTTCTGGTATTTAATTTAGATGATTCTAATTAGTTTCCATTTAACTAGGCATCCAGGTGGCTCACTTTTAGGTTAATAGTTAATTAAATCTCTGGATGTGTTGAAACAGTGCTCATTTTTCTCGGCACTAACACTCCGATGAGGACATTCGCCTATCTATTAAATAAAAATTATGTTTAGTTAGTTACATATATTGCAACTACATTAGTTAAGCAACTCATTACATATTTGGGATATAAATTTTATTAAATAAAATTTACTGATTTTTTAGTGATAGATAATTAGTTACAATACATTTCATAGATCTTTAGAATAACATTTTCTACAATAAAACATTATCCAACTCTTTAGGTGAAAGACCATTGACAACACAAACGGATCTTAACAACATTTTCTCCTAAACTTGCCATGTTTATCTCTTATGTGTAGCGACCGGTGGCCTAACACGTTACCAGATTGTTTCAAAATATGCCGTCATGGATTGTTTAAATGTGTAAACAGTTCAATATATTTTAATTTAAGATTGATCAAGTATAATATATTCAGTTCAATAGTTCAATATATTCAAACAAATATATTTAACAATAACATATATTTATCTACTGCTGTTAATACACAGGACTTATTTTATTCGTAAGATACAAATGTGTCAAAATAATATTCTGAGACGAAGCTAATTAAATAGGTATAGCATTAATTTCTTGCCAATTTTATATCATTAATACATTGATGTTATTACGTACATCAAAATTGAAACTCTCAATCTAAAATTACAATAATCTTCGCAGTTGAAAGAAATTAAATTTACTAGGACCGACCACTTCTCTGTAATTTTTTATTTTATGGAGAGAACTAGTAAATAATTCTAATATTTTGTTCAATAAGCATTTTCCGTTCAATATAAAATAAGTACATAGTAAATATTATAAACGTGAAGATTACATTGCTAAAAATAACTGTAGTGTATAAATTTCATCAAATCAAATCGCGTTACAAATAGTTTAAATTTTTTACGAAAACTTCATAGATTTAATTTATTCAGAACAAAACTCACGTACAATGGCTTTATTAAAGAAGTGTATACAAATTAATCACTTCGTATGATATATACAGATGTATGTCGTTTGACGAGACGACACAACGTTAAATACGTCAAAACCTTGAAATAAATTTCATACAGTAGACGTTAGGCGTTACGGTATTACTCTTAGAGCGTTGTGTTTTGTGCCGTTTCTTTTCCTTTTGTGGTTACCGGTGACAGGAAATTACAAACAAAGAATCTCATTATTTCCTTTATTTCAAAGATTCCTCGAAATCTATAAATGTGTTGCATTAAATTAGAAAATAATGAGATATTACAGCGTCGTTCACTTATTTAGGAGACTACAATTCTCGACTTAATATTTCCTGGAACAAGTAAATATAGAAACAATGAAAATTAAAGTGATATGCCTAGCTAGTTCTATTTCTCTGTCGTGGGTTCGAATCCTGCGGGGACTTAATAATTTTTCATTGTTGTTTTCGAGTTGGTTAGGGCAATTTCGGCTGATCAACCAATTGTCTGAAAAGTAAGATGATCTATACGTCGGATGGGCATGTAAAAAGTCGGTCCACCCACCAACTCGCATTGGACCAGCGTGGTGGGGTACGGTCCAAAAACCCCCTAATGGATAGGGGTGTCTTAGGGGAGGCCTATGTCCAGCAGTGGACTATCACATTTTTTATACACGCCAGCCTATTAATATTAGGGCCACATTGCAGTATAGAACCTATTGTGATGCCGAAAAATACAGTGGAATCTATGTGCCCCGTCTACGCTTTTCCCTTTATAATCTACAACCACATCACACCCAGTCTAAGGAACATTAGGAGACATAAGTTTAATTTCTCGGGGATCCATCCTACTAAGTGATAAAGAAGCTTTGTCATAGTAGAAGGATTTCAAATATCGGGTACATCATGATTGTGCACTCACTGAGCTCTCAAAAACTAATATTGAGCAAGCAACTAGGAGGTAATTCTGGGCAGCGGAAAGTTTTCTCTTACCTAATTTGATTGTTATTTAAGGGAGAAGCGAAGGAGTAATGAGCTAGCTTGAGTAAACTAATATACTGAGGTTATCCTTGCGGAACAAACACAGTGTAACCTGTTCATTAAATGGAAAAATAAATAAAGGACTTAATATTTTTGTGCGTCACTAACAATAATGCAAGAAATAATTGTTTGATGATATTCAATAATGATATTCAATTTCCAATAATGGAAAAAATAGATAAACGACTTCATATTTTTTGTGTGTCAATAACAATAATGCAAATAACAAAAAACTTGTAGTAGAAATAAACTTGTTATTTATAATAAATAAAATATTCATTAGATATATATAAATAATATAAGACAAATCATCTTATTTCTTATAACTTTAAATGCGGCTTCATTTCCAAAAATTTGTACAAAAATTTAGTTTGTACAAAAATTTAGTTTTTAATAAAAAAAAGTATTTATAATTAAAATAATACGGGCTCGTGCACAAATTGATTAGCGACATTATTTTATAACTAAAGCTAACACAATAATGTGACAAAGTTCAACATCTTTTTTTTAAAGAACGATAAGTTTATCGTCATTTACCTATGCACAGAGAGCAGAACGGCTTACTAACTACGTCAAACGAGATAAAAGTTTCATAAATGCGTATGAAAATGTTGAAACGTTAATGCAACTTGAGAGTACTTTTGTCCCTTAAAAGTCTTGTTAAATATAATGCATATGGAAAAAGGAAACTGTAAAATATTATATTTAAACATGATGATATGATATTTAAACATTTTTTTTTTAATTTTTTAAAAACCATTACGCGAAAGACCTAAATAATTACTTGGCGCTATAATTCATAAAGCACTGATTTTAATTTAAAATTCTAAAAGCTTCTTTATATTTATCTTTTGTCGGTTGTTCTTTTAATAATTCGAATTCAGTTATACTTCTTTGATGCTTTTCTATTTCATTATATAACGTCTATCCACCGATTACAAAGTAATGACTTTCCAAAGAAAAATTGTTTTTCTGGATTAGTTTAAAATCAAAATTATATTTCTTGTATAAGAGTTTGGCAGTTTCCCGTTCTGTACGTTTGAGGTCTTATTATGTATTAATAGATAATAATAATATCCTCGAAGCCGATATCGACTAAGACGGTCAATCTTTATGAGAGATCAGTCCACTAGTGTATGCGTAAACAGAGTGCACTCCATCTTCCTTCTTTCTCATAGTTCGATGGGATAGATAACTGCCACTACTGGAGGCGTGGTTTATCTTTCTACACAGAAAATAGAGTGATCAGCTCGCATTACCAATACCAGTTCCCGCTGGAGTCCTCACGATCCACTGGTTTTTAAAGCGCATTAATACCACTAGGCTATGGAGACAGTTATGAGTACATATAAAAGTTTATAAACCACAGATTTGAAAGAGTTAGTTGAGTTAGAAATGAACAGGCATGAAATACTGCTGTGGTTGTTTTTTAACGTCATTTTACCACATTACAACATAAGCAGTTGTCAGAGGTCATGCAAATGCCGAATGTACATATTTTTTAAACAGTTTGCTAACTATGAAAAGTTTTTAGTAGAAATAAGAGTTTTTAATTATTGTTGCCTTTTGAAATATTCTAGAAGCTGGAACCATTAACAGCACTTACTACTTTGAATTAAGTTATTTTTAAATACATACATATAAGTTTCTAGCATATACACTATATATTGAGACGGTTGTGTTAAACTGTTGTTTTACGTAAAATGGAAAAGAAATAAATAAGGTATATGATTTGTTTATAACAAATTATAATTTAAATTTATTATAAAATGGTTGTTATGATTTAAGCTGAGGTATGGTTCTCGTAAATTTGTGATTGAATATACAAGTTTACAAGAATATAATTCAAAGAAACTGCTAAGATCATAAATAATGTATTTTAACGTACAATTTAGCAAAAGTAACTCTAAAATAATAAAAAATAAAATAAGGATTTTGCTCTTAACAGTAATACAAAGATAATTTACGGAAGTGAGTGGTTAAAGAAGTTAGATACTCAAAAATTTATCGTATTTCTGTCTGCATTATTTTTCAGGAACACATGAAATACAACTCACAAGTAGCATATTAGCCAGATATGCTACTGCAAAGTTAAAAAATTTTTTCACAAAATCCGTCACATCTATCGTCATTACGAACAGAGTTGAACGGCCTATAAATAATGCTAAACGAGTATAAAGTTCAATAAAAGCTTGAAAGCTTGCGTAATAACACAAAGTATTGGTAAAAAGTTCGCGTAAAACAAATAAGAACCTTTTTTTTAAACTTTTTATAGTTTGGCATTATTAGAAAAAATACAAATGCACACCGTTATTTCTTTGCGTTTGCATTATGAATTTCGTTTATTAAATTTAATTAAGGAGAGGTCGAAAGTAGGTAGTAGAAACGAAAAATTCTTGGTTTATTTAGGATACGCATATATGCAGCACATTATACATAATTAATTTATTGTTGATAAAGTTAATTTAAAGCGATATGTTGAAGTTTTACATTTCTTAGCAGATTAGTTGTATATTTAGTTCCGTGCAACCAGCACAATGCAACCCGGTGCGGCCACGCCTGACCACTAATCAGTGTAATCAGATTTTAAGCCTCCACACAGTGATTTGGTATTGCAGCAACGAATAAAGCTATGTTATGTACTGCAGTTCAGCCTTTTACGAAACTTAAAAATCTTGCTTTTAAACTACCAAAATGTCAAAATAGTCACTATCCTTTTTAACCTTAACTTAAGATAGTTTTAAACTTAGCAAGGTCCAATCCACGTCTGGGCGCGTGAAACCATCGCGCTTTCATATCTACCCCTGTAGTTAGGTAACATACCCCTGAATCTGTTACTCAAGGGTCATGGGAGCCAGGAATTCTTAGCCCTCGCTGGGACAAGACTCCCAGACTTCGGCCGCAGAAGGAAGGGAGATCAATGACTCCATGCCGAAGTTACCCTCTTTCCGCAGCCCATTCACACTGCATCAGCGCTACGGCCCCGCCGGATTGCGGAGAATAGGGAGATCGGTTTATAGAACACCGACACTCCTCTTCCCCCACGACTCTACCTTGGTTGCGAAGGACAGGAAGGCGCGACATCTACCTCCTACAACCCGTCCCTCGCACCCTCCAGGAAGCAT
Organism: Lamproptera curius; assembly: GCA_029286875.1. Lineage (NCBI taxonomy): Eukaryota > Metazoa > Arthropoda > Insecta > Lepidoptera > Papilionidae > Lamproptera > Lamproptera curius. The sequence continues at coordinate 675,771 of JAGSMT010000107.1, read as the reverse complement.
CCAAAACGGGCTTATAAAGCCAGCTTGAAGCAGCCACATCCCCGGCCGGCCTTATTCCTTAGGCTGGCCAGGTTCCTCTTAGCTTCCCGCAGGGCAAGCCGCAGATACTGAGCGCCACCGCTACGACAAAGCGAGAACCTGTTCGGGGGGCGAGTCGCTAATCACTGCGCCAAGCTGGTCGTCAGGGAAATGTGGAAATAGTATTTAATTTTACAAGAATTTTACTAAACTTTATTTTATTAGGGTTATTTTTGTGTTATTTTTAATGAATAAATTTGTAAAATCGGGATATTTTCGTAGATATACTAAATATTTTATTGAATGTTAATTATTCAATAAAATGTAATAAAAAAGTATTTGTACATTTATGGTGCTTTTAAATTGATATTGTTAGAGAAGGAGGCGGTATGGTTGGACAGCGTTTGAAATCAGCACAAGATTGTGGTCTTAAACACATTATTTTTTTATATGATTTATTATATATATTTATCTGTTAATATCATACACAAATATATAAATCACTTTTGTATATAATTATTTTTGAGATTTAAGAAGTACTTGCCACAGATATTGATATACATAAAGAGTTTTATTTATTTTTGTAACTCAATTTTTACGTATACCTATATTATTAATATTTTTTAATAGCAGAAAGAATATGTCACGCTTTAGTAAACGCATTCGCAATACACACGATCAACTTGTTTTTATTATTTTTGTTTAAAAACCGAGTACTATTTTAGTGTGAATATTATTAATTCGAATATAAGTATTATTGACGAAAAATCTCATTCACAAGGACTAAGGACTGCTCTTAGTTTTGATATAACACTGTAGAAGTAAAATAAAGCTGAATATCACGAAAACATCACTTTCTAAATAAGATTAAGACTACTTATGATATTTGTGAAAAGGCTTACAATAAATCTAAAATGTTACACATCTTGGGTCGAATGTAAAGAAAAGAATTTTGCCGCGATAAATAGTGTAGAGGGTTTTCACCCTTTCAATATCAAAGCATTTTACGATAAAAGCATTAGGCTTTGAGATGCCCAACTCTTAAGCGAGATCGACTCCAATATTACGTTTTGAGCGGATTTTCTATTGATTAGATTGAAGAAGCATTAACATTAAATGCGTGTTAAAAGACTAAATTTCACGATAGTTTGTATTCATTGCATTAATTAATTTCATTATATAACTAAAAATGTAAGAAATAACTTTTTGCTCTTAAAAAACTCTTATTTACGTATATTTTTTTATGAATTTTATCTGAGTTACATTCATTGGCTCCTGAAATAAAAATAATTTTTATACTGCTTGTATATAAAATAAATATAGACTTGTTGTAAGTACCGTAAAATTATTGGTTTTTGTATTTTAATATTTTTGTGCAAAGATAACTTTATACAACTGTTCATATTCGTAAACTTTAAACACTAAAAAAGAAGCCCACCAATTGTTACAACAGACTTAGTCAATTAATGGTACGGGGGATCAGATTAAATAAGTCCTTAATAGTTAAATTTCTAAAGCGCATGTCGACGAGTATGTCAGCGACAGGGTTTAATATTACAAATACAATCAGTTATAAAAACTGTTTGTTTGTATCCTTCAAATATTTTTTTGAAAATTAACCTGTTCATAAATTTACTAAAAAGCAAACAGTTAAGTCCTGATTTTTCGACTAGACGTGGTACTAGTAGCTCTTTCTCTCTCTCTCTCCGCGGCAATTATTATTCCCATCTGATAGTGGGGTCTGCCTTTCTAGTTTTCCTTTTACACTTCGCTCTGTCGGACGTGTCCTCTTCGGAGACATTGCAGGCCTTTAAGTCTTTCTTAAACCACATCTGTCCATCTGGGAGGGCGACCCAAGACTAAATGGTCTAGCTAAGACCCATCTTGACCCCGGGATCCTCAGATTGGCCACCATATTTCCCACGTAATCAGGAGGTCTCTTTATGTGCCCAAACCAACGTAGCCTGCTTTCTTGCAACTTGTCGGCGATGTCGCGTACACCGAGACTGCCGCGGACGTACTCGTTGCGTATTTTATCGAGTCTCGTTAGTCCGCACATCCACCGGAGCATTTTCATTTCAGCAACTTGGATGGCGTTGGTTTGGCGCTGGGTTACAGCCCAAGTTTCGCTGCCATATGTGAGGACCGGTCTGATCATGCTTTTATACACTAAGCCTTTGAGTTTCACAGGCATTCGTCTGTCACAGGTTACGCCAGTTACTTCACGCCATTTAAGCCAGGCAGCTGCTATGCGATGTTGGATGTTTGCGTTAATGTTTCCAGAAGAGTGCAACACAGAGCCCAAGTATTTGTATTCCTCGCACTTAGTGACTTGTTGTCCGTAAATGACAATGGGACTCAAATCATGTATTGTGTCTTCGAAACGCTCAGTACTAAGCCAACCTTCTGTAACTGCCGCTTCCACTGGTCTAAGGCATGCTGCCTTCAGACCAGTGGATGCGGCAAGCTTACTGCGGGTTGTCGAACATGTCGCCACATCATCGGCATAGATAAATGTCCAAGGTACCAGGGACTGCGCATTTTCCGTAAGGGCATCCAAAACCAAACAGAACAGAGATGGGCTCAGTACCGAGCCTTGGTGGACCCCTGCTGTAACTGCTATTGGTTTTGTCTGTCTATGTGGTACTACTAGCTATTTTGTGAATTCTTAAAGATTACAAAAGAAAAAATATTGTTGAACTGTTTTTTTTGTTACGGAGTAAATATATATTTTTTTAAATTTCCGCCGAAGGCAGACAATTGTTTTGCATTTTATTGTTAGCAAAATTTTTTAGTCCTCAGATATCTTATGAAATGAAAAACCTTTAATCTGTCAATCGATCTATCCCAAAATGAAAGATCCATGGGCTGCAGTTTATTTTATGTGATGTGGCCCAAAAGGTTAACTGCATTTAAAAGATGGATTAGTTTAAGGAATTCACGACTAACGTCTGCCATTGACGGTCATGACAATCGGTACCGACTCTTCACATACCCACCCTACAGCAGATCATCTTATATTTTAGATAATTGCTAATCGGTCTATTATGTCCTTATTTTAACAAAGAGGTATTTCCCCGCAGGAATCAATACCAATAACTCAAATTAATAAATTTGTGGGAGTCAGCATAAAGCATTGTCTTTTTATTGATTAAAAGAAATGTTACATGTAAAAGGAAACGTAGCTCAAGGTCATTACAAACAAAATTTTTTGTATGATAATGATTTAGTGCCTCAGCAATAAAATCACAATCATTGTATATAATTTTACATCTTAATTTTTGTTTCGATTCACCTTGTGCACTCATTTTTTAATTGTCTTTATATCTGTGCAAAAAAAAGATTGAGAACTAATATTATTATTTAGTTTCTATTTAAATTTATGCATAAAAACATCAACTTTAATTAAAAGTGAAAGCTAAACTAAAAAAACTCCAGTCGATTTGTTTTAAATACCGCCTGTTCAACTTTCATCGTCTAAAAATTTCAAAAATAACTTTGGAGTCTGGAAACTTATGCCTTATTTGATTTGGCTCACGCCATAAAAACACTTAATGTTTGTGCATCTTTGAATTATTATGAAAGTATTTTTTAGTTGAAAACAATTAAACAGACTTATTACTGAAAAGCTTATTTTTTAATATAAATTAGATTATGGTCCTCTTTAAGTAAAATTTGTTTTTAAGCTGATTGGTAAATCAAATGTATACCCAATTTATTTCTATATCACAGATGATAATAAAGGTTGATGCCGAATCTTCACCAAATTTATCAATAAATACTGTTACATAATTCTCATTTTCAACGAAAGCTTGCTCAATAACATTTAACTAACATTTTTGGCAGTTTCATCATAATATAATATCACAAAACTTAATTGCGTAGAAATATAAAAACATGCAAACATTCAGCCAAAGGTTTCGACTATCTCGGAAAATCGGTCAATAAACCAGTCCGGCTTCTTAGTTTTTTACCAAGCACAAAAAAAAAAAAAAAAAGTTTACTTGCAAAATAACACTTGGGGGTACACTTGCAAATATTCTTCATTTACCATAAACATAACTTTATCGACATCTGCAGTGCATGGTCTTATGCTTCAGTATCAGATAAATTTTATGTGTATGTGGCTAATTTATTATTAATATAGGACACAAACGGAAAGTTGTTTATGTTATTATAATCGCCACTATATTAATATATAGTAATTATTTTATATATATATATATATAGTAACAAATGTTTTAAAAGTTGTTGGAAATATTTAAAATATTAAACCGGACTAGAACTATATTTGCCTATACAACTTATCAATCATTTAAAGATCTGTCTACTGATCGAATAAAAGTGACAAGCATTGTAAAAACAATTTTTGAAACAAACATTTACTACACCAATAAACAAACGAACACTTGTTTGTGTTTGTGAAACTTTTCATTAATATTAATAGGAACACATCTGTTTGCATGTCACGGGTTAATTAAAAACATACAGAATGTGAGTATAAAATGCCTATCAGGAAGTCCTCCTGTGGCCAAAACTGTAAATGTTATTTACAAATCGGTTCTTTGATGACGCTTGATAATTCTATGAACAGATATGAAATTAGTTTGTTCATTGTCAAGAATCATACCGCCGGTTTGGAACAGACCGCCGTTGACCTGGAGAGGAAGGCAAAAGTATTTGTCATGTTATGAAAAACATTTAATTAAAAAAACGTTTGTGTATACTTAAAAAAACATCTTCAATGTAACATTTAACAAAGACACGTAATAGCTCGTGTCTTCTTTTTTAATAGTAAATTATAGATAGTTTTGTAGTTTTTTATAATAAAACCATTCTCCCCGTTAAGATATATTTATTACATTTGCTAAATTAATTAAGTTATGTTTTACCTCGAGTCAAGATCACGTTAAGATTTCAAATATTTATTGTGAAGTAACATCGGGTACTTTACTTTCGCTGAAGGTTTATTGTCTCTAGGTTATAATGTCCAGATTATATGTTACACGGATAAATATCGGATCATTATGAAATTTTGCGTCTTTTGTTATAACATGAAATTTTACTTAAATTGAAAATCATAAAATTTATCTTTCTGTGGTTACTTAAAATGTTTATACTAATGCGATATATCTATATATCTTTTAAGTTTGGATTGTTTACATCAACATTTATTGGAAGCTAAAGGAAGTACACGATATATATGTTGAGATTTTAACGAGATATCTGAAAGAAGACCGCCACCTCCATGTGGAGGTTTACCTTCATCCATCGTCGTATTTAGCGAACAGGTGACTTACTGATAGGGAATAAAAACCACCAAAACAAACACAAAAAACAAATAAGTAATTCCACACTTTGGTTATTTCAAGCATAATCTCTACTTATAATTATATTTATATATATATATATGAATTTTGAGTTAAATATTTATGTAATGATTGTAAAAGCTATTAATGTTAATATTGTCATATTACGTTCTTTTATTCTCTATTTTATTTCGGTCAATAAGTATTGGTGCATCTACATAGATTTTTTAACAAACTGCCAGCCTAAAGCTTACCTGTGTATACTATTATGTGCTAAAGATTAAAGATTACCATTGTTAGTTGTTATTTATCTTATCATGTCTATATTGTTTTTTATGTTTATATTATGTGCAATTTTTTTTATTGTGTAGTATTAATTAGTTTTCATGAAGAATTATTTTCGAAATTGTTTTGTAATTAAGTTGTGAGACATTACAACTACTTAAATATTACCCATTTTTAATCTGAAATAAATGTTATACTATTATTAAAGAAGTAGGTTTTAAAAGAACTTAGGACAGCTATGTACATATGCACAGATTTAGATCAAAAAAGATTTAACTGTACGACCGAACAGACGACAGCATATGACAATGCTACATGTTATATATATATATATAACATGTAGCATTGTCGACTATCAATAAACAAGAGTAATACTTTAATGCTGAGTAACGATTATTGTATTTTCAAGGTGAAATTTGAATTTATTTAAAAAAAACAATATGACTTCTAAAGATAACACACTTACGCTAGGATTTATGAAGCCTTTGCTTAACATTTCGCTTTCGCACTTCGCTTTTTTTTCCTAGTAGTTTATTTAGGACGACACTTAAAATTTTTTGCACTTTACCTACATTTGTTTATGACACCATATTAAAACTGTAAATGATTACATTTTTTACGCGGAATTAGGTGCGTTCTTGCTTAATGAAGTCTTCAAGATCGGTTAATACGTGTCAACCTACTTATCCTGTTTAATTTGTATAAATAATCACGTGACAATGCTTTTTAAAGAAAAAAAGTTTTATACCAAATTAAATTTGGTGCAATAAGGACTAAATATGGAGGTGCATACTAAAAATAGTCTGAATTGAGTACCTCCTTTAGAAGTCGGTCAAAAATAAATGCTAATAAAGCAACATAAAGGGACGAATGGGCAGATTAATTTGGGACATTATTTAGGCTATTTAAATTTTGTTTCAGGTAGGAAGTGCCTAACAAAGGTCGGTAATAAATTATTTTCTTTAAATGGCATTCTCAACGCAGATAAATTGCCCGAAATATTTTCTAAGAAACTGTGCTGTTAAAAGGTGAATGAGTTTTATTCAGTATTTATGTAACTTTATTCAAAAATGAGATTGTCTTAGTTTCACAAAAGAAAGATATCTTCTATTTATTTCTCACCATCAGCCTGTGTTAGTCTACGGCTAGACGTAGGCCTCCCCTTATGTACTCCTTAACCATAAGAGGGTATTTGGACCATCACCCTGGTCCAGTGGTCGTGGCCGTTTTTTGCGTCGACGATTTACAAATCTCTTATTAAATAAAAAGAGATATGTCATTAATTACCAACTTACAGCGTATTCACGTAAACAACAGAACATAAAATATGGATATAAGCTACCGCTCATATTATCGTAGATCATAATAGTTTTGATCGTAATAATAGTTTGTTTCACATTGATTTATTTATAAATGACTTTATGTTATAAAACATTGTTTTGAGGAATAATATATAATAATTACCACTTAACCCGTGACCGCAAAACTAATACGACTCATCCCAATAAAGGGTCTTTGATAGGTCCAAATTTAATCGGTATCTACACCGAACTTGCGTAAATTCATCCGTAATAAAAGTAATGTATTAATCGTATAATGTCTTTTAATTTTTTAATTGTTAACCATTGTTCAATGCTATCTCTTAAGGTTTTGAAGTTGACGATGTAAATTTTAAGGTATTATAAAACTACTTGCTACTAAATATAGCAAAATAGGACAACAATTGCTCCACTCATCGTGGACTAACGGTCCACCTACGGACCGTTAGTCCAGTCCAGTTGGCGAGTTATTTATTAAGCTATGCTGTACTCCAATTATTAATTCAGCTTTTAATGCAGTTCATTAACCTAAAATACTTAAATGAAAACAATGAATTTGTTTTTGTTCTGACACAAGGTTATAACTTTTCTTAGAGTCGGTGTCAGTATTAATACGATTGCGTAGTATTAATTAGTTTATTACCATAGGAGGTCTGGCTATGATAATTCGTAACGTTTATGAAGGATTTTACTACATATTTTATTAGCTAAGATAGTTAATGGTTTATTCATTCAATTTTCTAGTAACGATAATAAATCGATTTGGACTACGTTATAAAAAATGGAAGACTATAATAACAAATACAACCAAACAATTTAGTTTTTATTTCGTGTAATCCCTCAGATATTAAAAAAATTAGAATATGGAGTAAAATGTCAGAGTGCCGATTAATTGCCGTTAGTAACTGAATAGTCGGCTTTACAAACTAGTTACCAGCTAATTGGTATATCTGTAGCGATATCATACTTTATATATTCATACATTCACAAAATAACCTTTTACGTGAAAATTCACTTTCTCTAAACAGAGAGGCAATTTTTAAACGCTTGCAACTGAAATAAATACCAGTGGACTATTACTAGGTCACTAGTTTAAAATTAATACCTACTACTACATCCCGTAAAACACGAAAGTATTTTTAAAATAATTATACTAAAATATGATATTATAAAATACGTCGGCCTAATATTATAATAACTGTAAATTTTTAAAGAAATATACTGTTTAAGACGATATGAAGTTGAAAAAATGTCAAACTGTAAACTGTCGAGTTGTAAGTAACTAAGATAATAAAATTAATCAACTCGCTATTTAACACATTAAACGCATATTTCGTTTAAAGATAATAATACGGTATTCACTTTTATTTATTTTATTTTTATGGAAATTCTATAGAACATTCATGCAAATAATGAGTCTAAGCTTTCAAAGCAAGGGATTAATGGCTCTCGTTCAGTAAGAAGTTTTTAAACTTTTAAGCGTTGCATTGGGTAAATCATATTATAATGATATTTGTTTACTTGTGACCGAAATTCTTCAATGAGCATCTGTTAAGCTCTTAATTTAAATTATATACTGTCCCTTAGTCAGATCTATGTATATATTCAAATCGTTCATACGCTGATGCCTTTTCACGTTCAATTTAACCGATAGCTACAAACTATTAGAAAATAAGTAACTTTATTAAATCAGCGGATCAATAATTCAAAACTTGTAATATATTTTATGCTCTTTAGAACTTAACAAAGATTATATTGTTTCTCTGTCTACAGGTATTAACTAGGTTACTGATAATTTGACATGTTGAAATGATATATCAGTTCGACAGATGTCTTCATATGTTGGTATACATGTTAGGTGATTTATAGGTCTAGGACGAGTTCAAGCTTTAAATTTGTTGATTTGTATGTCTTTTCTTTATTGATGTTTGTTTGAAAAATGTATACTTACTATTGCACAGTGTATTTACCCACATCAAATTAGCCATAATCATATATAAATATGATTAATAATCATTAAAAGCATAACATCAAAAAGTGTGGAGCCAATAAAGCCGCACTTACGAAAAATTTACCATTGAAAATTCACAACAAATAAGCCTTGAATATATCTTATATTATAAATCCTTTTAAAATACTTTTCTTAATTTTATCGTTTTGTTTTTACACTTCAAATATAGCTTTAAAACACAAACCATGTTAATTGAGGGAAGTTAAACCAATGTAGCTTTGAGCAATTACCATTTCAAAGGGAACTCTTAGGTAGAATGAATATATTTTTAATTTAGATATATTTCATTAAATGAATTTACTTGGATGGTTGAAAAAGCTTTTCAGTAGTAACATTTAATTGAGAATATAAAATATAATGTACTTTGTGCGTATTTAATAGAAGTATGATTTTTTCGTTTCGCGCGCCTGATGTTTTAAATTAGCTTTTTGTTTATAAAATAGTAAAATAAATAAATTAAAAATATTTTACGTCAGTGTATCATCAACTAGCTGTATAATATATGATAGATTTATACAAATAAATTCTGAGCTATTTTTCCATTTTTTACTTTAACAAATATAGTCATCGTATCATTTTGCCATATTGTACAGTACTAGCATTGATAAAATAAGTCTTTTTGTACTAAATTGTACTTGACGATCTATGGCAATTATTTATCTTTTTCGCTGTTTTATTTTGGTCATAAAGAAGGATCTAGTATTAGCAAAAATTCGATAAGTTATTAAGTGAAAATGCATTAGATGTTTGTCATTAAGAATCAGAAACGGAGGCTATGAAATAACCATCACTTGACACGTGTAAAAAACTATGCAGGACATTTGTCTTACTATACATGTGAACATGTTAAATCATCAAAAGACCTGTTTGTCCCTAAATTTGACGTCCATTAGAGCCCTTATTGAGTTTCAATGGACTTCAAATTTACCGCCAGCTTTGAAATTATTGACCCTCAAATCAAATGAATTTTATATTTTATGAAATGGTTGGCCACTTTTGGGTTATATTTTACGTGGAAAAGACATATTATCTTGACTATTTGAATATATAAATAAATTTTACTGAGGAAAAGCATATAATTTAAAATTAGACAGAAGGTAATATGCTAAGACAAAACAAATGCTAATTGAAGAACTTTGGTAACAAGTAAAAAAATAGCAGTATATGCTTAGCTCAATTAAAAGAACACTTATTAGTTCAAAAACTTTTTACTGAACTAGAACCTTAGCTTAGACTAATTATTTACAGGAATGTTCAATATAATGTCTATTATAATAAAATGAATGAAAAATAAAGTGAATACCGAATTAATCATTATCCTTAGGCGAAACTTGCGTTTACTGTGTTAAAAATTAGTTAATTAATTTTATTCTTAGTTACTTAAAATTCTACAATTTATCTAAGACGTATTAAGGTTGAACCAAAGGCTAATAATTATTTAAAAATTAACACTTCGACTGTTTTTGTAATAATACGCCGGCGTACTTATTACAATATCACACTGCAATACTAATAATAAATAGTTACTTAGATGTTTTACAGGATGAAGATTGTTTTTTAACCAGGGACCGACGCATAGTACTATAATAGTGCTTAAAATAACTTTTGGTTTGAAGAAAGTGATTTTTTAAAGTAAACACGTAAATTTTTAACTAAATAAACTCAATGTAAGAAGGTATAAGAAGGTCATATGTCAATTATTTTGTGAAGGTATATGATATTGCTAGGTATGTGCCAATTAACCGGAAACTAGTCTGTAAAGTCGACTATTCAGTGACAAGGCGGCGGTTAATCAGCACTTTCCGACATTTTACGCCATATTCTCATTACAGGATAACAGGAAATTAAAAGTAAATGTTTGGTAATATTTTTTATTGAATCAGTCTTTAAAGTTTTTAAATGTGGCCTAATGCAACCAGTTTTCGTTATTGGTAAAAAGATGAACGAACTTTTAAATATGTTAGCCAATAAAATATCTACTAAGAACCTACAAAAATATTACGATATATCATAGTCAGGCATGTGGTTAGGTTGTTGTAATCCTATCATCACTGACACAGATTTTAACAATCAAAACAATAGCTGATCACTCTATGCAGTTTTAAAACTGATTTAAATTTAATTTTTCGTAACTGGACGAGGCCGTGCTACTTAACTAAACGTTTTGGGGTGTTAAAAGTCAAACATTATTATTACGTTCAAATAATTGTAAATCCATATTTGAAACATACTTATTTCACGCAATAATTATCTAAAATTAATTAGTTACATGGAAGAGTAAATCGTTAAATGTATAAACAGGGTTATCGATAAATGTGCGAACGAATTGTAAAGGTTATTTGTATTTTCGGAAATATTTAATTTATGCGAGAGAAACACAGCGAAGTGTTTACAAATTTCATGTCAAATTCCGAGCTTTATCAATCCTATCGTCGAGTGGTTTTCTTAATCTCTCTTGATCTGTCTTACGAAAAAAAAGTAGATTCCTTTTTAAAGGATTACCACCGTAAATATGTACAGAGTGTTACAAAAAAGTATAACAGATTAAAGATAATTGATGTCATGTAAATCATTATTTTTAAATTTTGCATCATTTACGTGTGATATGTTTTTATTCTGCAGAAAAACAATTCTAGCTTATCCATTAACTACTATAAAATTTAATGGCCTCAGCGTAGTGGTATGGGCTTGCGCTTTAGAAACCGGAGCTGGTGAGTGCGAATCCTGCGGGGACCTAACTCTTTCTCGCTGTTGTTTCCTACTTCAAAGGAGGAATGTGGGCTCATCATCCGATTTCCTTTTAAGTAAGAGGATCCATGCGTCGAAAGGTTATCTAAAAAGTTGGTACTGCACTTTATCTCTTTTTGGTCGTGTTGGTTTTTCATCCCATCGTACTATGGGACTACAAAAGAATTAGCAGTGCACCTGTGTTCATAACTCAAAGATAAACCCTTACCTTGTTTAGTCTTTGTGCTTAGTCAAATATTGACAGACTTGTGTAAGTCGGTTTAAAGAGTTTAAGTATTTGCAAAGGCCACGACTAAAGCTATACAATATTTTAAGGAATATGATTGTTAAACATATACAGGACCTGAATAAAGTGTTTTTTTTTTATTGTCACAAAGGCAGACGATTAGTTGGGCGACCTGATGGAAAGTGGTCACCAAAGCCCATGGACATCGGTAATACCATATCACTATATTACATTGGGGTATCATCAATGTGCTGCCTACATGAGACATAGGTGGTACGTCACGATGCCCTTCAAACCTGGAACACAGTGGTATCTTATACACTACTGCATTGCGGCAAATATAGGCACCGTAGTGATACCGCACCGACCCTCTGTAAAAGAGGACGTACCGAGGTGGAAGGTTTGCACAATACAGGTTAATAATGGCTATAAATGAAATCAATGTAACTCTTAACTAAAATCTATATTGCTACTAGTTACAGACTTATCCTATTTCAGATGAAGGTCCTTCATCGGCATGAGTAGAATTAGTTTGCGGTCACATCCCGTTTCCCAACGGAAATAGCAGGCACCTACATCCAATTGAGGTGACTGCAACTAACATTTTCAACTATTTATTTTTTTAACAAGTATTCAGTTGTTTTTATTAGTATTGAAACGGTGTCGGCGAATCAGTGAAACAGCAAGAACTTTACGAATGAAATGAGAAGTTTTCGTAGTAAACTGTTTAAAATTACTGTAATGATAAATCTATCATGCAATATAAAACGTATATTGATAACTCGCTAACGCGGCAAACTTAGAGCAGCCTATAAATAAATAAAAAGAAAACGAAATGATACCTGTAAAATCTGATTTAAAATAAAAATGGATTTTTATACACTTATTTCAATTGCAGAAAATTCAATACCTTTTAGGGCTTTATATTCCTTTAAAGTTTGATTTGGCTGATTAAAATTATGTTAAACATAATTTCCAAAAGCAAAACATTATTAATAATTATGTTAACCTCTTGCTACGCATCTAGCGCGCCGATTATTAAAATCCGTAATAAAAGTAACTATTAACATTCCTTTTTTTATGGTAGTGTTATGTGGTTTCATTTTTTAAAACAGTTTTATGATAAGTAATATAATAGAGTAATATAATAGATATTTACGAAAATTATATTACGGCGTCCAATATTCTAACTTTGTGCAATTAAATTGCAAATGCTGGCTTAAGAGATTAATTATGTTCTAGGTAATTGTGCTACTTAAATTAGTCTACAACAGGTTGCATCGAATATATTACCTAAAGACAATGGCAGTAGCTCTATGACCAGTAGATCGAAAACTTCCAAAAAACAAGGCTATTACCCTCCAGCGGGAACTTCGGTGACAAATTTTCTTCCGACGAAGGAAGAGTCAAGTCAAGTCAAAGTCAAATATAGAAGCATTATACACTCTTATTGATTGTCAAATAATCTACGACCGGTTCGGAAATGGAAGCCTTTGGCCTGAGAAGAGCCGGCGTAATAAACTCAGCGGGGCTTTTTTTTCCTTTTTTCAATAAATTTTACAAAACTTTTACATAATACATCATATTTTACTACTTTGAAATAGCCTGGAGCGAACAGTTCATTACCAGAAAATTACGTCACAGTGGTACATGAAATGCCGCACTCAATCTTTCTTTCTTGTACTTGAACCACCAAACTCAGTCGGTTAACGTGAATGGTAGAGATCTCTCAGGGTCGCTAAGTATGGGTGTCCCAAGGGTCCATTCTGGTGCTTTTCATCTAAATAAAAGATTTACCACATAGTCATTAACAAAACAAAGAGATAGTATTTTGCAGATGATACTTCTGATTTTTAATGTTAGAGCATACGTCAAGAAATGACGATGAATTAGTTTACAGCCGCCACTCTCTATGGAGTGGCGTGCTGACTTATTGTTAATAATTATCTACTAAACCAGATAAAGGCAAATGGTATTAAATTTATGACTCCAAATGTAAGCCAAGTAAATTTGAAGGTGTTTATAGATTAGGAAGAGCGTAGACGTTGTTCAATAAACCGTGTTTCTGGGATTAACAATAGATGCCAGATTGCAGTGCCAGCCTCATATTAACAGACTGGTGAAATTTTTCAGAAAAATTAAAATACTAACCGTTATTTCTCGATATATATTCAAAACCTAATGAATATGGGAAAACATAAATGATTTTCGCAGACATTCTGATGCACATAACATAAATCCTAGAAACAAACATAATTTCATTCTTCTAGCAAGTAGATTGCGAAGAAAAAGGTAAATCTTTTATGCCACAATGTAAACGCATTTACAATGAAATCCCAGTAAACGTTCAGTTTAACTATTAATAAATTTAATAAAGTAGTATAGGAACGTTAATGTGTTACAGGTTATTTTAACATAAATGAATTTATAAATGATAACACAACCTGTAATAAAATGCTCGTTCCAGGCTTTTTCAAATATAATATAGGTATGATAGAACTGTATATAGCTCATAAGAGTGTATATCTAATCAGATCTTATACTTTTACTTTACTCTTATATAATAATTGGGTTTCCATTAGATTTGTTAATATATGGTGTAAAGATATACTATAGAGCTCGAATATTCGAACAAATGTTATGTAAAAATCTTTTAGAGCTAACTTTCATGCTAATAAAACTAAATGCGTTGACACTATTATATAAGCTTTACACTTGATGCCTCTTCAGACAAATATTAATATTAACAGTGAAGCCTTCCTGTATTTACCAATATATTTTTGAGAATTAGAAGTAACATTAAATTGTAGTCGGAGGAGGATATCGGAAAGATATCAAAAAGATTAAGTTCTCCAATATCACATGTAATACGCAAGATTAGGCAGTTTGATGACGCAGCAAATCTTTAAATAAAAATTGTAATATATCATTAGCGTAAAAAAATTACAATGTATTCGCAAAAATATTTATAAGTTTTTAATGCCTAAAGCAAAAGAAGAAGTGTAATTGTATAATATATAATAATATAATTGACTTATGATATGATAATTAGTTGTGTATTTCACAATAATATAAAAAAAATACGACTGAGGTGAAACACGACAAAATTACGATTTCATACTGATTTTTCACTGGACATGTCAAATTTTCCAGCTGAATGATATTTAATTGTTATAGGGGTGCATAGATAATTTTATTTGTATTTCTTACTTCAATATGCGTTTGATTTGGAATATGATACAAGAAATGTTAAGTACCAACAAAATATTTAAAGTTAGTGTACAATGGTTACTAAGTAATTATTTTCAAATTTATGATTTTTAAAATTTTAAAAATATTGAAAAAAAGCTTTTTTTATGCAAATCACATAAACATATAATAGTTAATGTAAGGTTATATATAACAAAATATTTTCAACCTTACAAAGTAAGTGGACCCCTAATGAGGCTAGTTCTGCTGGAAGTTTACAAACTTATAACAAGTTCTTTGAATTAGTTATAAGGATTTAAGTTATAAAATGCTTAATACTCGTGACCTAAGCTTTTGCTTAAACCAATAAACTAATCGGTTATCTTTATAAACAAGAAGTTTATTGCTTAAATATAAGTCGAGATGGCAAATATACCTTTACAACGTTTTCTTTTTGACCAATTTCCCAAAACAAGGAGGTACTCAATTCGGAGCGTTTATTTTTTTTATATATGCTACCTCTTTGCTCCGCTTCTAGAGCTCCGTTTTTGTTTATTCTTTTTTTAATGATTGATATTAACTTCCCATTGGTCCTATTTTTATAATAATTTTGTGATAAGCAGTTTAATACATAAGATAGTTTAATAGTTTGATAAAAATTATGGCAACAAAAATTACATCCTCGTGCGATAAAATTACAAATGCTGCCAAAACCCTAAAAAATAGACTTAAACTAAGTTTTACATATTTGTACTACTTGAATTGGTCTACAATAATGCGCGATAGCACATATATATATATGTACATAATTAATTAAACAAGTCTACACCTATAATCAGTAGTCACGTTTATATTTGTATATAATATTACACATTGTAGTATTATTAAAATTACTATATACATACACATAATTACATACATTTATAATAATAAATATTTATTTCACTTTAAATTTTTAATTGAATTAGAAAAAGTTACCATTATTACAATTAATAATGTGATAAAATTAATTAATTGTTTTCATTGTACCCCTTTGCTATAGATTTATAAAGTCATGTTAAAAAAACATTGAAAGGGTAACCTGTAAAGCTTTTAGCTATTACCATTCGAAAGCGTGTCTCCTCGTATAAAATGTTTATATAATTTAAATAATTATATAGATTGTCGGTATGAAAAAGGCCTTCGGTTACTTCATTAACAAATTAAGCTTATTAAAAGCAAAAGCACTTTTTTAGGCAACAATTAAGTTTTAAACGACTTAATTATTTTTTTAAATAACGCTGATTGAATTTAGCTTTAGGTAATTAAATCTCACTGTACGAAGTAAATAATTGGACCGTACTAATTGACGCTTCATACGAAATGTGAGATTTCTATATAGCAAATATATATTTTAGTATTATATTCTAATACGTAATACTGTCAATATGTAGAATTGTATTCTGATTATAGTAAAGCTACAATTTTATTCTTAAATTTTTTAACTTAATTTTAAAGACCGCCAGCAGCTACGGCCTGTCTATAAAAAAGCCACGCATAATCCCACAACTCCACCCACCGCTCGGACACATGGGATTTTCTTCTCAGTAATTACACAAGCTATATCGGCCTTAAAAACAGTAAGTCTCTTGTACTTACACTTACCAGGTTGGTGAACTGAAAAAATAGGTCATAGGTTATGGTTAACTCTTAGTCTATCATCCGTTTTTGACCATCTTACTGTAACTGGACTACATAAATGATACGTATTCAGTATAATATTCAAAAATTACAAATCATTGTTTGCTAACAAATATCCTAAAGCAATCACAGCTCGGTTTATATATTGAATTAAAATAAAAAAAAATATTGACTGTGTTAGAAACGAAGGTTTGCAATGCAACTGGATTGAATTAAATAAATATTGGGTCCGTTCGGTACGTTTCATTAACATTAATAGGAACACATTTGTTTGCATGGCACAGGTTAATTAAAAACAAACAGAATGTGAGTATTACCCGCTTACCTACAAACTGTGTTGCCAAAATGTTAAGTTTTTTTTGTAAATATCTATGAAACAATTCCAATAACATAGGTATCGAATTACACAATGTTAAGGATATTTGAAAATTTCTCTTGTGATAACTAATGTTGGCATTTAATAACATAGAAATATGTTGTTAAATTTTAAAAACGTTCATAAGCACCTCGTATGGAAAAGTCGCAAATAAGGTCAGATTACTTTAAACCTCTTTATCATCATCACCATCAGCCTGTGTCAGTCCACTGCTGGGCATAGGCCTCCACTAGTGCACGCCACCGCTTCCGATCTTGGGCTTTTCTCGTCCAGCCCACAATTGCCATTTAGTATAGTACTTAGTATAGTAGGAATATATATTTTTAAATTATACATGATCTAATACATTATTCTATGTACATAATTCTATTTCCTTAACATAAATATTTTAGAAATAGCTATAAATATACAAGAAGCTTTGAAAAGTAATAAAGCAATATCAAAGGTAAATAGGTAAATTAATTCGAGATAACATTTAAGGAAAATGAGAACTCACAGGTTTATAATCGTTCTAAATAATTTCTTAGTAGTAGCGAGTGGAAAATGGTTTCTTTGTCATATATATATTTAGAAAATATTGACTAATTGGTATCCAAATTTTTTAGTAATATACCATCATATAATTAACTCTTTTTTTACGCGAATTCTACACATTGTTGAATAAAAGAACGTTTTTTACGGATTTTATTGCGTTTATTTTACATTTTTATGTTCCCAACGTTACGAAAATTTTCCAGCAGCCGTGGTCACGGGGTAGACTGAGATGTCATGCGTCTTGTTGCAAGTGCTGAGGCGGGATTTCTAGATCTTAATTGTACAAAAATTTTTTTTTTGTACTGCGACCTATGCAAAAAAAAACTCATTTTATCATTACAGCCAGCAGTGGTCTTATGCCTGAGTTTTAGTTTTCGGATGGGCATGTAAAGAGTCGGTCCACCCACCAACCCACATTGGAACAGCGTGGTGGGATACGGTCCAAAACCCCCTGATGGATAGGGGTGTATTAGCGGAGGCCTATGTTCAGCAGTGGACTATTACAGGATGATGAGTAATACCCAACCATCTTCTCTATTGAAATTTGGATGTTTACCTCAATACCCTCACGGATCAATCTTGGTAGGAGTTGTCGTTCTTTAGCGAGGATTTGTGGTCGATCAAATCTGATGTAATGGTTTGGTTGATTTAAAAAGACACTGCCGACTTGTTGGCTCTTTTATGTTTTATGTCAGCTAAATGGTATTTCATGTGGGTTCTTATTACTTGCTTTGTTTGTCTTATATAAGAGAGTTATTTAATAAAACTCATTTATTTTACTATACGGTTGTTCTGTGAAAGTAAATTGTGCGCTTCTAGAAAATTATACTATTCAAGAGGATGCTTATATGATTTGTCTTAATAAATTTTATATTTTTTACTGACTCCGTAGCCTCGTGGTAAGGGCGTGTGCTTTAGAAACCGGAGATTCGAACCGGAGATTCGAACCGGCGGGTTCGTATCCTACGGGCACTTAACAAATTTTCATTGATTTTTCATTACTAAACATTGTTTATTTAATTAATTTTCTGACTCGTGACTACGGAAGTTGCAAAGAGTCAGAAACGTTTGGAGCAAAAGTTTAAATTAAACGTAACGAATCTGATCAATCTAAACCAATAAGTAATTCTGTTTGTAATGTATAAGTCGGTTTTTATTTGGAGCCGGGAGCTAATAAAAAGGACACTGCCACGCCTTCACGTTTGAATATAATCTTCCATTTGGTGTTCACAACCTATCGTATATGAAAAACGGAGTTTAACGTCTCTCGTGGGTTTATATTATTATTTCATATCAATTTTTTTTAATGAAACTTTCCACACCAAAATCATTTATGACATCTATAGTTTTGAAGGTTATATTTATCAGATATCATGTTACACGTATCTCAAGTCCATGCTCATGTTTCACAAATTCCAACAAAGAACTAAATGCCCATAGTCAGTTTAGTTTCAAAATTCTATATTAGAAATATGTGGAACATAATTTTCTAAAGGTTTTTTTTTTAACTTTTAAACAATTGACGGATCATAAAGAGGTGATCTGCAGACAAAATGGGCCGGCAGCAACCTTGATACTAACAGCTAGATTCAAACCCACAGCGTTTCGTTCGTAGAGTAAGGCGTAAACCTTATGCATTGGCTTTACTGAGCAAGTAACGTAGTATCATTGCCTACCACGTAGCTTATTAGTATTGCTTGTTAACTATGAAAAGTTATTCAGTCTACACGGGATTTAAACCTATGACCGCCAGATTCTAACCTGCGCTTTAGAATCCGGAGTTTGGCTTAAATACCGTACGGCCAGGTCAGCCGCGGGAATGCTGCGAGGAACCTGGCCGATCAATATTGTAAGGACAACCGTGAAGGAGGCTGCTCCAAGTAGGCTTAATAAGCCTGCTTTTGACGCGCCTAGTGCAGTGGACGGGGATGAAGGTGCATACTACCATGCCCTGTCTTCTGCAGCCAAGGACGATTCGCGGAGAAAGATGAGTGTCGACTCTCTCTATCCTCCACGACTCGGCAGGACCGCACTGTTCATGCAGCGTAGAGGGGAAAGTGAAAGGAGAAAACATTCGGCATGGATTTGTTGATCCCATTTCCTTCTACGACCGAAATGAAGCTTGCGGGGGAGATCATCGTTGAAGCCATCACTAGGGGCTGGGAGTTTAGACCATGCGTATTTTTTGCGAACTTAAACTATCCTTCATTTAAGTCTCTATCTTTAGTTTAGTCCGAAATCTCATCATTTGTTTTTTAGTACTAGTTCAGATTTTTCGTAAGTCATCTTTTTCTAGAAACAATTGAAAAGTTCTCAACATTCTTTCATCGAATGATATTCAGAAACCCTTATGTTTTAAATTTATAACAAGCGATCCTAAGCTGGTATTTAAAACTCCAGCACATTTTTATATCAAGATAAATTTTGAAAACTGAACTGTAAATACTCTGAAAAAAAACGGTGGTACCTATATAATCCATGATACCTATATAATTAAAAGTGCATAAAAAATAAAAATTTATTTGTATTCTTAAAATTATTATGAAACATTCAATGTAATGTTAGTTCATTTTATTGTACAAATTTAATTTCATCAAAGCGCAAATAGAAAGCAAAGAGCTTTGATACAGGTCATCTGTACACAGTATGCGGTTTGGCAAATACACCGGCATCCATTACCGTTATAGCTTTTCTGGTACATGTATATACATATATATAGCTATCTTAACTCTCTTATTTGATTAAAGGAATGAAGCGGCTTTTATATTGGATTTAACCTCAGTAAAAGATGATTTTTATTTTATTATAGGTCCATATTACATATTAAAATTTTCAATTTTCAAACTACATAATATATTAGCACCTCCCCACTTTTTATTATTACCTCGAGGTTTACGCGTAGAAAATGCCATCTGCATTAAGTCTGCCTTTATAAAATTAGTGCAAGAATTTGAAACTAAATAAATATAGACTACACAAGCGCTTTATATAACTCAAAACTATGGGTAAATAGATTAAAGATAATAATAATAGATTATATTTTAACAAAACTTTACTCATTGAGAGGCAATATAGTTGTTATAATGTTATCGAATATTTCGAATTTTTATAGTTTTAAAAGTGATGGTTTTATTTTTATCCTAAGAGAAATGCATACATATTTTTGAAATTGCACAAGCCGCATATTTTATTAAAATAAGTTTCAGAGCCGCTGCTCGGAGCTCTGACCGCTCGCTTTTAATGGCACGTATTCGAGAGCAACATAAGTTTAATTCTTACCAAAACAAAGGAAAATTTTATTTCAGAATTTTACTCAAGTTTGAAATTCTCGATTCGATTTAATATTTATTCGGCGATTAATGAAATGATAAAATTAAATTTCTGTGTGGATTTTTTCGCTTTTAATTAGTTAACAATATTCTCAACCTTTAAGATCGTTTACCATAAATATTTGGCAACTTTTAAAAAATAATTAACGAATAAAATGAAAGAAAACGGCAGAAAATTATTATTGGAGCAAACTTCCAACCACTAATTGTTACAAAAAAAACAATCAAAAACATAATCATAATGATATAATTCTGTATATAAAATTTACAATTAGTTTATACACGGTATCACAAGTACAGACAGTAAAAAGACAAATTTTAATATTGACAACTCTGATGATACACTACGTTTGAGGGCTTCAAGTTCACTAACATCTGATGTTCCTTCGTTAAAGTCATATACTCTCATTATACGGCTGAACTTCATATTTACCTGAAATACCTGAAATAAAATAATGTGAAATATACAATACTGATAAAATTATAAAATATATCGAAATGAAATACAACATACATTTACAAATCTTAATATATATAAATCTCGTGTCACGATGTTTGTCCGCGGTGGACTACTACTCAACCGATTTTTAAATATAGTTGCCCACCATTTGTAGATTAATCCAACGTCAAAGATAGATGGGCTTACATATTAATTTACAATCGCAATATTGTTTTTTACAATTTATTTTTCTATTATTAATTGATGCAAAATATTAGCTACAAAACGATTGTGACAATAGGCGATCTTTATTGATTGTGTGTGTCAATAGATGGCACTTTTAACAGTATTAACTTTTTGTTGATAATAGAAGAATTTGGACAAAAAATAATTGCTAAATAATAATTAATTTCGGTCAGTTAATTTTATAACAATTTTGTCTATTGTTAAAAAAAAAAGCAATTTCATTACGCCGTTATTTTATACCAGGCCATTAAAGAAAAAAAAGTGAAGATTAAAATAGCTTTCTAACATGCGCCAACAACATAAAAAGTAAAAATTAGAAATTAATTTTACAGAGCGAAATTAATAAAAGTGATGTTGTATCCTATATTAAGGAAATATTGTTATGACATTTTCAAGCGCGGATACGATTGAAGGTACTGGACTGTATATTCGTCATTTCATACGATAGTTGGTTCCTTACGCTTGTGACGAATGTAATCCACTCTTGTACTTTGGTTTTTAATAACCATGCAACTAAAACATTGATATTATGTTTTTGGTGGTAGTGCTCCATATCCATACAAATTATAACATTTTTTATAGAAAGATAAGAATTAAAAAAAAATTATATTTTTTTAAACTAATTCATTTGTATAGAATTTTTTTGCACGTTATCAACAGAAAGAACATTTTGATTAATTGTCTTCAGTCTGTCCACCTTAAATACCAATGTAATCGATTTTTATACCAGTGTTTTTTTTATCTGCTGGTATAAATCTAATAGTAAAATATATATTATTATCCGTAAACACACACATATTATATATATATATATATATACATATGCACTCTAGTCTAGCTTATTACAAAAATAAAACATTAATAATTCGCTTTAATAAAGATGGGCTCTGATAAAAAAATTTAATTATTAAAAAATTAGGGAACCAAGTTTTCTTGACTACTTATGCCAATAGTAGGAAACGGACGGGAATAGAAACAATATTTCAATGATATATCTATCAACGAAACATGAACAGCTAATAAATAGGTAAAACAAAAAACTTTTTACTAAAATAATGCTAAATACTTCAATGTAACTTTATAATAGCATCCGTGTCTCCAAATGAAGTTGTTGATATGCAAGTATAAGTAGAAAAATTGTCTCGCCTTATTTTTTTAATTTTCAATTTCATATTAACCTCGTAACCTCGATCAGTTGTAATAATTTTATAGCGTTTGTCACCTAAATTAAAATAATAATACTATCAGGAACATATGTTAATTAGTAATGTTAAGGTATCCTATGTTATATATAGCTGTAGCCTGCGGTGTCCCTAGCGTTTTAGTGCCCTAAGATGGCAGAATACACCTTAAAATCACAATACACTAACGACTTCCTATAGTCATTGGCGTGTTATTAGGATTTTACATGTTTAACTTTAAAGGCAGGATTCACTCAAAAGTAAGCATGTGTTTTTACGAGGGCGGCACTAAAAATTTCGGGTATCAAGAAAGTGACACAACATCACTATTTAAAAAAGTATTTGTTGCTTTCGAAGTAATCTCCGCGAAATTTTACACATTTTATTATACGATGGAATCAATAATTCAAGCAACCATTCCATTCGGAAGTTTCAGTCTTCAAAATGGCCGTTTTGTAGGCGTCCACAGCTTCTTCAGGTGATGAAAATTTCTGACCATGCAATTTATCCTTTATTTTAGGCAAAGTATAGAAATCATTAGGGTTGAGGTCGGGACTGGAGGACGATGCAGCGGTTGCAGTTATTTTTAAGGAGTTCAGAAATGACCTGTGGCAAACAAATGCCAGCATAGCATTCTGCATTAAACGTTCTTTGTCCCTACAGAGGAATAGTCGCAATATGGCCGGTTTTGGAAACAAACGTAGCCACCATTTTTTTTGCAATACTCCGTGAACGAACAATTTTTGTTGGCTTTAACTCATTTTCGAACACCCAAACTCGTGACTGGTTTTTAATCTTTCGGGAGTTCTGACGCACCAAGCAACGCGAGCCGCTTTTTGCCCTTCACAGAGCGAATGCGACATATATATTTACACCTAATTATACATTAACTGCCTCCGCAGCCTAGTGGTATAGGTGTGTGCTATAGAAACCGGAGGTCGTGGGTTCGAATCCTGCGGGGACTCAACAAATTCTCATTTGTCCTACTTGGTTAGCACAATTTGGGCCGAAAACCCAATTGTCTCAAAAGTAAGATGATCCATGCGTCGGATGGGCATATAAAAAGGCGGTCCACCCACCAACCCGCATTGGACCAGCGTGTGTTAGGAGAGGCCATGTCCAGCAGTGAACTACAGGCTAATGATGATGATAATGATGATACATGAAAGATTATTTGTATTTGACTCATGACAATTTCTAAATTTAAGTGAATTTCGCGGTATTTCACATGTCGATCTTCCTCAATCAGCTTACGCATAGCATCAACGTTTTCTTGTGTCCCTTGACAGGGACTATCACTGAGCTTGACACGTTCACGTTGAAATTCAGCAAACCAGCGATCAATTGTGGTTTTGGATTGGGCGTCATCACCAAATGCAGAAATCATTCGGTCAATACACTGTTTTGTGTTAAACCACTTCGAAAGTCATAATAAATCATCGCTCTTGAATTTTCTAGTCAATTCCATTTTTCTTAACGGCTATAAAAGTTTGTTTTTTACAAGACCTTGTGACGGGACCGAGAATTTTTTTAAAATAAATTAATGGTATTCAATTAACAAAACGAAGGAGTTTGCAATTTAAAAAAAGATTTAAATATGACAGAATTAGTGGAAATATTCCATTTTCGATACTTTTAGTGCAGCCCTCATAATAGCTTACATAGTTCCTTTTATGAACTATTGTCACTTTCGTAAAAATATTTTTTAATGCAACAATTTTGTAAAAGATACATTATTAACGTTATAATTTGTAATTGAATTAATACTTACTTTGAAATATAATATGGCCATTGATAGTCGAATAATTAATTGATTTAGGAGATGTTTCTCAATAGCATTCCAAAGTCACCGTGTCGCCTTTCTTGGCACCTTCAACGAGTAATTGATATTGTATTGACAGAATTGGTGGAACTGCAAAAACATATTGAATTGATGAATATAATTAATTTTCGATCAAAATGGCTTCAATGGTTCGAAATATTCAAATAAGTTATAATATGGCCATTGACAGTAAAATAATTAATTGATTTTCGATTTCGTTCTGACGTGATTGGAGAAGCCACATAAACATAAAGTCAAGAAATGATTAATTTCCTTTGAAAAAAAAATGAGATGTTGTAAATATCAACCATCAAACCTATAAAGGATAATTTTCTATAGTACACGAAAATGCATGTAAATAAGAGCACAATAATATGCAATGATTTAACATTTCATATAAATTTATCAGTAACTGTAAGATATCTTACAGAAAGGGAGTTGAAAGAAATATACGTACATTGTACAACCAACATGACTTGTTTGCTTACGGACGGTGGTACTCCATTGCTTGCAATGCAAAGATGAGCACCCATGTGCAGTCGAGAATTTTTTACAAATTGAAACACAGAGCCACTTATCGAAAGATCTAAAAATGTGAAGAGGTTTAAATTTAAAGTAAATTTTCATTCCAGAAAGTTTTTCTATTTAAATTGTATTACAGATATATAATACAATTTGTACGTATTTTTGGGGATACACGGATTGTATTATTGGGATGAGGGTGAGGAGTCTCAGTGCACTCCTTCCGCCTTCAGTCTCATAGACCGGCATTTTACATACCCATCCGATGCATGAATTCTCTTACTTTACAAGGGATCAGGTAATTATCCCGTATACCCCAGACCAACAAAGAAACAACTATGTTAAGTTGTTGAGTCCCCGCAGGATTTGAACCCACGACCTTCGATTTCTAAAGCCCTTACCACTAAGCTATTGACTAGACAGGCGAATTCTATCAAATAATGTTATATGAAACTAAACATCTCAAAAAGATATGCAAAAATGTGTTTAAATTTTGTGTAATTTCTCGCTTACTAAACTTCAGTAAGTACGAGTCATAAATTGTTATCCGATTTTTAGGACCATCATATCAACTATTTTATGAACAACTAAAGAGTAATATACAAAAAAAATTGTCTGATAGAATTGAATTTTTATATTTTATTAATAAGAATTCATAAAATGACGATGGTAAAAGTTTCCATGTTTATTTTTGTATTAATGTTAAACTTTTGCTTCACTAACTCTGCACTTCAAATTATTCTATTATATTCCCAGAATTAATTTGTGTTTGTCATAAGTGAACATAGCTTTTAGAACTTAAGCTGCCTAATCAGGCAAGCGGCATGGAGACATCTCTGAACGTAGCTTTGGCTTATGTCGCTTACCCTTGTAATAGTATAAAAATGTAATTGGTTTAAGTAGACGTAATAAAAACGTAATAAACGTATTAATAATTTTTATTTATTATAATTTATAAATTTTTAGTATTTTAACAATAATGTACCAAACAAACAAGCTTTGGGAAATTTGAAAGCAGTTTAAACTATAGCAACGTCATGTCCTCATAGTTGGCATTTTCATTTTAAAGATATTCATATGTTAAAGTTAGCCGTATCACAATTATTTTTATATTTTCATTCCAAAAAAGGAGATATTTATATAGGAATCTATTTTTATTGACCATTTTGATATGATTAATATCTCAAAGCATATAAATTACAATAACGTAATGAGTCGCTTAATAAGCTAATTATATAAACAGTGTTTATACATTGTTTATTTAATTAATTTTCTGTCTCGTGACTACGGGAGTTGCAAAGAGTCAGAAACGTTTGAGAGCAAAAGTTTAAAGTAAACGTAACGAATCTGATCAATCGGAACCAATAAGTAATTCTATTTGTCATGAATAAGACGGTATTCATTTGGAGCCGGGAGCTATTAAAAAGGACACCGTCACTCCTTCGCGTTTGAATAAAATCTTCCTTTTGGTGTTATCACAACCTATCGTATGTGAAAACGTTAAACTTCTCTCGTGGGTTTTATATTATTATTACATATATTTTTTATAATAAAACTTTCCACACCTAAATCATTTATGCCTTCTATGGTTTTGAATATCAGGTTATATTTAAAACGCGAATTTAGTACAGATATCATGTTACACTTATCTCCAGTCCATGCTCATGTTTCACAAATTCCAATAAAGAACTAAATGCAAGTAGTCAGTTCAGTTTAAAAATACTATATTAGAAATATGTGAAACATAATTTTCTAAAGGTTCTTTAATTTTTAATAACTGACAGATCTTTAACAGGTAATCTGCAGACAAAATGGGCCGCTTTGATACTGACAGTTAGATTCAAACCCACAGCCTTTGGTTCGTAATTATAAGGCTTTCGCCTAACTGAGCAAGTAACGTAGTATCATTGCCTACCACGTAGCCTATTAGTATTGCTTGTAAACTATGAAAAATGAATAAGTCCACACGGGATTTTTTTTTTCGTTTGGCAACTCTAAGACATTCACGTCAATGTGAAGTCTCCCCAATAATTATTGTAATTAATTATATTTTATTAACATATTAACAATTATTGTAACGTTCTTAGCCTCCTTTGTATATATTTAGGTCTATCAAATACTAGAATTTATATTGTGAACGCGATTCTTGTGTTATTGTGTAATATTGTGTTTGGACGTCTAGCTGTCACTGCGCAGGTAAAGTCTTTCTATTTAAATCTAGCGTATTGTTCCTTTATCCTCTTCAAGTGCTCATTTTATATTAATTCTTACTAAATTAAAATTTTAATTACCTAAAAAATGATGACCCGCAACACCAAGGCCCGTCAGGTTGAGGAACAGCTCCATTTGGCGCTTAAAGAGTTAAAGGGAGCCAAAATGCAATGTGAACAATTGCTGAGGGAAAGGGATGATAACGAACAAGAAACTTTGCAAATTATTATTATAGAAATCTTAAATTAAAACAAGAGCTAGTTCAATTACACGCAAATGTGTGTAATTGATGGTTTGACCAGTGTAGGGGTGAGTATGAGGCAGCTTACGGCCTCACCTCTAAGCTGAATTGAACGAGGCTCATAAAACTATCTGCATTTTAGAAACTAAAAACCAGAAAATCCAAAGCCTATATTGTGAATTAGTAGGGGAAGTACCGAATATGCTATCCTCAGTCTCAAATGTTACAAACAATGTTAGTACTATAGATCTAACTGGTGATGACTCTGGCGCCTACCACCCAGATATCAGCAGGAAAAAGCAGGAGAAATACAAGAAAATAAACAAATGCGTTAGAAAAACTGAAAAATTGTTAAAGTATAGGCGTAGTATTTGCAAAAATTATGTCAAAATATGTAAAGACAAGAATTTACTCAAAGATAAAATAAACCTGTGTTATTATAAGGTTAAGACAGTTCAGCTGTCTCATGAGGCTGCTGTCAGTACAGCTGCAGGCTGAGATTGCCGCTTTAATGCAATCTCTAAATGTTCTTTAAAAAAAATATGAGGCATCCCAGAGGGAAATTTCAGAACACATTTTGGCTATGAATGATCTTGTAGATTTGTGTAAACATAATTCTAACAGATTTGATTACTTGACAAGAAATTGTGTATGTGACTGTCAAAGCATACAAAGTCATTCAGAGCTATGGTGGTTTAAAGGTGCTAAGCCTTTGTCTAAGACTGTAGCGTCTCACAGTGGCCTTAAAGGCACATCAGAATATTAGATACTGATTGCCCCAGTGTTCGGGCAATCAGTGTCTAACATCTGTATGCCCACACTGATTGCCCGGAGCTACTAACTAACATATAATGAGAAAAATGTTGACCGATACACATTGTCCCAACACTATTTTAATCATTTTGATTGGGAGAAGAGGAAATGTTAATAAGCAAAACCTACTGTACTATCAAGAGAAACTAAATAAACTTAATGCAAAGAAGGTAATACTGTTCACATTTCCCCACCTTAAAAAGTTGCCACAGGAAAACAATAGTAATTTGCTAATTATCTTCGCAATTATTTAGCTATATTATATAAAAATTATTGTATGGCTTGGCTAACCAAACCCTTGCTTCTATTGAGCAAATGTTGACTCTCAATTTGATATCCGTTCCAAGTAATTTAAATTAAATCTTAAGACAACGGAGGAAATCTCTTGCACATTAAATCAAAACTTTTCACAAATAAGTAATGCAATTTTTAATAATAAAACTTTTAATAAAAACAACTATTGTATAAACCTGGTAAATCAAAATAATCAGGGAATTGCCAGTACACTGCAGCCATAACATGAAGTTGAGCTATTCTTAAATAGTTGTAAAATAAATATTTTATGTATAACTGAGCACTGGCTTCAAGAACATCAATTTATGCCTAATTTTGGATGTCACCAAGTTCAGTAGAGATAAAGCTATACGCGGTGGCTTTTTAATATTAATTAAAAATGCTTTAAAATATAAAAATCGTAAAGATGTTGTGTGCCTCTCTATTGAACGGACTTTTGAAATAGCCTGTGCAGAGCTGGAGCATTTTATTGTTGTATGCGTATGCAGACCTCCCACTTCGTTATATAAACCTTTTGAAGTTTTGTTAGAAGAAATAATATTAAAGCTATCTGAATCTAATAAGTATATTATAATTTGTGTTGACTTCAATATTAATTTATTAGATAATTCTACAACCACAATTAGATTTAGATCATTGTTAAGTTCATATAACCTTATCAATTTATTTCTTGAACCTACTAGAATAACTGATACTTCTGCTACATGTATAGATAATATATTTACAAACTGTTAACCTTTAAACAAGTCAATTGTAAAAAGATTAAGTTCTGACCACTGTGTCCAGCTTGCTTCTTTTAGATTAAATAAAATATCAGACAAAATACAATTAAAATACTTATGTACGCGCGTGAGAAGTTATACTTCTTTCGCATCATTAAAAATTAATATATTTATATAATAATATATTTAATATATATTTAAATAATAATTATAATAATATATATTTTAATATAATATATGACAAAATTTGTACTAAATATTATAAGATTCTTAATTTTAAATATTTATTATTGATTATTTAATATTTTAAAATAAATTTAATTATAAATTGAAAAATCGAATTTAAGGTTGGTCATTTTTAAATATTTTAATTGATTTCTTAATTTAATATTCACTTTTCATTTTTATCAATAAGTTTTCATTAAATTTATTTAGTTATTTTTATAAATATTTATTATTTATTCAATTGAATAGCAAATATTAAAAATTAATATTATAATTTGATGTTTAATTTTAATTTTTATCACAAACTTTTTATTAAATGTTTTATTAAATTTATTTCTTTATTTTGTGAATATTAAATAACTAATAAGTATTTAACATTAATAATTTAATAATATTTAGTGTTAATTATATTAAATGAAAGTATTTTAATTTATATCAATAAATAATACATACGGATAGTTAACCTCAATTATATCGGAGCACTTGAAAAGTATATAAGCGCAATTTTTTCACTAATATTCACAAATAGTAAGTAATATCAATCAAAAATAATTAAGACAATTAAATATGATAGATTTGCAAGAACTAATCATAAATAATTCGATTAAGAATTTATGGATTCACAAGACGTACTTTGATATATCATATAACTGGTAGTTCAGAGCCATCTGTTGCTTACAAATGTAGAATTCCTAAGAGATGTTGGCTTACTTGTACAGCGGTACTATAATTCAGAAGCTTTGATTATGTGTGACTAGATGGCGCTTTATCTAAAACGTATTACATAGATAAATCACAATGTTGATATATTAAATAAATAAAATTATTACCATTAAATCAAGTTGAATAAACATCATTACAAATATTAATATATTTATATAATAATATATTTAATATTCATCATCAGCCTGTAAAAGTCCACTGCTGGACATAGGCTCCCCTAACGCACCCCTATCCATTAGGGGCTTTGGACCACCCACCACGCTGGTCCAATGCGGGTTGGTGGGTGGACGACTTTTACATGCCCATCCGACGCATGGATCATCTTACTTTTCAGACAATTGGTGATCGGCCCAAATTGCCTAACCAACTAGGAAACAACAATGAAAATTTGTTGAGTCCCGCAGGATTAGAACCCACGACCTCCGGTTTCTAAAGCACACGCCTAAACCACTAGGCTACGGAGGCAATATTTAATATAAATTTAAAAAAATAAAATATATTATTACATAATAATAATATATATATATACCAAAAACGAACCTTAATCCTAACTCATAGAGCACATTATGCAACAACTATCGCAAATAAAAACGACAACTCCATTATCATACACAAAATTTGTGGTACTTTATTAATTTTTAGATAATTCTCAACCACTTAATTTAATTATTTTAAGTTATATAACCTTATCAATTTATTTTTGAACCCTACTAAGATAACAAATTTTACATGTTAGATAATATATTTACAAACTGTTAACTTTAAACAAATCAATTATTAAAAATTAAGTTCTGACCACTGTTTGCCCTTTTTTTTAGATTAAATAAAAATGAAAAAATACAATTAAACAATTTTTTTGTTCCCATGCATAAAAAACGTATTGAAAGTTTTGTAATATTACAAAATTTATAACGTATGATGACAACCCAATGTGTGTATAATGTTAATCACTTTTATAAGGGAATTTAACAATTTTACTTCTAAAAGGTTAAATGGGGTTCTTGGCTTTTAGTGAATGGGCAACAGGAAATTACAAAAATCAGGAAAAGATTATTAGCTTTACGGGAAAAAACATAAATCTAATAAGCCTTTGTTGACATGTCGTGCTTATTCAAAAATATTTAAAAAAGTTTTTACTGTCATGAAACTAATATATATAAAAATTAAAAAATTCATCAGAAAAAAAAAAATTTAAATATTATCAAAGTGAACTGGAAGGGGTACTAGAGCAACCAATAGAACTTAAATATTGATGACCGTTATAAAGTAAAGATGTTGTACTTATTTGAAAATTTGACATTCAGTTTCTACTCAAGTCCTTTTATTCAACACCTGAGTCACTATTAAAAGATATACCAAATGAATATACAGAATTTTAATTTACGGACATTAAACCGGAGATGTTGTAAGAACATTTAAAACTTTAGATATAAAAAATACGACTAGGGATCTGTTAAGGTGATAAGTTCAATTATCGTGTAATATCACCCACCTAGCAGAAACTTCAATGTAAGTATCAGAGGGAATTTCCTGACCTAATGAAGCATAGAAAATTTTCAAATATTTAAATCAGGATGTAATACGGACTAATAACTTTACACCAATATTTACCCTACTCTTAGTAAATTATTTGAAAAACTCTTACTAAATCAATTGGTTTAAACATTTCAACTAATTGCCTTTTAAATAACAAGATAGATTCACTAGGGGTTGCTCAACAGCCACGCAGACATCAGGCTAGTCAAAAGCATTTTGAGTTCGGACATCACAGATCTTTAGGCATTTCTGTGAATCTAAAAGGCTTTTGATTGTGTGCACTATGAGACTCTGATCAAGGAAATACGTCACTATGGTTAAAATACGCCCAACCTTCTGTCTTCGTCTTAAGCCATCGAATTCAGAGGTTGAGAATGATAAAATCTCCCGGGGCCCCGGTAAATAGGAAGTCCCACAAGGATCCATTCTTGGGCCTTTCTCTTCCTCCATATAACGACTTCCTGTGTTGGATAAATTAGCGGACGAGATAGTTATTTGCAGATGATACCTGCTTGATTTTAAAATTGATGACATACGCAATAAATGACGATGTAAATAATACTCTCTAGGTACGAATGGTTAATCAATCTGTTTGTTCTGATCCCAATGTGATGCATGAAATTTGAAGGTTATGAATGGGAAGCGTTACACGAGTTGAATCGACTGTATTTCGGAATAACTGTAGATGCAAAACTACAATGGGCCTTCATATTAATAGGATAGCAAGTAAACTAAGCTATGCAGCTTACGCAGTAAAAGAATTAGATTAGTAACTGATGTGTAACAGATC
The DNA here is from genome assembly GCA_029286875.1 of Lamproptera curius. Taxonomy (NCBI): domain Eukaryota; kingdom Metazoa; phylum Arthropoda; class Insecta; order Lepidoptera; family Papilionidae; genus Lamproptera; species Lamproptera curius. Next base: position 642,982 of record JAGSMT010000107.1, on the reverse strand, counting down.
GTTTAGTAAATTTCAGCTATTTTCATGTATTTTGTCTTATGACATTCTACTGTGGAAAATGCGGCAGATCTAATACGATCTTTTCCTCAAAAACATGCAATTCGTACAGTCTATAACCTGGGTCCCAAAGTGACCCCAGTCCTCACTGAAATTAAAATAATGACCGTTACTTCTCAATACATATTTGAAAATTTAATGTATGTGCAAAAAAATAGACATGATTTCCTAAGACGTTGTGATACACATGACATAGATACGAAGAACAAACATAATTTAATTCTTCCAGCAACTAGATTGCGAAGAATAAGTAGGTCTTTTTGGACAATGTATACGTTTTTATAACAAAATCCCAGTAGACGTTCAGAATTTATCTATTAATAAATTTAAAAAAGTAGTCGAGTTGTTAAGGGTTGTTACGATATGAATGAATTTTTAAATGATAACACAGCCTGGTAATGGAATGCTCGCTCCCGGTCTTGTTTCAAAATTGCTTAATATGTAATGCCGAATTATCAAATTGTTTGTTATTTTTAAAAGATGACATAAAAAAAACTCAGTAGTGTGTTTGACAATCAATAAGCAAGTGTAAACTTCTTTATTGAATAAAGATATTTAAATTTGAATTTGAACAAACCTATGACCGCCAGATTCTAACTTGCGCTTTAGAATCCAGTAAAGTAGGGTTTAAATACCGTGCGGCCAGGTCAGCCGCGGGAAAGCTACGAGGAACCTGGCTGATCAATATTGTTAGGACGACCGTGAAAGATGCTACTCTAAATGGGCTTAAAAAGCCCACTTTTGATGCGCCTAGAAATGTGGTGGACGGGGATGAACGTGCATGCTACCATGCTACCCTGTTTTCTGCAGCCCAAGTGGATTCGCGGAGGAAGATAAGTGTCTATTATATCTATCCTCAACGACTCGGCATGATGCAGCGTAGAGGGGCCGTGAAAGGAGAAGACATTCGGCATGGATTCGTTGATCCCATTTCCTTCTGCGGCCGAAATGAAGCTAGCGGCGGAGATCATCGTTGTAGCCACCACTGGAGGCTGGAAGTTTTGACCATTCATAGGATAAGATCTCCTAGGTCCCGTAGTTTTTACGAACTTAAATTCCTGATCTTTATTTTAGTCCAAAATCTCATCGTTTGTTTTTTAGTACTAGTTCAGATTTTTTGTAAGTCGTCTTTTTCTAGGAACAATTGAAATGTTCTCAACATTCTCTCATCAAATGGTATTTAGAAATCATTATGTTTTAAATTTATAACAAGCGATCTTAAACTGGTATTTAAAAGTCCGGCACATATTTATATTAAGATAACGAAATACACGCTTCTCAGGTGCATAAACATGAGTATTATAAGTTTCAATCAATTATAGGTACTATTTGAAGGTCATCTTTCTTCTTTCAAGAGTAGCGAATTTTTGAGTGATTAGTGTTTGAAGCTAGGACCATATGCGATGATAACGTAATCGTTGGCTACTAAAAATACTGAAGGTATTGTTTCTATACATAACAACTTTATAGATATGTAATGAACACATACAATCGTCAGTAACATTGTCTTTACATAATTAAGCAATTGATTCGGTCGAACTCAATATTCGGCCGAATACAGAATACAATAAAAGTGGCCGAATAGGCCGAATAGGTCGAATACCAAATAGTAGCCTAATAATCGCGGCATCCTTATAAATAAGGATACAGGACAGACAGAGATCTGGACGGACCTTATGAACATTATAAAACAGTTATGACATTAACTTTCACGTATTTCTTATGAATATTTTTGAATGCATTTTTAATCTAAATTTTAACTTGTTTTTTACACTCATTAATTGATGCACTAGCTTTTTTTATGATTCACTTCATGTTTATGTTAATTGTCATTAAATTAAACAGTAAGACAAAAAGGGATAATCGTTTTTCTCTTTCATTACCACCTTGATGAGCTGCTTTGATAATTTCTTCCGGCACTTATTTTTCCTTCTTTAATCGTTATAATTTATTGCCCGGAAATCTTAAGATAAGGGGTGGCCATTTTTGAAACGTCCATCCATGTTGATTATTTCAGTGCAAAATTTCAATTACAACGCATTTAACGGCGTCTCGCATTGCATTGAAAATATTTAAAAAAATTAAACGATAAAGAAACCTTTTTTGCTTTAATGTTATTGCTTTTTACAAATTGCTTTAATGTTGTCAGGTTAAAATAAATTATGTTCATAAAGAAATAACAAGCGACAAAGTTTGGCACATGGCGCCATTTACAAAAAAGAAATGTGGGAGGCATGTGTGTTAACATTTATAACATTGTAGGTTCGATAACGCTAAGGTGATCATAAGGTGACATTAAATATCTACTACAAACTATTATTTTTACTATTGTGATATTAAGTTAAAGAACCAGAAACTTAATTTACAATTAAATAGAATTTTAATTCTTCTAATTAATTATAATATAAGTAAGTCCATGAACTGTTACATAGTGCTATTACATAAGCTATGACATGATCATTGCCTATTTCGTATAATAGAATGTCATGGAAAATATGACTGATTTAAATTAAAAACGCCAAGGCAAATTTTATCATCATCATCATCTCCATCAGCCTGTAGTAGTCAACTGCTGGTCATAGGCCTCCCCTAATACACCCTTATCCATGAGGGAGTTTTGGACCGTATCCCACCACGCTGGTCCAATGCGGTTTGGTGGGTGGACCGACTCTTTACATACCCATCCTACGCATGAATTATCTTACTTTTCAGACAATTAGGTGATCGGCCCAAATTGCCTAACCGACTATGAAAAAACAATGAAAATTTGTTGAATGCTCGCGGGATTCGAACCCACGACCTGCGGTTTCTAAAGCATAAGTCGATACCACTAGGCTACGGAAGTGGTTTACTGCTTAAAGAGTAGGAAACTCCAGAGACAGTCTAAAGAAAAAGTAATAGATATATAAATTTGTTGTACAATGTGTACAACAAATTTAAATATCTATTACTTTTTCTCTTAAAGGTACGTGTAAAGAAAATTCAAGCATAACCGGCATAGAGTGTCGAAGCTTAATATAAGGAAGAGGATATCACCGCTTGAGCAACTCAAACCAAAGTAGAAAAATTCTGATCTTAGTGGATTCAGATCCGCTTTTGTCCACAATTTCAGACTGTTCGTTTAAAAGTCATTCCAATTTCAAGGTCTGTAATCTTATAAAAAAAAGCTGCCATTAGGGCATGAATATATTCTGACGTCGCACTTTAATAGCCACTGAAAGCGAATTTTTGGATCTTCAAGATATTAATCAAAATATTAAGTGAATTAAAAATGGTTCCATCACAAAAAAAATAGAGAAAAGATATAATGAATATCAAGATGAGGAGAAATAACAAGGAAAACACTATAAGGCGCTTCTACTAAAAACCAAAGTCAGCGTACGATATAAAAACCTAAAAGCTTAATATTACTAAGTTTGAAGAACAAGGAAACTTAATGGTTCAAATAAGTATTAACCACCAGAATTGTGTCTGGGTTGATAAGCTCCCCGAACATAACAATGGTGACATATGGGGCGCTAATCGACCCAAAGATCTAGGATACTACAAAAATTGTTTAATATTTCTCTTAATTTTATGTTATTTTATAATAAATGACCATATAAAAACTTTGAAACATTAACAAAATTTATTAAAATTTGTAAACATATTAAAAAAAACTTATAGAACGAATTGAGTGCATCCTTGTTTTTGGAAAGTCAGTCGAAAAGTAGGACCAAATAGTTTTTAAGCAAAAAAAAAGTCAAAATTTGTCTACTACGAGCAGAGCAAAAAGTAAGCCTATACCGTAAATACATTAAATTATATATTCAAAATATTGTACCAAAAATATGAAATTACAAATATCTAATAATGCAAATGTGTTTCTAAAAATGGGTATTTCTAAATTTGTTAAAAAAATAAGAATTAATGTTATAAGAATTTTAAATATTTCCAATTTACTAATTTTTATTTCATTTTTTACTTTATCACGTATATTTCTGCTTATTCAATATTCAAATTCAAATTCAAATATCTTTATTCAATAAAAAAGTTTACACTTGCTAATTGATTGTCAAACACACTACTGAGTTGCCGGTTCTTCTCAGGTCTGAGAAGAACCGGCGAAAGAAACTCAGCGGGCTATTTTTTATGTCATCTTTTAAAAATAACGAACAATTTGATAATTTGGCATAACATATTATGCAATTTTGAAACAAGACCTGGAGCGAGCATTCCATTACCAGGCTGTGTTATTATTTAAAAATTCATTAATATCGTAATAACTCTTAACTACTAGACTACTTTATTAAATTTATTAATAGTTAAATTCTGAACTAACGGTCATTTTTTTAATTTCAGTGAACAACTTTCTTAATGATTCTTTGGGACCCAGGTTATAGACTGTACGAATTGCATGTTTTTGGAGGAAAAAGATCGTATTAGTATCTGCCGCATTTTCCCACAGTAGAATGTCATAAGACAAAATACTATGAAAATAGCTGAAATTTACTAAACGATCTGTCTACACATCAGTTACTAATCTAATTCTTTTTACTGCGTAAGCTGCATAGCTTAGTTTACTTGCTATCCTATTAAAATGAAGGCCCCATTGTAGTTTTGCATCTACAGTTATTCCAAGAAATACAGTCGATTCAACTACGTGTAACGCTTCCCCATTCATAACCACTTCAAATTTACCATGCATCACATTGGGAGTCATGAATCTAATACATTTTGTAGCAAGTTATTAACATTAAACCAATTCGCTACTCTAGAGAGAGTATTATTTACATCGTCATTTATTGACGTATGTCATCTAATTTTAAAAATCAAGCAGGTATCATCTGCAAATAATACTATCTCGTCGCTATTATTTATCACACACGGTAAGTCGTTTATATAAAGGAGGAAGAGAAAAGGCCCAAGAATGGATCCTTGTGGGACTCCCATATTTACCGGGGCCCCGGGAGATCTTTTACCATTCACGTCAACCCTCTGAATTCGATGGCTTAAGTACGAAGACAGAAGGTTGAGTGCGGTATTTCTTATACCATAGTGACGTAATTTCCTGATCAGAGTCTCATAGTGCTACACAATCAAAAGCCTTTTTGAGATCACAGAAAATGCCTAAAGCATCCTGTGATGCTTCCGAAGCCTCAAAAATGCTTTTGACTAGCCTGATGTCTGCGTCGGCTGTTGAGCAACCCCTAGTGAATCCATACTGCTTGTTATTTAAAGGCAATTACGATTGAAATGTTTAACCAATTGATTTAGTAAGAGTTTTTCAAATAATTTACTAAGAGTAGGCAGTATAGATATTGGTGTAAAGTTATTAGGGTCCGTATTACATCCTGATTTAAATATTTGAATAATTTTTCTATGCTTCATTAGGTCAGGAAATTCGCCCCTTCTGATACTTACATTGAATATTTCTGCTAGGTGAGGTGATATTACATCGATAATTGAACTTATCACCTTAACAGAGATCCCCCATAGGTCTGTATTTTTTTTTATATCTAAAGTTTTAAATGTTCTTACAACATCTCCGGTATTAATGTCCGTAAAATTAAAATTCTCTGTATATTCATTGGTATATCTTTTAATAGTGACTCGGCAACTGTTGGAGAATATAAAAGTGACTTGGTAGTAGAAACTGGAATGTCCGAGGAATTTTTCGAAATAAGTAGCAACATCTTCGTCAGCTTCTATATAACGGTCATCAATATTTAGAGTTCTATTAGAGTTGCTCTTAGTACCCCTTCCAGTTTCACTGTTGATAATATTCCAAGTCATTTTATTTTTTCTGATGAATTTTTAATTTTTTTATATATATTGAGATTTCGCGACAGTACAAACTTTTTTAAATATTTTTGAATAAGCACTGACATGTGCAACAAAGGTCTTATTATGATTATATGTTTTTTCACTGTAAAGCTCATATAATCTTTGCCTGATTTTGTGAATTTCAACTGTTGCCCATTCACTAAAAGCTACAGAACCCTTTGATTTAACCGTTTTAAAGTAAATATTGATATAAATTCTTTCCAAAACTTCTCAATCATTTTTATGCATGGGAACAAATAAAATTTGTTTAATTGTATTTTTGTCTGATATTTTATTTAATCTAAATAAAGCAAGCTGGCAGTGGTCAGAACTTAATTTTTAATAATTGATTTGTTTAAAGGTTAACAGTTTGTAAATATATTATCTATACATGTAGCAGAATTCTCAGTTATTCTAGTAGTAGTCATATAATCTTTGCATGATTTTGTGAATTTCAACTGTTGCCCATTCACTAAAAGCTACAGAACCCTTTGATTTAACCGTTTTAGAAGTAAATATTGATATAAATTCTTTCCAAAACTTCTCAATACGTTTTTTATGCATGGGAACAAATAAAATTTGTTTAATTGTATTTTTGTCTGATATTTTATTTAATCTAAATGAAGCAAGCTGGCCACAGTGGTCAGAACTTAATTTTTTAATAATTTATTTGTTTAAAGGTTAACAGTTTGTAAATATATTATCTATACATGTAGCAGAATTCTCAGTTATTCTAGTAGGTTCAAGAAATAAATTGATAAGGTTATATGAACTTAACAATAATCTAAATCTAATTGTGGTTGTAGAATTATCTAATAAATTAATATTGAAGTCACCACAAATTATAATATACTTATTAGATTCAGATAGCTTTAATAATAATTCTTCTAACAAAATTTCAAAGGGTTTATATAACGAAGTGGGAGGTCTGTATACGCATACAACAATGAAATGCTCCAGCTCTGCACAGGCTATTTCAATAGTCCGTTCAATAGAGAGGCTCACAATATCTTTACGCTTTTTATATTTAAAAGCATTATTAATTAATACTAAAGAGCCACCGCGTATAGCTTTATCTCTACTGAACAGGCTAGCAACCTGGTGACATCCAAAATCAGGCATAAATTGATGTTCTTGAAGCCAAGTTATACATAAAAAATCTTTTTTACAACTATTTAAGAATAGCTCAACATCATGTTGTGGCAATTTCCTGTATATTTTGATGTACCAGGTTTATACAATAGTAGTTCTTATTAAAAGTTTTATTATTTAAAAATACATTACTTATTTGTGAAAAATTTTGATTTATTGTGCAAAAGATTTCCTCCGTTGTCTTAAGATTTAATTTAAATTACTTGGAACGGATTCCAAATTGAGAGTCAATGTTTGATTCTGCTCAATAGAAGCAAGGGTCTGGTTAGCCAAGCCATTGGCTGTTTTTTAAAATACAATAGCATAGCAAACTAGCTAATTGTTTTTTATAAAAATTAGATAGGTACATCCTATGAAATGTCAAATAACAATTATTATAATTTAATATATTATTATTGTCAATTACATTAATTTTATTTAACAAGGAGGTCTGCGTTAAATATTTACAATTATTTTTATATAATATAGCTAAATAATTGTTAAGCTTATATCTATTATTGTTTTCCTATAGCTATAAACTGTGTAACTACTTTACAACTACAAACATAAATTATTGATTAAAATAAATAATATATAAAATTTCCTAAAACATTCATAAACGATTTTAATATGGTGTCCTTAATACTGCGGTAAATCAGAGTGAAGTTCTATAAGTCTTTTTCCAATTTAAGTGTCATATTTTTAGAAATGGTAAAAGTAGCATTGCTAAACGAATAACTGCTCTTACAATTAAACGATTATATTATATTTCCTTTAAACGCGAAGTTATTGTTAACTTGTATTCTACATTAACGGAGAGGACAATAAAAATAAATGATGAAAATTATCATTTTTTTTAATTAACCTGTAAACCGTACATTCTTAGGCTAATGTAAATACGGTATAATTACGAATAACTTAACTGACACGTTGAGTGAGATAGTGAAACCCCTGAAATTATGAATCTCACGCTCTGTACGAATAATTTGAAGCGATTTATGAGACTGTGGTCGCCCGTGGGTGAATTAATAGATCTTTTAGACTCTTCTTCTTTTCAGTCGTTAAACAGTGGCGACAGTCAGGTCGACAGTAAGGTCGTGGTTATCAAGCTCCAGCATTTTGGGCAATAGACAGTACCAGCCTTACGACTTCCCGCCACCTTTGCCTACTGTTCCTCAATCGTGCACATTCATGTACGCCTTCAACTTTTCCCTGCCCAACAAGACGTTCTATGGAGCCATTTCCCCTTCGTTTAACATTCCTAAAGAACTGGGTGAGAATGCATCCAGCATTAGTGTGGAACTCAGTCGATGAGACTCCGAGCACTTTCCTTCAACATCACATCTCTAGAGCATCTATCTTGTGGGTTTCAATTTTTCGGAGGGTCTAATTTCACCAGGGTATAGGATTGTAGGATATATCACTGATTTTACGGTATTAACCTTCGTAGCTTTTGTGATATTCCTGTTTCTCCATTTAAGCGTATCCATTGCGCATCTGCTTATTCGTCTCTTAATTTCATCGATGTATGCTCCTTGATTTGCGATAATGGCTCTGATAATGATTGTATGACGTCACAGTTTCCTATTCTGGTTATGTTCCGCAAGTTGTTGTTCGCTTTGTCGACTATCATCATCAACCGCAGATAAAACGTTTATGCTCAAACCGAGTTCTTGGCTGACCCGTTGCAGCTTTTTTATTTACTTCCACGATCTAAATATAAAAACACTAATGTATGGTTTCCTAAATGTGTAATTAAATTAAATGTAAAAGAGATAATGTTTGTGTCATCCCGATCGGATTGATCTGATTTATTTTCAATCATTGTCATATTTTTATATACCGGTGGTAGGTCCCCTTTTTACAGGGGACCGTCTGGGTGGGTACCACCACGGTGCCTATTTCTTCCGTGAAGCAGTGGTGTGAAAACACTGTAGTGTTCTGGTTTGAAAGGCACCGTAGCCAGCGTATTTACAGGGTAAACGAGACTTAACACCGTGTGTCTTTCGGTAGGCAGCGCGTTGGCGATACCACTGGTATTGCTAATGTCTATGGGCGTCGGTGACCACTTCCCATCAGGTGGCCCAACTGCTCGTCTGCCTACGTATGCTATAAAATAAAAAATATACTTAATCACGACGAGGTTATACAAAAGTGTGATCACTTTAAATTGATTGTAGTTGTTTTAAAGTTTGGATTTACTAATTATTTTTTGACTACGTTTGCTCATGGAAGTAATGAAAGAAAATGCCTATGGCATGAAGCCCGCCTGTGTACCATTTGCGCATAAAGTATAATTAAAGAAACAAATGTCGGTGAATAAACATCTTTTCATAAACATGTAAAAGTTAAATGAAACTCAGGTAAAGCTAAATGAAGCCGGCTTTCGAAATGTTGTAAAAGCAAAGTCAATTAATAATATAGCCTAGCCGATTCCGTTTGACATTACATTGAGGACTATGATAAGTGGAAATGATTTATCCCCTGCACTAGCATATTCCCTAGCAACTACTCAATCAAGATGCTTTTAACGTATTGATTTATCATTTATAAAAAAGTATTGACCGCAAAGTGTCGTGCCGGTTCTTCTCAGGTCAGGTAAAAACTTCCGGATTGTTGTTTCAAGTAATATACACTACTTTATCAGTTTCATATTAATGCCATTTTAAATGTAAACCATTTAACTTTACATTGGCAAAGCTATATTATGGTTGGTGTCCGAGTAAATAGAATTATAGTAACATATGTAACGAGAATACAAAAACTCAATAACTTAAAATACAAAAATTAAGTTAATACATTGCTTAACATACACACACACACACACACAGTCTAACGGCGACCCCGATCTCTTGAAGGATTGATTGGTTTGTGTGATAGGCTGTCAAAGGTACGCGTAAGATTCTCCTCCAGCACCATAATTTAAATGAGTCCATACGAGATCTATCGGTTTGCTTTAGAGACCAAGATCGAAAACCCTAGTGTCTCTTACCATCTCTCTTACTTGGCTGTGTGAGATCAATCTATCTCTCCAAATTCTTTTTAGTCTAGTCTTTGCACTTTTCGCCATTCCAATCCTCTTCCACACGTCGAGTTCACATGAGCCATCATTGCAAACGGTAGAGAGCCTAAGCAAACAAAGTTGTCAGATAAAATAATAAAATACAGCAGACCAACGATACCAATATTTGATATACGACTTTGGATGGTTTGGCATAAAAACGGTCGCATTTGTTTTTTTATCTCAATCATAGAAAGCAATATGTAATCTTAACATAGATTGATGAAAAAGGATTCCTATAAATTCTAAAAATACTTCGATGACACAATAGTAACACAGTGAACATAGCTTGTATTATATTATAAAACAACTTGTGGCTTTTTTTAAAACTATGCCTTGGTTATTGCCAATTTTAAGTCAATGCAAAAGAAAGCATTATACCAAATCATTGACAAATATATTTGCTATGTATTTTATGGCTTTTATAAAACCATTAGTAAATCATAAGTAATATGTGCTAAAATTTTAATATGTATTTTAAACATATTTTAAAAGGTCAAGCTCAAGGTCATGCAGCTCCATCAATTGAAGATCAGATACCTGGTATTTTGGCACAGAATGATAACGACTTATTAAGTTAAATTAAGATTATTATACCATCGCGTATCGTGCTTCACGAAAAAGATAAGCACAAATGCTCATTAATAAAGCCTAGATCACAAAACCGAACAGCTGCAAGAAACATCGTACACACTAGACCTGGACCTACTCGCAAACGCAAAAATAAATTAGATCATTTGTGTTTCTTCTTTATTAGGGATGATATGGTAAATCTAATTGTCACCTATAGGTACCAATGTTGAGATTGCAATAAAGTCTAAAAACTACAAAGTACTGTATTCTAACGTTAAATGAAGTAATGAAGAATAACCATTTGCCATTAAAGGAGATATTTGATACTACGTTTTGTGGAAATAGATACCATAGTGCAATGTCAAATGAAAGATTTTAATTTCTAATAAGCTGCCTTAGGTTTGACGACAAGTCTACGCGCCAAAAACGTAGACGGGCATGATCTGTGGAATCTTGTCATTGCTGACTGTCAAGAAAACAATCAAACCTGGATCATACCTTACTATGGATGAACAGTTGCTAGGCTTCAGAGGAAGATGCCCATTTCGAATTTATATCGCGAATAAGCCAAATAAATATGGTATTAAAATTGTAATGGTGGTAGATTATTCCACGAAATATATAGTAGACGCAGAGCCTTATTTGGTTTCTTGTACTAAAACAGAAGGTTTGCCACTCGGGGATTATTTTTTGAAAAAATGGATACGCACTGTTCATGGCACTAATAGGACCATAACTATGGACAATTGGTTCCTTTCGGTGCCATTAGCCAAAAGCTTACAACAAGAACCGTACAAGCTGACTGAAAAACGAACATTTTGTGCCATATGCCCGTCAGCTAAACGAAGGATGACGAAGTCACAAATCATTGTGGGGCGAAAACAAACTTGATGTGTGCCCAAAATGTATTAGTTCATAGTTTTTTTTATCAAAACGTTATTCTTTTTGTTGATTGTATACGGAAATTTTGATAATTTGAGTTTTTGTCGGAGTGCAGTGTTTTATTTTGCTTAGGTAAGCGTGTAATTACCGCGCGTAAATAAGTTTAGCGATCTAGGGTTAATAAAATAAACTTATAAATGTACAAAAATAAATGAAAAGACCAAAGTAATATTTTTGAAAACTTGGATTCAACTGCCAAGTACGTATTTGACGTATAAGCGTTTTTAAAAATAGATTTGGTTTAAACTTTAGTACAAGATTTCTGAAAAAAAATATCTTTCATCAAGGATATAATTTTACTTTGATGTTATAAATTGCCGATAAACGAACTTTTCTATAAATTAAAAAATTATTGAATATGATTTTAAGCATAAATTTAAAAATCGTTAGTTTAATTTTATTAAATAAGAAGATAAAAAAAGGAATATCTATATAGATATTCCTTTTTTGTTGATAGTTTTAATCACCTTGTTAGAGCAATTTGAATTTTTCAGATTTTAGTCTCCTTCGGAGATACTCTCCAGATAAATCTGAATAGAAATCATCAGTTTATAAATAAAATTTAGAAAATCGACCTTTATTATTGCTAAGCAAGAAGAAGAGAGATATCAAGCACCTGATGGGAAGTTTAATCCGACGCCCATTGAGCATTTAATTTCTTCAGCTGTTATCGCCAACGCGCTGCCTACTCGTGATAGAACATAGGGTTTAAAGTTTGACATTTGCAGTAACATCGCACAGACTACGGTGCCTTGTAGAACCGAGAAACAGCACAGTGTTTCTCACTACTGCTTGCGGCTGAACCAACAGCACCGGGTGTAGTTATCCGTATCAGACGGTCCAGAAATACATCTTCCTTCATAAATACACAATTACAAACTGGTGTATATTTTCAATATAAATTATGTATTTTATGGACTTAATCCGCCATCTCATAGTGTGCACTTTATTACTTTTATGTAATTCCTGCTGAGTTACTAAAGCATCCAAGTATAGCATTTTCGTAGTAATATCATAAAATAATTGCTACTAAAATGCTTTACTTGGATAATTTAGTGACTCAGCAGGAGCTTAAGCAAAAATATCTTTAAACAATAAAAAAACATTTAATAATAAAAATTACACCCGACTTGAAGTAGTATATAACCATGTTGCGCAATATAAGCGGATGACGACGCGCAAGAAAATGCCGCGCGATTTCTGCCACGCATTTTAAATCTCTGATATCTTTTGAGGTATTCATTTAATCTAAATGTTGACGGTGACACGTCTTATGTACATAGAATAAAGATTTTTTTTAATCCAATAACTTTTATGTAAACTGTATTATTTTAAATGACCTTTGAATATACCTGATTGCTCAACCAGCAAAAAAGTTAACAACCAGGGCTTATAATTGGTAAAAATCTGATTTAGAAACTAGTGTAAGCAATTTATTTCCCGCGAAGACTAAAAAAACATTGAGTGTTCCTTCATTTAACTATATTGATATGTATGTATACAATTTTCACCTGAATGCAGATAACAGAAATTAACGATAAGTTAAATGAACGCCTTGATTCCTTTTCGATCTATGTTCCTATAACAGCATTTTCTCACAAGTGCCGTAATTGTAAATATCGCAATACTGTCAGCGTTGCCGGCGATGGTATTATGTAAGTAATCGTATTGATTTTATAAGTCTCGGCTAGTCGAGCAAAATATATCTAATACTGTTGAGATAAACGCGACATAAACTCACTGCAAGGCGATTCTTACTCGATCGAAAACTTATTTTTTATTGCATACGTAGGCAAACGAGCAGTCGGGCCACCTGATAGAAAGTGATAACCGACACCCATGAACACTGGTAGTATCAAGAGTATCACCAACACGCCGACTACCGTGAGACATAGGATGTTCCGTCTGGTTTACCCAGTAATTATACTGGCTACGGTGCCCATCAAACCGTAAAACAGCGGTGTTTTCACACTACTGCTTTGCGGCACCGCGGTGGTATCACACCAGGTGACCCTGTGGGACCTATCAACTATCAAATCATGAAGAATTAGAATCATTTCAGAACTTTTATTTCTCGGAGATCTATTTAATGAAAAAGTAAGCTTTGTCATAGTAGAAGGTTTTTAAATATCGGGTTAGAATAACATGATTGTGCACTCACTGCGCTCTCAAAAAGTAATATTCAGCAAGCGACAAGGAGGTAGTTCTAGGCAGCAGGAAGTTTTCTCTTACCAAATTTGATTATTATTTAAGGAGAAGTGAAGGAACTAGCTTAAGTAAACTAATATACTGAAGCTATCTTTGCGGAACAAACACAGTGTAAGCATTGTTCATTAAATGGAAAAATAAATAAACGTCATAATATTTTTTGTGCGTCACTAAGAATAACGCAAAAAATAATTGTTTGATAATATAAACTTGGAATGGAAATAAACTTGTTATTTATAATAAATAAAATATTCATTAGATATATGTAAATAATATAAAACATTTCATCTTATTTCTTATAACTTTAAATGCGGCTTCATTTCCAAGAACTTGCGCATAAAATTAGTTTTTAATAAAAAAAGTATTTATTATTAAAATTATACGGGCTCGTGCACATAATTAGCGATATTATTTTATAACTAGAGCTAACCTATATTGTGACGAAGTTTCTAAATCTTTTTTTTAAAACACGATAAGTTTAATGTTATTCAACTATGCACAGAGATCGGAACGGCTTACAAACAACGTCAAACGAGTTAAAAGTTTCATAAATGCGTTGAAACGTTAATGCAACTTGCGAATACTTTTGTCGCATAAAAGTCTCGTTAAATATAATACATATGGAAAAAGGAAACTGTATAATATATAGAGTATTCGCTAAGTTGCTATTTAAACATTTCTTTATTTAATTTTTACAAAGGCGAACAACGCGAAAGACCTCGAAAATTACTTAGCGCTATAATTGATAAAGCACTGATTTTAATTTAAATTTCTGAAAGCCTTGTAATGTTTATCTTTTGTTGTTCTTTTAATAATTTGAAAAAATGTTTGTATTATATTTCTTTGATGCTTTTCTATTTCATTATAGAATGTCTATGTACTGATTGGAAAATAATGTATTTACAACAAAAAATCGTTTTTTTTCTCATCTGATGATCTTACTTGTTATACTTTATTCTCTTATATATACCTTAGAGGTCGAATACGACCTGAGTATTAATACATAATAATGTATTAATAGATAGTAATAATATCCTCGATTTCGACATCAACTAAGACGGTCAATCTTTATCTGAGATCAATCTCTCACTCTCCTTTTTGAAGTTATTTTTTTAAGACAAAAGTTCCCTTGGCTATGGAGACCGTTATGAGTTCATATAAAAGTTTATAAACCACAGATTTGAAAGTGGAAGTTAAATTAGAGATGAACTGTTATAACATACTGCTGTGGTGTTTTGAACTTCACATGAACACATTACAAGACAAGCAGTTGTTGTCGGTCTTGCAAATAGCTGAATTTGTATAGCTGAATGAAAATTTTATTTTGAATAGCTGAATGAAAATTTTTTAAACAGTTTGCCTATCTATGAAGAGTTTTGCGTAGAAATAAGAGTTTTTTATTACTGATGCCTTTTGCAATGTTTTAAAAGCTGGGCCGTTAACAACACCTAGGATTTCGAATTAAGTTATTTGTACGTACATACATGTAAGTTTTTCTTTACTTCATTCATGCATCTCAACATTTACATCACCGCTGCATGCACTGTTCTTTCCTTCACCAATTTTATTGCCCAACATTCCGATCCACACAAAATGACAGGTCTTATAATTGTCTTATAAATTTTCCCTTTAAGTTTTAAGGGCATTTGTGGATCAAAAGATGTTACCAAGACCTATCGCCATTTCATCCATCCCGCATTTATCTCGCTTATCACTTCACGGTCTATATTTCCGTCATTTTGGATTAATGATTGATAATTAATAATACCTCGGTTATATCTGATGTTAGAACATCCATGAACAGGAGAAACATATACAGGCTTAAAGCCTAACCCTGGTGTAAACCTACCGACACGTAAACTTGTTGGTTTCACCAGCTTTGGACTTGACGTGAGTAGACTAGCTCTGTCATACATAGCCTGGAGAAGTCTTACATACTTCTCTGGAACACTTTTCCTTTTCATATCCCACCACAGAACCTTACGGGAAACTCAATCGTAAGCCTTTTCTAGGTCAATGAACACCGTATGAAGGCTATTCTGAGTGAGCCAATATTTCTCGCAGAGCTGTCTAGGAATAAATATGGCGTCCATCGACCGCCGGTCTGGCATAAACCCAAATTAGTTCTGCGTTACCCCACTTTCTTCTCTCATTCGTCTCGTAATCACTTTCTCCCATATTTTCATATTGTGTTATTTGAGCTTTATTCCTCGTTAGTTGTTGTTATTCCGTATGTTAACTGAGTTTTTAAAGACTTAGACTAGCAAAGTATTGTACCATACATCAGGTGATATTTCATCTTGCAACAATTTATTGAAGAATAAAGTCAGCCATTTCTACCCATCTGCTTCCAAAAATTTCCTTACTTCCATTGGAATCCCATCTGGGCCTACCGCTTTTCCATTCCTCAGAATCTGAACTGCTATTGTCACGTCCTCTATACTTACCTCATTCACCATACCTGTATTACTTGGTACATTTTCAATAAATCCATTTAATTTATTTTCTTCGTTCATTAACTTATTAATTAGTGTCCGACCGAACTTTCGGTTTCGGTTTCGGTTTCGGCCGAGTTTGGGCCATAAATCAAGTTTCGGCCGCAGTTTCGGTTTCGGCCAAATTTGGCCGAAACTTTTGCCGAAACCGAAACTGGTTTCAGAAGTGTTTTCAATTTCAAAATAGTAGCGAAAGTTAAATGTATCATTGCTACAATCGAGCTCAGGTCAGTCGATTTTAGTTCAGACAAACATTCCAAGTTTGACAAAAGAAATTGAGGAGGGAACAAATAGTTGAGCGATCAAAATATATATTCAAATTCAAATATCTTTATTCAATATTGAAGTTTACACTTGCTTATTGATTGTCAAACACACTACCACCGGTTCGGAAAAGGACGCCTCAGACCTGAGAAGAACCGGCGAAAGAAACTCAGCGGGCAATTTTTGCTGTGTTATCATTTAAAAATTCATTAATATCGTAATAACCTTTAACACATAAACGTTCCTTGACTACCTTTTTAAATTTATTAATAGTTAAATTCTGAAAGTTTACTGGGATTTTGTTGTAAAAACTTATACATTGTCCCATAAGACTTACTTATTCTTCGCAGTCTAGTTGCTGGAAGAATTAAATTATGTTATACTCCTTGGTAACCAAAAACTAAATACAAATAATACTGGAAAGTGTAGCTCAGATATTTGTTCTCTTCTAGTCTCTTTACTTTTTTTCTGAATGTAGTCATTTGTTTGCTATGTGTGGCGAAATGTTCTCAAAAAAAGGGACAACCCAAGTGCGCAAAATGGGCTTCTTAATTTCGAGTAGGGAGAACGTACACGGAAGACGAATATGGTTGCAGACGTCCATCAACAAGAAACAATAAGAATATGCTGCCATATTCGAAAAAACTGTTTTTAGCGATTAAAGAATTACCATCTGATACCTAATCCAAGAAACGAGCATTTCATATATACGTACTCAACGCATATTGACACAAATTTTGAATATGAGAAAAGTCTCCGCAAGATGGGTGCCGAGAATCAGAAACAAAATCGAATTCGAAGATATCGTTGGACAAGTTTTAAGAAGATTCTAAAAACTTTAAATCTAGTTTTGTGGCAGTGGACGAAACACGGGTTTATCCCGAAGGATCTTCATGCCGTGGCCGTGGTATATGGCCTGGCCGGGGTATGGCCTCAATATTTTGGGACCCAGAAGTGATATTGTTGTTTGATTACTTGGAGCATGGAACCATCATTACAGATTATGCAGCGTAAATACCGAGGTTGAGAAATGCCGTCAATGATAAAAAAGAGGCAAACTTTGAACGGGCGAGCTGTTTCATCTTGACAACGTATCGGCACATAGGTTGGCAATAGCGATGGCCACCGTTCAGCTTGCTAGCGTACAATTGGTCGAGCATCCCCCTCTTCACCAGATCTGGCGCCTAGCTATTTTTCATCTTCTCTCCAAATTGATACAATACTTAAGAGGAAACATGTGTCAAAACTATATATAACAAGTAAACGATGCCGTGGTGACCTTTTTGCAGGACCAAGAAAATCCTTTTTTTAAAGGAATTGAAGCATTGGAAATTTGGAACGCTGGACTTGGTGTGTAGGTGGACTCGGAGATTATGTAGAAAAATAAATAATTAAGCTATCAAAGTATTATATTATATCTCATTTTTACTTTTTGATCCCCTTAATATACTGTCTCCATTCCATGACTAAAATAAAGCAAAATAATAGGCATCAAAGCTCCATATTTTAGTATTTTAAGAATTTTTATACTTGATCACGTGAGTTTCGGTTTCGGTTTCGGTTTCGGCCGAAACTGAAGCCACGGCCGAACTTTTCGGTTTGTTTTCGGTTTCGGCGAAACTGAAGCCACGGCCGAACTTTCGTTTCGGTTTCGGTTTCGGCCGAAACTGAAGCCACGCGAACTTTCGGTTTCGGTTTCGGTTTCGACCGGAAAAACAGTTTCGGTCGGACTCATTATTAATCATATATACACTTTATATTAAATATTTATAGAGACGGTTGTGTTATAACTGTTGCCTTACATAAAGAAAATAAATAAGTTAGGTAAATTATTTCTTTAAAACATATTGTCATTTTAATTATAATATGGTTGTTATTATTTAAACTGAGGTATGGTTCTCGTCTGTGATTTAATATAAATATTTTATAATTTTACATGAATGTACGTTAATGAAACTGTTGTAATAATGTATTTTAAACGAAGAATCAAGCAAAAGTAATATATCATACAGAAATCGAAAATAAAATAAGGTTCTTGATCTTAACAGTAATACGAAGATTATTTAAGGACGTGAGTAGTTAAAGATGCCAGATAATCAAAAAGTTATCAAATATCAGTCTGCAATATTTTTCAAGAACATATGTAATACAACGCACAAGTAGCATATCAGGCCAGATTTGCTGTTGCACAGCTAAAAAGTTTTTTTCCATAAACTACGACACGTTTATCGTCACTGTGAACGGATTTGAACAGCCTAGAAATAGCGCTAAGCGAGTATAAAGTTTAATAAAAGCTTGTAAGTTTGCGTAATAATACAGAGTATTGGTTAAAAAATTTTTTAAATATTTTTTAGTTTGTCATTATTAGAAGCTAGAAAAAAAAATTGCAAATGCACACTGTTAATTCTTTATGTATGCATTATGCATTTCAATTATTATATTGAATTATAGAGAGGTAGAAAGTAGGTAATATAAACGAAAAATTATGGGTTATTTAATACACTATTAATAATGTGTTAATAAGGTTAATTAAAAGAGATATATTGAAGTTTTACATTGCTTCGCACATTGGTTGTATATTTAGTTCCGTGCAAACAGCACAATACGACACGGTGCGGCCTCGCCTGACCACAAATCAGTGTAATCAGATTTTAAGCCCCCACCCAGTGATTTGGTATTGCAGCAACGATTTAAACAACGTTATGTACTGCAGTTCAGCCTCTTACAAAACTTAAAATATCTTGCTTCTAAACTACCAAAATGTTTAATTGTCACTTAGTACCTACGTCTTGTATTGGATGTACCTTTGTTTCACTTAAACTTAATATAGTAATAAACTTAGTAAGGAATTATAAAAAAGCTACTATCTAGTTAATAGCTTAAAAAGTTGTTAATTTCCTATTTAGATACATTTAATTATTAACACAAAAAATATGACGGACTTCAAAATCAAGAAACTGTTTTGTTTTGCCGTGCCTTGCCGACGTTAACTCTTTCTTTTATTTAACTTGGGGAAATGCTTTCGCCTACCCGCCCTCGGGGGGGTAAAGTCGGGTGATTTCGACTCGCACCGACTATAACCACAATCTTGATCCTTCTTGGCGCCATTAGAGATGGGTTCACAGGTACTTATGGGCAGTCTTCTGCGACCTCAACAACGCTAGCCGCCAAAGCAGACCCTTCTCTGCCCTATGGCCCAATCTACCTTTGGGTGCGTCAGAACTATCGTGCCCTTCGTATCAGGGGCTGTAGCTAGGTAACAGAATCCCCCGAATCTATTACTCAGGGACTATGGGAGCCAGAAGTACCGGTGGCAGGTCTCCTTTTTACAGGGTCCGTCTGGGTGGGTACCATCGCGGTGCCTATTTATACCGCAAAGCACTAGTGTGAAAACACAACTTGGTTCTGGTTTGAAGGGCACCGTAGCCAGCGTATTTACTGGGTAAACGAGACGTAATATCGTATGTCTCACGGTAGGCAGCGCGTTAGTGATATCAGTATTGCCACTGTCTATGGGCGTCGGCGACCACTTTTCATCAGGTGGCCCAACTGCTCGTCTGCCTACGTATGCCATAAAAAAAAGTTCTCAGTCCATGGAGGATCACGACTTTAGCCGCAGAAGGAAGATAATCGATAACTCCAAGCCGAATTTACTCTCCTCCCGCGGCTTCTCCACACCGCATCAGCGATGCGGCCCAGAAGAAGTAGCCACCTTCCCGACGGCCTTGTTTAACTTCAATGTAATTCACATTTATTTCCTTTTTTAAAATGTCGTATTGGTCTATTTATACAGGAAATGACATATTAATTAATAATATCTCGCCGACGAAAAACACAACATATAGTCCCAAACTAAGCAAAGCTTGTACTGTGGAAACTAGATAACTGATAAATACACAGACCCACGAACCCACACCCGCTTCCGCCACAGTGCGGGTCGCTAACCACTGTGCCAAGCGGGTCGTTAGGGAAATGTAAAAATAGTATTTAATTTCATAAGTATTTTTACTAATTTTTTTTATTAGTATTTTTCTGTTATTTAGTAAATAAATTTGTGAAACCGTCAAATGTTCATAGATATACTTAATAGAATAAACATTCATTAAAAGGTAATAAAAATTCATAGTATATTCATGATGCTTTTAAATTAATATGTATGTTTTCCTAACATACCTGAATGGTTCCAGCTTTTTTATAGAAAACATTCTCACATTTTAAATACTATTATTTATCAGTCGGTTATTGAAAGGAAGATTATAACACTTATATAAATTCAAAGGCTAGTACTCAATTTTCTCAAAACATGTAAGAACAACAACCAACATGCTAAACAAACATATTAATATGGAAGCAAAACAAGCCAAACATAGCAGCTGTTTCGTGAAGTTCGAACCCACTATATATGCAATCCGCTTTAAGTGTTGAGTAAAGCGGATTAGTAAGGATAAGTGGTAGTAAGATGTAAATAACTACTTAACCAATTTAAGGCAAATTAATAATCTTTTATTTTTTCTTTAGCCATTTGTGTCCCACTGCTGGCCAAATGCCTCTCTTCGTGACCATTCATCTCTTTTGCTAGTTATGGAAAACTAGTCTTCTTGAATTTTTCCAGTTCTTCCTGCCATCTTTGCCCAGGTCTACCCCGCGTTCTTTTATTTTTGGGGGTCCAAAAGCTTGTTTTAGCCCAGAGTTAGACATGCGGCAGATGTGGCCATCCGAGTCCCATTTAAGTGTTGCAGCTTTTTAGCTCACGGCTGCAATTTGTGTAATTGAACGGAACCTGACATTGCTAATACGGTCTTTTGGTAATCGCTATAGCGGCCTTCTGGTCTTATTGGTCAAATATCAAGGTTGTGAGCCATAAATTAGATTGAGAAGAACGCATACATTCATAAGTCTCCGTTTAAACTTTTTAGCAATGCTACCTTTCATAATCTCTTTTATGGACCAAAAAAATTCCTGCCTCGTATGAAAAGAGACGATTTGACCTAGAGATATATGTATATCTCTAGGTCAAATCGTCTCTCAAGAATGTTCTTGGACGCATGCGATCCGTTCGCCTCCTATGTGTATGTCTATTTCATTATAATCGGTCATTGTCTTGGTCCTTAGCATATTCATACCCAGTCTGATCGCGTGTCTTGCCGTATTCAGCTCTTGTAGCATGAGGGTAATTTCATAGACTGAAGATGAAAATAGGACGATGCAAATCGAAGGTTGGTTATCGGTATCTCTATCTCATCAACGACAATGCTTCTCCTGCTCCAGGTAGTTGCTAGTTTTTTAAAAACTTCTTCTAAGGCTACTATTAAAAGTTTTGGTGATAACGGATCTCCCTGTTTTACGCCTTTTTCGATTTTGAAAGTTATTCCTGTTCTGTTTAATTTAACTGATACGGTGCTGTTAGATTATATATTTCGAAAAATATTAAATAATTTTAATATAATCACTATGGTTTATTTAAAATTTAGATACATTCATGAGCCTATACTTTATTGCGTACAAATGTTCGTCCTACATTCTATTTATATATTTTATTTAAATGTTAAACGTCAATTCGTAAGACGCATGAAAACTTTATTACCCTCACACGTAAATGAAGACCATACCGGATGTAGTGCTCGTAAATTCCCACACTGGCGTTTTTCCGCTTCCATGTCGACTGTTAGTAGTTAATTACGTTTAAATTTATATTTATTGTCAAACAGCCTTAAAAGAATAGAAATAAGTATAAAGTTCTTTAAAAATAACATCAAATCTTATCGCGATTATTCTAATCTGGCCAAAAATATATTATAATTATTTAACAAATATTTCAAAGTTTATGATGGAGCCTGATACCGAGGTCACGTTTAAATGTTGCGTGAACTGTGGCTCGGGGTAGGTGTTGGGTTATTTTTGTAACCAGAGTAATGAAAGCTCATAGAAATGTCCTATTTTCCCTACAGTAGAGTACAACAAGCTGCTTCCAGAGTGACAATTATTACTGGCAATCTTCTGAGACATGTCCCACCCTAAATAAAAAAAACAATTCTTAAAATGATTGTATGTCTTAGAACATCAAACCGAAATCTTTCCGCGAAGATTTTTTGCACTGAATAAAAAAAGTCTGCTTATACTTTATCGTGACAATTCTGGTCATATTTTTTGTTTTATTACAAGGCAACCTATTCTCTGGTGGCGGCAGACGATACTGATCAATATGACAATGAATTTGTAATTATGAATTTTACTAGCAACATATTTTTCGTCGTGTCTATTTACACGCGCTATTTATTTTGATACGTGATGGCAAGTATCGAAAGACAATTGTACTTCCTTATCTATTTACCTATTTATAGCTTTACTCGGTACTTTTAAGTGTTTAAATATTTTTTCCTAGAAATATACTTTTAGACGAGGTAGACAGTGTTCTTGTCGTTACTACTACTCTAGGGATTATGTTGCCTGAGACAAGCAGGTTTTGAAATGGCAACAGCAAGGAACAGTAATTATGTAGTCGCCGTCGGAGGACCCAAAAACTCAAAATTATTGGATATAAATTTAATTAAGACAAAATTACAATTTAACTTATGCTAAAGCTAAGCCTAGTCTGACTCCTTTCGATGCGAGAAATGGAATGACCGAGGTACATTGAAATTATCGTAATGAAGTAATTCAACACGATGGAAACTTCCCAGTAAAGTGCAGCGTCGGATGGCAGCGGCCTCCTTTGGGTTCGTCGAAACCGTTCCGTTGATGAAGCATATTTGCCTCGTGTCGACTCGTTTGACGCAGCATATTTGTACCGTGTGAATCGATGTTGCAATGAATAGATGACGCTGCATAGTTGCAATTTGCTAAGGGCTTGTACATATAACACCTCCCCCCTGAGAACAGCAACTACTTCTGAGACTTGAGATGAGGAAGTATTGCTGTCTTATGTGGTCCAGGTTTTGCAGGCTGCGAATAGACGTCCTCTCGGGCTGGCACCTCAGAGGGCTCTTTAGAGCATCGCAACATCCCACAATGTCTTAGTGTTGCTACTGATCAGGATGATGAGTAAGCTTTATGGACACAATAGCATACAATGGTATCGTCGTATGGTATAGGAAATTGACGAGATTTGTTCGACTTGTAGAGCCGGTTGCACCAGAATATGATGTTGAGTTTCCTGCAACCTCTTGAGATCAATTGATTTCAGGTGAACATGAGAAGATGTGCTAACGTAGCTCGTTGTGTCATCTGGTATTCCCATGATCTTCAAAGTCGTTCCTTCAACTGTTCGTTGCTGTTGGTGATGGTAAATTCCGCCGTATGTAGGTAACAGTTAGCCGGGATGGTGACCAGGTAGGTACCGATTGTAGTCCTCTACGTGAGCATTGCATGCGTATCTTCGTCATATTAGGGAATGATATGACGTAATGCTTCTGATCGAGTTCCTCCAAGGCGATCCTTGATAGAGTTACGGTGGTCATCTCGCAGCTTCCGCCAAAAGATTGGTTAATTTTTATTACATATTACAGTCCGCTTGATGCCGAAGTTGATGGTCCATCTTATCTCCGCAGAGGTACCAGTTACCGTACTTCGGGCATTCAGCTCCATGTACACATAACCATCCCTGTTTGTTGCTATCAATGGATAAGGAGGGATGAGGGCTGCCAGTATTTATTGGAGCGACGGACGGTTTATATAAGTCGAACGTGCCGCGGGAAAATATAGGTATTTTAAAATTATAACTATTCTGTCTCCCGAAAAAATAATCCCTGCTTAATTATTTCGTAATATTCTCTTAGTTCTAAGTCTAACATATGTTGCTTTTTATATATTGATTCTAATTTCTTAACCATGTAACCTAAAAACCTCAATACTTATAATAGAATGATGTGTGCTGATACGAATAAACGCTAAAATATTCTCTATTCTTGTTAACTCGGCTAATATATCATCTACATTTTCTGTAATTATACTTAGCTGTTGAGCAAATCTCATGTATTTTATAAGACTTGAATCCTGTTGAGCTTGGGTATTTAGGATGAGCTGCAAGGTTATATTAATTTTGGATTGATTTTCTACTAATTTAGTTATAATTTTCGAATGCTGAGCCATCCATTCGGTGTTTAGACTTACGCGTGCATTTACTTGATTGGCAATTTTATTGTCATTATTCTGAAGAATTTTGATAGCATTGTCAAATCGTACTGCATCTGAATAATCCAGGTTGCCCGTGATAGTCTTAATTATAGAGCCTAAACCATCAATGAGACCTCTTTTGTTGCATTGGTTCTAATGTTTTAGATGAGTATAAACTTTATTTAATTTAGACGATAAATATTCTATTTGAGTTCATATAGCATGTACGTATGATTATGCAACTGACTTTTGAAAATCCGATAATTGAATTTGCAACATATGAGCTTTATCGCGTATATCTTTAAGTTCAATATACTGTAAAATGCATGGTAGTGAGTAATTAGCCTGGTTGCTCCTAGTCGAAAAGGAAGTATCCTGGGGCCATCGTCGAGACTCTCAAGCGTTATCCCTTGATTGATATCCAGAGCTGTTATCGAATGAGCAATCAGGACTCAGTAGCACCCTGCAACAATTGGGCACTTTTAGGACCTCGTTTTAATCGATTTTTCGTACTGGGCCACGTTTTTAGATGTATAAATATGTATAGGTAGATTCGCAAGAACTTTATCCTGACTATATCGCGCGCTAATTTTGACGGTTTGCCAAAGGATTGCTGATAAAGACAGCGCTGATCAAGTTGGTATTCGATTTCTGGTTCGCGGTCCTTATTTAAATTTTCTATGATATTAGTGCGATTATGTAACGATGACTCATTAATAGTATTGTATATAATTTTCATACTATCTCGGTGATTTTGCATGTATTGTTGCATTAAATGCTTAGACATATCAATATCAAAAGGTTCGCGCGGATCAAAGTGGCCGGTTATTATATCGAACGGTCTACACTTGGTAAACGAGTGGATCGAACTATTGTAAGCTAAGATTCCGTATGGGACTAGATTGGAAAATATCTTGATCTTTGTGAGTTAATTTTAGGATACGAAGATGTTCCAGCACTGTAGAGTGAAACCTCTCTACGATCCCGTTATCGTTTGGACTATGTGGCAAAGTTTTATGATGGTTTATTTTATGCAGAGTTACGAGATTCGCTAAACAACTGGTTCGTAAATTCAGTGCCGTTATCTGATACTATTGTTAGCGGTAAACCGTGATGCGTACAAAATTTAAGTAAGGCTTGCAAGGTGCTGATTGCTGTACCGTCGCGAATGTGGTATGCTTGAGCATACTTAGAGAATACGTCGACAATAGTTAAATATTTCTCGTTTTGAATTGAAGCAAATCCATGTGAACAATTTCGAATGGTTTCAGCTCGGGGAACTATGTTGAACTGTTGTTTCAAAGGGATTACGGTCATATTTTGCTTGACCGCACACCGTACAACTATTAATAAATTTTGTGATATCGTCCTTCATCTTAGGCCAATAATATCGACGGGATAACGCGAGATGACATTCGTTTATTCCGCGGTGGTTGGTTTTACCCTCATGGTAATGCTTTATTATTTCTTGTTGCCTGAGGTATTCTTTTATATTTTCCACTTCGAATTTTGATAACACTAAATTCATAGCGGAGTTTTTAAATTTATTTTGAATAATAGGTATGATATCGTAAAATGCAAGCGGTGGATTAATAAGCAACGCGTTTTTACTTTTGGATTGACATATTCTTTAACTACATTCACTACATCTGATTCTAGTTGGACCTGGACACCTGTACGGATGTCCTAGTATGCGTATCGAAGGGTTTAGAAGCCGTCGGTCGCTTTTGATATCGTCGACAACTGTAATGCATATCTGCTCTATGAAATTTATTTAATGGTTCGGCAACGATTGGGACTTCTAAAATAGATTTTCTAAACTGGTATGAGCCGAGGCTGTAGACGAATTTTCCCCAGAAGGTGGGCATTCTGACGGGTTTGCAACAACTGAACTGATTTCTTCGTTATTAATTTGGATGCGAGACAAAGCGTCTGCATTACAATTACTACTACCTTTTTTATATACTACAGAGAAATCGTATTCCGAGAGTTTAAGTTTCCAACGAGTTAAACGAGAGTTAGGCTCCTTTAGGTTCATAACCCACTGGAGTGGTTTATGGTCCGTTACGATTTTAAATTTCGTCCAAATAAATAAGGTCGGAAATATTTAGTCGCCCATACGATAGCAAGAGTTCTTTCGATAGTACTATAGTTAGTTTCGCTATCGTTTGAAGGTACGCGACGCGTAGCATACGGGCTTATCCGCACCTAGAGGCCCTTGTGATAATACTGCGCCTATTGCTACGTTAGATGCGTCAGTTGTAGGATGAAATCTTTTGAAAAATCTGGGTATTGAAGAATTGGGTCATTAATTAGGAGCTGCTTGCATTTTTCAAAACAACTTGTATACTGGCGTTAATTACGATTTTCCTACCTTTCTTTAAACATTGCGTTAAGGGTTTGGTAACGTAGCGAAATCAGGAATAAATTTTTCTGTAATAACCTACTAAACCGAGAAACTGTTTTATTTCTTTGGTGTAGTAGGTAGCGGATACTTTTGAATTGCTGAAATCTTATCCGGGTTAGGGTTTGATACCATCTTTACTAATTATATGCCCAAGATAGGCCGTTTCAAGTTTCAGAAATTCAGACTTATCCATTTGTATCTTAAAGTTAAAATCTCTTAGCTTTTGGAACACCTTCTCCAGGTTAACCATATGTTCCTGAAGAGAAGTACTGAAAACTACAATATCATCTAAATAAACTAGACAAATAGTGTTTTGTAGGTCTTTGAGAACATTGTCCATTAGCGCTGAAAGGTGGACGGAGAGTTTTTAATCCCATTGGCATGCGTAAAAATTCGTAGTGACCATTCTCGACATTGAATGCTGTCTTGGGTATGTCGTCGGATTCATCTCAACCTGATAGGAACCCGCTAGCTAGGTCCAAAGTCGAAAATACTGACAGTTACCAAGTTTATCTAGGACGTCGTTTTGTTAGGTATCGGATACTTATCGTCATAAGTTTTCTCGTTTAGTTTGCGGAAATCTATGACGACACGCCATTTAGTTTTACCGGATGCGTCGGATTTTTTGGAACCACCCATATAGGGTGAGCTCCACGCGGATTCCGATGGTCGGATAATGCCTTGATTCAGCATCTTGCTTATCTGGTCCCTAACTTCATCTCTATGTATATACGGGTACCGATAACTTTTGTGTATAACGGTATCTCATCAGTTGTCTTAATGTATGCTTAATTTTGTTAGTGAAGGTTAACTTTTCACCATCGATATAGAATACATCAGCATAATTTGCACATAACCGCTCTAAGTTAGCGCGCCTCTTGAACGTAGAGGACGTTCAAATGATCCGTGCGTAAGCGAGATAGGACATCGGCCGCGCGCGACGAGTCTGACGGGATTTGAGAACATTGAACGTTGTAGGACTCGGCTTGAATTGGTTGGTCTAGGGAAAATATTAAATCGTGCTGCGTCGGGTTAGTAATTTCTAAAAATCCGCGATTATTGCATACGGTGGTTAGACACTCCCTTATAATACAATTAGAAATAGTTTGTTCGTTAATTAAACATTCACCGTCATGTAAATTTATCGGGATTCTAACTATTTTAGATGAGTTGGCCGGGATAATTTCTTCGTACCAATTCACGTTGCATGAATTATACATGTAAATAGAATTGGTCGAGTTACGTGTGATAAGCACTTTGTCCTTTAAGTCGATTTTAGCTTCAAATTTTTCTAATAAATCCAACCCGATAAGGCCGTCGAAATAATTATGAAATTTATAAATATATAATTTTATGTCGTCCGTTTCATTGAACTCTGAGAAACAAGGAATATTAATAGAATAATTATTCCTTGAGGTGGCATGAACATTGGTTACTTCGAACGGTCAAAGTTAAGCGGCAAATTCGAATAGAACATTTCGATAGCACCAGGGCAGATAAATGATTGGTTTGCGCCTGTATCTATAAGTAGTTTTAACGGTGGATCCAAAATTTGTAGGTGTATGGAAGCTGTCTCAGAGTTTGCAAATTCAATTCTATTTTAGTTGTTCTGAATTTGTACGATCCCGAAAATTCTGCTCCTCTCCCGAACTACTAGAGGGCTGAGGTTCACTCGAGTTACCTGAAGGGCACTCGTCAATCACGTCATAACCGGGCTCGATATAATTACTCGAGGTTGCACAATCATAAAAATCACTTCCTGTGGGATAAACATTGTAAGGATCACACAAATAGTAACCATGGGGGTCGTACATATAATAATCAGGGTAATAGAAATCACTATAGTTATCAACTTCATTAATATTCATTTCTTTCGTTTTAAAATAGTTAGAAGGCGGGGATTGCCTATTTGTGCCAATCATGACGGTAAGTTGGTTACCCGCAGGCCTTTCTCGGGTAACGTAGTGGCTGACACCACTCATAGGCTTAGGGCCTTGATTTTGTGGTATATACCTAGGGGCAATTTGGAATTTATTTTGCAGCGCATTATAGTTAGGCGGTGGCGCACGAACATTTGTTGCGTGCGCGTAGCATATTTATTGGTCTAGATGGCAGAGGCTGCTGGAAATTAGGCTTCCACGTCTGTTGAGGGGCTGCCAATTGGGTAATTGTGGTGGTCGAGCAACAGGAATTGAATGGTTTAAACGCGGTAAGATGGGGATTAGGAACTATTGGCACTTGTTTGGGTAATTGAAAACCTTGTGACTTCTTTCCGAAATTGAATCATTACGGTTTTGTAAGTACATAACATTCAATTCCTCTTGCACGAACTCTAAGGCTTTTTCAGCACTATCTGGACGCATACATCTGATACGAGAGCCCAAGGGCTCTTTTAAACCTCGCACAAATGCCTGCATTGTTAACTTTTTATACAAGGTACGTTTAGCTTCAATAGTGGTATCGACACTCTCATGTAGGCTGACGTATGTCATAATGGTACTGAATAAATTTAAACATTTATCGTAAAATTCTTGCGGCGAACTATTCCCCTGCGTAGCCAACATAAGGTCGTTATATAAAGCGGTCTCATCTTCTGGTCCGAAAATTATTAATTAGAGTATTCTTTATGCTATCCCAACTTTCAGAAATGCCATTTTGAGTTAATTATCCGTGCAGCTGACCCGGTAATTTTATTAAGTATACCGTTTACTAGGCATAACTTAGCTAGCTGTTGCCGGATTTGCAGTTAAATATTCCGCTACTATTTGGTCACATAAGTGGATAAATCTAGGTAATATATGGGGTTCCCGTCAAAATCGGGTACCAGGCGTAGGGCTTTAAAAATTGCGTCTACGTCGGCCATCTCGAGAGACTGATTTAATATCGAGTCTAACGAGGAATCTACGGTCTTATCTAAATCTACACTAATATTTCTATAGCTTATCAAGTTGAGCCTACGAGCAATTTATGCACGTGCAAGCCCTTTAGGGTAGTGTACTTAGGATGAAAATCTTGGAAACTAAAAGGACACTTATAAGGATATTGAGAGCAACACACAAGGATAATCTTATGTACTCACATGGATTTCATTCTGGTTCTTCGGGATCGATTTTCGGATTTTTCCTCCAGCACGGACTCCAGGTTCCAGGATACCGGGCGCGTTGAGTATCTATTCTAGATCCCTAGCTACCCTAGGTATCCTACCGACTGCGCCAATTATGGTAGTCGCGTCGGAGGACCCAAAAAACTCAAAATTATTGGATATAAATTTAATTAAGACAAATTACAATTTAACTGCTAAAGCTAAGCCTAGTCTGACTCCTTTCGATGCGAGAATTGGAATGACCGAGGTACATTGAAATTATCGTAATGAAGTAATTCAACACGATGGAAACT
The DNA here is from genome assembly GCA_029286875.1 of Lamproptera curius. Lineage (NCBI taxonomy): Eukaryota > Metazoa > Arthropoda > Insecta > Lepidoptera > Papilionidae > Lamproptera > Lamproptera curius. Next base: position 612,531 of record JAGSMT010000107.1, on the reverse strand, counting down.
TCCCAGTAAAGTGCAGCGTCGGATGGCAGCGGCCTCCTTGGGTTCGTCGAAACCGTTCCCGTTGATGAAGCATATTTGCCTCGTGTCGACTCGTTTGACGCAGCATATTTGTACCGTGTGAATCGATGTTGCAATGAATAGATAACGCTGCATAGTTGCAATTTGCTGAGGGCTTGTACATATAACACAGTTGTAAATATTTTTAATATGTATTAAAACAATAAAATATCTTATTTATTAATGTCATTTTCTTAGCATAGTATATATAAATACAATTAAATTTATATCCTTTAATTTAATTAAAGGTACGTAAATTTATGTATACATTTTTTATAGTCGCTTTTTTTGTTATTTACTGCTTTTTGATTTTCAAATTTTTATAACGGTTTACGTACATGAAGTTATTTCCGGAAATGTAACTCGTAATTTAAGCCATTCCTCACCGTTGTGGTATAGGAATTTCCAAGTTTCTGATTAACTTATCAAGCATTGCTGTAAATTTTACTACGAAATTTTTCTTAGTTGTGAAACTAATTGGTTGGCTAAAAATATGTAAACATATTTCGAAGAGGCATATCAAATCGCAAAAAGTTAAGTAAACTTATTAATACCACATTAAAATAAGTTGGTTTGATACGTGGTGGTTTTAGAGGATTGTATGTAAATATAAAGAAAAAATGTAATTAGTTATAAATATTATTTTGTATTTATATTTAAAATATGGTCAAAATGATTACAGGATTTATTTACACAATCAGGGCACCTTTAAAATAAATGTATCTTTGATGACGTTATTCCGGCTTTTTCTTAAATCATTGTAAGTGTTCGCGCATTTTTATGTCGCCTAACACAGCCGCAAATTGGTTACGCAATAATCTTCCTTTCCTTTCTTACTATACCGTTCCTTTCGCCTGCCCTCCTGTTTCCTTTAATTTTTACTCTTCTCGCGAATAAAGGAGGTAAAAAGAAAATACTTCGTGACGCGGTCGGCGGCCAGCGCCGCCGCTTACTTCTCCGGGAACCAGAACTCCCGAAGGCAATTGTCGAAATTGCCTTCGGGAGTTTCTACGCAGCGCATCATATTTTAAAGTCACGCGACGCGAATGGCCAACGCTCCGTTCTAATAGTTTTAGGTTTACCGTGAACCCCAACTGCATCAACGAAGACGCCTGCAGCAATGCCACTATCATACGAGGTATTTATCCTTCCTATTATCGCATTTTCAATCCAGCTTCATAACCACGTTGTCCGAGCCGGATTACGCATATGATCTACCATATCGCCGTCACTTGAGCTAGTTGGTCCAATCATAATTGGCTGACAAAACTTGAGTGACCACGCGCCGCGCAATCAGCAGGTTAATTTATTTTAGTCCAACAACTCAAAAAAATATTTCTTTATTTTTTTTTCAGGTTACCTTTCTGTGAAATTAGATTAACGGATATATTAGCATTTATTCCATTTAACTTTATCTAAAATATCAATCGAAACACTTACACGAAATTAACAATATGAAATTCGATTAGCAACCTTAAAAGTATTATATTTAATACTTTATGAAAAATAAATAGGTATGCATCTTTTCAAATACCTGTCCTGACCATATACCAGATTAATGAGTGTTATTGACAAAAAATCCCATTACAAGGATTAAGGACTGGACTTAGATTTGATATAACACTTCGTAGGAATACAATAAAGCTGAATATCACGAAAGCATCACTTTCTATATAAGATTAAGACTATTTATGATATTTGTGAAAAGCCTTACAATAAATCTAAAATGTTACACGTCTTGGATTGAGTATAAAGCAAAGAATGTGGTTGTGATAAATAGTGTAGAGGATTTCCACCCTTTCAAAATCAGAGCATTTTACGATAAAAGCAATAGGCTTTGAGGTGCCCAACTCTTAAGCGAGATCGACTCCAATATTACGTATTGAGCGGATTTTCTATTATGATCAGATAGAAGCGACATTAACTTTAAATACGTTTTGAAAGATTACATTTCATGATGGTTTGTTTTAATTGCATTTATTTATTTAATTATATTACTATATAACTAAAAATGTAAGAAATAACCTTTAGCTCTTAAAAAACTATGTATTAAAATATGTGTTTTTGTGAATTTAATTAAAAATAATAATTAAAGTCACAAACTTTGTATATAATTTACTATCCATATTTTTCGATTAGTACACTTTATGCACTCATTTTTTAATTCTCTGTATATCTGTGCAAAAACCATTTAAGAACTAATAATATATGATTAAAGTATCTACTTTAATTGAAGTGAGTAAGCCATTAACGTCAAACTAAAAACTCTCAGTTATTTGTATTTAAATACCACAAAGTTGAACTCTTCATCGTCTATTTTAAAATTTAAATATGGCTAAACTTTCCAGAGTTTGAAATTATATGCATTTGTAGTTTGCGCCTAACCGTAGCTCCTTAATAACACTTAATGTTTGTGTTTCTTCGATTTATAATAAACATTTATTTATAATTTTTTAAACAGACTTATTGCTGAAAAGATTATATTTTAATTAATTTAAACTAGATTATGGTTCTCTTTTAGTAACATTTGTGTTTTGCAAGCTTATTGGTATATCAAAAGTATAGTCAATTTAATTTTTCCATGTATCAGATGATAATAAACGTTTACGCCGAATCTTCACGAAAATTATAACTTATATAAATATTGTTACATAATCTTCCTATTCAACGAAAGCTTGCTCAATACTCTTCTCTTAATATTTGTAGGCAGTTTTAGCATAATTTATTATTTAACGTAAATGTTGGCTTTAAATGTCTTTAAGAGAACTTTATTGAAAAGTATTCTCCAAAGGTTCCGCCTACCTCTTTTGTTTTTTTTATTATTGCTACTTATACTAGGTAAATTGACGTGTTAGACAATGATTATTATAATTGTGTCTTCAAAGTTACATACTTTTATACAAACTTTAATCACTCCCAACTTATTTATGACCTTAGAACCAGAGTGATGTATAATATATATAAAAAAACATTAATACATATTTAAAGCACTTGTCTACTACGTGAATGAAAATAATATACAAATTTTTAGCCAACGGTTTCGGCTGTTTTGGGAAATAAGTCAATGAGCCAGTTACGCTTTTTAGTTTTCTTACCAACAAGAAAAAAAAAATCATTGCCAAGATTCAAATCCATGAACCCCTTGCTAAATTGGTTTTTTAAAATATGTTACCTACAAAAATTTAACACAGTCTAACACTTTTGCAAGGTTATATGTATATATTTGATGTCATTGCATTGTTTTAGAATCCATGATTATATTATGTTTTCAGTTTAATTATATTTTCAGTGCAAATATAATTCGGGAATCAAGAAAGTGACACAACATTACTATTTTAAAATGTATTTATTGCTTTTCGAAGTAATCTCCGCGAAATTTGACATATTTTTTAAACTATAGAACCAATCAATGAGGCAAACATACTGAGCCATACTAAAATAAGCCATAAAAAAAAACTTGCAAACCATGCCTGATGTAGTACAGTTTAAATATTGCATTTTAGTATAATATGTTGGGATTCGTTTGTTGAAATCAAATAACACTGCTGTGACAGAGCCTAATACTCACACATACGTGTTTGCGGATACAGATACATAACAGTAATGTTGAATTTAATCGTTCGACCGAACGGTGAGATTGCTGTCACTACGTACTAGCTATTGCTTGCGACGTTACAAGTACGTCCGTTAACAAGAAGTTCTTTCTGAAAAATGCGAGTCGTTCTTCGTTAAAATAAATTTATAAAACCAATCCCGATATGACTGGGGAAAATGGTTAGGAGAAAAATCTACGTTGATTATTAAGTAAAAATATTATTGCAAAAAATGTCGAGGGTTTGTTTAACTAGTTTGGGGCCTTCGTAAGAATTAATTTATTGCGAGAATTAATTATTCACTTAATGGGCAATAATGAACGTGCTACAATTGCATTTTGCCCATTTAATTACATAACATTCTTTAAAGGAAAATATATTTCATTTACCATATAGATCATTTTTATCGACAACTGTAATTCATGTCTTCAGTATAAGATAATAATATAGGACACATGTCAAAAGTAATTATTGTTATTATTAATCACCAGTATATTAGTCACCATTTTTTAAGGTATTTGGAAATGTTTAAAATATTAAACCGGACCAGAACTGTATTTGCCGATACAACTTTATCATAATTTATAGTTCAGTGTAATGATTGAATGAAAGCGATAAGCATTGTTTAAACATTTTATAAAACAAACATTTAGTACACCACTAAATCAACGATCACTTGTTTGTGTTTGTGAAACGTTTCATTAACATTAATAGGAACACATCTGTTTGCGTGTCACGGGTTAATTAAAAACATACAGAATATGAGTATAAAAGGCCTTCCTGGAAGTCCTCTATTGGCTGAAACTATTATTTTTACAAATCTGCTTTACTGACGCTTAGATATTAATATACAGAACACGGAAAACGGATTAAAATTCTATATAAGATTAGTTTGTTGATTGTCAAGAATCCTACCACGCGCCTGTTTGGTATTCAATGCAGGTGATCATAGAGAACCGGCATGAAGAACTTGATGGATATTTATTTTTTTAACTTTATGCATAGATTACATATATAATATAGTATATTTATAAAGTGAAATTTTAACTAAAAATATAACTGAATTCAAACAGTATATAACCATTTGGCGCAATATGATCAGATAACAATGTGCTTTCTCCTAAAATCTACTTCGCCATTTCAGCCGACATCTATGATATCTTTTATGGTGCTTATTTAATCAGATTTTTTTTAAATATTTCAACTTTTTAGTGAACTTACATTTTTACACGATTAAGTCTCTTAAGGTTAAGCCAACGTTTGCAATTTAATCGCACGAGGTTGTGATTTTTCGACGCCGTAATTTTTTTAATTTCTTATATATCTGTTTATCTACTTATAACAAAATTATTACAAAATCGGGCTCTAGGAGCGGAGGAACGATATAATACATATATATATATAAAAACATACGTTCCGAATTTCGTACTTTCCCGACTTCTTTTGGAAGGTCGGTCAAAAATTTATAGATTGATATACTTTGTCAAAATTGATAGATTTCAAAAAATATATAACCATATAGAGCAAAATGAGCGGATAACAACATGCTCTCTGCACTTAACTGCCCCGCAATTTCTCCCACCACATTGTCATACATTTTAACATTTAAATTTTATAAAATTATCGTCTGTGACACGTTTTACTTTTGAAAAGGTACATACTCTGTTACATACTATGCATTAAGCTTACCTTATACACCTGTGTATAAGGTGAGATTGCTTTAATATGTAAGAGAATAAAGATTACCATTAATTATTGTTTTTTATCTTATCTTGTCTATAATTGTTTTTATTTCCGTATTATGTGCAATTTTTGTTATCTTTTGTGCAATACAAATTTTTCATGAAGGATTATTGTCGAAATTGTTTTAGATTATGTTATAAGACCTTACAATTACTTTAATGTAATGGATTTTCAATCAGTAATAATTTTTACATTATTTTTGTTATTAAAGAAGTAGGTTTCAAAATGAGTCACAACAGCTTTGTCAATACGCACAGATTTATAATGATTATGCATCTTGAGAACAGAGAAAACGATTTAGCTCTACGCTGATCGCTGTCGTAGTATTGTTGAAAATCAATAAACAATGTTGTATGTTGTTGTATAATGATTTTTGTATTTCCAATTTTTATGGTGAAATTTGCGTTAACTTAAAAATAAATGGAATAATATGACTTCTAAAGATAAGACACTTAACGCTAGGATTTAGAAAAACCTTTGCTTAACATATAATTTATCAACACGTCCCTTTGCTTTCCCTAGCAGTTCATTTAGGAAGATACATAAAATATTTCGCACTTTAGGTACATTTGGTATAAAATTATTTTTTTCTCGGAATAAGGTACTTTCTTACTTAGTGAAGTCGTCAAGATCGGTTAATACATGTTAACCAACTTATCCTGTTTAATTTGTATAAATAATTACGTGACGATGCTTTTGAAAGGAAAAAAGTTTTTAAACCAATTTGGAGTTGGTGCACTTAAGAGCTAAGTGAGGTACATACTAAAAAAAGGTCTAAATTGAGTACTTCTTTTAGGAAGTCGGTCAAAAAGAAATGCTAATAAAGCAACATAAAGGGACGAATGGGCAGATTAATTCGAGACATTGTTTAAGAAGGCTTGATTTAGGCTATTTACATTTTGTGTGAGGTAGGAAGTGACTAACAAAGGTCGGTAATAAATTATTTTAATTAAATGGCATTCTCTACTCAAATAAATTGCCCGAAATGTTTTCTAAGAAACTGTGCTGTTGAAAGGTGAATGAGTGTCATTCAGTATTCATGTAACTGTAGTATTAAAAATGAGATTTTCCATTTAACTTTTATTATGAATTATGTAGATAATATCCATTATGATAGAATAAGGCATGTAGCGCATTAGTTGAAATATATTTTGTATATGTGCGAATAAAGATTAATCTTTTTAACAAAAAAAGCATTTCAAAACATGCATTAAGCAACAGATTACTTTATTCACAACAAACAAAATGTAGTAAAGAAGATAAGTTTAAATAATATAAAAATATAAACATAAATAATTATTGTATGTAGTTTATCGGAATTAAAGTATTATTTCATTAACTGATTTGAATTACTTCTTTAACTTACTTCGTAATAGACGCTTAGTGCGTAGTGTAATAAATAATTATTCCTGACGAATAACACAAAATCATCAAGTGCCAAACTGACAAACTCTTGTTTGAAACGTTTTATTATTATTAATTAAGCACAACGAGACGTCTCACAAATGAATAACATATATCGTATTCACGTAAACATCGCAACGTTTTATATAGATATAAGCTACCGCTCATTTTATCGTAGATCAATTTAAAACATGTTTTTGACTGAATCAAAACCTATTAGAACATACCGTAATAGAGTAAACCTATTAGAACATACTGGATGTAGGGGTCAGGCACCACAGGCGCGTCTCCACACCGATGACTTTACTGCACCAAGAGCGTCCAGATGGGGAACCTCGGCTTGGGCGGTCACTTTTTGATTCCCGGGGCCTGCCACGCCTCGGTTCGATTCAGACGCTTTCTTAAGGATAATTTATTAACTAGAAGAGCTCTAAAATAAGACCATTTGGAAACGTCGAAAGCTTAGGTAATTTTGGAACTCCAGATGTATAAAAGTCCTGATAAATAACGCTTGTGTTATATAGCATTATTCTGAAATGGTGAAAAATTTATAGTATATATAGAGTGATAAAAAGGTGAATATTGGTCAAGAACATTGACATTACCTATCAATTTAATAGACAAAATGATTAGCGATTTTTCATGGATCAGAACTAGATGTACAGGTTTTTAATTACATGATTATTTACAAAAATTTTAAAAGAAACATTAAGCTCAGAAATAAATTTATATTTGTATTTGTTTCCACTTTTTTGCACACACTTCTTTTTAGATCGAAAGAAAGATGTACTTAGTAACGATGTTTTTACATATATATTATCTCCTTACTCTGCCCCCGAAGAACTTGTATCAATTACCGTTATTTGTCTGATTGGTAATGCGTGTCACATTTTTTTTTTAATTTTAATAAATTGAATCGAATGCCACTAACACTATTGTATTATAGATATTTAGAATTTAAAGAAATACAATGTTAACTAAGAAATAACAATGAAAAAATATACTTTAGACCCCACAGTTTGAATCTATTTCTTACGCAAACCTAGGCTACAGGTGCAATTGAATTTTATAGTAGTTAAAGGAAAAACAAGGATTATTTTTCTGCAGAATAAATACATTTCAACACGAAATATGACGTAAGATTTATATATATTGAGGTACTTGACTTCCAATTAACTTTAATCTGTGAAGCCGTCTCTGTTGCACTCTGCATATACTTACGGTGATAATCCTCTGAAAAAGAAATGTCTTTTTTTCGTTAGACAGATCAAGAGAGATTAAGAAAACCACTCAACGACAGGATTGATAAAGCTCGGATTTTGACATTAAATTTGTAAACGCTTTGCTGTTTCTTTTGCTTCGTAAGTTTATTTTTTTAGAAAATATGTGATTATTTTTCGTTACATAGTTAACTACTAACACTCTCTGACGACGCAATTTTGTTATTTTCTTAATATCTATTAAACTATTTGCCACAAAATTATAAAAAACGAGACTAAATTACACTACAAAAAACAATTAATTTGGTTTTGTACTGACAAAAGGAAAACATTTTTCTTGGAATCGGTGTCAGAGAGTACAGGATAACAAAAACCTAACTATAGTTGGTCTAACTATGACAATTTGTAATTTTTATTAATTATTGATATTTTATTAACAATAATTAACCATTAAAAATCTGCCTCCGTTGCCTAGTGGTATAGGCGTGTGCCTTAGAAACTGGAGGTCGTGGGTTCGAATCCTGCGGGGATTCAACAAATTTTGATTGTTGTTTCCTAGCTCGTTAGGGCAATTTGAGCCGATCACCAAATTGTCTGAAAAGTAAGATGATCCATGCGTCGGATGGGCATGTAAAAAGTCGGTCCACCCACCAACCCGCATTGGACCAGCGTGGTGGGATACGGTCCAAAATCCCCTAATGAATGGAGGTGTATTAAGGAAGGCCTTTGTCCAGCAGTGGACTATCACAGGCTGATGATGTGTATTAAAAATCTTAGTATTTAATAGTTCATTTATATCATAGTATTTACTAATGACCAAAAAAGATTGTTTTGGGCCACATTAGAACTAATTATAATGAAGACTGATTATAATAAAAAATGTTAACAAATAATTTAGTTTCTATTTCCTGTAATTGATCATACATGAAAATAAATGAGAGTATGGAGTAAAGCGCCGAAGAGTGCCGAAATATTGTTGTCTCTGAATAGTCGGTTTTACAGACTTGTTGCCGGCTAATTGGCACATCCCTAGTGATATACATATACCTTCACAAAATAATTTGGATACGAAAATTTTACATTAAAGTAATTTAGTTTTTATTTTACGTTTTTATTGAACTTAACTTCCTCCAAACCGAAAGGCGCTTTTTAAAACACGCTTGCAACTGAAATAAGTACCGGGGGACTATGAGTCGGTCACTGGTTTAAAAAAAAACATTTTTTTACAAAAACGGTCAAATTATTTTTACGAATTTCCAGGCAACACTTAAGTTTCGCAAAAAACAATCAAATTTGTAATTTGTATAAAGAGTCACCATAACCTTAAAATTGATTTTCTATGTTTTATAATTTTAATTTTTTATCATATCAGGTTATTATTTTGGTACAGAGATAACATTTAATCACACTGGCACCATGCGATACTTGTCTGCCCTATTTTAGATTAGTTGATTTTGATGTTTATTCTTTATTGATGTTTGTTATCTGCGTAAGAACACTAACGAGGAATTATAAAAGTATCAAATGCGAATAGGTGCAATTTGACAATTTAAGTAGGTAAATCAATACTAAGCAATAGTAATTGTAACGATCGCGTTAGATTATAGTAATTTTATTTAATTAAGTTATAACTTTTATTAGGCTAAATTACAAAATGTCTTAACTGTTCATATTATTAGCTATTGATTAAATTTCTATAGCTACTAAAGTATTGCTAGTACTAATATTTGTTTTTATTTTAGTTATAATTGAAAAGATTTTATTGTGACGGTAATGGATCAATTTTTATGGAAATTTAACAAACTTCATCTTAGGTGTAGTCCGAATATAAAATTCCACGTCTTTCCTTCATAATCATCATATTTGCTTTTTTTGAAATAAGTAACTAGTTGGTAAACATTATTTAACACGGCAACACCGAAACTTGGTTGAAGTTTTATATTTTTAACTTTTCCATACTTTCATATAAATTTTTTACGCAATAATCAGTATTAAACAGTTTAAAGAGAAAAAAGCTGTACAGTTTAGTAGGAATTTTCTATACGACCCTTAGTGACGATCTGATAATTAATGAACAGTTTATATACCAACGTTAAATGCGAGTGTCCAATACTCATAATTAATTTTATAATTAAGGGCCGCATCACAAAAATTGCGGAATCAATAAAGCTTCCTTACCAAATATTCACAACATAAAAGGCTTAAAAATATAAGAATCGTTATTTAATAATAATCGTGTAAATCCTTTAATAACATTTCTAACATTACCGTTCTATTTTATAACTTTCTGATATAGCTTTAAAACAGAAGACATGTTAATTAAGAAAAGTTAAACCAATGCCGCTTTTAGCAATTATCATTTGAAAGAGAACTCTTACGTAGAATGAGTATATTTTTTTAATTTTGATATACTTCTAAAACTAATTTATTTTAATGATTGAAAAGGCTTATCAATAGTAACATTTTATTGAAAATAAAAAATTAAAAATATTATGTGAATATTTAATAATACAATGATTTTTTCATTCGGCGTATTGACGTTTTGAAATATCTTATATCGTTTAAAATAATATTTTTTGATTTTTTGCTATTTGTTTATAAAATAGTCATATGTTTTAAAACATTTTATCATCAACTAGCTGTATAAAATACGATAGATTTCACAAATAACATCTGAGCTATTCTTTTATTTAATATTTTAACAAATATAGTTGTGTTTTATCTTTGCATATTGTGCAATACTAGCTATCTTATTGATAAAAAATTAAACACTTTTTGTTATAAATTATATTAAGGTCGATGATCTATGGAAAGGATTTATCTATTGTTTGTTTTGGTTATAAAGCTGTTTGCAATGTATTGATCTAATTTTTAAAAGAAATTGAAAAAGTTATTAAGTAAAAAGGAAATAAAAGTTTGAAACAATACAAGATAAATTAAAATCTCATCGATGCACAGATTAGAAAAATTATAATTATATGATAGCCGCTCAAAATATATATTTTTATATTCTCAAAGAAATGTTATTACTGAAAAGCCTTTGCAATCAGAAAAGTACGCTCAGTTTATGAAATATTAAAGTTTAAAAGAAATATACACATTTAACAAAAAAGTTCCCTTTCCAAATGGTAATTGGTAAAAGGGCTTTGGTTTACCTTACAGTTACAGTGTACAGACAAAGAAGGCAGACGAGCAGTTGGGCCACCTTATGAAAAGTGGCACCAATGCGCTGCCTACATGAGACATAGGATGGTAGGTCACGTTAACCCAGTAAATATGCTGGATATGATGCCCTTCAAATCGGAACACAGTGGTATTTTGCACACTACTGCTTTGCGGCAAAAATAGGTACTGCGGTGGCCGGCCCCAGACATCCTCCTGTAAAGGGGACCTACCACCTCCAAAGTGTTTGTACAATAGGTTAATAATGGCTTTAAATTAAAACAATTTAACCCCTGAACTAAAATCTATATTGCTACTAGTTACGGACCTATCATATTATATATGAAGGTCCTCCATCGGGATGAGTAGAATTAGTTTGTGCTCGCGTTCTGTTTGCCAATGGAACCAGTGGGCACCTACACCCAATTGACGTGAGTTCAACTAATATTATTATTTTTGAAATAACCAAATGTTTGATTGTTATATTAGTATTCAAACTGTTACGGCGAATAAGTGAAACAGCAAGAACTTAACGAGTGTGACAATGAGAAGTTTTCCTAGTGAACCGTTTAAAATGATCTAAGTTTAGTTTTGTATTCCATTATAAGTCTCTTATGAAATATAAAACGTATATTGATAACTCTCTAACGCGGCAAACTCGAGCGGTCTATGATTAAAAAAATAAAAACTAAATGATACCTGCAAAATTTTTTGACATCACCAAAAAAAACTATAAAAACACAAAGTGGATTTTTATACATTTAGTTCAATTGCAGAAAATTTAATTACTTTTAGGGCTTTATACTATTTTGGTGTTTGACATGGATTTTGACAGAATTCCCAAAAGCAGGAGGTACTTATTTCGGATAGGACGTGTTTTTTTTATTAATAAATGTGTTACCCCGTTGCTTCGCACCTAGCGCGCCGATTTTTCCTTTTCTTCTTCAAATGGTAGCTAAAAACTGTGACGAGGTTCCAGTTTTTAAAACAATTTTGTGAATAGTAATTTAATAGATATTTGAAAAATTATATTACGGCGTCAAAGACTATACCTTTGTGCAATTAAATTGCAAACGATGGCTTAGAGATTAATTATGTTCTTCGTAATTATGTTATACTCCTTAAATCGGTCTACAACCTGAGCACAATGGCAGTAGGTCTTTGACCAGTAGATCTTAAACTTTCCAGAAACAAGGCTATTAGGCCCCATCGGCAACTTTGGTGACAAAGCCAGTTGTTAACATTATTTGCCGGAGAAGCAAGAGACACTGATAACATGATATGCTCTCGAATATGCTCTCTTCTGACAGCCCTTCTCCACTGTCTTTGATGAGCGGACTCAACGTAATCATGTTTAACTTTGTTTTCATTTATTCTGAGTCTTAATAGGCCAAAATACAGTTAAAAATTTATATGGTCATTCACTGGTTCGACTTTTTTTATAAGATAATTAAATGTGTGGTCGTGAACAGTTTTTGTTATAAATTAAAAAAGGGTAAAGCTATATTAGCGGCTTTATAAAATCAATCAATCTGTCAAAATATTTTCATTTTGATATGAACCCTAAAAACTTTTATGAACATTTGATAAGCCATAAGTGTTAAGGTTAGAGTCATAAATTTTACTAAGTGTATCGATGTATATGGATTACTGCTTCATTTCGATGTTAATTGTCATACCATGTAGTGTAAATGTTACAAAGGTTTTTTTTCATTTGTGTACGTAATGTACATAATCATATATAATAAAGTGTAGATAAAAAAGAAAAAAAATGTTTTCCTTTAAATAAAACTTATAAAACTTGCTCTAAGTTGAGGTAGACGATTATGCAAATGATTAAGTCGTAGTTAAGGTTGAACTAAATGACCTGAATATTGTAGTAATTGTATTTACATATTATTCAGATATACGTATATGAATTTAAAGGTTTTGACAAACACTTATAATTCTAACTGATAAACATTTAATGCTTAAAAATATAATGTCATTAATGGAGACTGTCTCCGTAGGTTAGTGGTAAGGGCGTATGCTTTACAAACCGGAGGTCGTGGGATCTAATCCTGCGGGGCCTTAGTAAATTTTCATTGTTGTTTTCTAGTTGGTTAGGGCAATTTGGGCCGATCACCCAATTGTCTGAAAAGTAAGATGACCCATGCGTCAGATGGGCATAAAAAGTCGGTCCAACCCGGATAGGACCAGCGTGGTGGGATACGGTCCAAATAACCACCTAATGGAGAAGGCTTGCATTAGGGGAGGCCTATGTCAAGCAGTGGACTAACACATGCTGAATATTATGATGATGATGTTGATGACATGTTTAGTATAAACAAAATGTTTAAAGTTAGTATACAATGGTTACCAAGAAATTAGCAGTGAAAAATATTTCAAAGATTTAAATTTTTTTTTTGGAAAATATTAAAACAAACTACTTTATTACACAAATCACATAAAAATATAATATAGTATATTTGAGGCTATACTGCTTTATATGTATTTTATGTTTTGTTAACATAAACAGAGGATTATTTAAAAAAAAATTCAACCTTACAAAGTAAGTAGACCCTAATGAGGCTAGTTCCGTTGGAAGTTTAAAAACTTATAACAAGTTCTTTGAATTAGTTATGAGTATTTAAGTTATAAAATGCTAAATATTCGTGACCAAAGCTTTTGCTTAAACCAATAAACTACTCGTTTATCTTTATAAACAAGAAGTTTTTTACTGCATTAAATATAAGTCGAGATGGCAAATTTATAAAAGGCGTACGATTTTTCCTAATATAATTTTATACGCTTTTTGAAATAAGCAATAAAATTAGATAATTGAAAATATTCGGATGTTTACAACAACTGAACTCCTTTTTCGTGGGGTCGGCTTCTAATCCATCCAGATTTATCATATTTTTCATATAATTGATATTGTTTTAACTGAAAGGCTTATTTGTGTGTAATTTAAAGAAAGAGAATGTACGAATATACGAAAATTTTGAGAATCAAGGAAGTGACGCAACATTACTATTTAAAAATGTGTTTATCCAAGTAATCTCCGTGAAATTTCGACACATTTTTCGTACAATAGAACCAATCATTGAAGCAAAAATTCTATTCGGAAGTTCGGTCTCCAAAATGATCGTTTTGTAGGCGTCTACAGCTTCTTCAGGTGATGAAAATTACTGACCACGCAATTTATTCTTTATTTTAGGGAAAGTCAAAAATCATTAGGGCTCAGGCCGGGTTGTACGTGGGATGGATTCTATGTTTTCTTGGTCTAAAAACTCTTTTGTTCTGTGTGCGGTGTGTGATGGAGGATGATGCGGCAGTTTAAGTTCTCTTTACGGAGTTCAGAAACGACCAGTGGCAAACAAATGCTAGCATGCTATTCTGCATTAACCATTCTTTGTCCCTCTAGAGAAATAGTCGCAATATGGCTGGTTTTGGAGACAAACGTGGCTACCATTTTGTTTGCAACACTCCGTGAATGAACAACATTATATTTTTCTTTTGGAACAATTTTACTTAACATCACAATTTAAATAGGATGTACGAAATTGTGTATGTATAATACACTGAATTATTCGTAAACGTAGAGATAGGACAGGACCGCTCCCTGGAGGTCGCCAGGACACGTCTGGAACTGGCGCTGGACGTGGCAGCATACGACCCGCCAGTAAACGAGATATTACACCACCATCCAACAATAACTCGCAACTAACATCCCCACAAGCTGGCTTGTTGACACCAACTTGGCACTGACAGGGCCTTTAGGGGCCCCTTAAACGACACCCGCTATTGATGGAGCGTCGCGTGCTTTGGAATGCCAAAGTAAATCAAATGCATCGCAATCTTTTATTAGGGCGAAAGGAAGGGAAACCTGGGGTTTTGCGTATCGCGTAAGGATGCATCACTTTTTTGCTGAGATAGAGCCATCACTATCTGTCACAGAGCAGAACCTGATAGATCGAGTTCGGTTCCGTTCGAAATTATTTGATGATACCGAACTGCTGCTGGCAACTTTTTTAAAAGCTAGCCGAGATCTTTGCAATACGACCTCCATTCTTCATGCGCGAACCGTCAGCATGGTGCTCGGTGAGAATGATTTAAGTCTGACCCAGCCGAACATGACCCAAAGACTGGCGGAGCGCATCGTCGATCTGAAACAAAGTATCGCAGCTTGGAAAGCAAATTCGGCAATATACCGAGGGTTGAAGGGATCAACCAAGTTGTCTCTTCGGGTGACCAAAGGGCTCTACCCCTTAGGCGACATAAATACAAGAAGCAGGCCAAAGCCTCAAAAGTAAAACGGTCGCGTTTTGGCCAACCTTTGATCAAAGCCGTTTTCCCATCGGGGAACTTGGACGATGGTGGGGTGAACCTTTTGTAACCATGGATCAGTCAAAAAACTATCTCACCGTTCAAAAGGCGACAGAAAAGTCCGGGACTAGACGGCTTTCAAGACTGGGCTTGGGTTCATGTTGGCGTTTTACTTCCCGACAGTTCCGGATGCTATCCCAAGGTTCCCATGTCTCTCGTTATATGGGTTGGCCCTTCACTCACTTGGTTTAAAGAAAGCAACCAGGACCCAAGTACCGCCCCATCCGGTTAACTACCTATAAGACACAAGAATGGATAATTGAGCACGATAATTACCGACCAAACGAAACCGGATAAATCACGGCCAGAAGGATTTAAGGTGGTCGAGATCAAAGAACCCCCGCGCGATCTAAAACATCAAACGAAGGTCGGATCCCAAGCACCCGGAGGGGGGCGGAGGGTTTCAGCGTCAGTGGAAAAGGAAAAAGGTCCCCAACTTTCATCTAATGGTTTTAAAGATTACCTGTGATTTTAAAACAATTAGAATGGGTTGGAAATAAAAAGGATACTCAGTTGAAAGAAAGGGTCACCCACCATTCCCATTTAACACACCAGTTAATAGAGGACCCCCTGGTCTGAAACATACCAATCCCGGATATCCAAAGAAGTACGAAGGGTCTAAAACAATCGGTTCGAGTATTTTTGAACTTTTCAAAAGTGCTAAATAGCTTTTTTCGGGTAAATAAGCATGCGATAACGGAACTGCCCCGTACCTTTGGTATGGGCGTGCTTTAGAAACTGGGGTGGTCCTAAAAATTTTCTTGTTGTTTTGAAAGGGGGAATTTGGGCATCACCCAACGTTAAAATAAGATGATCCATGGTTGGATGGGCATTAAAAGCGGTCCCCACCCCCGGCATTGGACCAAAGCGTGGTGGGATGGGTAAAACCCCCTTGGATGGGGTATTAGGGGAACCTATGTCCAGCAGTGGACTATCAAGGCTGATGATGATGATGATTTGTACAACGGTTGGGTTTCCGTCCCATTTTAATTTTCATTCCGGTGGTCTTCGAGAAAGGGGCAATCTTGACGACACAAGGATGCACCACCAGATCGTGATGAGGTTGCGTACCCAAGAAAGAGGTGTGGGCATTAAGCGCCCTTGAATAACGTAAAATGGCCCTGCAATACCCTTCCTAGAGTGATAAAGGACTTCCCTATCGGCCGTTTGTGGCCTGTTCCACTTGGGGTGATCCCGGTATTTTCCCGGTTATTCGGCCTTTCTAACTTGAGTTTTGCAGGCTTAGAAAAGGATACCCACTAAGGCTCGCTCGAAATATTCCGTGAAACGGACATTGCCGATTATAAGTACTCACCGTGCCGTGTTTGAAAAGACGCCGCAAGGCCTTTGGGCCGGTCCATCATCAAGGGCCGAACGATACTGGTGAAACGCCTGATACGGCGATGGACCGGACCGTCAAATATTTTTTAAATATCGGGGTCCCTTTAAAACCCGGAAAGCCGAAACAGAAAAGAAACGAAAATATCTGGATCTGGTTCTGGGTGACTGACGGGGTCCCAAGAAAACGGTTTAACTCCAGTGACCCTCAATACCTGAGGCGTTACTCCTGACGGACCTTTTAGCTCAAACCAAATCGGGCTTCTGGACACCGCCCATCTCCCCGGTTTCTTTCTTTCCCCCCTCGGCGTTTTGGTTTTCTGGAGGGCTTCTGTCTGGCTAAGATGTATCTACATATTTATTTTTTATACATTTATTGCTTTATTATTCCTAATTACGTGGTATTTTATTTGTTATTATAAATTTTCCTCTCAGCCAGATGAGACAAATCTTTTAAAATACTAAATATTAATAATAATAAAAATGTAAAAAACTACATAATAATAATAATAATTTATTATTCTCACCACATTAATTACACAATAAAATTACATTAAAGGTTTTATATATTTTATACTAAGCATTATGTGGAAGACAATGCCCAAACTAAGCAATGCCTGTATTTATACATCCCGCGCAAAAACTTTAAAAGTACACAATTACTAAAAATGTTGTTAAATGGGTGAAAGTTATTTAAAAAATAATAATAAATTTTTCTTGAAATTTTTACTGAATTTTATAAGTTCCCTCCAATAATCAAACAATCAATAATCAATAAAATTAAATATTTTTCAAATATTTGTGGATTTAAAAGTCATTAAAAATACATTAAAGGGAACCTGTAGCTTTTATTGATTCCTTTAAAAGGGTATCTCTTTGTATAAAATGTTGATATATTTTAAATTATGATTTACCTATAAAGGGTTTTTCGGGTTTTTAATTAAAAATATAAATAAAAATAACATATAAAAACAAAGCACCTTTTACCAAAATAAAAAATATTAAACGATTTACACATTATTTTTTAAATAATAATGAATAAATTACCTAAATTATTACTTACTCTAGAAAGTAAATAATTGGACCTAATTCATTAATGCTACATACAAAATGTGAGATTTCTATATATAAAATAAATATATTTTAGTATCAATTATAATATAAATTGATAATTAAAATTATATTTTAACGTTTTTCTTTCATAAAACTTTAAACTTAATTTTTTTAAATGAAGTGACAACGGAACTTCATCCGGAGTATCCCTAACTGTCAGCTCACCCGGGAAAGAAAAGACGATTATCCCACAATTCCACTCGCCACTCGGCCACATGGGATGTTGTCTTCTCTGCCAATTACACTAGCTATATTAGTCTTAAAAATAGTAAGTCTCTAGTGTAAACTTACCAGGTTGGTCAACTGAAAATAGGTCATAGGTTATGGTTTATTCCTAGTGTATCCTCCATTTTACACCAACTTATTACAACTTGACTACATAAATATTACGCATTCAGAATCGATATTAAAAAATTACCTAGTCTTTGTTTGCTAACAAATATCCTAAAACAATCACAGCTCGGTTTATCTACTGAATTAAAATGACAAAATACTATATTGACTATATTAGATACAAGCGTTTGCTATGCAACTGGACTGAAGTAAATAAATATTTGGTCGGTGCGGTACGTTTCATTAACATTAATAGGAACACATTTCTTTGCATGTCACAGGTTACTTAAAAACAAACAGTATGTGAGTATTACTGGAAACTGTGTGTTGCCAAAATGTTTTTTTTTTTTATAAATACCTTTGTAACAATTACAACTATGTAAGGTATTGAATTATACATACAATTTTGAACATTTATGTTGGAATTAAAAACCATAGAAATATGATATCATCATCATTATCATTAGCAGCGCCTATCCTTCCAATTCCGGACATAGGCCTTTCTCAATGAACGCCAAGACGGGCCGATCCCTAGCTACTCGCTGCCAACTCCTTTGTAATAGCTTTAAGATACTTTGTTAAAGATAAAATAAAAAAGAAATTATTATATTATTATTATTAACTTGAGCCAGCAACTACACGGAGATCGGCATCCCACCTGGTCGGGGGTCAACCAACACTCCGTCTTCCCCAACGCGGCCTCCACTCCAAAACCTTTTTGGCCCATTGACCATCGGTTCTTCGGGCCATGTGACCAGCCAACGTGGGCAGAAAAAATATGATATACCATATAAAATGTTTACAGAAAAGATGCTTATTAAAATCAGATTATTTTAAACTTATATAATATGAATATATAATTCTAAATTTAACATGATATAATACATAATTGTATAAACAAAATTCTAGTTTTTTGATAAATTATTGTTGAAATAATTATAAATACCTATACAAGACGTTTTGAAGAAGTAATTAAGCAATACCAAAGGTAAATAGTTAAATTAATTCGAGACATAATTTAAAAAGACTCTAATTATTCCATATATATTTTCTGTAACAAACTACAAAGGATGATGGCAGAAGATTATAATGAAATGGCGTTCAACTCACAGGTTAATAACCGTTATAAGTATTTTCTTAGTAGTAGTATGTGGTAAAAGGTTTCTTCGTTATATATATATATACAAAAATACAAAATATTGATTAATTGGCACCGAAATTTGTAGTAATGTACCACCATTTAATTATAACTTACAGAGCAGTAATCTGTCTTTACCGCAAATATACTAAAAACCTTTTAAGCGACAAAAATTACTCTCGTTAAAGACTTTAGCAATAGTGTTTCCTTAAGCCGCAAAGGCAGAGAAAATCGATACTAATTAATTAATAAAAATTTGTAGACAATAACACATAACCATTCAGTGTATCACTAAGCAAATCTAGTAATATAGAAACTAGACCAAGGACAACACTAAATAAATACATACTATGCAGACACAAATGCATCCTCTTGATTCGAACCCACTCCCACCGGTTCATTCAAGTCAGGTTTATTCAGCACTATACAAAAAGGTCATCAAAAATCATATCTTTAACATCTTTTTTTAACAGCAATGAGAAAGTCTTTTTAGCTCTATTGAAACAAAATATGCAAACTATAACCATAAAACATGTCATGTTATTTGGTGGCGCGAGCGCGTGGTCACTCAAGTTTTGTCAGCAAATTTTAATTTGTCCAGCTAGCTCCAGTGACGGTGAATGCTCCAGGACCAGAAGCGAGAATGCGGTTCGAAGAACCTGTCAGTCAATCCGGCTTGAGAACGTGGTTAGAAACCGGATGGAATATGGCAAAAAGAAGGATAAATAGATACTCAAGTGTCTTCGTTGATGCGTTGCGGTTCACGGTTAACAGTAAAACTATTAGAATAGAGCGTTGGCCATTCGCGTCGCGTGACTTTACCAGTACCAAGGTGTAGGAACTCCGATATAACTGGTCGACTGCGCGGCGCTGGCGCTCGACGCTTCACAAGTATTTACTTTTGCCTCTTTCTTCAGTAAGGTAGGAAAAAGTAAAAGAAAGGAGGGCAGCAAAGGGACGGTTATAATGGAAGGAAGGAAAGATTGATTGCGTAACCAATTTGCGGCTGTGTAAGGCAACATAGTAATGCGCGCGAACATTATTAATTGTTACGAAAGAATTGTAATTTAACTAATAATTTACATTTTAACAAAAAATATTACTACTTGGCTAAACGTAGCTACGGGTAAAGTAGCTGGAGACGAGCTGTAGGGCGCAGGAATAAATCGTGGCTGCAAAATAACCGGGAATGGCCTGGAGTCACAAGTGAAGCAAAACTTTGTCACCTTGGCAAAGATCGGGTAAAACGCTTGATGCTGATTGTCAACAGTCACTAGTTCTAGAGGCTCGATAAGAAGAAGACACACATTACTTAAATAATTGTCATAACTCCTTGCCTTATGTTACCAATTGTATACTTTGAACTCATTTATAATGACAATTAATTATTTCTATTGCTTGCGAATATTACATTGATTAAAGTAAAATGACTTTGGTTTATCGAGGAAAGTGTTCGAAACGTCGGGAATTTAAAATGTAAAATAAACGCGATAAAATACGTAAAGTCATTTTATTTAATAATGACTTAATTATAATTTCGATAACTGAACTTTTTAAAACGGAAAATCCCTGCCACTACTTAATAATCTCTTGTATAAATATATCTCTTTAGAGATGCTGAACATTGCAAAGATTATTTCAATATATAAAAAAGTAGCTGACCCGACCGACGTTGTCCTATTTTAACGGTAATTATTTAATTGGTGTAATTAACAAAAAGTGTGTTTATTATTCTAAAGCTTTATATATTCAATATTCTTATTTTTTTTTCTTTAGAAACTAGACGTTGAGGTTCACTCGCGCAACACAATCAAGGAGCTTCATTTTTAAACTTAAATGCCTTACAATATTGGCATATGTTGTTCAATGGTCTATAGAAACGATTGGTTGTGAACTGTACTTGATTTCAAAGTTATAATTAAATGTAGCTCGATAGGGTTTGAATGCATTTCTAAAACACATTTTTATAATAATGATTTTGATTCTTTCGATTTCGTTTAACTTCATATCGCATTTATCGCCAGTTTGACTTGCTCTAGGATCTTTGACTCAGAATTGCGAGCTCTGCGACTTAAGTTTGGATGTCGAATTAATATGTACGTAATAAATATGTACGATGTCGTACATATTTATTGCCCATGTGGGCACAGTGAATACATCTTTAATGAGTGGGAGCTACTACTATCAACTCAATTGCCGCCATTATGCCAATTTTTTTGTGCATATATCCTTCTTCGGTACAAAAATCGGTTCGTGTACGAAAAATATATGGTCAAAAAAGATCAAGGTTTTTCAAAACGGAAAAATATTTTAACGTTAATAAGGTGAGCCTAACTTATTTTTACTGGAAGCTAACTGGGGTAGAACCACCGCGGTGCGTGTTTCTGCCATAAAACATTAGGGTATACCATACACGTCCCACTTTACCTCTTCTTATTCACTTACCATCACGTAAACGTTCCTTTTGCCTTATGGATTAATTTAATAAAAAAAGTTGTTATAAAATTATTATGACAATGCCAGTGTATGCGAAAACGTTCGGTTGAACAGATAATAAATAACTGAGCATATTTGGTGATAAATAACTAATAATGTCAATGGTTGAACTTTGTTAAAGTTGCGTCATTGTCTAAAAGGTTATACTTAATGGACCATGCAATGAATATGATTATGTCATTTTGTTTTACAGTAATTTAATGATTTTTTTCGTTGCCCCGTATTATAAAATATATTTAATTTTTTTTTTGTGTTAAGCTAACTGGTGTGTGTCTAACCTAACCTAACTGGGGGAGAATCAGGGCCATAAACATCTTTGCGCTAAAACTATAACTGTGTTTTGTTAGGTAAGACTTTTTCACAAGAGTTTAACTTTAGGACCGTTTATAGTTAGGTCAAGTATTAAAAATTTTATGTTTTTTTGTAATGTGACTTTTATACTTTATTTGTTTTGATTTTTTTTTAAAGTGAATTATTTCAAATCAATTCAATAAGTTTTGATTGTATTTGGATTGATAAAAATCAAATCATACAGCCTTCTCAACACTTTTTAATTAAATGGGGACTATAAATCAGGAATTTGTGCTAACTATTCCGATCCCCGAACTGTCGATGCACTGCACATGAAATGGAAGTGCGGACCGAATTTCCGCCTGCCATATCATCTGGATATCTGGTACGTGGCGTTCAGACGTCTATCGGTTTCAGCTGCAACTATTATATCGTATTTATCGTATTATTATATATATTAGCAAAATAATTTCAATTGTTTACCTGATGGTCGAAAATTTGGTCTTATTTCAATAAGTAAGTTGTATGTTTGTTGCGTTAGGATAGTATTTGATATTTGTTTTAAAAAATGACAAAATCTTTTTTCTTATGGTAATTAATTTAAAATTCTGTAATGAAATTATTTACACCGGTAGAATAACTTAAAACTTATTATTTTTATAAAATATATAAATTGTGTAAATTTAAACATGGTAATTTACTAAAACTTAATACACGTGCTAGTAGTAATCTTTGCAGTAAGCAAATGAAAAATAATCGTATGTAAAAATTTATGTTTGTGTATTAATAATAGTACGTCAAGTGGACTATAAATTAAGATCTGGAGCCACGAGAATTCTCCGGAGAACAACTTTGTGATCTCCTTGTAGCATAATTGTTTCAGAGTAATATGAGTTCGGAGTAAAATGAGGTAACATGAATATATGAAAGCTTACTAACTCCCTGAAAAGTAATTCTGTCCATAATGGCAATGTAAGAAATAGGTACTAGCAACCCAAATATTATTTATAAGAAACGCGGTGTTTCTAAATATAATTCGTTTTACCTTCAAGCAATGGAAACAATTCCATTGAATGCAGTTATACCCTTTGAAAGCAAGTCAGAAAAAACGCTGCGTAAGAAACTCTTAAGAAAGTGTTAATCATTGTACTCAAATCGACTCGTCTGGATATAGCGGCCCTACAAAAACTTGCGAGAAAGGTTGTAAAAATAAATATAAGTGGAGTGTATTAAGAAGAGATTTCTGAAGACAGTGTGTCTTTTGAAATATTTTTAAGTAACCTTTTTTAATAGATAACTATTTTTGAGCATAATTTTATTTGTATACAACTTCAAATGTGCCAGTACTTTTAACTCTCTTTTAACTCAGTAAGCTTTATATTTTATGAATAAGAATTCTATTTTATGAATTCTTATTAATGAGTAAAAATTTCCATTTCTGCATCGCACATTATTCCATTTTATTGCCACAATTTATTTGTATATATCACAAGTAGTGTCATAGGATCTTAAGCTGCCTAATCATGCGAGCTGCATGGATACATCTCTGGATGTAGATTAGGCTCCTGTCGGTATAGTATAAAATGTATAATTGGTGTAAGTAAACAACATATTAAAAATTTACTGTTTCTAATAGTTTTAAATATGTTTCAAAATTACAGTCAGTAACTTTATACAGCTGCTGACAACATTTTATATAATTTCCAAAGTTTATTTTACATTATTATTATAATTTCTGATAATTTGGTAATTTTATTATTTAATAATTTACTTATTATGTAATTTTAGTACATTATTTTAACAATAACATATCAAAATAAATAAGTTTTGTGCTATTTGGAAGCAATTAAAACTATAGCAATGTCATGTCCCCATTGTTGGCATTCTCATTATTGGGTTTTCACTGAGAAACTAGTCACAGCTTGGGTATTGTATATTGTACATAATAGATTGAATGTTGATCAAAGTTTAATGAATTAAAATATTTGGGTCTTCTTGAATAATCACATTCATATTTTAAAGATAGCTGTATCATATTTTTTTTAAATGTACATTCCAAAAAAGGAGATTTTGACATCAGAGCCTCTTTTACGGGCCATTTTGATATGATTGATTCTCAAACGTAAATTGCAATAACGTAATAAGTCACTTAATTTCCTAATTAATAAACAATGTATATAATGGGATACGGTCCAAAAACCCTCTAATGGATAGGGTGTATTAGGGGAGGCCTATGTCCAGCAGTGGACTATCACAGGCTGATGATGATGATGATGATGTATTTATACATTGTTTTTACAAGAAAAGTAAATTATACCTTCAAAATTTTCAACATCAGCAAAATATTACATACATACCTATTGCAAAAATATTAAAAAACGAAGTGGATTTTTTACAATTAGACCAATTGCATGAAATAAATAATGTATTTATACATATATTTTACTGTAGGAGCTGGAAAGAGTCTGAAACGTTTGGAGCAAAAGTTTAAAGTAATCGTAACGAATCTGATCAAACTAAACCTATTAATAATATTATCTGTAATGTATAAGTCGGTATTCATTCAGAGCCGGAAACTATTAAAAAGGATACCGCCACGCCTTCACATTTGAATAAAATCTTCCTTATATTGTTATTACAGCGTATCGTCCGTAAAAAACGGCGTATAACTCCTCTCGTGGGTTTATATTATTAGGTATCATTTTTTTATAATTAAATTTTCCATGCCTGAATCATTTATGCCTTCTACAGTTTCAAATTGAATATCAGGTTAGACATCTCCCGCTCCCATTTATATTAAGATAACTCTTGAAAACTGAACTCTTAAAAAATCTAAATCGTAGTATAATATTAGTAGCCCAAAATACCTATTTAATTTAAAGTATATTTAAAATTATTTTGCTAAATTCCATGTTATGTTAGTCCATTTTATTGTACAAATTTAATTTCATCAAAGCGCAAATAGAAAGCAAAGAGCTTTGATACAGGTCATCTGTACACCGTATGCGGTTTGGCAAATACACCGGCATCCATTACCGTTATAGCTTTTCTGGTACATGTATGTACATATATATAGCAATCCTAACTCTCTTATTTGATTAAAGGTGTGAAGCGGCTTTTATATTGGATTTAACCTCAGTAAAAATGTTGTATTTTATTTAAATATAGGTCCATATTCCATTTAGAAATCTTAAATTTTCAAAATACTTAATATATTAGCACCTCCCCACTATTTATTCCTACATGATTCCGAGGTTAACTCACAGAAAACGCCATTTGCATTAAGACCGCCTTTGTAAACTTGTGTAAGAATTTAAAATTAAATAAGTATACACTACACAAGCGCTTTATATAACTCTAAACTATAGGTTACAATACCAAAAGTAAACACATTGAGAAGTAATGTAGTCATTATAATATTATCGAATATTTAGAAGCTATAATTTAATAAGTCATAGTTTTATTATTTGCAAACATATAAATACAGACATATTTTGAAATTGCAACTAACCGATATTTTAATATAATTAGTTTAAGAGCCTTTGCTCGGAGCTCTGACCGCTCGCTTCTAATGGCACGTATTCGAGAGCAACATAAATTTAATTATCACAACACCAAAAAGAAGGAAAATTTTATTTCAGAATTTCAAACTTAAATAACGATTTAACACTTATTCGGCGACGAACAAAAAGTTTGTACGAAAACTTGCTCTTTTTATACAATGAAATAATTAGATTAAATTACTGCATGGATTTTTTCACTTTCAATTACTTTATGACATTCTCAACTGTTAAGAACGTTTTTTAATTAGCAGTAGACTAGGTACCATTAATACTTGGCAACTTATAAGAAAATTAACAAACAAAATTAAGAAAACGGTAGAAACTTATAATTTGAGCAAATTTCAAACCACAAAATGTAAATAAAACAATCAAAAACGTAATCGTAACAATATAATTCTGTATATACAATTTATAATTAGATTCTACACAGTATCACAAGTACAGACGGTAAAAAGACAAATTTAAATATTGACAACTTTGAAGATACGCAGTTTGAGGGCTTCAAGTTCATTTACTCGGGTCCTTCGAAAGCATTTACCCAATGGCGATCTTATTTTACCAAAATAGTTTGTAATGAAATAAAAAATAAAAATTAATACTGTAAGTTTTTAAAGTTTAATATAAAACCCTTTAACAAACAAAAAAATAAAAGCCTTGCCCGTGGTTTTTTTTTATTTTAATTTAATAAAAACTTCTGGATATTCCAAAAAAAAGAAAACTTTTTAAAAAAGAGGACTGATAAAGAATTTAAAACAAAAAATTATTTTTAAATTTTAAAAAACGTTATGTAACAAAAAAGAAAAACCTAAACCAAGTTAGACTAGAATTTAAAAAAAGGATAATAGAAAATTTTCCCAAATTATCAACAAAAAGAAACAGTAATAAATAAGTTGACTAAAAATTATAAAATACAAACATTCAAAAAATTTTTAGCCCAGTATCTCAAAAAATTTTTGATTGCAAAAAACAAAATTGTTCCCCTTATTTTTTTTTTTCACTTTTAATGGCCCTGTAACTGTAGTTGTAAACCCCTTATAGCGTTTTACCCAAATTATTAAATAGTAAGATTATCGGAAACATGTGATTAACATATGTTAAGGTATCCCATGTAAAATGTGGCTGCGGCCAGCAGTGTCCCTCAGTTCCCCGTGTTAATGGAAAAACAAGCAAAAACTTTTGTTTCAAAAATAATTTTTATTGCAACGTTTTTGTAAAAGAATTTTTACTGAAGTTTGTTCCCTTTATTAACGTTATAAATTGTTGTTGAATTTGTCCGTTATTAATACTTACTTTGAGATATAATATGGCCATTGATAGTCCAATAATTAATTGATTTAGGAAATGCTTCTGAATACTTAAAGTCACCTGTCCCTTCGGCACCGACTAATTGATTTTGTATTGACAAAGAACTAAAAAACATATTGAATGGGAAAAATTATTTTCCTAAGACGATCAAAATGGCTTTATGGTTAATTTAAATAATTTATTGGCCTTGACGGAAATAATTAATTTGATTTACGATTTATTCACGTAATTGAAAAGCTCAAAAACTATTAAAGCGAAATAATTATTTTTTGGACGAGTTATCAAAGATTCAAATGAGATGTTAAAAATATCGACCATCAAACCTAGTAAGGATCGTAATATTTTTTTTAAAGAACCAAAATGCTAATTTAGAAAATAAGCAATATTTAATTGCATTTTATTTTTTAACGTTATATATCTAACACAAAGAGATTTGAAAAAATATACTTACAATGCACAACCAACATGACTCGTTTGCTTACGGACGGCGGCACTCCATTGCTTTAAAATACAAAGGGCACCCATGCAGGAGTTTTACTAATTGAAATAGAGCCCTTTTTGAATGATCTAAAATAAAAATTGATGTTGGGTTTAAATCGAACTTTTTTATTGGAAGTTATTCTATTTAAATTTAATTACGGACTTTGATATTTTTCATCATACGCAGTTTTTACGAGATATGTGTTGAAAAACTAAAAACTTTTTTAAAATAATATTTTGATAATAAATAGGAAATATTATTCAAAGTCTATTTCAAACAAAAACTTAAAAAGGGAAACAAAATAAACCCACAATTGGTATCAGGAATCAGTTTATTAATGTTTTAATGACAATAAAACTTTTTGGGCTTGTTAACGGCCAAAACGTAAAACCAGGGGATGAAAATTTACTGTTTACATTCCATGACCTAGGTTTATATAAAAGGATGATACGTTAGAGTACCGTATCAAAAAATCCCTTTTTTCTAATTGTATTTAAATTATTTTTTAAATAAAGAAATTGTTTTACGTTCATTTCATATTGAATGGAATTGAAAACGATAAATTGATTTAAGAAAAAACTTTATTTCCAAAAAAAAGAAATAATTCTTTTGGAAAAATAGATCGTTTAACATACTCTGCATGTCACCAAACTTTGTTGTTGGCAAATAAACCGATTCTTTCCCAGACGACGTTTGGTGAGGAAAGGGCAGCGACGTAATAATGTTTGCACCAGGCAAATTTGTCACTGCTTGGGATAACAATTCCGGAGGTACTGAACAAAATGATTGTTAATTGTTTTAAGCTTTAAATTTTATTCCACTTTTTACATTATGTTGGAAATTGCGTTAAAATTCTTATGAAATGAAAAATACATTGAATGTAATGAAGACGTACTTTCATAGTTAAGACTTTAACTGGGTATGACTTACGTAAGATATATTTTTAATAAGTTAGAGGATATGAAAATCCGATAAAGCAGAACTTCACACTTTCATAAAAGTAGAGTGTAAAAAATAAAAAAGTCTATGGCTCTGTACTTTATTTCAACAAATTATGTTTTTATATATTATATATTTTTATATATTTTATATTTCATGTTTCACTAATCAAAAATAGTATCGGTCTTCCAATATCTAATCAAATTTTAAATTTAATATTTTTAATGGACGTAATTGTAGTTACACATTCTAATAACTTCAATTAATGGACGAATAGTTGATACGGTATTATTTACAAGGAAGGCAATAATAAAGCGGCCAATCTAATATTGTCGAATGGAATGTATTGAACCGGATCGATACGAATGACATCAAAAACAAAAAATAACCGTTATCAAGGATCCCAGTTAAAAGTTTGATTTAAAGACATTTCAATAGTTTTTTTTAAATTTACTAACACAATTTTGCCCTTAAAGTTAAACCAGTTACTTAGAGCCATAAGCCTATACATGACCTATTTAAGTGAAAGCTGTTAATACATTCAAAGGCGTAGATGATAAAAGTAAATAAGGTTTCATACCGACTACATCCAAATACGCAGTTTGGCTCTTCATTGTCCGTTTGGTGGCCATTACCAGCCCTATCCGATTAACTTCGGGGGAGGAACCAGACGCGACGGTCGCTGTGGTTGGAACCTGTGGTTTTCTGATGACGGGGCAAGCATTCGAGTAACCACAAGCCATGCGACCCAATGAAAGGAAAACGTTTTGTTTAAGTGGTTTGGGCTAAGAATATCATTAGGCAAAGAAAAAATATCATAGAGGATTGCAATTGGTCAACTTAGTTATTTAATAAATCAAAAGATAGTTTAACATCATCATCATCAGCCTGTGGCCCCTACTGGAAAGGCCTCCCTAATGCACGTCTTCACATTAGGCGGTTTTGACCCAAACTCCCTGTCCAATGGGGTTGGTTAACCACCTCTTAATGCCCATCCAGGAGGATCATCTTTTCAGACAATTTGGGGATCCCCAAATGTCCAACCAATATACACAGACTAAAATAACATAAAAAAATTTGTTGTCCCTAAGATCCAACCTAGACCTCCGTTCTAAAGCAAGCCCTTATCATATTTTTAAAAATTTTTAAACCAAACAAAAAACAACAAATTTTACCCTATTGATGAAAAAAAAAAGTTAATTTAATTGAAAGTTTACTTAGTAAACATCATTCAATCTATCCCAAGGGAATTAAATAATTTAAAAATTAAAATTAAAAACAACAAACACAGTTTTTAAAATCAAGACAAAGAATAAATGTTTAATGAGATATAAATAATAGATTAACACATAACATTTAGTTAAGAGTTACAAGCTATCATACGTACGAATTTCTTGATATAAGTTCGTGACAAGAAATTCTTTTTTTAAATATTTTTCGTTGCAAAAAAAAAAGGAAAAGTATAGCATTATTTTTCTTAATTAACAATATTGAACTTATCTAAAATATATTTCTATCAGGAGCTAGTTCCGTAAACATTATTTCAAATACATATTTTTAAGAAACAAAACGAGTTATGATAATATTTGATAAGGCGGTAAAATATTAACACTCAACACTAACAAAAAAATGACATCAGAGTTGGTGTTTTAATGAATGTTTTAATCTACATTTGAAATGCTATTGGAAATCGATCTAGCATGCATGTAGCAAATATGAGACAATACCGTTGGTAGTATGTAGACAAATAGTGTAATGTATAATCAATATTTAGAGGGATACTCTACCTTTACGATGATATATCGTGGGTCATGGTTAGAAATGTGATCATTCTGCAGTTCAATCAATTTAGAAACTATTTTATAAATTATAACCAGTCTTGTTCTTAACTCGTTGTGTAAGTAGGTTAAAGCTACCATACTTATTTTGAAATAATGCTTTGCTTATTAATATAATAAAACGACGATTTTAATTAAATCCATACAGACCCTGTATGATCCGAGATCGTTCACAACACAGGTGAATATCGCTTCTCTTCCAAGTGAAACAGTTATGTTGCTTAAGCTGTTTTCAAACCGTGGAACATCTGAAAACAAATAGTTTAAATTCATTTGCAATTTTATACCAATTTTTTTTTTAAATATCATAGGGCATAATACAACCACCACCATTATATTCAGATCAATGTTACTTTCATATAACCTTTTAAACTTGTTTCTTGAAGCAACAAGAATTACTGCCTACTCGGCAACATGTATAGATAACCTATGTACAAATTGTATACCTATTAATAAATCCATCGTTAATATGTCATTTCTGATCATTGTGGACAATTAGCTTCTTTTGTCTCTAATAATAGATCTTATAAAAATATTGTGCAAAAAAATGGTTATTCCTATGTATAGAAAACGTATTGAGAAGTTTAGAAGTAGTATAATAAATAGAGTTAGATCTGCATTATAATAGTAAGCCGGATATACAATTATATAATATAAATTATTTAAATTAATAACAACTGAATTTAAGAACATATTTACTTCTAAAACAGTCAAATCAAAAAATCTGCAGCTTTCAGTAAATGGGCAACAGTTGAAATACATAAGAGCAGACAAAGATTATATGATTTTTTTTTATCCTTTGTGACATTAGTTAATGTATACTCTGAAACATTCAGAAAAGTGTGCTGTCACTCTACATAAAAAAAAATTAAAGGTGCATCGGACAAAAAAATTGACTTGGTAAATAATTACTGGTTAAACACGATGGGCTGAAAACAAGAACTTTGAAATTCGAAAAATAAATTCTGATTAATATGTTCCATCCTATTTTAATTTTTTCTTGTTCAATTTTTAATTGTCTCTATAACCAAGTCACTTGTTTCTTCTCCAACTGTTGCCGAGTCCTTATTAAAAGAAAATATCAAAGAATGTAAAGATAATTTCTATTTTACTTATGTAAGCTGATAAAGATTTGTCCGCTCTAAATCTCTGGACATTAAAAAACTGTAGGGATCTCAGGTTAAGGTGATAAATTCTATTATTGATGTTATCCTATTATGTCACCTTGCCTGGCAGCTATTTTTAATGATTGTATTACATGTGGTAAATTTCGTGACCTTATGAAACATAGTAAAGTTATTCCGGTATTTAAATCAGGCAGTACTACAGACCTCAATAACTTTAGACCTATTACTATACTGCCTGCGCTTAGTAAAAATTACTAATACTTAACCAATTACTAATACATTTTAATTCTCATAATATACTTAATAACAAACAGTATGGTTTTACACGGGGTCGTTCTACAACCGATGCTGGTACCCATATTGTTAAATCTATATTTAAGGCATGGGAAGGGTCACACGATGCTTTAGGTGTCTTCTGTGACTTAACCAAAGCATTTGAGCAGATAACCAGGGCCCCAAAGAATCGCTGAGAAAAATATTTACAGATATCAATGTAATGACTGTTTCTTCTCAATACATATTTGAAAATATTATTGTTGTAATGACTACTTGATAGATAACACACCCCAGTAATGAACTGTTCGCTTCAGGCTATTTTAAAGCAGTAAAATGTGATGTTAAAATTTTGTGAAATTTGTTTAAAAATTGGAAAAAAAAGACCCGGTGAGTTTCTTACGCCAGTTCTTCTCAGGTCAAAGGCTTCCATTTCCGAACCGGTGGTAGATTATTTGACATTCAATAAGAAAGGGTAATGCTTCAATATTTAATAAAGATATTTGACTTTGACTTTGACTTTGCAACGTCCACCAATCTCTTTATATAGTCTGTTATAATAGCCTTGCCTCAATAACTGCAGTTAACGACACATCGCATCATACATAACTGCATCTTGCATTTATCGTTGTCTGCAGTAAGTGCAGCTTTTTCTATCAGTAGTGCATTGGTGCCTAATCGACCCCATTACGTTTTTACTAGAAGTTTTCAATAGAATCGCCAGGTAGACATCAATAAGGTTGCTGCCTAGCCCTTTCTCGTGTCAAACAGGTCACAATAAAAAGTTAAAATTTTAACACTACCTTATTTTTATCGGTGTCAAAAAAGACTCATAGTATAAAATAGAAACTGAAAATAAAATAATTAAAGAAATTAACCCATTTATTTGGCATTTATTTATTAACATACTATTCGATTATATGTGTTATTAAGATGTCAATTAAGGTAAATATTAAATTCAAAGCTTATATTGACTGAAACCTCAAGGGATATAATTCACAACCATAATACATGAACATTTCGGATGATGCCAAACGTTACAATGCGATGGGATAAATTGCCTGTAGATAGCGATATTGTAGTATTCGGACTCTTGGGAGCTTTTTTCTTTTATTTAGGACCGGCGACAATACTGCGTTGCCCTTATTTGTTGAATCAAGACCTCTATCATTACAAACGATGTCATTAGGAAAGATTGAACGGCAAATGTCAATCGTATCTCTTTAATTAGTACATACTCTACGTTATAATCTGTAAAATAAAAATGAATCTGCTAATGTGTTTATCAAAGCAAACTTGAAACAGCTGAATCGATGCCATTGCTTCTTTATTCTTTTGCTGCGGTTGGCAATACCAGGAGTAGAGTCTTGTATATAAAAAAATAAGAAAATTGTATGGATAATAGAAAAAACAATGTAAGATAAACCAGGGTGCAGCTAGTAAAATATTAAGTAACTTGTTAAATTAGGAATCATTTTTTTAATATTTTAAAATATATGAAAGTAAAATCTTAATAATAATACTTATACTAATCATTTATATTTACGAACACAAAATTCTAACATAATAAATATATGCAGCAAACATCCCTGAAAATGTAATAAATTTTATTAACAAAAGAAGAACGGTATTTTAAGAAACGATAACTATAATACTACTTTGTAAAAATGGCAATAGCTATGTTTCTGTCACAATAACAAAGCCGACTTTATTAATTTTGTTAATATTACGCATTGCAAAACTCCTTGATGCGGAACAATAATGTGCGGCTTCAATAGATATTATATATGCCAAATAAGCTAAAACGATAATAAATATGCTGAAATAATGGCAGTTTCAATTAATGAAAATGTTACCCGCATTTCATTCTGATAAAAATATCTTTTGTGCAATAATGTCGCGTTTAATATTAAAATATTCGTAATCATATAATTGATCATTTGATTTATTGTTAAGAAATTATTTTTAATGGTAATAACAGCTATAATTCAAAAGGTTTTATGGCCTAAATAAAGTTATAATCTTTAATGACAGAAATATTAGCCGAAACAAATAAATAACACGATCAGCCGCTACAGTATAAAGTTATTTTACTAGATGATTCTAGATAATTACTTTTAAAGTTAGAAACAATATCTTACTGTTATTATAATACTTTAATTTTTTGCAAATAACAAATCGCACTGTAATACATCAAAAGCTTCATCTTTAAAAAAAATATTCTATTCTTTAATCCTCTAATCCTAGCTAGAATATACAGTTAGGTTTGTAGACATTAGTTTTAAAGTAATTATAAAAAGCTGATTATATCGTTAACAATTTAAAGATTGTAACAATATGTAATTTTATTTCTAAGAAACAAATTCTACTGCGATATGTATGTACAATAATCAATTACGCCACGTACAAATATAACAAACCTATAAAGGATTCCGTATCATTATGCATTATTTTACACTTCGTAGCTATTTTTGTCTATAAAAGGCAAAGTGATATTTTATTATTATAACTAGAAATGTGTGAAAATGTCAAATGTAGACAGACAGATGGAAATAAGGACAGAGATGTTATTTATAACTAAAGTGTACTATACTAGATGAAAATACTATTTGGAACCTATATTAACGAAATCTAATGCCAAACTATTAACTTAAGTTTTCCTTAAAATAGAATCTAGATATTTCTTTTATATAAAGCCGCTTTCAACGTTGGTCGTTTATAATAATTTATAATAAGTTTACAGAAATTAATGTAATGACTGTTTTTTCTTAATACATATTTGAAAATATTATGTATGTTCATAAACATAAAAATTATTTTGTAAAACATTGTGACACACATAATATAAAAACTAGAAATAAGCATCTTTCATGGGACAATGTATACTCTTCTTCAATAAAATACCAGAAAACTTTCAGCTTTTATCTGTAAATAAATTTAAAAAAGTTGTAAAGGAACGTTAGTGTGTTAAAGGATATTATTGTTGTAATGACTACTTGATAGATAACACACCCTGGTAATGAACTGTTCGCTCCAGTCTATTTTAAAGTAGTAAAATGTAATGTATAAAATTTTGTAAAATTTATTGAAGAAAAGGAAAAGAAAAGTCCCGCTGAGTTCTTGCCGGTTCTTCTTAGATCAGAGACTTTCATTTCCGAACTGGTGGTAGATTATTTGACAATCGATTAGCAAGTGTAATGCTTCCATATTGAATAAAGATATTTGACTTTAACTTTGATTTTGACTAATAAGAAGAAAAGAAAGAATTTATGTAAACAATTTAACCCATGGCAATGAAATAGCATCGTACCTATGACGGTTTTTTTTTAGTATTTACCATATAAAAAGGTCAGATATACAGGTCCCATGTAAAAAGAACACGTATCACCGGTAGGTTAGCAAAGCAGTAGTGTGAGAACACTACTGTGTTCCGGTTTGAAGGGCAACGTAGCCAGCGTATTTACTGGATAAACGAGACTTAACATCCTATGTCTCACGGTGGGCAGCGCGTTGGTGATACCAGTATTGCCAATGTCTATGGGCGTCGGAGATCATTTTCCATCAGGTGGCCCGACTGCTCATCTGCCTGCGTTGGCAATAAATAAAAATATTGCTCCATGCTTGATATCTTGGTGACAGGTCACCGATAAGAATGCTTGACGTATTGACAACAAATAAAATGTTGGTTTCGTATATCAATAAGTCAGGTTAGGTTTAATTGAGAAGATTAGAACTAGGCGACATTACCTAACGCTAGTAATGATTTTGTCTAAAAATGAAACATTGACCCGAGGTATTGCACTAAATTAAAAAAAAAACTTAAATAGTCGATGCCAAATAATAAAACAGCATAAATTGTAGCAGTAATTGCTTGTAACAAACTAAAGCTATTATTTGTATTCAGTAATTCATAGTTTTTCTCATTCCGAAATAATTTCACGAGTTTGAATTGTAAAAGTGCTGCCACACGTAATCTTTTGTATTGAAATTAGGAAAATTGCTATAAAAAAATCTCACCCTGAGTAGCAATCAGTGTTTTTTTGTAAGTAGAGTTACTTTTACATTAATAATATTATTATGGATTATCTTATATACAATTAGATATAGCTTTATATTTATAGAATTTAATAATTGTATATAACTACACCAATATCATCGTTATAATCGCTAGTACTTAAGCGATTATAACTATACAATTTTTACTTAAAAACAAATTATACTGCTATAATTCCGAAGGTTTTATGGCCTAAATAAAGTTATATTCTTTAATACTCTAGATGACATTAATATAAGCCGAAACAAATAAATATCACGATCAGCCGCTATAGTACAAAGTTATGTTTCTAGATAATTACTTATAAAGTCAGAAACGGTATCTTATTGTTGTTATAATAATTTATTTTTGCAAAGAACAAATCGCACTGTAATATTTCAAAAGCTTCATGTTTAAAATAACATTATTTTCTTTAATTCTCTGAATTACAGAAATAGCAGCCGAAAAGAACAACAATGACGATCCTTAGCTGAATATGCAGTTAGGTCTATAGATATTAATAAATAGCTGATTATATTGTTAATAATTTAACGATTTTAACAATATGTAATTTTTTTTTCTAAACAAATTCTACTGCGATAATTTCAAAGCTTTATGAATCAACTAAGATTATTATTTTTAATGCACTAGATGACAAGAATCCATGCTAACATGATGAAAACAAAAAAATGTGTTTTATTTATTAGAAAGCCTTGACATATCTTTACCTAGAAGAAGTTTTCAAACTAATAAGGCATAGTCATAGACGGCCTGCAAGTATTAAACAAAACAATTAAACATCACGATCATCAGTTAAAGTACAGAATTATATTTATATATAATATTTATAATGACGTTTAAAGTCATTATAAATATCTAATTATATCGTTAATACTTCGACAATTGCAACGATACGTTTTTCTTTATCATTGTATACCAAAGCTTTTACGCAGGCAGACGATTCAGTCAATGCCACCTGATGGATAAGATGATCACCAACAAACATTAGCAATCACAGTGGATCGCCAGCAGAGCTACGAGAAGGTTAAGTCTTGTAATAAATGTGACTTCAGTAGCCCTCGTAACGAACATCAGCAGTTTTACACTTCGGGCTGAACATGAACCCTGTGGTCACCACCCGAGGTCTTCACTGTAAACAGGGACTCGACACCAACATTCCACCAAGTTCATTTTCTATTAAGAACAAATTGCTCAATCACGGCAAGTATTTACAACGAAGATTATTTTATTTAATCCACTGGATGATAAGAATATTAAACAAAACATAAAAATCACGATCGCCGGCTAGAGTACAAAGTTATGTTTGTAGATAATTACTTTCAAAGTCGGTATAAATATTCGCGGTATCGCAACTCTGTGCGCCACGTAACAATGGCTCAACCTCTGCCTCTTCCATTGTAACTGAACTGCAACTTTCCCGCTGAAGTTCGTTCTTCATTGAATGCTCAATCGCACGGTCAATATTTTATCCAAGCGATTTAGATTTATATTAATTTCTCGACACTTATTCACACAAATTATACATTTGATTTATGTGTAGCATTAACAGATTTCAGATGTTAATTTCATGATATTTACTATTTTATTATGAATAATTATTGCTTGGGTTGTATAACTCTTTTTTTGAGAAAGTAAGTCAATTGGCCAGTACCTCGACTGTTGCTGCCATAAAATGTGAATATTGACGTCTTCCGGTTTGAATGGCGCTGAACTACCTGTTTTACTGCTGTAGATTATTGGTCTATAACATTATCTACCACCAATTTCTAGTTTGCATTTTACAGTCAAAGTCAAATATCTTCATTCAAAATAGAAGCATTACACTTTTTATTGATTGTCAAATAATCTACCACCGGTTCGAAAATGGAAACCTCTAACCTGAGAAGGACCGGCGTAAGAAGCTGAGCAGGATGTTTTTCTTTTTATTTTTTTTAATAAATTGTCTACAAAATAAAATACAATACAACATATTACAATATTAAATATCCTAGAGTGAACAATTCATTACCAGGGTGTGTCATTAATGTAGTTATTACAGCGATAATATGCTTTTAAACACAATTTAAAAAAATAAAATAACCTATTTTTACCTAATCGTCCTTCGGTAGTGGCTACCGAAAAATGTATTATATATAAACATACTGAGTTTATCGTGTTGCAAGAATAGAAATAGACATGATAATGCGATGATACGACGTTAGAAGTAAATTAATTCAAATTTTCTTCCTAATGCACTCAAGGCACAAATTGCAATTTCGAGTCTACTATACATAAACGTCATCACATATTCTATAATATTATTAAGGACTTTCAAAACTTCGTTATCATATCAAAAGTTAAATACTTTTGAACATTTCTAAGTATTAGATTAAAATTTTCAAACATTAAACAAAAATAAACAAGCAAACTTAAATTATTTATAAGCAATAACACCGAGAGGTCTCGGTTATCTGGTATTTTAAGTTTCCAGTCACGTTTCAAAATCTTATCGTTTATAAAGTAACAAGAGGAGATAAGCGAGTCCCGCTAACTTATAATTCAATGTCTTTGAAACGTAAAATTACTATTTCTTCATTTCGTACCGGGTTTATGTTTATATCAACGAATAACCCTCGTTTTAATGCTTTTAAATTTTTATTATAATATAATTTGTGGCATGTTTCATTATTAAAAATAAGTTATAGGAACCTAAACTAGATTTCTGATTGATATTTATTTAATAATATTTGTTTTTAAATTACATTACGAGATCATTTGAAGTTATTTGAATTATTCAATTTCTGTGCATTTAAACTTATGTATATAACCTGTATGTCCTGCATTTTAGTTTACAATCTTTGAAATTATGTATATTAAGTATGACCGCAATATTTTATTTCAGTACAGACAAAACATATATTCTTCAGATTTAAAATATAAAAAATAATAGTCAGCACTACTCTTTTGAATTACACACAGTCTATGTAAATTACCTGAAAATTTAGAACTGTTCAAAATTAGCCATTGGCAAATGTAGCGTTAAATGTTATGCCTGTAGGTCGAAAATGTAGGTCGACAAAGTGCCACCGAGGTACGTACGGACTGCTAGAAATTGTTAAATATCAAAATATATTTTAATTGAGTTATTCGCACTATTATATTATATTATATTATATTATATTATACTAAATTTTCTAGATTTTGCATTATGAAGTTATTTTTTTTATCTAACATTATTAAAAGGAATGATTTGTTTTTTTTGTGGGAATATTTGTGAGTAAAATGTATTAATAAACACAAAAACGAATCCACTGATTTTAAAAATTCTTCATCGTTAGAAGGCTACATCAACCACACATGCACGGAAAGCCGTCAGCAGACTGCTAGTTGTTTATAAATTAATATTACATTTGCGTAAACTCTTTATTTAGAATTGCTAAAATCACGTGGAGTCGTAATTATTCGCTATTGTTATAGCATTAATTATACTAGAGCGTTCTTTGTTCATTTATTGTTACTCTTATTATTCTTCTCTATGTTACTTTTGGTTTTGAAAGAAAATAATATTTTATTTTTATTCCTTGATACCATTTATCGTTATGCAAATTTCTGTCCATGTCACTTAGCGTTTCTCAAATATATTTAACATTGAATATCTCTCTCCGTTATTTAAACTTTTGTGCATCAGACGTATAAAAAAAATGTTCGCGGTTCGCGCGTAAAAAGTTAGATTGACAAACACAATTTTGCTTTAAAAATTTTACAATGTAGAGTTTTTATGGTGAAGATTAAATTGTTAAAGTGAAATGAACCCTATGTCATACTACGTTGTTTGATTTCGTACATTTTGCGTATTAAACTAAATTATTAAAAGCCTTATATGAAAAAAGATTAGAGAATTAAAGGTTATTTTACATTATAATTGTGTTAAGACATTTTGAATCATATATTAAAAAATAATTGTCTCTTGATTTTAAATATTGTAATACAAATAAATTAAAGACATGAAAATAGTACTTTTAAGTTCTAAAACAAGAAGAATAAAGAGATTTCAAACGTGTAATTTGTTTTTCCCTTCCATTATTTATAAGTCATTCGAATATCGTATTAAAATAAAAATATTTTATATTCGTCTCAGGGCTAAATGATTATTAAAAAACAGAAGTTAGAAAAAACATTTTATTGTAAAACATAAAAAACTTAACCAAAGATAATATAACAATGATAAAAACTTTTTAACTTGTTTTATTGTTAGTGAGACTAATCATTGTTTTATTTTTTTAATAGCGAGAGTTGGTCATGTAGAAGGATCAATTCCTACTACATGTAGAATTATATAAATAACTGATTTTTTACTTTACTGGAAAATATTATAAATATAATAATAGACTAGAAAGATCCGAATCTACAACGTTAACAATTAAAGATAAAACATTATTATTTTAAATACTACAAACGAATGTTTTTAATACAACAATTGTTTTCACTCGAATTGGTAAAACCCGTTTTCCAACATAAATGTAATACAATATATATTACCAATTACTTTGGGAATGCCAACCATGACGTTATAATTTTCATAAATACTAGATTTGGATATTAAATGTACTAATAATAATAAAACAGGAACTCCTTTTAATACATTTATAACAATTTGGAACCTCAGCAGAGTATGTAGGTTATTTCAAATGAAAATTGAAAAAATAATACTTGTTACTAATAAATATAATTAGTAGAATTATTTAAAATAGAAGTTGATTTATAAATTTTTTAAATCAAATTAATGATAATCGATCACTATTTAATTAATCCTTGAAATGTAACGTAAGACACCGTAAAACCAGTCAGTCGCATATCTTGGATTTCAACTCTCTCTTATTCAGTAAATACATCAATTATTTATTAGTATGGTTTGCATTAGCAGTAGATCTTCACAGTAGGAGCAGGTTTCAGGGTAAAAATCTGGTCTGCGTCAAGTGTTAGAATTTGTCTTCTTTTTTAACTCAGAGATGGTAGGTCTCCTTTTCACAAGGGGCCGTCTGGGTAAGCACTGTCGCGGTGCTTTTTTCGGAACAAAGCAGTAGTGTAAAAATACTACTGTGTTCCGGTTTCAAGACACCGTAGCTGGCGTATTTAATAGGTGAACAAGACGTATCATGCTATATCTCTGGGTGGCGAGCGGACTTGTGGTTGTCATACGCTACATTTTTTTATAATTCAATGTCTGTTGCTCGTTTTTCCACTACACGAAATAATAAAAAAAAACTAACGGTGCCGGAAATACACGTAGGTCTTATTTTGTACATAATTTGAAGTAAACGTGGATCGAATGTCTTGTTAACATATGATGGTTTTACACTACTGTTTTGTGGCCGTTGTGATTAAAAAATCGTAGATGTTGGATAAAATTTGTATTAATTGAAATACTATTGAGTTAGATGTATTATATAGAATATTAATGTTGTAGTTATTATGCTATTTTTTATAATTCACTTTAACATAAGTAAAATAACTTGCTTCCTCGCAATTCGTTACACTGTAAATAAAAATTATAATTGATGTATAATTGTATGTTTAAATAAAAAATAAAATGGAAGAATCACATATTAATACGAAAAATGTAAATATTTGTAAATAACTTTATTAAAGGAATATTAAAAGATAACATTATTTAAATAAAAGCTACAATTGGTCAAAAATATATTTTCCATGAAGTTTTATTTTATTTTTAAATGCTTGTTTAATTTATTAATTATTTAGTATAGTCATTAATACCTCATCGTACCGCCAATAAGTCTTTGATTCGGTTTGGACAAAAGAAATTATAGATAATCTTATTTTATTACTCGACAAGGAACTCAAACAAAACAACGGCAGCTATCAATTTCATCTATCGTCTTATTCATTAATTTTTGTACATCTCTTTGTTCTACGTTGTACCTTACATTTATATTTTTTAGAAATTTACTCTAACTTCGTGTCTAATCACACTACACACAGAATGAAATATAATGACAAAAAGATACATTTATATTTTAATACATAAACACAAAATTTATCTTACTTGAATATCCTCTTTTAAATTTTTTGTTTAATAATATTTTCAATAGCAAAAACTAAATATTATACGTAACTTGATCTACATGTCAACAAGTGGCTAACGAAACAAATCAAAGAATTTAATACAAAACAATCATTTTCTTACCAACATTATCCTTTAAGCAAATAACAGCGTGGAAGACAATTCCAAAATGCAAATAGAACAACAGTTTCCGTAGTAACATTTTTCTACTTCACATTTCAATCCTTCATAAATTTCACAAACAGTCCAACAAAGAATGCTTAACAAAAAATTCTCCTAAATTGTTCTACGTGTAGCCGCGTAGCAGAGCGCTGCGTGAACATCCCACCGCTACGAGGGAAAGACTGCCTGAACGCTACGCCGTAGCCATCCTTATTCACAAATTTGTCGTACCGACGCACATGCGCCCGTGCCCTGTTTTCGGCCACAATAAATAAGTTATTTCTTAAACAAAGTTTGGTAACTTCTTTACTAGATAATTTTAATAACATGTTGTTCAAGTAGTTATTCGCTCTCAGCTTGTAATAAATTATTAGTTACATTTCTAGTTCTTACCTATTGTTATACCTTATGAAAACTTAACCACAAAACTTTATCGTCCTTATCA
Source organism: Lamproptera curius (assembly GCA_029286875.1). Lineage (NCBI taxonomy): Eukaryota > Metazoa > Arthropoda > Insecta > Lepidoptera > Papilionidae > Lamproptera > Lamproptera curius. The sequence goes on along the minus strand of JAGSMT010000107.1, from coordinate 570,027 downwards.
CTGCTTATGTATATTTATAAATAAATTCAATAATATTAACATCCGTCGATAGTATCTTTCACAGAAAATTTATATTTTATTTAATATAAATTATATAACTATATATTATAATTGATATATAATTACATAAATATTACTTATATCCTATATGTATTTTATTAATGAAAAAAAATGGATCATAGACATGTAAAAACCAAAACGAATATTGATATAATGGCACAGTTAAGAATGATTTATTAGCGAACTTCATGGTAAGAATTAAATTCCGGTGTGCGAGAAATTTAAAAGCACCTCTCATGTTTTTTCCATAAAAAGTCAAGACTAACAATGAATACCAGAGCATTAACAAAATACCAGTGAATTTGCAGCCAATGCCTAGAAGCTCTATGGTATGGTATATAGTCTAATGCTAATTTGTTTACAATAAATGTAACAACTAAAAGGTTGTAGGTATACACTTTATACACTTACCATCAGGTGAACGTCTCGCTTATGCCGTCGCTTTGAACACTAAGAAAAATAACAACACAAAATTAACATATTATTATTTACACTAACAGAATTACTACTAAAAAAATTAACATTTATAGTCCTTTGATTATGAGCAACTTACTCCTACTTTTTAAATTAATATTATTTTAAGTTTTCATCATTTAAAGTTTCCTGTTAAAATAGTATCTTTTCTAAATATTTTTTGTGTCGGACCCACGGTCGATTGTCTCCAATTTAAACTTGCGACAACTGTAATTGGATAAAAAGACAAATTATAAACAATAGGATCACTAATGAAGTAAGCGATTCCTTAGAAAAAAACAATTCTTCGTTACAATTTTAAGTCCCGAAATTCAACTCTAAAACACGTCATTTAAGGCCTTCTGGCTTTCAAAACTCTGATCTTGTAATACTGATTATTTCGCACCGTCAATATTCAGTGACCTACTTTCGAAAGACGAGAAAAATGTTTACCTGATGGTTGGTATTACTGTCAATTCACTACTATGTATTTCACACTTAAACCAAAGATTGCTTTTCCGTTTCGTAAAAAGTTTATTTGTTTCGCTTTTAGAATTTTCGGCAGATAATGGTTTAATGCAATCGCATTATTTAAGGATGTAGACTTTTTAGCTGTATGTAGCTGTTACCCGCGACTACGGCCGCGTGGAATAGGAGAAATGTCCGCGGGGTATATTAGAAAATTCTGTATAGTATAATATAAATAAAATTGTATGTGCCTGTCATTAAAAATTGCTAAAAAATCACTACTTTTGGCACATTTTACATTTCATTGTTTTAAACTACTGTTAACTGTTACACTTTAGACATTTCGTCGTTTTATGTTCGACAGACTTCTAAATAAACTTTCGTCCATTATTTCAACCCTTTTAACCCATCTTATTTTAATAATTAATAGCCTTCGTCTTTTCTCGAAGTCTGTTCTCAGTATTAACCAAATTTCATCTGAATTGGTTCAGTGGCTTAGGCAGTAAAGATGGACAGACAAACAGACATACAGACAGATTTACTTTCGCATTTATAACATTAGTATGGATTATGCTTTTTTGCTACAAATATTGTAAACTACAAACCCTTTAGTACTAGTAGGCGTTGCTTATAAGACATCACTAAGATAACAAAGTGAAATGTAGACTGTGTAAAATGCTTCAGATTTTACTCAAACATGGAAAATTACCAAAAACATGTTTTTTGATATAATTAAACTTATATAAATCATAAAAATGTCTTGTAATATTAAAAAAATAATTAAACATCTGTTGGACATTAAGTCACACTATAAAAATATTTATTTTAAATCAAAATATTGGTGAAATGAGACTCGCGAATCAAAAGATACTTCGCGGCAATAAATAATCCGTTCTTAGAACTTGTGACACGTTCATTTAAAAAAAACCCATTTGTGAATATTCCTTAAGGCAATTTCTTAGAAATAGTAGGGATATTATTACATTAATGTATTGAAATTACAATTTCTAAGAAAAACATGAGCGTAGATAAAGATCTGAAAATCTTGACTGACATAAAGATTCCTTTACGTTTTAGCGCGATTTTTATTACCATTTTGTATTTCCTAATGATTCAAATTTGTAAAAATTGGTGAACAGGATTTAATAATTTTAATATTTTTCTCAGCGCTCTTACGTTTTTCGAAAGATGAAATTTATAACCTAAAATTGTTAATGAACGTTCCTTTTTTGATACAAAGTCAAAGAGCGCCGAGTGTTTTGTCCTTTTTTCATTTTATAACACTTTCAAGGATATGTTAGTCCTTTATATTGAGTACGGGCACATAAAGGTGAGACCGTTTGATTCAAAGAGCGTGCAAAGAACAGTGCTGAGTGTTCTTTAACCTTTACTTGTTTCTTAGAAACAGGTGAACTAATTTAGTAAAATGTCTAACGTTATATTCTATTTATTTAAGACGATGTTTTAATCTTTAATGATGTTTGCCCAATGTTTTAGTTTGCCAAGATTTAATATAATATTGATATAAAACCTTATTTCTCCTTTATACAGTAGTCTGGAATAGTATCACAGTATTTCAGTCGCAAATTAGAAGTGTGCAGACAATACTGTACTCCGGTTTAAAGGGCACTACAGCCTACTACTAGGTAGTGAGATGATTTAAGACATCTTTAGATGCATTTCTTATGGGCATGACTTATCTTTTACTATCCGATAACCATCTTACTCATCTCATAGTTTTCACTATATAAAAATAAGTAAAACAATTTCGTTGTATAGTATGTGCAGAAATCTTTAAATCCATACGCGAAATGTATTACCGTTATATAATTTGAAACTTTAAACCTAAAGTCGAACGAACATTTAGCACATAACATGTTGGACACAAATTTTGTGTTTGATTGACCACATTATATTCGACATGCAACAAAGCGATGTTCATAAATCGAGGTCGTTACACAACAAATTAGACAGAACATAGTGCCTATAATTAGTTGTGCAATATTCTGTGACAGGTAACATATTAAAAAGACAACATGTTTGTTCACATACAAGTATCTATAGATATTTACATTTTTTATGTATAACTGCTAAAAATTGTGTTAGATCAAACAATTGTACCTAGGGAATAAATGTTTAATAAAATTTTTTAATCAAATATTACTAAATATAAATTAATTCCTAAATATATATTAAAATATTAAACTACTTTACACATTAATCACTTTTTACCAAGCAGAAATATGTACATACATCGTTTTGTTTCCAAACGTTGTACTTTTACGATTTTCATTAATAACTTAGGTAATTATTTTAATGACGAAAAAATATTTGCAAACCTTGCGTTTAACGCCCTTTTAAATTTATCTCATGATGACATTTCTTTAGTTTTTCCTTCATTTTGTAAATTAATTTACACCTTGTAAAAATATATCTATTACTACAAATAATATTATTCGAAACAGAGTTATATGAATAAAAGTACCTAACAATAAATGTTCGAGAGTATTTAATTATAAAGGTGCGGCTTCACTCGAGTTTCACCGAGAGAATTATGAGAGTCATGTGTCATGATGTTTTTATGAGTAACAATCTATTATCCCTTTTAGAAAATTCCTAAAAAGAAAATCTTTTACCTTATATTAAAATTGTTTCTTACGGTATTCATTAAGAAGAAAAGAAAAGAATATATACATAATATATATATATATACAATACTTCAATGATTGTTAGACGTGTTTAATGCGTAAAATAGTCTAATTCTTTTGTTCTTATTACATTTGCATTTGTTATTTCAGTTACTTATAAATATCTATTGATCTCGGACGATTTATAAGTAGAAAATTTTAAATAGTTATTATTACCAATAATCTGGCATAGATGATGCAAAGAAATTCATGAAATTATTCTAATCATGGTGTATAAATTTGAAACAATAAAAATCTCAGTACTAAAATCTCCTAATTCATAATTTTATTTTAATGATAGCTGTTATGTTAAAAGGTGATTTTTTTGGAATTTTGATGTAAAGAATGTAATAACGTAATTAATTTTATTGTTCGTCAAAGTAACATACAGACTTCAATAATAAACACCTTGATAAAATATTCTTTCAAAGCCTGGTATGAAAGCTAGCTTATACATAAAAGGACGTGTTACAGCTAGGTACAAAACATTCCACTTGATTTTCTGTTAAAGTTGGTCCTAAAATCATATGAAATGTCGGCACAACGATAACCTAACCTATAAACCTTTCACAGAATTCGAAATGTTATAGCATCGTCCAATTTTGCATTCAATCTACTGCCGCAAGAATTGCTTCTTTTAAGATGACCCGCCAGTTTCGTCCGTCGTAAAGTTTAACCCAATCTGTATGTATAGGGTACGAACAAGCCTTCCTTTTTTAACTATTTCGTAATGGCTACTAAACATTTTGACAAAGTTTTTTCTAATGTAAACATTACCGAAATTTGTAACGTTTTAATTGTGGTTTAACATAGAAAAGAATTAAATTATGTCCATATCACGTTTACATATTTTTTTAATATTTGATACATATTCTTAAACCAGTTACACACGAATAGACTCTGCAAAGAAGCAATTTATATTTATATATTTTTTCTATATAATTATAAGTAAGTGGCAAAATTTTAACTCAAGCGATTTACTGCAACGTCGTCCGGGTGATATATATTATTTTCTACAAAAGAGTAGCTTAAGCTACTCCCCCTTACACAGCTATCTTCTAGTGAAAGTCCTGTCAAAATTGGACCAGGCATTCGACGGATAAGCCAGAATAAAAAAAAAAGAAATGTTATACGTATCGTATATATGTATTACAATTTAATCATTTCACATCATCATCATCAGCCTGAGTTAGTCCGCTGCTGGACATAGTTCTCCCCTAATCCACCCTTTCTCCGTTATAGAGTTTTTGGATCGTATCCCACCACGCTTGTCCAATGCGGGTTGGTGGGTGAACCGACTTTTTAAATGCCCATCCGTCGCATCCTTAAAAATGATTTAAAACCGGTTATTTTCATGTTACAAAAGACACTCCAATTTTATATATTTGTTTAGATACAATAATGACACATATTTTTAGATTAAATTCTTAAAAAAAATACTCCTAGCACTTACTACGTTGATAAATTAACTTCTTCTAAAATTCAGTTAAGTTGGCTTGCTTCCAGATTTCTGCTTTAATGTGATTGCCCTGTTAATCTTCTTATGGAAAACGAGTGAAGCATTCTATATTAACTAGCATTAACATTTCAAGGTGAATATAATATTTAACTAAAATATTATTAATATGTATTATTATGTATGCATGTAATACATTAAAAAAAGGTTATTATTATAAATAAAGGCAATCAACACGAGAAGCGTTTAACAAACCGACCAAATGCTTAATATTTGCATGACATGTATTTATTTCAAGTAAGTACTACGATTTACTGTCATAAAAAAACTGTTTTGTAAAACATTGTTTTATTTTTATCAACATGTTACCCTAGTCATAACGTCAAGGTGAAACGTTAACATGGCCCACGCGTGCCGTGCAGACTAAAATTTCGTTCTCTTATCTGTGTTTATAAGTCTCTAAGCATCCCCGTAAATTTAATTATTGTTGTGTAACAACAAACGTACCTCAATATAGGTCTTGTGAGTACGTGCGTGCGTGACGAAATATGGGAGAATGAAGCCAACTTCGCAACTGTCATTGTTTTATGAGCATGGAATACCCTGGTAATGAGTCTCGTAAAAAGCGTACGTGTCCCAACACGTTTATCGCGATAGGTAATTAGGAGAGTCGCAATAGTACTTTAGACAGAGAACGTCGAGTGAACGCGTTGAAAAAATTTAATTATATATTTAACTCGTCTCTTTCTCCAAGTAACAAAAATGAGTAACAAGACTAGGTTAAGCAATAATTAATTATAATAAGTATTTATTTATTAACATGCATTTTACTCATAATTCTCATTGAATGTTGTGTAAATCTTTGCTCAATTAAAGTCGATAGCAAATTATAATCATCATCAGCCTGTGTTAGTCTCTTTACATGCCATCCGACGCATGGATCATCTTACTTTTCTGACACTTGGGTGATCGGTCCAAATTGTTGTAACCAAACAGAAAACAACGATAACGCAAAGTGATTTCTGCGCGGGATTCGAACCCTCGACCTCCGGTTTAAAAAGCAAGGGCCAAGGCTTTATAGATATTATTTATATATTTATAGATATTAGTTTGCATTTTACTTTACCAGTGTGCATTATAGTGTCTGCGTAATCAAAGTGACGGATAGTGGCAGAGAGTAATACTGGCTATATAGAAATAAAGCTGGCAGTGCAGGACACCACAATTTCTATAGTAATTTAAACAAAAATGGTACGTGTTGCAAATATCGAAATTACAACTTTAAAATTAAAATATAAGAGTGCCTAATAAAAAGAAATTAATATTGATAATTTATGGTAAACTCTTAGAACTGAACAATAGACATTTTTGTTTAATTCCAAGATAAAACATGCGTAGTAATTAAGCAGAATCCTGTCATAGAAATCTTACCTACCATTTGAATTTATCGATATTCACATTTAATTTACATTTTTTAACTGCAATTTTTTTCAAAGATCTAAATGTATTTTATAATACTCTATTTTTGTTATTGTACAATAAAAAGAACATTTACTTTCGAGACATATTTTCGTCATTTGTTTGCGTATATTGATTTCAACCGTTTTTTATTACTCTTTGATTTCGATATATTACTGTCATCATGTATTTAAAACACTCCATAATAAAGATATTTCTAGTATTATTTACAGTTTATCTTCATGTACGTTTTATGAGTCATCATCAGCCTTTGATAGTCCACTGCTGGACATAGGCCTCCCCTAATACACCCCTATCCACTAGGGGTTTTTGGACCGTATCCCACCACGCTGGTCCAATGCGGGTTGGTGGGTGGACCGACTTTTTACATGCCCATCCGACGCATGGATCATCTTACTTTTCAGACAAATGGATGATCGGCCCAAATTGCCCTAACCAACTAGGAAACAACAATGAAAATTTGTTGAGTCCCCGCAGGATTCGAACCCACGACCTCCGGATTCTAAAGCACACGCCTATACCACTAGGCTACGGAGGCAGTTATGCAGATTTATGAGTCAGTTATGCGTTAAATGAGAATATGAACTAACTAATAATTATACGCTAAATTTAGCAAAATGTCTACTTCTGTTAAATCCGTAAATTCGCAAACTGTATAAAATAAATGTAAATCCCTATAAACCTAAAGTCCGTCAACCATACGACCCTTGGGATCAACCTATTTGAACGTGAAACAAATTTACACGAAGCAATCTAATTCGAACACGCACGCACAAGAATGGCACGGTGCCTTTTAGTATATTGCTTTAATTTAGATAGTAGTTCCATTTTCATTTATTTAGCAACATCTGTGAGCCTGTTGCAATACTACGGCCATTCTATCCATTATCAATAAAGTGATTGTCGATGTTTTCATTCTTGGACACGGCCAATTAAAACTTTGTAAAAGCTAACTACAGCGACTACCATAAGTAAAAACTTTCTGTCGTTAACGCAAATAGTAGCAATCAAACCATTTTATGGATTTTCCCCTTTTACGCACTTAATTATGACTCTACAAGAAACAGGAATTTATTAGCTGTACAGTAAATGCGATCCCTCCTACATTGGTCATGAAACAATATCTGTCAAGACTCGTATAGAACACATAAATGACTGATATTGAACGTAAAAATGATAGTAACTGATAGTTATAAAAAGTCAGCAGTCTCTTGGCACAAAACTTTAAAATTTATTATTAATAATGAATTTTTTATGTACTATGTATGGATTCACTGTCTCTAAAGCCTGATAGCCGTCAAATCTTTACTCTATCTCTCTTTATATTTGTCTATTTATATATAGAGGCTGCTATTATTATTATGATACTTGATCGACTTCTCGAGTTGCTGTTTGTATTGTTGTGTAAGCAAGTCTAAAATATCGTATTATAAACTGAGTATACTACTATAACTACGTTAAGTGCTAGGTGGTAGAATATTGTATTGTGCTCTGACCTATAAGATTATGTAATAATTGAATTTTATGACTTAAATTGAATCAGGCCGTAATAATCTAAACAAACCTGTCACCCATAGTATTGTGTTATATTTTAGTTAACATACAAACACACTAATAAGCTAAGCCAAACTTAGGTACCTCTCGTGATTTATAATAACTAATGTTTCGTTCATTAAAATAAATGTGTAGTTGCCGTGAGTTACTTCTTCAAAATAATAGAGAATAATTAGTATAGGCAGTAACTAATTTGTTATAATTATGATAACAAATAACTTTGACATAAAAAATTAACCAACAAAGTTTATTTAATAAAAATTATTTCACTTACAAATCAAAGTAATAGAGGGTAATTTTATGGTGCCTTTGTGTTTATATTTATATTAAGAAGTCGTATGCGAACATTTCTGTAACCAAATTTAAATAGAGCATAAAATAGACATTTTGCATAACCATAGATAATAATCACTAGTAATATTATAAACGAGAAAGTAGCTCTGTCTGTCTGTCTGTCTTTACCATTGAACAGATTCTGATAAAATTTGCTACATACTTAGAATAGGTCACGACAAAGGACATCATCATCATTATCATCAGCCCGTGTTTGTCCACAGCCGGACATAGACTACACTACGTTTGGAAAAGGAAAAGGACATAGGCTAACAAAAATGAAGATAAAATGAATGGGAAGGGTTAAATAGGGGATATATGTTAACATGAAAATTCGTCATTGTTGAATATAAAACAATGAAATTTTGTGTTTATATACTTGACGAGCTGTGAGTGGTTTTTTATATACCAACTCAAATGAATACTTTGTGCAGAGCATCAAATGAAATAAGAAAGCAAGGTACATTAAAATGATCAACTACTTAATTATATAATGTATTATTTTTTTATACATTTTGTTACGTTCTTGGTAGTTTAGCATTTACTATTTAATATGATCCGTCCAAATTGCAATAGGCGGAAACGGCATGCAAAATAAAAAGCGCTTCACGAAACGAGCAGTACAAACGGACGTCCAACCGTTATTGGTTTGATCGTTCCAGTTCTGGAAAATTTGATCGGAGAAATAAACTGCCGTTACCCGAGGCCACCGTCGATGAAATAAAGGCGATTTTGAAAGTTGTTCAGTTTGGAACAAGTTAATTTGCATAGGCTTAAAGTCGATTTAAAGAGCTAACCGACGTTCCAAAAGCAGTAATTGCCATTATTTTTAAATACTGCTAAATATAATTTATATTAAAAAGAAGTTCGGATTACAATATTAAATAATAACAACATGGAGTTGTTGTAATAGCTTAATATTCTCATCACTACTGTTATATAATTTAAAATAAAAAGTCAGATGACAGTTTAATATAATATAATATTTCCAGATGATTAACGCAATAAACCGCTTATTACTTTAAAGTAAGAGATCTTTCCTAATTATATTAAAATATGTTTTTATTTTCTTAAAGGATTTCCTATAGTTAAGACGTATTACGTTACTTATAAGGAAAATTGTGTTCCCTTTTTATAGAGCCTGTAAATATAGAATCAGATCAAGTTTCTATCGAATTTAAAAATTTAAAGTAAATGCGATAAACAAAAGAAATAATTATCGAATAAGGTTTTTAATAACCAGGCTATTTTGCCTTTACTATTATAATTCACAACTATTATGACAACTTAAAAAAATATAAGAACATCTTAATTTTAGCAAAAAGTTAAAAACTCGTGTCGTGAATACACAGAAAAATATGATAGTGCACTTTTGTCTAATATTGGCAGCATTTCCTTTATTTCTTATTTATTTATCATTTTTAAAAGAGAACTATTGCTAAATTCATTGAAAAATGCTATCCATTTCAATCATAAGCTGTAAAGTTTTAATCTACACAAAATAACAAAAAATTAAAGAAGTAAATTTGTATCAGGATTTCTATAGTTTATATTATTTAACAAGCTTATAGAATACGTCCTCACATGTTTTATAAAGCATATTTTAATGTTAAAATTATAACAAAAAAACTTTATCATATGTCCTGTTCATTGCATGCAAATGCCATATTTTCAATGTACCCTGAAAAAAATCAAATATTTAATTAAATTAAGCATTTTAAACAAGAGTTTACCTTCGTGCAAATATTCATAAAAATCTGTTTAGAAATAATAACCACCACCTTTAAACAAGAAATGATTTATATGATTATAATCTGGACATCAAGAGTAACAAATACAATATTAATAAGTACTATGGCCGACTTAAAACCCTGTATGTTATAACTAGATTACTCAATTCAAGCGATACACTTGATGAACAATGAACTCATCCCACGAAACTGCACTTTGATTTCTGCCTTTGCATTTCAAAACTCTCGGCTTGGCGTAGGAAGTTACATTTCGTAGAATCCTACTGAGAGACCTGTGAGACTGTCTTCTGTCGCTGCCTTCATGTCTGAGCTATCTGGTCGGTGGTTCATTGTGATACGCTATAGGTACCTTTCGGCTAAAAGTTGTAGCACTTTGGAGGAGATTTTCAAATGACTTGCCATGTCAGATCATGAAAACCAACGCTTCAAATATCACTGACTGGTTTCAAAAGAAATATCAGCATTGTAACTGTGCAGGACGATCTAGGTTCCTATGTATTTGATTACTTACTTTTAAGGTTTATAAGTTTCAGATATGGTTTAGCTTTTACGTATCGAATTATTTATTATTTCATATTCAGATTGCAGCAATTAACCTACACTCTTTTAACATGTTCTGAAAATCATTCTAGAAATAGTGCAGATATATTTCTGAAACATAAAATCACTTTTCATTTGTTCGTAATAACGTAACAACATAATAATTTATGAGTGTTGAACAACACTCTGCTTTAGTTATACGTTGAATGTAAATAATGGCTTCTGAGGGCTTAAACATTAATAACAGAAGTGCTTACGAGCAAACATACTTTTTTGAAAGAAACATAGGATGACGATTAATTTTCCTTTACATTATTCAGTCTATATATATATTTAATTATGTCACAATCAAAAAATATATTCGATTGTTTGCAGTAAAAGAATATATGACTAAGATTTAACATCGATTACAAAACAGAAATACCACATTTATAGTTGTTGTTTTTCATAATCGCTGTTGTGAATCTCTGATCATATTTACTAATAAATTGTTTTGATAGCGGACGTCCTTAGAGCTGTAACCCTACGCAGTTAGACAATTTTTTATGAAATTATGTATCAATGAATAATCCGATGAGGATGAAAGAAGTGGTTTGAAATTATGACGGCAGCCAGTTATAGGATATTTCTGGATTAAAGGATTTAAAGAATTTCGGTTTAATTTAGTCCCTACATACTTTATGCCGTGCACGTACAAATTAAGCAACTTAATATTTTTTTTAATGCTGTAGCACGCCAGCACACTATTAAATAGCGGTCCGTACATCTATCATTCAGTCAGCTTGTTGTATTCTATCATCCATAAAAGATAAACAGAAGAAACAGTGTAATATTTTTTCCCTTCTTATATTTTAATACATATGGGAATCTTTATTATTTTATAAATTTTCGGCAAAGCATGAGTATCTATTTTCTTACTCTGTATAAAATTTGTACTATTATTGTAAGAACTTACCATAGAAAGGGACTAAATATTAAATATACGAAATAATGTGCTTTGGCTAGTTTCGCTAGACCACTATTTGCAATGCCAATAAGTTTAAAGTCTTCAACGATTGTTATGTAAGTTAACGAGCTAAGTAACTATACTACTTATTGTATAAACTTATTTCAATAAGACCTTACAAAAACCTATAAAATCTTATTGACTTATGCTGTAAATTTATTCAACGAGTGGCACACATAATGTAAAACAGAGTTGTTTATCATATTAGATAATCATCAATCCATCATACAGTTAATGATCATCATCATCAGCCTGTGTTAGTCCACAGCTGGACAAAGGCCTCCCCGTAATGCATGCCTCCCCCATTTTAGACCGTATCCCACTAATGCGGGTAAGTGGGTGATACAGTTAATAATTAATGTATTTCAACAAGACAAAATGACATTCTAAATTCGTAACAATTTTACGTTCAAGCAAGACAAAATGTTAACGAAGTTCCATTTTAGCGGTACGCTTAGAATTTTTCCTTCTGAATGCAGAGTCGTTAGTCATATTTAACCCAGATTATGTGTTTCATGTTTTTATATTTACATATATCAAGAGCGGAGTCTGACGTCTTGGCTTTCCGGCTTTATATTTCTTCTTAAGAACGTTGTGAATAAAAGTTTACAGAGAAATAAAGCAAAAGGTTCCTATTATGTTTGTAAATACTAATTAATACATCATTTATATATTTTACTTTAGAACAATATTTTTTGATTACATTAACTACGTCAGATAGTCTATTCTCTAGGTCAGATATTTGCGAGCCATATTACACCACTATAATAGATATTAGATAGTATTATGTATAAGTAGATTTTTGATAATTTAAATAAAATTGTAATATTTTTTACCTCTTAACATATTTTTGCAACTAATATTTCTTCAAAAAGTTTCACCATAATCCTAAAATACGTAAACCGCAAGCGCACAACACAAATAAAGTAAAATTTAAATAAATTTAAATAAATATTGCGTAACTATGGTTTAAGCATTTTGTTATTGTCTATAACTTAACTTTGTGAGAAATGTCAAAAAGGTTCAATCAGCACCATTTTTCTTTATAAATTAATAAAATGTTAATAAATAATTTTTGTATCTTCGTGAGTTGAGAGTTTTTAATCGTCTGTCGCGCATTACTGCAATTAAAATGACGTTAAAGGCCTTTAAATAGCTATCACTCGTCCCGTTTCGTCAGCAACAGGTTCCTAAAGGTGCCTACTTTAAAATAAAGAAAAAGTTAAGCATTTCCAAAAAAAAAGGACGATTACGAGGGCTGCACTAAAAGTATATGTGTAATATTTCCACTCTTCCTGTCATATTGAAATCTTTTTATTTGCAAATTCTTGGTTTTGAAAATCGAATACGGTTTCTGCATTTGGTGACGAAGCCCCATGCAAAACAATTTACCGCTGGTTTGCTAATTTCAACGTGGACGTGTCAACCTAAGTGATGATCCCTGTCAAGGTCGTCCAAAAACTGCAGTCACACAAGAAAACGTTGATGCTATGCTTAAGCTGATTGAGGAAGATCGACTTTAACCCTTGTTGAAATTTGGTATAGAGTCCAAATATGATCAGAGCCAGAGTCAAATACAAAAATACCTGCAGGTATAATTCAAGGAGTGTCAAAAGTTTTTCCCTGATGGATACCGCATTCTGCTTTGTAAAAGAAAACGTTACCTATGTGCATCAGGAATCCAAAATGTACCTGAGTATACTCAAATAGTGTATACAACGATTGCATATCAGGTGACGAATCCTGATGGATATCGCTATAGCTCTGAAAGCAAAAGCAGTCATCAGTTCTGGTGTTCGAAAATAGTAATCCAACAAAATTGTTCGTTCACGAAGTGTCGCAAAAAATAAATGGCCACGTTTGTCTCCAAAACCGGCCATATTGCAACTATCCCTCTTGAGGGACAAAGAACGGTTAATGCAGAATGCTATATTAGCATTTGTCTTGCCACAAGTCGTTCTAACTCCGTAAACAGAACTACAACCACGTGGCACTCACTCCATCAGAACAAAAGATTTTCTCGAGCAAGAAAACAAATTTAGATTAGACCCTCCCCGTACAGACCCTGAGTCCTGTGTTCTCCTATACTTCCCTAAAATAAATAATAAATTGCGTGGTCAGAGATTTTCATCACCTGAATCAGCTGTGGACGCCTACAAAGCGGCCATTTTGGAGACCGAAACATCAATAATTGATTCCATCATATGAAAAAATGTGTCAAATGTCGCGGAGATTACTTCTAAAAGCAATAAACACATTTTTAAATAGTAATATTGCGTCACTTCCTTGATTCCCAAAATTTTCAGTGCCGCCCTTGTACATCTACTCGAGTATATACATAATATAAATATGTGTTTTTCTAGTATACCAATGGAATGTATTAATATTTAACTTAATCCAACTCGTAAATATCTTATGTACTTTATGTTTCTAAACTTTGTATAGTTTAATTTTTAAACGTTTTCTTTTGTAGCATAGACTATCATTATAAAGGCTTTACCCTTAATCGCGCTTATTTCCAAAGCAATTATATATGTACAGTGAAACAAATTCTGGCGGGCGTCCATTTACTAAAGTGTAACGATGAAATGATGTAATGACATTCATTTTATCTTTACAACTTTCAAAATACCTTTTAAAAATAAGGAAGGATTAAATACTCAAAAATAAAGCAAAAGAATAAGTCAACTGTGAGCTCATTGTACTGAAAACTAAGGCTTTCAAATATGTAGCGTCGAGTTCCTTTTGTTAAAGACTACTGTGAAAAAAGCTCCTTACGTGACAGGAAAAAGCGTCACTGCCATTGCAAGATTTATGTTAAATGCCAAGTATAACGAACAAAGTAATAAACTTTGTTTGTTATCCTTGGCATTTAACATAAACGGCCAGTACCTTACACATCTTAATTATGTAATTTATTGTAAATTTGAATATTAATACAAAAAGAAATGTCATTACAATGTAAAGACTTTTATTAATGACAAGTATGAATTATTTCAATTATTTAATTATTTTTCTTTTACATTAAGCCTTCTAATGTAATATTTAAATGTAACTTATGTTATTACAAAGGTTACATTTTTAACGCGCTTGACATTTCAGGAAATGTCAAAATCGGTCCTTTAGAAGCGGAGAAATCAATTGCTTAACTGACTTTTCCTCGGTAAAGAATTATTTTCTGTTCGTAACACATTGTTAGAATTAAATGGTAACTGTGAGTTACTCGTAGTTGATAAATAGATAACATCGTATAATTTTCTGTAGTAGATATTCTTAAGCTATATCACATCAATCGAAACACAGGATCTTCTATAAAAGAAATCTATTATATTATATTCTCCCAGGAGCAAAGAAACAAATCATTTTGATGTAATATCAAAACTGAAGACTGTAACATAAATTATATTATGGTTTAATTTTTTTTAATTACATGTTTACGTATAAAGTTAAAACTTTCATTTTGGGATCGCAAAAATATTTTAAAAGCAAAAGCTGTATAAGCACTCTTTATTGTGGCCATAACAATGTCGTCCGAAAAGTGACGCATTACCGAAAAATGGACATTGTCATTTCGTTATGTCCAAAGTTTCAAAACTTTTGTTTAACAAAAAATGTACGTTTATTAATGTTTTTTGATAAAACGTCTGCTTTTTGTTAATTTAGTAGTTACTTACATACTACATTTTAAAATATAATGAATAGGTACAGTAAGAAATGGATGTAATAGAAAAAGTATTAAGGTTGTGTTGTGTGCTATACACATAAAATTTTAGACGAATTGAAAGAGGATGCGGTTCATATTTTTTTAAAGTGAAGAAGACAAACTTCTTCCAGGAGTAAATGGCTCACCTGATAGTAGATTGTCAAACAAACTAGCACTGGTTCGGAATTACAAGCCTCTGACCTAAGAAGAACCGGGGTAATAAACTCAGCGGGACTTTTTTTTCCTTTTTGCAATAAATTTTACAAAATTTTTACGTAGAGCATCATATTAAAAGTTTAAAATAACCTGAAGTGAATAGTTAATTACCAAGGTGTGTTATCTATCAAGTAGTCATTACAGCAATAATATATTTTAACACACAAACGTTCCTTTACAACTTTTTAAAATTTATTAACAGATAACAGGTGAACTTTTTCTGGGATTTTGTTGTAAAAGAGTATACAACGTTCCATGAAAGATTTCATTATATTTCGGAGCCTAGTTTTTGGAAGAATAAAATTATGCTTATTCCTAGAATTTATAGTATGCGTGTCACAATGTTTTACAAATTTATTTTATGTTTATACTATAGTATTACTGCCTCCGTAGCCTAGTGGTATAGTCGTGTGCTTTAGAAACCGGAGGTTGTGCATTCGAATCCTGCGGGGATTCAAAAAATTTGCATTGTTCCTAGTTGGTTAGGGCAATTTGGGCCGATCACTCAATTGTCTGAAAAGTAAGATGATCCATGCGTCAACCCACATTGGTCCAGCGTGGTGGGATATGGTCCAAAACCCCTAATGGATAGGGGTGTATTAGGAGAGGCCTATGTCCAGCAGTGGACCATCACAGGCTGATGATGATAGTATTACCGCCGCCCTTGGACATTTGCAACACTAGCGGAGCTTCAATAGGAATAAGTAGACTCTTCTTTTTTACCGATTTTATTGTCTATGCTCCGAATGGAGTACCTCCTTCTTTTTCCAATTTTTTCGTTGGTCCGCTCCTAGTGCTCCGATTCTGTTCAATCTTTTTTTTTAAATGACAGGTATTAACTGTCACTTAGTATAAGTTTTTATTATTTTGTAATAAGTAGTTTAATAGAAATTTAAGAGCTTAAGAAAATTATGGCGCCAAAAATCACAGCCGTGCAAATAAATTGCAAAAGCTCGCTCAGCCTTAAAAGATAGACTTAAAGAATGTTCGACATAATAGTATTTCTTGAATTGGCTTACAATACAAGACCGTAAGTATATATCTATGTTTTAAGAATCATTCACAATAAGCATTTTAGTGTAAACATTTAAAAAATTGCAATTAGGTATATTCAGAGCTTATTATAATAATTAAGTAATTTATTAATTTTATGAGCATAAAACATGACATTTTGATTAAATGACTTGCAGCGGATCAGTCACTTAAATTGCGCTATATGGTTATATAATGTTTGAAGTTGTTCAAGGTTTTTTGTTAAAATTTCACTTGTCGTTATGACAAATGGGTTTTATGTTTAAATGAAAACTACTCAAAGCATTAGGTATACTTTTTGGTTTTTCACTCGGACCAATTTCATTTACGAAATGGACTGCAAGGCATCTGGAATGTTCGTTAATGGCAGAACATGTGAAAGCATTTAGATATTCATAACTGCAATGAAGCTTAAAATTTAAAAGCATTCACGTATAAAGAATTTGGCATACTTTAAATTAAAGGTTTATATTTTAAACAGTTTATCACATTAATTCATAGCTGCACTTTTGTATTTATAATAACAGCGTATTTATCTCTATTGAAATATTTTTGTATTTATTGAATAATGAGACTTATGTGTAAAATGTTAATGCTGATTACTTGTTTCCTTTAGTTAAAATTGGGCTTCAAAAACTTTAACTTGTAATAAAATATATGGTGCCCTAATTATTTAAACATAGCATTTTGATTGCTTACGTTGGGACATCAATTACGGATTAGGGCCCCTTTAGAGATTGGTCTAAGACTTTATTTACATGTAGAGGTAGACCTAATACTATATTTACCTTCGTAGCCTAGTGGTTACGGCTTTCGCTTTAAAACTGGATATCGTAGGTTTGAATCGTGCGGAGACTTTACTATTTTTCTGTTTTTTCGATAAATATGGCAATGCGGGCCGATCACCTATCAGTCGGATGAACATGTAAAAAGTCAGGTCCAGCGCCTGATTTCTCTCGGGTCGAGTCGGTCGGTGCACATGAGTGTACATTATAATATATCCTGCGTAATTTTCTGATTGATCTTAAATAGATCGTTTCGTTAACACTAATTTATTCTTCAACCTATAATTGGACAACCAATATAAGAACACTCAAGGACATTTCTGCACTTTCAGCTTTTTTTCTGCTAAGACCTGACCCAGCTTTACGCCCATTAAATGACTTTAAGGAGTCATTTCTTAGGCGCATAATATTTTTTAAGCTTGATTTTACATAATAATCACATACCATCATCGGAAAAGGGTCCAAAAACACCCTTATGGAGAAGGTGTGCATTAGGGGACATCTATCCCCAGCAGAGAACTAGCACAGCCTAATGATGATGATAATGCTGAATCATAAAATAAAAAAAACTGATATATAAATTGAAATCATAGTGTTTAACAGTTTTGATTTTTTTAGAAGATAAAATTAATTTCTAGGCTACTAATTTTGTCTAAGATAAAAGAATAAAAAAAGCAAATTATATAGCTTAATATATGACCTCATGTAACATATTAAAATCATGACAGCAAAAAAAACACACTAAATATCTACTACATACAATATAATATATTATATGTAATATGTATCTTTTAAATAGCACAAAAATATTAAAGGATAGACCACGAAATATATATTACTAATATCAATTTTAGCCATTGTTTTTACAAATGTAGTTTGTATAGTTCGCGTGATAGTATAACAGTTCAGACACCGTACCCGCACAATGTTGAGCCTTGAAGGGGTTGGCCGCATTAATGGAACAAAGGACCACAGCCAAGTCAATAACAATGACTATTCCTTATTTAGCCCTATATTAAATCCGTAAGGGTTCTCAATTATATACAGAAATATTAAAGACAAAACTAGACTTACATTTGTAAAATACATAATTATTACGTGATCAGAAACTTATTTCTAATAATGTACGTTCCTTTTTAAAAAGCTTTTAATGGAGTTCCTCTGTTAGTATGTGACAGATCTTACGACCAAAATTAGAGCCACTCCCTGTCGTTAGATTAGTTTTAAATTTAGTTAATTTATATCACTTAAATGACAATGCATAATCGTATAGAGCTGGTTTCAAGTAGGCTATAGGAACTCCTTAACTAAACGAAACAAATTCACAGACAGCTA
Source organism: Lamproptera curius (assembly GCA_029286875.1). Classification (NCBI taxonomy): domain Eukaryota; kingdom Metazoa; phylum Arthropoda; class Insecta; order Lepidoptera; family Papilionidae; genus Lamproptera; species Lamproptera curius. Next base: position 551,169 of record JAGSMT010000107.1, on the reverse strand, counting down.
ATACATATCATTCAAAACAAGAATGAGCAAAATCGAAACACTAGTCAGTAAATTCGAACTTTTATTGACTGACACCCTATAACTACTGTATAACATTTTTTTATGCCTTTTATCACCCGGTACCGACTTTTTATATTCCCATCCAACGCATGGATCACCTTACTTATGCGGGCTATTGCACTGTGGTCCATCCATAGGTCGTAGGGCTGAAATGTTGATGGTTGACTTATGACGTCATTTATCACTCCAAGATAGACTAATGACCCTTCTCCCCCAGGTAGAAAACAAATTACAATAACGGAACTGAAAGGAACATTTAATTTTGTGCATCCGAAGTGATAACATTCCAATAGTGCTAATGAGCGTTGTCTTTGCTGGATAAATTTCTATTGTTTTAACGTGTTGTTTTCTCGAAAATTGATTGTTTGAGATAATTTTGTGCCATGGTATTTATATTTTTAATCCTATTGTGTCTACTTTAGCTGTGTCGTTATCTGTAATCGCACCATCAAGAAGACTTCCGATTCTTTGATTTTACCGCTTTGCCATATTTAATTAGACTTTACTTAGGAAATAACGAATCCCCAAAGATGAAACATATATCAAAATAATCTCTTGTTTGTTTAGTTTTAGAATCTGTAACATCTAGATGCGCCACAGTGCGCCGAGGATTGCTTAGAGGTCATGGCACAGACAAAGGCGAATATAGGTAATTTCTTAGAATATTTTGTAGTTTTTATTTCTTTTATTCTGTAGGATCCATCACCAAGTGTTCTTTTCCTCGAATGCTTACCCTAGACACGTGGTTGAATGCGACAAGTAAACAAAATGAAGCAGATAGAATCACGTGAAGAGTTGATAATATCCAGACCGATTACTTGAGAGATTAAATTTGCAAACGGTTTGCTGCATATTTCAAGAAACTGGGGAGATCAAAAGCTAAGCTGATTACCAAATACGGTGACTGGTTGAATGAGATCGAAATCTGCTATCTTGGGAGTTCTGACGGAGGACTACATGAAAATGACGACAAGACAAGCGAATATCTTCAATCTACAATCAAATCGCAGCACAGGAAGGAGTTTGGAGAATGCAGCAAGAGAAGCAAACGTCGTAGGTTGGAAATTTAATCTCAAATAGACGATTTTGCTATAAATACTTAGTGATTCCAATCAATCAGCCGACAGTTTTTTAAAATTTAACTCTGAAGAAATCGTTTCATTTAAAACTAAAGCTAAACTAACTAAACATCAATACATTTAATTAAAAAACTTCATTAATTCTAAAATACCAAATGCATTTCCATGTTATCAAAAATGTTGGAAGCCAAAAGACGTTGCTACCCAACTGATATTCGAGTAACGGAATCATCTGCTGAGATTAATTTGCAATCGTTGTTAGATCATACATCAAGTTGAATTTTTGAGTCTAAAAAGCCTGTTTTAGATAATCTTTCCGTAATTGAAAGCGAATTTGTTTTAATTGGTAAATTGAGTTTCCATGGCAGCACACGCCATAGTGAATGCAAGCAGAAATTTTCAGATTCAGCAAACGATGATTCGAGTTTATTTGTAACTTCTTATGTACCGCTACAACTTATTTGTAAATAAAACACCTCTAATGACTCAATTATTTGAAAAAATTCACGCCCTTCCTCTATTAAATTCCAATTTACTTAGGAATCAAAGGCAGTTTCTTTGCAAGAACAAGATTATTTCAAAAGTCAAATCGATGAATTAGTGCCCACTTTAGTTGTTATTAATGATCGCGAAATTAAAATCTCACACACTTTACCTTTATTATAATTTTTTATGTAATATTTTTTGAATATTTCATTCACGTTTCTTATCGAATTAATTTTAAAAGATGGAAAGCTTGTTCGGCCGTGGATAAAGCGTATCTCGCTCAGAGAAAACAGTTAATTCAGCAGCAGTTTAGAAAAAAATTAGACTTGATTGTTGCTAAACCGTCGTGTCGTGGGTTCGAATCCTGCGGGGACTCAACAAATTTTCTTTGTTGCTTCCTAGTTGGTTAGGGCAATTTGGGCCGATCACCCAATTGTCTGAAAAGTAAGATGTTCCATGAATTTGATGGGCATGTAAAAGTCGGTCCACCCATCCACCCGCATTGAACCAGCGTGGTGGGATACAGTCCAAAGTCCTCTAAAGGATGGAGGTGTATTAAGGAGGCCTATGTCCAGCAGTGGACTAACACAGGCTGATGATGATGATGATGATGATATTGCTATACCCCGAAATGGAGGAAGTGGCACATCCAATGATGGAAATACTGCACGTAATTTTTTTTCCATAACTCAGAAATTTCTTCCAAAATAACAGGTATTAAAAAGGATCTAATAGACAGATGTTCTACCTTCTACAGAGTCTATCATCGGGTATAAAATAAATTCACAAAGATTTAAAAGCTGCATTTGATACTGCCAAAGTGCTTGTTTAGGAATATCCTTGATATAATTTGCCTTCATCCATGCATAAAGTTTTAATGCACGGTTCAGAGGTGATTGATAATGTCATATTGTCTATCGGTGAATTATCTGAAGAGGCCGCTGAATCTTGTAATAAAGTAATTAAACTATTAAGACGCGATAGCACTAGGAAAAATTCCCGAGATGTAACTAATATGGATCTTTTGAACAGACTTTTTCTTAATTCAGACCCACTTATTTCAAGCTTAAGAAAGTTACCTTGTAAGAAGAAGTCTGTATTAGCAAAAGAAGTGGTGGATTTATAATATACTTAAAATATATTGCAATAAAAGAAACCTCTAAATATTGTGAATTATAATGTAGTCTATTAAGTAAAAATACGATGTTTTATATAAGTACTATTTTTAGTTTTCTATTATGTAGCAAATTTTATTATTTTTATGTAAATTAAGCTATTTGCAGAAATAATTTGTAAATAAAACTTATTTTATTGTTACCTGCAATTTATTATTATGGATGGATCCTTTTTTTTGAGAATATACATCCATCTTTTTAAAAATATATCTATTGTTTTACTTGATATTTTCATCAGAACCTTACACCAATTATTTCTTAGATTAAAAAGTAAATATATCATTTATAATCCGACATACAACCTCTATGGCCGCCTCTCTTAGAAACATGGACCACTGTGCATTGGGTGATTGGCTGTGTCATATTTATATACGTGTGGCGTTTGTTAATCCGTGTTTGTATTAAAAATCACAAAGCTTAATAACAGCAATTATTATTGTTGTTTGTTAGTGTTTACTACTGTGTTAGCTAATTTAAGGATTTAATGATTTGTGGAAGGAAGCTTACAAAAATGTTAATGCATTTTAAAAATTTTTCCTTTTATGTAATATAATGTGTGATAAATTGATTAAATAAATACCTTAAAGTATATCAGATATTTAAAATGTAGTTAAATAAACCGCGGTTTATTTTGTCCTAAATAGTTATATACTATATGAAGTCGGTCATATTTTTTTGTTAAAGTACCATCTGTTATAATGTCAAACATGTGTTGTAAGTCCTTTAGTTTATAAATCTAATAAAATTTAATTTTAAATATAATTTGGAAAAATCATGTTTTCAAACACGCGTTGAAATCATATTAATTAACAGTACGCGATTTTGTCAATGGTGCTGTACATTATTAGTTATTGGATTGTAATCACAATTCACACGACAATTTATCTGGTCACCGTGAAATATAAGGTATTTAAAATGGAGCGACAGAAATTGCAGGGCATCGCAAAATGTAAAAATAGTGGGAACTGATTTGCTATTATTCAAAGGTGCGATGTAGGGTCATTGTTTTCTAAAAAAAAATCGTTATGCGGTAATGAATACGAAGAAAATTAAATTGTAAAGCAAAATTTTTGACCTGTTAACTTTGGTATATAAACCGAGAACCCATACACTAAATATACAAAGTTTCTAATTTGAGCGACTTTTATAGACAGCCTCCGGGTATTATCGTAGTAACTACTATTGAAAACTGCTTTCATAGCCTAGTCGTATGGGCATGTGCTTTAGAAACCAGAGGTCGTGGGTTCGAATCCTGCGGAGAAGTTTTGAAGTTGGTTAGGCAATTTGGGCCGATCACCCATGCGTCGGATGGGCATGTATAAAGTCGGTCCACCTACCAACCTGCATTGGACCAGTGTGGTGGGATACGGTCCAAAACTCCCTAATGGAAGTTGGTGTATTAGGGGATGCCTATGTCCAGCAGTGGACTATCACAGGCTGATGATGATGAAAAAAAATTAATGAATGAATGAAAAATGAGTTTTTTATCAGTTTAAATGTATTACTAACCGATCCGAGATTTTAACGAGTGTCCATTTTACAGATTAATATTGCTTCAATAGAATTTGTCTATGGTTCTATATTTATTTTGCATGCTAACACAGCTCTTTGTGTATTGTTTTTATGGCAGTGAGTTATAGTATATAATATACGCGGTAAGTATTAAAAAATATTGTACAAGAAAAAAACTCATATGTTACTTTTATATACTAATCTATACCCTGTAGCACACAGGATCCAACCACTAAATAAAATAAAAGCTCCCCCAAATATGCCTGCTATCTTCTTAAAAACCTTAAAATTTTAATATTAATACAATTGTAGGCACGAAAAGAAACATTTCGTATATCGTATATTTATAAAATCTTACAATTTATGATACAAATATTAAATTTGAGGCTAATCAAATATAATATCAATGAGGCCGATCAAAATCGCCCAAAAGTGACATTAAATAAATTTTTAAAGCGTTTTGAACTGCTGGACATAAACCTTTTTTACTAAACGCAAAGACAGTCGAAATTTAATTTAATAAATTTGCCATAGTCACTATTGTGTTATGTGTTACTGTATTAATTTAATTTGACACACTATTAATCACGATTATCAAGTTTCCCTAAACGCGTCAGCCAATTGACCGCGCGATATTAACTGTCGGTCAAACTATAACTTGGCGAGGCACCGCCGCGGTGCCTGTTTCACCGCAAACCAGTATTCTATACATAAACGCTACTGTCTTTTAGTTTGATGGGATTTTATATAGGCAGGCGTTCCATTTACCACAAATAAACGACCTACTCGTCTTCATGGTTCTATAAATCCTGTTTGTCTGTCTGTGCGTCTAAATTATTAACCGATTTCAATGAAATTTGGTGCATAGCTAGAATAGATTTCAGAATGTACATAGGCTATTAATAATTGCGAAAAATTTGTATGGAAATTCGTCATTTTGAACATTAAACGATGAATTTTTGTGACTAGACACTTGAAATGAGCCGTAAGTTATTTAGCTACTTAAATCATGAATAAAAGCTATGTTAACAGAAACCTTATTCCTAAACGAACAAAATTTAACTTAACCTTGGATATTTTTAATAACCAAGTAAAAATAATTAAACAATAACTCTTACCTGATAATTTCGCGATGATGAGAGACCATATTTCTGAACTTTATATCAAAGCATTCGGTTGCGGATTCGGTAATAAAACTATTTTTACAATCCGGTACCATATTCTCTAGATTGTATCTAAAAGAATGCAGACATTTTTGTTTTTTTACGCATAAAAGCTTTATTTGGAATCAAAACAATAATTTTATTTTAATTCATCATGATGATCTCAAATATATAGTAGATAACCCATCACTTCAACGTATACAATAAAGAGCGGACTGTACTTTTTGAACTACTTATTATACTTAAGAAACTAACTCTTACCTTAGTATTTATATTTGTGCAGTATATTGTTCAAGAAAAAATTAAACAAGAATGTCAATCGACGTATTGTTAACAACCAGCCACGAAGTTTGAAACCAAATGTATAAAAGTGTCAAGATAAAACTGAAATATCAATAGAAGCACAAGCATTTAAATAAATAATTTTTTTTAGAGTTTTTCGTTACATTTTTGAAAATTGTTGAACCTGCTCCCTCATCTACAGATTTTTGTTAATTTATTAGCAATAGTACCGCCAATTTGTATCACAGAGAAAAAAATTGCATCCAAACTGATAATGATGCTGCGCGACTATTTGGCAATAAATGACTGGTTTATTACAAAAAATTAAAATTACAAAATCTTGACTTTTTTAATTAAGGCTTACTCTGAGCCTTTGTTAACTGTGTATGGCAACCAAATAGGAAATTTTAAGTATATTCCCTGCAAAAACATAACAAATGGGTATAAAACCAAAAGAAAGCAGGTTATAAGTGCTGAATTGTTTGATATACGTAGGACTATCTTCGCTTCACGAGTGTTTTTTAAGTGATTTTCATGTTCTTCTTTGGTTTGATTAAAAGTGGTCCTAAAATATTTAAAAATATTAATTGATTATTTTCTCTGAGTTGAGAGCGCTAATTTTATGCTAGTATGTTATGGATATTAGAAAGAGGTTTGCAAGGCGAAGTTAAGACGATTATTAACAATAATTCGTATAGTTGCTCTACCTACACATAACCTACAGTTTTTTATTTGAAGAAAGAGGTTTATATCTAAAAAACATGAATAATATCATAGAGAAGCTCAGATAATTATTTTTTCGCCTCATTGTAAATCTGCAGTCAACAAAAAGTTTGAGTTGATATTTGTCTATCACTTAAGGATAACTCACAGAAAACATTTTGTGATATACATTTTCCGGAAAAATAGCCTGTTTACAATAGTAATTTAGGCAATACAGAATTAATCCATATCCAATCACGTTATTTACATAATAATTTCTAAAGATATTACAGATTTAAAAGGTGCGACACAGGGCGCAACGTAGAAAAAATGTCGAATTCGTAATTTGTATGAAGAGTCGCCTTACCTACAATTCGATTTCAACAATTTAACTACTTTAATTTATTGTAAAATATGTTAGATTACTATTTTGGCACAGACATAACATTTAATCACTCTAATACTTTGTGATACTTGTCTGCCCTATAAGATAAGTGCAATATAAGACTGATGAAGATGCCATATAAGCAAGATCTTCCGGCGATGCACATTCAGAAATAATACATTTTTGTAAATTCTTAAAGTTCCTTAATTTGGTAGCATGATACTATTCGTCGGTAAAGCAATAACATAAAAACATTAATGGGTATTGAGTAAACGCGAGACGTTATAAGAGGCATTTCTACTATCGACTAAGGCGTATTTGGCGAAAAAAATTATGTGTACACTATAATGTCTCACTCATCACGACGCTTTATTAAATTAAACAAATAATTTCATAAAAATAGTACCTTTCATTATATCTAAAATTTCTTGCACTTGATCGGCCTTAAAATACATAACCATCTGTTTGTAAATAGAATCAAAGTGCGTTAAATGCAAAAATAATGTTTCCATAACTATACGCAGATTGTTCCGAACCTATAAGATAAAACGAATAAAATGCTCCTTTAAGTCGTCCATCGTTGATATTCTATCACTTTCCTTTTAAAAGTACCTGATATACTTTAATTGATTGTTGCACTGCGTATAAAATCGGCAAAAAATTAAAAAATATACACTGTGCAGGTACTTTCGGAAAGTATAAGTATTGGGATCTATTTTGAAATAGCCCCAAATAGTAAGGCTGAGATACGACCATTTGGTTATCATTGTAACTAATAATAATAATAAAAATCTTATTGCAGACACATAGATCCATATTCATGCAAAGTTAAATAAAGTGAAACTAAATTAAAAACTAAACTAATACAATGATATAGGTATATATAAAAAATGTATGTTTTCTACACGTTTAGATTGTATAGAACACACACACTCCCATTACATTTTAGGCAGCTATATCTATCCATCGTTTATACATTTTGCTTTGTATCAATCTCTCTGCCAGACTCCTTATGATAACATTATCACACGAGTCAACTCTAGACATAAATGAAGCTATTCTTTTTCCGAAGCGCTACAAAAACGCTTTAAACCCATCAGGTGTCTAAAAACGTTGTTATACGCAACACGGATGCTATCATGCGTGTTTTTTGTGTAATCAGTCCAGAGTTGACACGTGTAAAAAGTCTGACAAAAAGTCACAAACAGTGTCTTTCTCACGTCAAGCGAAGATTTATAGAACTTTCTCGTTATCATGTTACCCACGACGCAGAGAGCTCTTCTCTGTCGTTCTATGTCCGCGTCGTCTTTTAGATTGGACGTCACTATGTGGCCAAGATACCTAAAATTATCAACTATTTTAACTTGTTGTCCATTAAGATATACTGAGGCACAGCTTCAGGTCCCTTCCTGATCTAAATATCACCAATTATTTATTAGATTAAAAAGTAAATATATCATTTATAATCCGACATACAACCTCTATGGCCGCCTCTCTTAGAAACATGAACCACTTAAAAATTCTTCAATCTATGTATATGTGATACATTGATTAAATGAATACCTATAAATATATCAGATATTTAAAATGCAGTGAAATAAACCGCGTTTATTTTAGCCAAATAGTTATATACTGTTTGAAGTCGGTCATATTTTTGTTAAAGTACCATTTGTTTAATGTCAAACATGTGTTGATTATTCCTATAATTTATAAATCAATTAAATTTTTAAAATAATTTGGAAAAATCAGGTTTTTAAGATATGCGTTGAAATCATATTAATTAACAGTACGCGATTATGTCAATGGTGCTGTACATTATTGAAGAAGTTGGTATATTAGGGGGATGCCTATGTCCAGCAGTGGACTATCACAGGCTGATGATGATGAAAAAAAAATGAATGAATGAATGAAAAATGAGTATTTTATCATTTTAAATGTATTACTTACCGATCCGAGATTTTAACGAGTGTCCATTTTACAGATTAATATTGCTTCAATAGAATTTGTCTATGGTTCTATATTTATTTTGCATGCTAACACAGCTCTTTGTGTATTGTTTTTATGGCAGTGAGTTATAGTATATAATATACGCGGTAAGTATTAAAAAATATTGTACAAGAAAAAAACTCATATGTTACTTTTATATACTAATCTATACCCTGTAGCACACAGGATCCAACCACTAAATAAATATAAAAGCTCCCCCAAATATACCTGCTATCTTTTTAAAAAACCTAAAAATTTTAATATTAATGCTATTGTAGGCACGAAAAAGAAAACATTTCGTATATCGTATATTTATAAAATCTTACAATTTATGATACAAATATTAAATTTGAGGCTAACCAAATATAATATCAATGAGGCCGATCAAAATGGCCGAAATGTTGAAAGTGACATTTTAAAGCGTTTTGAACTGCTGGACATAAACCTTTTTTTACTAAACGCAAAGACAGTCGAAATTTAATTTAATAAATATGCCATAGTCACTATTGTTTTATGTGTTACTGTATTAATTTAATTTGACATACTATTAATCACGATTATCAAGTTTCCCTAAACGCGTCAGCCTATTGACCACGCGATATTAACTTTCGGTCAAATTGTAACTTGGCGAGGCAACCGCTGCGGTGCCTTTTTCCACCGCAAACCAGTAGTCTACACACAAACGCTACTGTCTTTTAGTTCGATGGTATTTTATATTGGCAAAGCGTTCCACTTACCACCAAATAAACGACCTACGCATCTTCACGGTTCAATAAATCAATACTAATATTATAAATTCAGAAGTAACTCTATTTGTCTGTCTGTGCGTCTAAATTATTTACCGATTTCAATGAAATTTGGTGCATAGCTAGAATAGATTTCAGGAATGTTCATAGGCTATTAGTGATTGCGATAAAAGTCGTTGAAAGTTTTGAAATAGGGCATGAAAATTTGTATGGAAATTCGTCATTTTTGAACATTAAACGATGAATTTTTGTGACTAAACACTTGAAATGAGCCGTAAGTTGCTTACGGTTACTTAAATCATCAATAAAAGTTATGTTAACAGAAACATTTTGCCTAAACGAACAAAATGTATCTTAACCTTGGTTATTTTTAATAACCAAGTAAAATAATTAAACAATAACTCTTACCTGATAATTTCGCGATGATGAGAGACCATATTTCTAAACTGTATATCAAAGCATTCGGTTGCGGATTCGGTAATAAAACTATTTTTACAATCCGGTACCATATTCTCTAGATTGTATCTAAAAGAATGTAGACATTTTTGTTTTCTACGCATAAAAGCTTTATTTGGAATCAAAACAATAATTTTATTTTAATTCATCATGATGATCTCAAATATATAGTAGATAACCTTTCACTTCAACGTATATAATAAAGAGCGGACTGTACTTTTTGAATTACTTATTCTACTTAAGAAACTAACTCTTACCTTAGTATTTTTATTTGTGTAGTACATTGTTCAAGAAAAAATGAAACAAGAATGTCAATCGACGTATTGTTAACAGCCAGCCACGAAGTTTGAAACCAAATGTATAAAAGTGTCAAGATAAAACTGATATATCAATATAAGCACAAGCGTTTAAATAATTTTTTTTTTTTAGAGTTTTCCGTTACATTTTTGAAAATTGTTGAACCTGCTCCCTCATCTACAGATTTTTGTAAATTTATTAGCTATAGTACCGCTAATTTGTATCACAGACAAAAAAATTGCATCCAAACTGATAATGATGCAGCGAGACTATTTGGCAATAAATGACTGGGCTATTATAAATAATTTAAAATTACAAAATCTTGACTTTTTTAATTAATACTTACTCTGAGCCTTTGTTAACTGTGTATGGCAACCAAATAGGAAATTTTAAGTATATTCCCTGCAAAAACATAACAAATGGGTATAAAACCGAAAGAAAGCAGGTTATAAGTGCTGAATTGTTTGATATACGTAGGACTATCTTCGCTTCACGAGCGTCTTTTTTAAGTGATTTTTCATGTTCTTCTTTGGTTTCATAAAAAAGTGGTCCTAAAAATATTTAAAAAATATTAATTGAATATTTGCTCTAAGTTGAGAGCGCTAATTTTATGCTAATATGTTATGGATATTAGAAAGAGGTTTGCAAGGCGAAGTTAAGACGATTATTAACAATAATTCGTATAGTTGCTCTACCTACACATAACCTACAGTTTTTTATTTGAAGAAAGAGGTTTATATCTAAAAAACATGAATAATATCATAGAGAAGCTCAGATAATTATTTTTTGCCTTCATTGGAAATGCTGGCGTCAACAAAAAAGTTTGAGTTGATATATGTCTATCACTCAAGGATAACACACAGAAAACATTTTTGTGATATACATTTTCCGGAAAAAATAGCTTGTTTACAATAGCAATTTTAGGCAATACAGAATTAATCCATATCCAATCACGTTATTTACATAATAATTTCTAAAGATATTACAGATTTAAAAGCTGCGACATAGGGGCGCAACGTGGAAAAATAAGTCGCCTTACTTACGTAAGGCGACTCTTCATACAAATTACGAGTAGAAGATAAAGAGAATTCGATTTCAACAATTTAACTACTTTAATTTATTGTAAAATATGTTAGATTACTATTTTGGCACAGAGATAACATTTAATCGCTCTAATACTTTGTGATACTTGTCTGCCCTATAAGATAAGTGCAATATAAGATTGATGAAGCAAAATCTTCCGGCGATGCACATTCAGAAATAATACATTTTTGTAAATCCTTAAAGTTCCTTAACTTGGTAGCATGATACTAATCGTCGGTAAAGCAATGGGTATTGAGTAAACGCGAGACGTTATAAGAGGCATTTCTACTATCGACTAAGGCGTATTTCATGAAAAAAAATATATGTGTACACTATAAAGTCTCACTCATCACGACGCTTTATTAAATTAAACAAATAATTTCATAAAAATAGTACCTTTCATTATATACTTTAAAGTTTCTTGCCCTTGATCGGCCTTAAAATACATAACCATCTGTTTGTAAATAGAATCAAAGTGGGTTAAATGCAAAACTAATGCTTCCATAACTATATCGCACTAGATTGATAATCCTGACATCGTTGTACATCGTTGATTCTATCACTTTCCTTTTAAAAGACCTGATATACTTTAATTGATTGTTGCACTGCGAAATCAATAAAAATCAGGAATATAATTGTGCAGGTACTTTCGAAAAAGATAATTGGGATCTATTTTGAAATAGCCCCAAATAGTAAATAATACGAGTCATTTGGTTATCATTGTAACTAATAATAATTTTAAATCATAAACTCGTTATTGACAGACAATGATCAATTCATGGACATTAAATAAAGTGACAAAAATTATATAAAAATTTAAAGTACGATTCAAATGATCATAGGTATAATCAAAAATAATGTATTTTTCTAACGTTTGATTGATAGAACACACACTCATTACATTTTGGCAGCATATCTATCCATCGTTTATACATTTTTTTGTATCAATCTCTGCCAGACTCTTTGATAAATTATCACACGAGTCAACTCTGACATAAATGAAGCTATTCTTTTCGCTGAATAGCGTTAAATGATCTACGGGACTCGGTGAACATTTCCGAAGCCTACAAACGCTTTAAACCCATCAGGTGTCTAAAAACGTTGTTATACCAACAGGATGCTATCATGCGTTTTTGTTAATCAGTCCAGAGTTGACACGTGTAAAGTCGACAAAAGTCCAAACAGTGTCTTTCTCACGTCAAGAAAGATTTATAGAACTTTCTCGTTATCATGTTACCCACGACGAGAGAGCTCTTCTCGTCGTTCTATGTCCGCGTCGTCTTTTAGTTGGACGTCACTATGGCCAAGATACCTAAAATTATCAACTATTTCAACTGGTTGTCCATTAAGATATACTGAGGCACAGCTTCAGGTCCCTTCGATCTAAATATCACCATTTCGGTCTTTTTGCATTATATATCAATTGATGTTGTTTCCTACCTTCCAAATTGTAATGAGTTTTCATTCCTTTGATTGAGGGGCTCAGCACCATATCGTCAGCGTAGCTCAGATTGTTGACGTATCGATTATCTAGTCTGAGCCACAGGGTACCCCAGCTCCACGATCAAATCATTCATAGTGTTAAAGAGGTCAGGAGAAGGGCCCCGCCTCCCCCCAGAGAGGCGGTGACGTCAGACAGCTCGGCACCCCACCGGACGCGTTGGTCTGCTCGCGGTACCAGTATCCGACAGGTCCAAACCTCAACCGGCACGCCCGCGCTGGTGCGTAGCTTTTCCACAGTAGATTATGATTGAGGGTATCAAAGGCGCGACTTAGGTCTAGGAAACAAGCGTAAACGGTAGTGTCTCGTTGCTTGTAAATTGATACTTGCTAATGCGAATATAGCCATATCGGTTGATACTAGTCGGAACCAAACTGCCCATCGTCATTTTTATACTTCTATGCATATGGATGACACGTTCAAGAACCTTGGCCACAATCTAGCTAACGAAATGGGTCTGAGTCGGCCATGCTCGATATATCACCCGTATTGTTCTTCGCAATAGCACAACCAATGTTCGAAAAGCTCCTCGAAGTAGCAATCCTAACACAGATTGAAAAGCCAGCCAAACTTGCAAATTCTGGCCCGCATACAACAGGTGTTCTACTCAGCCCATCATGTCCCGGAGACTTACCACGTCATTTTTCTTAAAATGATTTCTATTTCCTTCAAGTAACCGACGCGATGAGCCTCCGTCATAACTGTTTGATTGATTATATTTCGATCCAACTTTTGTTTCTTTCCAAAATTCTATAAAATTACCACCTACGATGTCAGCCAGCAGATCCATCTTGATCTTTCTTGATGGTTTTGAATGTATTTAACTGGCTAAATTCCTGGCAAGAGTCTTTATTGAATAATACCCGAGCATGGCCACCATCATAATCCATTGTAAAAACTTTCTCTGGCCTTAACATGTGATTGCCTTACGTGAAAATTCAGCCTATCAATCTATCTTCTACTCAGCCCTCCTTGATTGTAACTGTACTGCCCCAATTGTAACGATTTTATAATATCACAGTAAATTCGTCTATGAATTTAAAATGATCCTTATTTTTAATAATCTATTTTCAATACATTCTAACATATTACTATGCTTAAATAATACTGTAATAAATTTTCATTAAACACTTATAATAAGAGTTTATTTGTTCGGGATCTCTATGCCCAAATGTATTTACTTTTAATTGTATCAATCTATTCAATTTCATCTTGGGCGAATGAAATTACTATTACACTTAATTACTAGAGGTAAGTGATCTGACCATAGCATCGTTTGGATGTACATGTCTGTAACGAGTAGCGCGGACAGTCACACACAGTGGTCAGCCAGCGACACGTCCCATTCGCTTCTTATGTATGTATACGAGTTAGGGTCGAGGCTCCAGGTCAAGAATGCAAACATTGATCCACAGAATTCAGCCAGCTCTTCCAAAAAGAGAACCGGTGCGTTGTAATCGCCGGGCTATCCATTCGTCCCAGAGCTCTCGATCAGGCACTAACCTGAGCTAAGCACTGGATAAATTCGGAGATTATCCTCACGTCCGTGGAATACACACAAATACTATGATACTATCTCATCTTGCACAGTCGCACTGCCACAATTCGATCGTCACCGCCATCTTGGCCCGGTGAACAAGCCCGAGCGCCATGAGCGCCGTCCTCCTAGGGCCTACCACGCAGCACGCCTGCTGACGTATCCACGGAGGACTTGGACGCAGCCAAACCCTTATCAATTTCGTTTGAAACCTAGGTCTGTGGCATTAGCCGGTCTCCTGGAGCTATGACGTCAGCACCGCAGATCTCTCAGTGCTGAACGGACCCTTTATTGATTTACAGTTAAAGGAAACACAGTTAACATTCCGTCTTGTACGTTCATAACTGTTTATTATTCCAGCGGTACCGTTCCTGATAGAAGCGAACGCGATTGTCGATACTTGAAATCCAAATTTTCTGCCAAAAGTCTTTCTGTGAAATAAATTTAACTTATGGGCATGGATGTTATTTTAAACGAATTAAAATTCGTTTTCTATTTTGTCAACATTTCTGGCAAAACATTCTTGATTCATCTCTTTATGTATTCAATAATGTCCTTTTCTTTATATCTTTTTGTTCGTGATAAGTAGACTCGCAAAGGTTTCCGAGCTCATTTACTACATTTTGAAGTGCCTTTCATTTCTGTACCTATAAATATGTTTTTCTTGAAGTGAAACCATCCTCATCTTTCTGTTTACGTGTTTGTCTAAGGTCTGCAATATCCTATGAGGTTTATATGAAATGTCATTTCTGCGATCAGCTGTTGTTGCGATAACGTTTTGTCGAGTCCGTTGTTTTGAACGAGTGGAACAGGTGCGAGAGTGCGCGGGCGCGGGGCGACGTTTGGTTGGGACCCACCCCGCTCGCCCCGCACCCTCCTCTTGGTAGCACTGAGTGCGCTCGGGCCGACGGCAACGCTATGCGTAATATCAGGCTCGATACTACCCGCGTTTTCTTGGCTCGTATAATTATTAATAACATTGTTTCTGATGTTCTTATCTTCACGATAAGACCCACGAAACAGATCTTCAGATGCTATTGCTATTGCAGGTTTCGCGAAGCTCCAATATAAGTTTTTTAACGTTCTCAACTTCACTTTTTAATGAGTTCATCTCAGAAGATTGTGTTTCAGATTTCAATAAATTCACGTCAGATTTTAACACGGCCATTTCTTTTAAAAAAGTTGTTATATCGATGTGATCAAATGAAACCGCAGGAAGTTTATTTAAATTTTTCGCCACGAAATTAGGCAGGCAGTCAGGATCAAACTCCTTAATTAGTTTAATAATGTCTTGAATGCTCTTCTGCTCCGCACCATCCTTTCGTCTCATAAACTTCTTAGTAGGCGCCAATAATTTGTATGCGACAGATCTTGATTGTTCAATTTCATCAGAAGAATACGCGCTTAGACAAATTTGTATTATACTTGTCTCCGGTAATGTGTCCACTTTGTTACTAACAAATGCAAGCAGTTCGTTAATAACTACTTTACACGCGTGACATCTAGAATCACAATTCATTTCGTCACCTCGATACGTAACAACGTTGAACGAAGTAGGCGACCGTACCGTATGCATCGCGCGTGCAAGTCTTAATCGAACAATAAAAATATACCTTTTAAAGGTGACATAAAAGTATATTATTACTGGTGCCACTCATATAATTCTGAACAGCTACGATTGCAAATGTCAACGCAGACGTCAGAAAATATTAGTTAGTCTTATATTCTCAATTGAATAATTGGCTTGTTAGCAATTAGAATGATTATTATTTATTCTGTTTTGTAATCGTCGTTAGTACGTATCGTAAGCATATGCTTAAGCGCATTTTATTTCGAAAATATATTCTAAGGCTTAAATTTTTAATATTAAATGAAGCTAAAGAGTTTATTATATCTTTTGTGAGATTAAAGCATTTACCCCCCAAACTGTCCCACTTTATAGTAGTAGTGGGGCTTTATGCCTGCGGACATGTCCGGGAGGGATCCGCTGGAAAATTAAAAGGAACGCTTTGGAGGTTGCGGAAGACAAGTTAAAATGATGGGCATGCTGCTCATGCCATCTTTCGTATATTCGTTTCAATTTCATACCCTAAAACTGTAGGACGTTTTCTTGTTTTATACTTATAGAAAAATCTAACTCGTGCCTGTTTGCTTCATCCGTTCAACGTTATCCTTTACAATGCGTGTACTTTTATTAAATTACCATAAATAATAAAAATCGGATAATAGTTTAAATTAACATGGGTAATATCTGGGATAACAATACAGTTTTTATTTATCAATAAAAGATAAAAATAGATGATAATGTTTTTTTGTGATCAAGGGTTTTTAGCGTGGCTTGTTTTTAATTCATTGATTTTATTAATTCATTCAACTTCGATACCAATAAATGGTTTCAATCTCAACAGAAACAATTTATAAGATTCTATTTGTATTTTTTTTTAATTTAGGAGTGTCCTTTTATAAATTTCGTTATTCTTCGCTTTTATATAAACGCTACTAAATTTAAATTTATGCAAAATGTTATTGAAATTGGTCTAGTTGCTTAAGCGCTAGTAGAGAACTGATAGGAAGATAAACACTAACTAATCAATAATATAGCGTGGATAACATATTGACTAAACCCAATAAGAGATAAGACACCTTTTTAAATGATCTCATGTCATTAACTTAATTAAAAACAAAAAGTTTTATAAGGCTTTGCAAATTTATTTTAGTTCTTTACTGAAATAAAACCTGAAAGTAGCATGAAACTTACATTGAAATACAGTTACGAATAATAACCCATTACTATAAAAGTAATTTAATTAGCGTATTCTATACACTATGTAAAGCACAAACGTCTTATATTTCAGTTAAGTTGTAGATAAACAGAGTCCTAATGCTGCAATTACCCGAACATCACAATCTTTCGTCAGCTTATTGTCCGACGCAACGGGACAATAAAACGTGCCTTAAGCACACGAAGGTTAAGTTTGACCTAATTTGCTTTCGTGCATAAAAGCAAGCCACAAAAGAGTTTGGAATAAAATAGTTTTATAGATTAGAACTAAGCGTTACTAAGTTTAACTCTTGTAACAAACATTTTTTTCTAACTTTAAGGTACAAATTTGAAAACATTCGAATGTTCTGTCTATGCCATTATTTTTTTCTTTTAAAAGTGTCACACTTTATTTTTCATCTGGTGGTATTTATTTGACACCATTCTAAGAAAAAAATGAATGAAGGCAATTTAAATATTCCATTACTGTTGACAAGGCCACTGCGGATTTCACATTAGACCTCTAAGATGGGCGCTTAAAAGAAATGAAAAGAATTTCTAATACTGCAAGACGGGTGGTTGTTTACTGCTCTTTCTGTATATTGATATTACTTCAGAGAAAATATTCATATAGAAAAACCATAAAAAATTTAAGTATAGCGAAGATATTTTGAAGCGTAAAACAAAGCTAAGATAACCAATGAACACTCACGTAAAAAGAAAGTGTAGTCATTAAGTTATATGACAAGTAATATTTTTAATTAAAAAAATATACCTGGCTTCAAAATCAAGCATTCATTAACCGTTTTAGCATCCTAAACGCGAAATTGCGCGATTTCTTGCGATTATCCATTCATAATATCCCTAAAGGCATTGATTGAACCAATAATAAAAAAAAATATTTATTACCAAAAAAAAATATTTTGAAGCCTTAAAATTTGTTTGAAATTGCTTCTGTACCAAAATTTAATATTATAAATATATATACATACTTATACAGCCTTACTAATAAAAAGTTACACAGTCGTTCACCACTCGTTCAACGAATTTGTAACCAATAAAACATTATTTGACATAAGACCTGTTGAAGCGTTGTATAATTGCTAAAGAAATGTAAACAAAACTTATACAAGCTACGAGGGTTGCACTGAAAGTATCAGGAATGGAACATTTTCACCATTCCTGTCATATCAAAATCTTTTTAATTGCAAACTCCTTGGTTTTGAAAATCGAATACCATTTATTTATTTAGAAAAGATTCTCGGTCTTGTCAAACTTTTTTAATCGTATGAAATGGAATTAAATCGAGAAAATTGAAGAGCGATGATTTATTATGAGTTTCGAAGTGTTTTAACACAGAAACAGTGTGGTCAACAGATGATTTCTGCATTTGGTGATGAAGCGCCATCTAAAACCCCATTTTATTGCTGGTTTGCTGAATTGCATGCAACGTGAACGTGTCAAGCTCAGTGATGATCCCCGTCAAAGTCGACCAAAAATTGCAGGCACACAAGTAAACATTAAAGCTGTGAGTAGGCTGATTGAGAAAGAATGACATGTAACATACCGTGAAATTCAGGCCTTTTTTTAGTCATTGGCATGAGTCAAAGACTAATAATGTTGCATGAACAATTAGGTTTAAAAAGTAGTTTTCCCGATGGATACCGCATTCGCTCTGTGAAGAGCAAAAAATGGCTCGCGCAACTCGGTGCGTCTGAACTCTCGAAAGATTCCAAACATAATCGTCATATGCTGTATACAACATCATATCAGGTGACAAATCCTGGATATGCATAAGAACCCGAAATAAAAAAAAAGTCACGAGTTTGGGTGTTTGAAAAGTAGTTAAAGCCAACAAAAATTGTTCGTTCACGGATTGTTGCAAAAAAATGGTGGCCACGTTCGTCTCCAAAACCGGTCATATTGCGACTATTCTTCTTGAGAGACAGAGAACGGT
This sequence comes from Lamproptera curius, assembly GCA_029286875.1. NCBI lineage: Eukaryota > Metazoa > Arthropoda > Insecta > Lepidoptera > Papilionidae > Lamproptera > Lamproptera curius. Next base: position 532,001 of record JAGSMT010000107.1, on the reverse strand, counting down.
TAATGCATAATGGTACGCTAGCATTTGTTTTCCAAAGATCGTTTCTGAACTCTGTAAAGAGAAAGAGAAAAAATGTGTCAAAGATTGCGGAGATTACTTTGAAAAGCAATAAACACATTTTTGAATATCTCAGTGCCGTCCTCGTAAGACCAAGGGTCTTAACCTTTGCATAAGAACAAAATGGCGACAAAAACTTTGCATAAGAACAAACAAAATTTTCAGTATGATAACTTTGGTTAGTGAATGAGTTTTCTGAACTTTATAGAGATGAAATGTGTGAATCATTCAAATTTTCGGTTATTGGAAGAAAAAGATCATCCAAAAAATTTAATCTGTAGATAACGAGGTTTCATTTTTTATTTACAATAATTAAAAAGTAAATTAATATTCACAAGGGTGTATGTTTGAAAAATCATTCATTTTATTAGAGGTAAAATAGAACGTGCCTATTACCTGAGCTTTAGGTCCTAACTATGGAATAGGACTCGACTGGCAGTCTAGAACGTTGCAGCAGATCTACATGGATAAGATTAATTATTATCGCCGAGTAGCAAAAGCTTTCTTGCTCTGAGAGCAAACATTTTTATATACGTACCTGTTACTAATTCTAAACCGGATAAATATGTGGTTTCGACAAATACATGGTTTCAAAATTGAACGCATGACAAGAGAATCATCTATTGGCGAATCCGTGTGTAATCCTATTACAAAGTGAAGAAACATGTAAAAACGCTCATACATTTAATCGAAAGTCCTCGGAGCTATATTTTGGTTTATAAACCAGTGGTTATAGTTTATTGAGTGAGTTTTACTGATTCATTGTATACTATAATAACATTGCAATTTACAAGAGATGATTTTATATGAGAGAGGATAATACCAGACATGATGTATATAGGGAAAGTTCTTCAAACAACAATTAGGTTCTGATATGATGCATGAAAAGCTACTGGATCAAGCAGCCAGAACATTAGTTATCATTATTTAGTTCTTACTTTTAAATAATAATAATAATAATAATTTATTTTTCTCATCACATTAATTACACAATAAAATTAGGTCACAGTATTTTACATTAAGCCTGTATTTTAGGCCACCAGGTCCCACCTCCCGGAAAGACAAGTTCATAATTACTAAAAGTGTTGCTAAATGGGTGAAAATATTTGTAAACAGTTAACATTAACATAAATTGCTTGAAATTACACAACAACTGGGCGATTACAAAATTTAAGTATGTGCGTTTGTTGCATGGACACAAGGAATTACAGCTAAAATTGCAAGAATGAGCCGTAATGTCGTGATGAAAAGTATTTGTTGAGTTGCTTCTTTTGAAGAATAGAATATATTTGGTTTTGTCTGTATTTAGAGTATGTGCATTTTCATGAAGCCATTTGGTAATTCTATTTAGTCCAGTTTGGGCTTGGTCCTTTAATTCATGCCAAGTGTTGCCTGTAAATATAAGGGCTGTATCGTCATCGAAAGAAATAACTTTACTATTACTGAGTTCGATATTACACAGGTCATTAATGTAAATAAAAAATAAAGTCGGGCCTAATGTGCTTCCCTGCGGCACACCGCAGCATATATTGTCCTCCTCACTTATATAAGGTCCTATTTTTACAGATTGAGTCCTGACAGTTAAATAATCATGAAAAAGTTTTAGTTGAAGACCCCATATGCCTAGCCGTTCTAATTTCTGCATCAATATGGGGATAGAAACGGTGTCAAAAGCCTTGGCGAAATCTTAGGAATATTCCTAAACATTTTATCTTATTTTCCAAGGTAGAGATAACAGAATCTGATAGTTCATGTACGGCGTCAGCCGTTGATTTCCCAGGGCGGAATCCAAATTGGTTTGGAGATAGGATATCATATTTGATTAAGTAATTTGATAACCTTTTGTACGTTATACGTTCTAGGATTTTTGAGAAAGCAGGCAATACAGAAATAGGCCTATAATTCGATATTAGACTTTTGTCACCACCCTTGTAGATAGGATGGATAATTGATATTTTGAAAATAGAGGTAAAGATGCCATTTTCTAGGGCAAGATTGCAAATATGGGTAAACGGGGGGATTAAAATTTTCTTGTATCGCCAATAAAGTGAGTAGAAATTCCATCGCAGCTAACTGCTGTATCGCTTTTGCTGTTATGAATTATGGTTTCAGTTTCGTCCTCATCTGTTGGTAATAAAACAAAGAGTTAACTACATTCGACCTATAGTAATTCGAATTTACAGTTGAATCTAAAGAACTTTTATCTGCGAGTTGTTTGCCAATATGTACAAAATATTTATTTACTTCATTAACAGCGTCTTTAGGGTTAGAAATTGAGTTAATATTTGATTTGGCATATTTTGATTGTTGCCTCTGTTTGTGACTTTATTTATTACTTCCCAAAGTTTCTTACTATTTTTACCTGCTTTTTTTATTTCTTCGCGTTCATACTCTTTCTTGTTTTAATAAACTGTTACAAAAATTACGATGTCTCGTGAAAGTTAATTTTAAGACTTCGTTTTGAGGAGCCTTTTCAACTTTTTTGTGTAAATTATCCCTATGTCTCATGCATTGTAGAAGTCCTGGAGTAATCCAAGGTTTTAAAAATTTTTTGCGTTTATGTTGTGTTATAACTATCGTATTTAAATTAATCACTTTTAACAGATTCAATAAAATAGTTGCAAGCTGAATTTGGGTCCCGTGCGGAGTACACAATATAGAAATTAATATTTTTAAATCCCAACGCGACTCCTAAGTGGTTTGTTTTGATTATTTTAGTGGTAGTTAAACGATTGAGGTTTAGTGATTCGAGAAAAAGAGCGACAGCGTCGTGATCGGTAATAGCCGAATGCATTACCGCTACTTTTGCAGGTTGTTTTGTTTTCATAATAACATGGTCTAGACAACTATATTTTCGTGTGCCAAAGCTATGAGCGGCGAGTAAACCATGCGACGCAGGGACATTTAAGTAATTATTTTTGTGTTGGTCTTGTTGTGATTCACTAATATTAATATTAATATCCCCTACTATGATAATGTTTTTACGGTTTTGAATACTTGTAAGAATTGAGTCCAACGTACTGATAAATTCTGTGGTGTCTCTAACGGCCAGAGAGCGATAAATAGCTAATATTATAGTCTGACAATTAATTCGCAGAAAGAGACCATTTGCGTTTTTAAAATATACCTCGTCGCATGATAAGTTAAATTTATTTTTAAAATAAACTACTACGCCATCGTTTTGAGTTATGCATGTTTTAATAAAACAATTGATTTTAGTAAGGATTTTATATTATTATTTTCTCTTAAATAACGATGTATAATTGTTTTCTCCCTTTTTAAAGGCGTTTACCTTTCATGTCCATTTAAGCATTGTAGTAAAACAATCTGAAAGTAATGATTAACAGAACATCATATCGTATACAGACGCATCCTTGAGCAAAATATAAGAACACACTTATTAGAATTTGCTACTGGTACCTACGAGAAGTAATTAGGTATTTGGTACACTTCTAGTTCAATAGGGTGAGACTGAGAATATAAATTAATAAGTTATCACCAAAAATGTTACTGTGATTGTTTAAAGTGTTCATAATTTTATCAGGGGCACTAAAAGACATACTTTTATTGCCATTTTCCTCGAAACGTGTATACAAATACTCTTCGAGCATCATCATCATCATCATCAGCCTGTGATATTCCACTACTGGACATAGCGTCCCTAATACACCCTATCCATTAGAGGGTTTTTGGACCGTATCTCACCACGCTGGTCCAATGCGGCTTGGTGGTGGACTGACTTTTACATGCCCATCCGACGCATGGATCATCTTACTTTTCAGACAATTAGGTGATCGGCCCAAATTGCCCTCAACCAACTAGGAAACAACAATGAAAATTTGTTGAGTCCCCTGCAGGATTCGAACCCACGACCTCCGGTTTCTAAGCCACACGCCTATACCACTAGGCTACGGAGGCAGTTCTCAGTACTCTTCGAGCAAAGTAATAATATTATAGTTTTCATTTCACCCAAATTAACTCAAATATAAAACAAGAATACAATCCCAAAATAATTTAATTTAAATCGTTGACATTTAATTATTGGGTTCCCTTGTATCACATATGGGACCAAAAAGTACCTTTTTTAAACGATTCATATTATGTTTAAATATTGATGTAGTTATAAATGGGACAAAATAATTAAAATATACTTAAAATTACAGAACCAAAATTAACCTGCCTATAATGACAATATTTTCAATCGTAATTCAAAAAACAGATGCAAATAACTTTCTCAACGTTGTCTTGATGGGGTTGCCTATTAATAAAATATAAACATGTATAAGCGATGAATAGTTACACAAGCGTTATACAATCTTTATTAGTCAAACGCTGCGTAAGTCTTATACAGTCCTTATACAATGTGAAACTATAGGTACACCCGTTGAACATACGTTTAATATATGTCAGTGGTCCTATGTCTATTTAGTTTTTTTACACTATTATAGTATAAGCCTGAAAGATAGAATTATAAAATAAATTTTACTTTACGGGCCAACTAGATATCAAGAATAATTATGCGCTACAAATAAAATATTATTAAAAGATCGCGCAGATTAATTTTTGCTTACGACAAAGTTTGTTTCTAGACAATGGTATTTTGCATAATATAACGTAAACTGTATTAGCTTAATCCAGGAACACAAGTAGTATTTGAACTAAGCAACTAAGTAACTAAACTATTTAAAAAAACACGACTTTGTAAGATGGAGAGACAAAATGTTTAACACAAGTTTTTTGAAAGATTCTTCTATTCAGGAAATGTATGAAGGAAACAAATTCTGTTGTAGGATTCATTGGACACGAGTATCTATTTATAACTTTTTGTTATCAGTAGCCTAAAGTTCTACTACAACAAGTGAAAAAGCGTATACCATAAATTATATTCTTGAACGAAATTGTGGTTTTTGAAAACATCGGTTTTAGTGTTTACTTGATAAATTCATTAAATTCATAATAGAACTTGAAACTGCATATACTTGCACCGGCAATAATTTAATTTTGTCATATTAATGGAAGAGTATGTACAAGACATAAATAAAAGAGAAAAAGTTAGATCGATAGACACGAAGCTTTTTATTATGAAGACACAAAAACTAAGAAGAATAAACAGTTAAAAGGGTGTTCAAAAATCGTTGTCTTTAAATTATACAATAGTAAAAAATAAGCAAGTTTACTTAATTCTACTTCTTCTATATTTTTATTTGATTGAATAATGTTTAATTTGGAAAGCTTTATTTTTATGATTCTTTTACGCCCATGCAATAGTCTTCGTCATTTACTTTGCATTTAATTTCTTTTCTGTTATCAAGAAGACAATCATAAAAATGTCTCTTGTCTTTTCACCTTGAAACAACAACAAATATTATTATTTTATTCACTCTGCAAATACAAATACGATCCTTTAGTAGTATACACATTTTCCGTATGAACCGAATATAACGTGAATTTTTCATTCTTTATCTGGTAAACTCCAAGGCAAAACTATTATACTCTCATTGTATTCATTTAAAATAACTATATTGTTTTTACCAAATTTAAAGTAATTTCAGACAAAATTAAAGAAATTAAGTTAATTTAAATAAATGAGGTTTGTGTTTGACGGAAGTGCGTTCAAATTAATGATAACAAATCCATTATAATGTCTCCTATATTTTTTCATATAATTGTAATGTTATTTGACATAAAGAAATAAAACTGATGTAAAATTAGTTTTAAGTATTTTGTTGCATTATAAAATTATAAACCATTACCTAGCTACTTATTAAAACAATATTTTTGTCGTGTTGGGAATACCAAATGCATGCATCGTAATTTCAGAACGTTTTTGCGATGGGGTTTCCGATAAATAAAATGAAATGTGTATAAGCAATGAATAGTTACGCACTCGCTATACAATATTTATCCATCAAAACTCGCTATGCAATGTATAGTGTAGTTAAACAGAGTTGTATAACTTTTTTATTAGTAAGACTGATAATGTTTAATATTAGTTCGGGGTATTATATAATGTTTTAAAAACAACCAGCCGCGGCTAAACACAAGAAAAAGTAACAATTTTAGTAGTAGTAAATACATTGTGCGAAAATTAAAAAAACAATACTCCATTACATAACTGTTGTAAAAGCATTTGATTTTTTCGTCAATAATATATTTTTTAATGGCGGTTACAGAAGTTTTAAGCAGCGCTATTATATTACGTAGATTTAAATTAATAATGTTACTGAATATTTTTATACATTCATGAGCTGATAATTTCTAAGCATCTGTTTCGCATAATGCAGTGAAAGTAATGTTAAAAGGCATTTAAATTGCTATCCCCTTTTCCATTTCTACGGCAACAGGTTCAAAATGGAAATATAAATGTTTTGTTGAACAACATCGGCTTTTGAAAAGTAAAGTCTCCTTATTATAAGTTCTAAACTGCATAATTAAATTGGTAAAATATTTTTTTAACAATGTTTTTAATTTTTGGTATCTTAGAAACCATAGAACGTGGAATCACCATTCAAAGAAAAAAAATATGATCAGTTACACAGAACAGTCAAGATTTGTTTTGGTTTACCAGGAGCGGAGAAATTAAAGGTAAAATATTTAAAAAAATAAGTATGATTTACATTTAGTTCTTTTCATATGTCATAATAAAAATTTTAAAAACAATTCACCAATAGAATTTAAATATCTTAAAAATTTTCTTTCCCATTCTTTTGACACATTCATCATCATCATCATCATCATAATCAGCCCTTATCAGTCCACTGCTGGACATAGGCCTTTTTAAGTGAACGCCAAGACGGCCGATCCCCTGCTACTCGCTGCCAACTTGAACCGGCTACTGCACGGAGATCGCCATCCCACCTGGTCGGGGGTCAACCAACAATCCGTTTCCCTAAACGTGAACTTTGACACATTATAGAAAGAAAATCTTGCTCAGGAAAACTTTTAAATTTTATTAACGATAATTGATTATTGTATATATTTTTAATGCGACCAATGTCTGATGATAACTCGAAACAGTAAAATAAATTCTACTAAGTTATCAATATATATTTAGTATATACATACCTACGTATGAAAACGAAAACTTTTAGTTTGGGATGGCAGGAAATATTTTAAAAGCAAAAGCTGAATAAGCTTCTTTCTATTGTGCGTATAACAATGTCGTCCAAAAAGCGATGTGTTCATAAAAAATGGTCGTTGTCATTTTGTAATATTCAAAGTTTCAAAACCTGCGTTTCACAAAACGTACTTTGATAATATTTTCCGCTTAAAACAACTGCAGCTCTAATGAATTGCATTCACTGCGTATGTTAAATATTAAATTAAATGTGGTGTAAGTAGCAAGGTAAGAATGTAAGTAAATTATGTGATATTAATAAAAATATATACACTAACACTTATATTTCAATGCCTATACTAAATAGCTTTTCTATATTAATTAAAATTACTCAAACATTTACAGTTATAGATACTCCATTTAAGGTTTTGATTCGGATCAGTTTCATTGAACGAACTGCAGTGCAAAGCATCCGAAATATTCCGTTAACAGTTTAACATGTGAAAGCATTTCAGTATTAATAACTGTATTCGAGTTTAAACATTTTAAGCATTATAAGTGTTATGCTTCAACAAATTACTAACTTAAATATATGTATATATGCGAGTAACATCGTTTTAATTCATAATACAATTTATCTGTTAACATGATTCCTTTTATAAAAACAAAGCTTATAAAATTTTAATAATTCATTACATTTTTTACCATAGAGGAGTGCGATTAAAAGTTGTATCTGCATATTAACCTCATTAATTTTTTTCTGATGATCTCGTACTCTGTGGAGCTTTGTGGAGTGGCTTGGGCTGTCACTTAGCATGGCTTCCGTTAGCATGCTGAATCGAGGGCTGCCCATGTGGACCGAGGCCTCGGCTTGATTCAGACGCTTTCATAAGAATTTTTTTTATAGCTAGAAGAGCTCTATCTTAAAATTACCACAACTTCGTAAAGCAGTTGCCGCTGGAAGAAGAAGTGGCGCAAAAAACTCCAGCAACGCTCCTATTTAATTAGGTGTTATGTTCTGTTAATGGTGCTCCTATTAAATTAGGTTTTTAAGTGCACAATCAATTACAGGTAAACCTAACATACAATAATATGGTTGCTTAGCACATTGACGAATTGTTTTGTGAAAAGTAAAAAATATCATTTAACCGACAAAAAACAACTTATATACAATTATCGAGGTAAGAACAACATGACACACTTTACATTAATTTCTCAATTAAAACCCCTTTCCCCATTCAAACCACTTCAAATTTCCATGCTTCACATTAAGTCATGAATCTAATAATTTTGTTTTCCTTTGGTTTAATAGGTTATTAACACTAAAAACCAAAATTTTTTACTCTTAAAGGTATTTTTAATTTAAAACAAATTTCCGTTATTTTTATTATTTATTTTCTTTAATTTTAAAAATAAAGGAAGGGATCTTTGGGCCCCAAAAATCTTTTCCTTCCGCAATTTTTTTAAACAAGAAGTCGCGTTTCAGAAACCCAAGGCGATTTCTAAATTTGGGCAAATCAAAGCCTTTTGAGATCACAGAAAATTTAAAGCATCCTTGATGCCCCAAGCTTAAAACTTGACTGGCCTGATCCTGCGTCGGTTGTTGCGCGACCCTAGTGATCCATACCTTGCTATTTAAAGGAAAACGATTGAAATGTTTAACCATCAATTGGTTAGCAAGAGTTTTTCAAATAATTTACTAGAGTAGGCAATAGATATTGGTCTGAAGTTTAGGGGTCCGTATTACATCCTGATTTTAAATATCGGAATAATTTTGCTATGCTTCATTAGGTCATGAAATTCGCCCTTCTGATGGGTGATATTACATCGATAATAGAACTTATACCTTAACAGAGATCCCCATAGGTCTGAATTTTTTTTTATATCTAAAGTTTTAAGTTTTAAATATCTCCGGTATTTACGTCCGTAAAATTAAAATTCTCTGTACATTCATTGGTATTATCTTTAATAATGACTCCAGCTGTTGGAGAAGATAAAAAGTGACTTGGTAGTGAAACTGGAATGTCCGGAAGAATTTTTCGAAATAAGTAGCAACATCTTCGTCAGCTTCTATATAACGGTCATCAATATTTAGAGTTATATTGAGTTGCTCTATTACCCTTCCAGTTTCACTGTTGATAATACTCAAGTCATTTTTATTTTGTCTGATGAATTTTTATTTTTTTTTTGATATATAGGGATTTCGCGACGGTACAAACTTTTTTAATATTTTTGAATGAGCACTGACATGTGCAACAAAGGTTTAGGTTCTTATTATGATTAATGTTTTTCACTGTAAGCTCCTTATAATCTTTGCCTGCTTTTGAATTCCAACTGTGCTCATTCACTAAAAACAGGAACCCTTTGATTTAACGGTTTTGAAGTAAATATTGATTTAAATTCTTTCCTTATAAAAGTGAATAATGTATTATACAGCACATGTGGGTTATCATCATACTGTAAATAGTAATTTTTTGTAATATATTACTTCTAAACTTACGTTTTTTATATTTGGGAACAAACATAATATTTTTAATTGTATTTTTGTCCGATATTTTATTTAATCTAAAAGAAGCAAGCTGCCGCTAAGCCACTTGCTTCTTTAAGTTCTGACATAGGTCAGAACTTAAATTTCTAATAATTGACTTGTTTAAGGTTGACGTTTGTAAATATAATATCTATACATGCAGCAGAAGTCTTAGTTATTCTAGTAGGTTCAAGAAATAAATTGATCGAATATATGAACTTAACAATGATCTGAATCTAATTGTGGTTGTAGAATTATCTAATAAATTAATATTAAAGTCACAAATAGCTTTAATAATATTTCTTCTAACACAACTTCAAAAGGTTCATATAACGAAGAGGGAGGTCTGTATACGCATACAACAATGAAATGCTCCAGCTCTGCACAGGCTATTTCAATAGTCCGTTCAATAGAGAGGCTCACAACATCTTTACGATTTTTATATTTAAAGCATTATTAATAAATATTAAAGAGCCACCGCGGATAGCTTTATCTCTACTGAACAGGCTAGCAACCTGTTGACATCCAAAATCAGGCATAAATTGATGTTCTTGAAGCCAGTGCTCAGTTATACATAAATATTTATTTTACAACTATTTAAGAATAGCCCAACTTTATGTTCCTTACTGGCAATTCCTGTATATTTTGATGTACTAGGTTTATACTATAGTTTTATTATTAAAAGTTTTATTATTTAAAAATACATTACTAATTTGTGAAAAATTTTACTGTGCAAGAGATTTCCTCCGTTGTCTTAAGATTTAATTTAAATTAATTGGAACGGATTCCAAATTGAGAGTCAATGTTTGATCCAGCTCAATAGAGCAGTATCTGTTAGCCAAGCCATTGGCTGTGTTTTTAAAAATAGAATAGCATAGCAAACTAGCTAATTGTTTTTTATAAAAATTATATAGGGACTTCCTATCAAAAGTCAAATAAAAATTATTATAATTTAATATATAACTAATGTCAATTATATTAATTTGATTTAAATAGGAGGTCTGCGTTAAATATTTACAATTATTTTTAAATAATATGCCTAAATAATTGTTAAGCTTATATCTATTATTGTTTTCCTGTGGCAACTCTTTAAGGTAGGGAAATGTGAACAGTATTACCTTTTTTACATTAAGTTTATTTAGTTTCTCTTGATAGTACAGTAGGTTTTGTCTATTAACATTTCCTTCTCCCAATCAAATGTTTGAAATAGTGTTGGAGCAATGTATATCGTCAAAATTTTTCTCATTATATATGAGTAAGTAGCTCCGGCATACAGATGTTAGATACTGATTCTCCCGAACACTTGTGTAATAGGAATGAGCCCATATTTCTTCCCAGTTCATCACTGTATACTTTAATATAATTGTTAGAAGAAATATGTTCTGATATATCTTTAAAGCCACTGTGAGACGCTACAGTCTTAGACAAAGGCTTAGCACCCTTCAACTCTAAAAATGACCATAGATTACAAAGATTCAATTCACAATTTTCGTCAGGAATCAAATCTGTCAAATTATTATACAATCACAAGATCATCCTTATCAGTCCATGTTCGGAAATCCTTTTAGGATGACCCATATACTTTTTGAAGCTTACTTAATCCAGAATACGAGAATCTTGAACACCCACTGATACTAAACTATCTTAAAATCACGACTTTGTTGGATGGAGAGACAAACTGACTTAACACAAGTTTATAGAAAATCTTCTTTCAGGAAATTTGAAGAATATAATTTGTTGTGATTTATTGACAGAGTATCTATTTTTAACTTTTGCTATCAGAAGCATAAAGTTATTACTACAACATATCGAAAATTTTATAATACATACCTACTTGAAAGAAATTGTGGTTTGTGGAAACATAGGATATAGTGTTTTGAACAAAAGCTTAAGCTTCTCTCATTTATGATCAAACAAGTCGTCAAAAGATTGTTCATAAAATTGTCGTTACATATTGTAATATTCAAAGTTTAAAACTTCTTTTCACAAAATATCATTTGATAATATATTTTTTTAAACAAACTGAGTTCTAATTATGCATAATTCAGAAATTTAGTTAATTTAAATAAATGAGGTTTGTGTTGAGAAGTAATTTAATAAATAAGTGATATTAATAAAATGTCCCTATATTTTTCTATAATTATATAATGTCATATAATAAAATATTAAAATTATAACATTTATAATATTCCATTTAAGGTTTTGTTGATTATATTTGAAAACCTTACAGCTCCTTTAAAATATTTCGTTAAGTTGAAATATAAAGCATTTCATTATTATAACGTTTTCATGGTTTCGATAAATTATAAATGTGTATGTCAATCAAATTATAACTATATACATATATATCAGAAATTTTTAATTCATAATACAATTTATGTTTAACATGTATCCTTTTATAAAAAACATTTATAAATTTTAATAATTCATTACATATTTTACCATAGAGGTGGATTAAAGTTGTATTAATAACCCATTAAAAAAATTAATTTTATATTCTACTTGTGGAAGCTTTAAAAAGATCCTTGGAGCTGTTTAAGCAGTTGTTTTGTCAATAAATTTTTGGGCTGCCATGTGGACAAGTTTCCGCTTGATTAGACGTTATTTAAATTTTAATGACTGAAATTTTACTTAAAATTACAAATTCGTAAAAGTTGCTGCTGGAAGAAGAGTGAAAGAATGTCAAACGTCTTTAATTATCGTTTTCATGTTCTTTCAGTCAATGTGCAATTTAAATGTTTTAGGTTTTAACATCGCTTTCAATTACAGTAATCCTATAAAATTATGAGTTGTTAATTTGACAGAATTGTTTTTAGTATTAATAATATCTTGAACCGACAAAACAACTTATATACATTATCAGGATAAAAAACTAATAACTACAATTAAATTTTCTAAATAAAAACACAGCTACAATCTAAGTACCCAAATCTACTCATGAGTGTTGTTTGTCCTACCTTCTAAGTGTAAGATAATGTGAAACAATTCACAGGATGTTAACTTCTTAAAATTTTCTTTCATACTTTGAAATTAGAAAAAATTCTCAGCTGCAAGTTTCAAATCATCTAACGAAATGATTCTGAATTTTTAAAAACCTATGTTGTGATTACATGAAAGGTTTAGGCTAAGCTTAGATTTTCAAGTCCTCAGAATGAACGAAAATTTCATGGGCGGATTTTAGCCAGCAAAAGCAATAACTCGTTGAGGGATGAAATGTGTCGAAGGGTGCTTTCAAAGGTTAGAGTGTCATGAAAGGTTCAATGGTTCGCAGGAACCTGCGTTAATAGTCTTTACAAAATATCGACCGCGTAATTGGAGTTCTAAGACTTGCATGACGTATTAAACTACATTCAAATGATTAATACAGTTGTATGAATAAAACTTTGCTTATAGACGACGCTGAAATATAAGATGCTCTTACTATAATAAACTGAACCAAACAGGCGTTATATTAATTTAAGCGATAAATACAAAATGATAGGCGAATATTGTAATAATTTAATAAAAGCAGCCGTTTAGTAGCAATATAAATAAATAACCTAGGAACTGATTGGAGCGAGATCTATGGGCTTATTTGTGAATAAAAATTATCCTAGAATACACTTGAAGGCTCACAAAAAGTATCATTCAAATCGGTCCAGCCGTTTAGGACAAATTCACGGTCAACATACGTACGGAACTACGAACGGGTAAAGAATTATTTATATAAGATATGTCATGAATCACAAAGCATTAAATAGTAGCGACTATAGAAATTTTAGCGATGATTGTCAGCACTAGGTCAATCCTGAACCTTTTTTGTATCCTGGTTGATGAGTCATTTGATTGTTGTTAATTTTACAAGTTTTATCATGTTGAATCATCAAAAAATATGTAGACTATAAATGTAAACTCGGTGAAATAGGGATACAAAAGATCAAGTTTCAAAACTGAAAACAACAATCCAATACTTGATTCGTTTTTATTTCTCAGTCTTCACAAAATAATATGGATGTAATAGAGTCGGCTTTTCATAAAACAAATGTTACCAAAATAGATAGGCAAAGGCTAATATTAAAATAATTGCTATCTCAAATATTAATCTCTAATCAAGAAAATGTAGAGTTAATAATTAATATTATGTTCATCGGCTTAAGTAACAAATTCGTCAGTAATTGAAGCTAATAAAATATGTCTCTAATAATAACAATCTTAGGATGCTTCCGTAACTAATGTTGAATATCAGCTTAGTCTTTTTGTATCATATTTTATGTACCAAATTCGTTCTAAAGTTTAAATAATTCTGCCAAGATCATATATTACCTGAAAGGTTATACGTAGTTTGCTATAATGTCGGTTTTTTATTACAGAACGAACCTTTAAAATAAAAATGAAGCATACCAAGAAGTAACCTTTTATATTTTGGTTGGTAATAGTATTTAAATTAATATTTGACGATTTTTTTCATTTGTGCACAAGATACATAATCAGTGAAACAACAATCTTTATTCATTTTGAATATTTTCGCTTCCGACTTTTTTTAGTTTCATTTGTTTTTTATTTTTTTTTAAATGGTATCACTGACCTTTTATTTTACTTTTTTTATAACAGAAAGATCACATATTGAATTCTTCACAGAAAAGAGGAAAGTAGATGATGATAATATGAATGTTGTCGCATCTTTTCTTAAGTCCATCAAAGTTAAAACAATAGGTTTTTATTATTTTACCTGACATTTTATGAAGTAGACGTCACGTTAATTATTCTGCTTATATGAATTAGTCAAAACGTGTATATAATTTAAATTCTTGACCTAATGTATTAATTAACATGTAATGTAATAACAAAGTAATAATTGCAAAAAAAACACGTAGTTACGAGTAGGGAGGAATTTCTTAATGGTCTTACCTTTTGAAAAGCGTTAATCGTAGAGCAAAGCATTGATATCACCACTATCTATTTTAGCCATTGTTTTTTAATGTTGTTTGCTAAGTCTGCATGACAATATAACAGTTCAAATGCTGTATAATTTTAAGCCTTGAAGTGGTTGGTTGTATTAATTAAACAAAAGACTACGACCAAGTCAATAACAATGACTATAACTTATTTAACACTGTATTTAACTAGGTTATATATAAGTGAGTAGTAATAATTTTTCACTTAACCATCTGTTTATTCATTACTTTTGCCCGACTAAATACAAGAAGGAGCGTATTCTTTTTTTTTTTTATTTTACCTCGTTGATCCACCTAGTGTTAAAAGTTTAATGATTCTTTATGTTCTTATATATCTCACTATATTATATATCTTCTTTTTCTTATTACGTAGGTAGTAGCTGTCATATTTTTATAATAATTTTGTGATAAGTGTTTTATAAGAATAATGTTATGGTGTTATGGTATCTAAATCTGCGGCATCATCGGCACGGCAGTGCATCTATACGTTTTTAACTTTTTCACCATATATAAATATCCAAAAAATCTGTAAAAATTCGTAGCACTATTTTAATGAAAAGGAATAATTTTCTTAAATTATAAATAATTTATCAAAGTTATAAATTAGTTAACACATGAAATAATGAAATTAAATACATTTTATACCGTACTTAATTATTAATATACCTTTACCTGACGAAAATAATAATAAAATACATTTCCATGAAATGAAAAAATTAAAACTGCCACATTTTAATGTTAAAGGTAGACCGGAAATAGAAATCGTTACTGCAAATCAAAGCAAATCAAAAAAAATATTTTACGGATTTTATAAATAAAACATTAAGAAAAGCTAAAAAAATATTATTTTATAACTCCATAGTAAACTGTATTTTTGAATTTATGGAGTTAAGGTGGTTTAAATATGCATTTATTTTGTCATAGGGTAAGATGGTAAAAGTATCATCTACTTAGCGCTTATAAAATCTTGGATGAATGGGAGCAGTGAGTAGGGCCTTCTCCTCAAAGTCTTCCATAAAAATGTCAGTAACAATAGGAGACCATCGCTACACCATCCATCTGCATGTAGAACTCATCTTTCCACAATAAATAGCCAGATGATAAGCAATGTTTTAGTAAAAATGCATATTCTAATGGGATATTATTGTCCTCTAACTTTCTTGTTACAATATTAATGCAATCTTCTATTGGTTAAGATGTAAACAAAGATTGAACATCAAAACTAACCATAGTTTCATTGTCAGCAAGATGTTGATGTTTTACCTCACTAACAAAATGGTAAGAATCTTGGTGAGAGGATTTTTACTAAATGTTGAGCCAATTTATAAGTAGGTGAGTCATTTTGGCTAACAAAAGGGCGCAATGGTGCATTAGATTTGTGTATTTTAGGCAACCCATACAATTTCGGGGGCTTGGGACATGATTGACATGGGACAGGTCGGCAGTGTGTGTGACCATACTTTAAATCACCAAAACCATTACACCAGATTTGATCGATCACAAATCCTCGCTAAAGAACACCGATTCCTACTAAGGATGATCCGTGAAGCTATTGATATTACAAAACATTGAAATTTTAATAGAGTAGATGGTTGGGCTACCACCTGCTTGGAACCCCATAATTAATGATTTAAAATATAAGCCCAAGCATAATACCTCTGCCGGCTGTGATGATAAAATCAGTTCATTTTGCATAGGTCAGAGTACAGATTAAAATAATTAATTAAAATTAAGATCTGGAAATCCCGTTTCAGCACTGGCAACAAGACACATGACATCTTAGTCTACCCCGTGACCACAGCCGCTGGAAAGTTTTCGAAACGTCGGGAATTTAAATATGTAAAATAAACGCGATAAAATCAAAAAAAGAAATATATATATAGTATTCGCGTAAACAAAAGAAATAATTATATAATACTAACAAATAGTAATGATTTGTTGGTACACCCTAATTTGCTTCCCTAAACAGGTACGATGTAGGGTCTTTGTTTTTAAAAAATATATTATTCTACTCATACATACATCATCATCTTGTGATAGTCCACTACTGAACATAGGTGCTTTTGTACCGTATCCTACCACGCTGGTGCAATGCGGGTTGCTGGGTGGACTGACTTTTACATGCCCATCCGACTCATAGATCATCTTTCTTTTTTTTATGACATACGCAGGCAGACGAGCAGTCGGGCCACCTGATGGGAAGTGATCACCGACGCCCATAGACTTAGCAATACCAGTGGTATTGCCAAGCGCTGCCAACCGTGAGACATAGGATGTTAAGTCTCGTTTACCCAGTAAATACGCTGGCTACGGTGCCCTTCAAACTGGAGCACATTAGTGTTTTCACATTACTGCTTCGCGGCAGATATAGGCACCGCGGTGGTAACCCCTAGACGGTCTCCTGTAAACAGGGGACCTACCACTTCTTTCAGACAATTTGCCCTAACCAACTAGGAAACAACAATGAAAATTTTATGAGTCCCCGCAGGATTTGAACCCACGATCTCCGGTTTCTAAAGCACACGTCCATATCACTAGGCTACGAAGGCAGTTACTCACAATGGTATATAGAGAACTAGCTGAACTCCCTACGATTTCGTCAGCGTGGAATAGGAAATATGTCCGCAAGGTGTATTAAAATGTAGTGGAGTGGGAGAAATATCCGCGGGGTGAATTCTGTATACATAATATAGCCCTTTATTTAGATCCTTATCACACTTACATGAAAAAAGAAAAACACATAATACACCATAAACTTACAATTATATAAACCTTAATCTAGTATTTTCCTTCAATCTACTCTTCATGTATTAGGGCTATGCTATGCCGATTGGCATAGCATAGCCTATATCCCTGACACGCGGGAGATAGGGAAATCGGCCTCCGAATTACCGACACTTCTTGTCCCCCGCGACTCCACTTTGGCTGCAGAGAGCAGAGATGGCAGCGCGTGTACTGCCTCATCTCACCATTCCATTCCATTGCACCCTCCTAGGCCCATCCGAAGCTTGCTTATTCAGCCAGCTTGTAGCAGCCTCTTCGACGGCCATCCTTACCCTTCAGGCCGGCTAGGTACCTGAACCACCGCTACGACAAAGCGAGAAACTGTTCGGGGGGAAAACTATCATGCTCTTTTTTTACCGTGTGAAAATGCCTTGCAAAAACGCCACATACCCACTCGCGGGGGCGCAGACGGGTTATGTCGGACTCGCACCAACTAAAACCACCACGTTGTTCCTTCCTGACGCTTTTAGGGTGGGGTCACAGGAATGTGCTTACACTCATCTGCAACCCCATCAGCGTTGGTCGCCGAAGCAGCCCCATCTCGGCCTAACGGCCATCTGCTAGAACTAACGCGCCCTTCGTCTCTGCCCCTGTAGTTAGGTAACAGACGAAACTATCGTGCCCTGTTTCAACCTCTTTCATCGCGAGCCTGTGTCTTTTCTTGTAATCCATCCTAAGTACATATTTAGGATAGATTTTTCATCAAAAACAGTTAAATTAAGACGGTACAGACGAACAGAAAGACAGATAGACAGAGTTACTTTTGCATTTATTATATTAGTATGGATAAGTTAGACCATGTAACGTTGTTTTGTCATGTAAATAATATGAGTAATAATACAAGATGTGACATCGACATGAGAAACGAGGAAGAAGAAAGGTAAAAGAACGATGCCGGTAGAATTAGCTCATGGTGTTGGATTATCTATTCAAAAGAAATAAGTTAATAACGTAACGGTCCATGTTTAAATGCATTAATCGATTTATACAAGAATTGTCGACACGTTACGAGGCCATGAAACAAATCAATAATATTTTCCAAATTATTGAATCAAAGTTTATGCCAGAAGCTTCAGATGACGCTCTGGCTATAGCAGTTGATAATTTGATAAATCTTTATAGTGAATTTGATAAGGAGCAAGTTTTGGAAGAAATTAAAAGGTATCGCAGACATGTAAAAGCAACCGATACGACTATGGGTGTTGCTGCCAAATGGACAGCCAAGAAATCCTACAATTAATAATAAATGGGATTTCAGTGAATCATTACCCTGTACATCGCTTATACTTCAATATTACTTCTTGACCATTTGCATCTCGGTTGCATCATGCGAGAAGTTTTCTAAACTTACACTAATTAAAATTATCTTCGATCTACAATGGGTCAAGAGTGACTGGTTAATATAGCCCTGCTTTCAATTTAAAGAAAATTTCAAAGAAATTGATTTCACAAAAGTTATTGAAGAGTTCAGTAAATTGGGACGAAAGCACATATAAAATTAACTTCATATCTACTGAAAATAAAACTACCTTTGATTTATTTTTCTAATTGTTATTTTTTTTGTCGTTCGATTCTATTTTCGTATTTTATTTTCCTCCACCATATTCATTCCATATTGTAGGTACGACTGCCTTCGTTGCCTAGTGTTACGCGTGTGCTTAAAAACCGTAGGTCGTGGGTTCTTAGCTCTAAAATCCTGCAGGGGACTCAACGGGGCAATTTGGGCTGATCACCCAATTGTCTGAAAAGTAACATGATCCATACGTCCGATGGGCATGTAAAAGTCGGTCCACCCACCAACCTGCCAAATTTGACCAGCGTGATAAGTTGCGGTCCAAAACCCCTAATGGATGGGCGTGTAATAGGGAGACCTATGTCCAGCAGTGGACTATCACAGGCTAATGATGATGATGATGATTGTAGGTACATACCTATGTTTTTTAAGCTTAAATAATTTAAGCCGAATTTAAATTTAACTTGTCAGATTTTAACGAAATAATCATAAATATTTATACATACAAATGTGAACTGAATAAAAAGCTTGTAGAAATACATTTGCTTAAAGCTTGGGGCCTCATTCAGCTTTGCCACCCGGCCTCTGACGGGCTTAGTCCGCCCTGTTCCCCAAATCATCCTTGGTATAAATCGATGTTCAATAGCCAGTATTTTGGTTCATCAAAACATGGTCGCAAATTGCAGATTTCTTATAGCGTCGGTGCTTAACATCAGCTATATGTTCTTTTACTCTGATTTTTACTGGTCTCTTTGTTTGTCCAATGTAAGAGAGACCACAATCACAGTCTAGTTTGTACACACCCGGTACCTGTAGAGGAATTTTACATTTGACCGATGGTAATAATTGACCAATCTTCTTCAATTATTATTGATTTTTCTTATGTAGGGTAACCGTTTTGTGGTAACTAAGTTAATATTTATTGAACATGATGTAGTTTATTTTGAAACTTGTACCTCAAAACTGTAAAGTAATGTTCAACTAATGTTACTATTTCTTAATTAGCCTAGTCGTTAAAGTAAGTTTTGAACTCGTTAACATTGATATATAGACATGTACCGAGAACGCATACAACAAATACTCATTCTTCCTAAGTTGAACAACTTGAATACTTGATAGACAACTTGCGTGTATTACGTTACTAATTACTGTAAGTTTAATTTTTTTGTTAACTATCGTCTATTAATTTTAATACGACTGAGTGTTTTTCGAAAAACATTTTCGAACAAAATAAAAAGATACTTCAAAATTATCTAATAAAAGTTAAAAACGTACCGAAATGTACGTTTTTAACGCAGGAATAAAGAAATTAGAATTATTCATAACATTATAGAAATGTACGTTACCATAGTCTGTGCCATTAATAAGACAAGCAGAGCTCTCAGTTTAATAATGAAGCTATGAATTCTAGAAGTAAAAATCAATAAATGTACTCCGTTATTCCTTTATGTCCAACGTTCTTTAGTGATCATAAAAGCTAAATCATAAATCGACGCTTTGACATTAATTTTTATAAATTAAAACCTATTCCA
Organism: Lamproptera curius; assembly: GCA_029286875.1. Classification (NCBI taxonomy): domain Eukaryota; kingdom Metazoa; phylum Arthropoda; class Insecta; order Lepidoptera; family Papilionidae; genus Lamproptera; species Lamproptera curius. The sequence continues at coordinate 511,597 of JAGSMT010000107.1, read as the reverse complement.
AAACATGATTTAGCATTTTCATCCTACGAATTTTTAAAATTAAAGGACACCCATAACTTTTAAAGAAGTTCTAGTAGCCTTATTAATATTTTCATGACACAAGCTTCGCTGTTTATCACCAAATATTACAAATTTAACCCTATATTTTGTTGAATTTTTAATAAAATTGAACAATGAAAACAATCATCTTTGATGTACCTATTTAATACAAAAGCTGCTAATTTATAGCAAGACTTCACAAGAATGTTCGATTCCAAGATCCAACTAAATATTATTTATTTTTTGAGAAAATGTACAACAAAATGTTACTAAAAAGCGACAAAACACTATATGAGGTAATTCCTAGTGGTAGTGGTAGTGTAAATCACACTTTAAAAACCGAACACAAGATATAAATGTTAACGGTTATAAGTCCGAATTCGTATTTATTACACCTTTTTTTAAACAGCTGTGGTACTAAAAATAATTTATTAATACATTGGTTATTATTTTTAAATGATAACCAATATAAATCCATTATTTTTACAAAGAAAAATACTTAGTTAGAAAACATTCTAATGGAATGCAAATTACAAATGTTATGGCACTTCACGTCACGTCTTTAAAAAAAATAATAAAAAATCTAACCTTCTTAGCCATAAAGGAACATGAATGCAACAAGGAATGTTGCTCCATGGCGTTTGGCATAACCGATATGATTGTATTAGTTTAGTTAATAAGTTCCGTCCCGGACGCATTGTCGTAATAAAAATGTTTGCTTACCTCTATTAATGTCGTACTAATGCCGGCAAACTTTCACTAATCTATCAATTGTTGTACTGCTACAAAACTTATTATTATAATGTTAATATTATCGGTATGTTAGAAAAATTTCTTTAAAAAATTAAATAAGAAATTATTTTATTATATTTATTATATGTTTAACCAAATAGAAAAAAATTTCACCTTTTTTAGGTTAGAAAAACATTAAAAATATGTCATTATATTGTGTAGTATATAAATAGGAAGTGAATATAAATATAGAAAATGTATAAGGAACTATATAATGTAAAATGTTTGTTTTACAAATTCGATCATTACAATTAGAAAAAATAAATATACCTATATAGAAAATTAGAAACCATATGATGGTAAAGTCAAGATATGGAGGATACGGGGGAAAAAGAAATGTAAATAATCAGTCGATAAATTACTTTGTAAAACCACAAATCAAGAATTAAGACAAAATAGAAAGAAAAATATTGTATCAAAAAATATAACTCGTACGTTCGCAGAGCATGGACATGTAAAATGTCGAACCAACTCGTATTAAACCAGCGCGGTGGGGTACGGTCCAAAAACCACCTAATAGAGAAGGCGAGCATTAGGGCCTATGTCCAGCAGTGGACTAAAAAAAGAGTGAATAGCGACATGATCCAACATTTCAGGACAAACACGAAAAAAATTGTTTTCCTTGCATAAATAAAAGCAAAGGATACACAACCCAAAAAAAGCAGCTAATAAATGCTGAAATGTAAAACAATGTTTACTTCGCGTGATATTTTTTTAAGCAATTGTTCTTTAGTCTCATTGAGTTGGTCTTTTAAATACTCAATAATATAATATGAAAATATATGAGAAGTCAAGATAAACTAGTATATATCCAATTACTTATGCGTAAGATTACTATTTCTTACTTCTTAGTTAAATATAAATCTTGCTCCAGATTTTGAAATTATGTTTGATCGGAAATGTGAGCATGAGACTTGATACATTTTTAATCAAAGCTTTGGTTTATTTCAATTTTGTTCGACTTCTTACTTAATTTTTACAGTTGTCTCATCATCTCGCGCTCTGTGGATAATGTGGAGGGCACGTTGCCACCAGTGCGTCTCCCACTGAGTGACTTAACTTTACCAAGGGTCCCCAGAAGGGAGGCTTCGGCTTGGGCCGTCACTTTATAGTCTCCGTTAGCATGCTGAACCGAGTGCTGCTCAGGTGGGATTAGGTCTCGGCTTCGCTTTCTTAAGGATAACTTTTTATACCTTAAAGGGGCTAACATTACTACCACTTCTTAAAGCATTAACGTTGGCTGAAGAATTGGCGTAAAGAACTCCTATCTAATATGGTGTTAGGCTACAGTATCACATAGTAAGGGTGTGTAAGTTTAACCTTACCGGTGTGGCTGATGTCATGTGCGTGTGTATTGTCCTACATTACTAAGTTACTACTGCGTGGTGGAAGGTGTCGCAACCTATTTTGGCTTAAGGACGTTAACTAAATTCTTTTATTTAACAGTTATTCTGAGCCTGTTTTTTATCTATGAAGGTACGCTTCCCAGAGTTCGTGTAAACTACCGTTTCCATGAATCAGGTAAACACCTCACACGCGCCACGTGAATCTGAGCTTAGTACCTTTAACTAGAGGCATATAGTCTTACAGGTGTCGCGGACTTTGCAAATTCTCACAATTGAACACTTACTTCCAATTGCCGCGGTTGATTGTCTTAGTAGCTTCTGTTGACCAAAGAACGCAGAAATATTATTAGTATTTTGAAACATAAGTAATACGGATTACAAAACCGACGGTAGCCTGAGACTACATGTTCCTGGTTGTCATACCAAAACTTTTACGTTGTTTTGTTTGTAATTTTATTGCAACATGACAGTAAATAATAGAAAATGTCAACTCTAACTTACATATGTCATAAAATAAAACATAGTTAATAGACAATCTATCGTTTGACGGGAACCTCAAAGCCCACATGCTGGCTTTACATCAATATGAGAGTATATGTTTTACTGACAAGATTTTGGTTTCTGTTCTTAAAGTATTTAAAGTACATCTTGATTTTATAACATCTTGTGAAAGTGGGAAATAATAAGACTTAGAGATAAACATTCCAGATGGTGATAGTAGTAAAGATGGAAGGCAGACCCCTGGAGAAGATGTTAGTACTAATACTTCGGACGATGTCGAGGCTTTTTCAGAATTACAAGATTACAAATCGGAGATACATCCAATAGGAACCCTATTATGCCCCAGCGCCTGTACACATTATGTTGGTACGCCCTTTATGTGTACAGATAAAATCAAAAAGAGAATGTACAAGGTATACATTCTATTGAATAAAATAGTATATTACATGATAAAGATATATATTCATCTAAATATGTACAGTTTAAAAATTATTGTGATGTATGAAAATTATAAAAAGGTATATGGCGACGATGTTATGATACATTATTTGCAGGTGCTTTTTGGTTATATTTTAAATAGTTATGTAACTTTTGGCCATCCTGATTTCGAGAGGTAGCGCATTTTACAAAATGACGGACTGGATAAAAAATGCAGTGTGTATAAAGTCAGAACGGTGAATCGGACATTGAAGTAGACGATTATGTGTCGATCGAAGATTTTTGTTAGTAACCTCAAATAAATATTAGAATTAAGAAGATGTATTGGAGGTTGTAGAATGCGGAAGAATTTAGAAGGGAATAGTAGACAAATAGTGGTCAGGACTTCCAAAGAGCGTCAAATAGGTTACTACTGAAGTTGGGGATGCTATGCACAAATGTGGTCGTATTTACCTAAATTAAAAATGAATCGAATGCAGTTGTTCAGAACTCAGTCAACTTTGTCGAAATGATCATTCAGGTCAAAGTAGCACACATTACCATAGTCGACTAGCGGGAAAATTAAGGAATGCATGGGCATAAATTTTGTCTGAATATGCAAAAAGTTCTGAAACGATAAAGGAATCGCAAAAGTCACTTTCATTACAACACTTAAGACTTGAGCGTTCCAATTCAGCGTAGATACCTAGAGCGTGGTAGGTGGTAGGTCTCCTTTTCACGGAGCGCCGTATGAGGCATTACCACCGCGGTGCCCATTACTGCCACAAAGTCGTGGGAAAACACTACCATGTTCGGATTGATGCCCCTCAAATTGCAACACGGTTGATATCTAGCTACTAGGGTAAACTAAATGTAACATCCTATTTTTCACGATGGGCAGCTGTTACCAATGTCTATGGGCATCGGTAACCGCTATCCATAAGGTGGCTCGACTGCTCATCTGCCTTTGTATGCAAATAAAAAGAATCAAAGTATAAACCAAGATATTAACCTCAAGACTAAATGGAACATGGCTGCTATTTAAAGTAATTTGGGGAAGTGTTGTCATATCTAATGTTCTCTAACTACTCTAGCTTCCTCTATTAATATTGCTTAACACTTTGAGGGGTAAACGGTCAACCCAAAGTTCGTCGCCGCCAAAGTAGTTTCAGCCTCTCAAAACCCGCTGCTGAGCAAAGGAGCAATATGAAGCGAGAAAATTGTTTATGTACACAAAACTCAAGCACCTAAGAAATTAAAGTTAAATTAATTCAAATTCAAAAATTCTAATGTCTTTATTCAATTTAGTATTGTTAATGATGCTACCACTGGTTTGGAATAGGTTGCCTCTGTCGTGGTATCATTACATAGTATAAAACAAAGTCGTTTTTACTATCCCTATGTACGTACATATAAAGCGATACAATTCTTTTTACATTAAGCCATTTGAAATAGCTGACAAGTTAAAAGATATGTTGTCTTTTAATTATAAGTCGTCATTTTTTAAACGTTTTTATATTCTCGTAAAAAAATAAGGCTCAATATACAAACATGGGTTTCATGGGAATATTCAGTTTGAAGTAGGTATATCTTCAAATTCAATTATTGTGAAATTCATTTATCTTCTTTTTTTAATATAAGGCATTGTTTGAAATCAAATAAAGAAGCCAGAGAAGATCCCGCGTAAGAAGCCCGGAGGGACCTATTTCCTTTTGTATAAAAAATTTGAAGAGACAAGTAACAATTATATGAGGAGCATTTATTGTTATCACTTTGAAATAATCTTGAGGCAACAATTCATTGTCAGGCTGCAGGTTTTTAGTATTTATTGATTTAATGGTAGCATTTTATACGGAAAAGTCCCTTCACTACTTTCTTTACGATTATTGACAAAACGACGAACGGTGACGGATAATAGGACGTGATAAAATGATGTCGTCCTGTTACGAAATATCTAATTAAAATTATAAATATTGACTGGATAAATAGGCATAGAATACCATACGGCAAATCTACGTCTTTCCTTCTAACTAAATTCGAAGCATTATTTTAATTAAAACTCTTAAAAAACAATTGTCGTTTCTATGTGAAAATTTATTTATTTGTCATAATTGGTGTAATCATTACATAGATCAGACAATAAGATAACAATAGTACTTTAAGTAATGTAAGTTATAAAAATTTAAGACGGGCGAACAAAGAGGGATCCATTTTAAAATAACCACATAAATTTTAATTAGATAATTGTGGTTTTAAGGCTGTGTTATGACCATTTCGTATTCATTGTCGCTAATATTATAACGATCGATATAGTCGATGAACATCGTATTAAAAAGTTATTTTCATCTATTAATATTTAAAAGTTTTTCAAACACGTAGTACACGTAACACGTACTACGAAGTACAAAGCGTTCTCGTATTATGTATAATATAATTATAATATATGTTTCAAAAGTTCAGCTCTCAAAACATTTTAATATTAATACTGAAATGCTTTTACATGAATAGCTTTTAACGGGAACATTCGTTGCCTTGCAATCCATTTCGTAAATGAAATTGCTACAATTCTAGCCAAGGAGCAAAAGGCTCGATGGATTTTAAGCTATGATTCTAATAATTCTCTTGAAAATTAAAAATGGCATTTAAAAACAAATTTTTACATAACCAGCAAAGGTTTTAAGAAAGATAAAAATGATGATTAAAGCTTTATTTTCATCTTAATATTACATGTAGGCTATTTGTACTAAGACCATCTATAAATACTGGGTCAAGTATATTGAAATAAAAAACTAAGACGTAATTTTGTTAAGTAATCTTATCATTAAGAAATTATATATTATTTATTATTATAAAAAAAAAAGACTGTAAAAAGAAAAGCAAAATATTAACTATTTTTATTATGTTCTTGACTATCCCGCCTCCGGAGAACACAAATATATTCTAGGTTTTCCAACTGATAGACATAGTTTATCTATAAATAAGACTAAATATAATTATTTATGGCAGATTTTAGACAATCAACAAAGGTGTATCGCTCCTATGTTGAATAAAGATATTTGAATTTAAAAATTATCAATTTTTATAAACTTAAAAATAAAATAAGAGTGCTATAGAAGTAAATTAGTACTCATTTTTAATTTTACTGTATTTTATCAACTAAAAAAATTAATTTGTTTTATATTTGAGCTACACTTAGTGGTTATGCTATAAATTGTAGATTTAGCGCCATCTATTGCGTTATAACACAACCCAGCAAACAGGTATCTCCAACTGTTAGCATCATTTGGAGCTAGACCAAGTTTATTGTTACTGATCAAAATAGTAATATAAAAAACTGGTCAAGTAGTAATAAAAAAAATTAATCGCAATAACATAATATTGGAACAAATTAAGATTAAAAATATCCCACACCTACATCTTAGATCAAACTACACACGCTTTGCAAATTTTATTAAAGTACGTTTAGTAATTTAGGAGTCATTCGAAGACAACGTGACACGTAAATATATATATTAAGATAATAAATATCTCATTCTTGGTCGCGATCTTTCCATTTTGTAATAAGATAGCTAAAAAATAGCAAGGCTATATGATTTCTGTTGTATCTATTGATTGTGATTATTCGTTTATAATCTTGTAATCCAGTCATACCTGTGATAACTTGCGATTCTTACATTCGCATATACAACAAATTTATTTTAATAATAGTATAATTTTTAGGTATTACCTCTCTTTGTGTTGTTCTTTATAGGTGGATATTATTTGCTGTTACAACTTGTTAAAATTTAAACATTAAAAAAATTACAATAGTACAACAAGGAGATCGTAGGTGGTTAAGTAATTTTAGATTGCTAGGTAAATAGCACCGAGACACAAGATATTATAACATTAAATTACAGTCGAGCCGTCCATATGAAAAGTATACGGTGCCTTAAAATAACAAGATGACGGTCAGCTTCGTGCGTTGATAACAAAAGCTTTCATATTAGGGGCAACGCATTATTTTTTTTAAGCTCCAGATTACATGGCGAAAAGACCTTTTTACGTGACGCCTACTAGTTGTACACTAGTTCTACAAAAGATATGATAGTTAAACACAAATATTTAATATGTTAAGTTAATTTATATACTATGCCCTTGTTCATTTTTATGAGGAGAAAACGACAAAAACGTCTCCTTTACGTTAACGTTCAAACGTCAGCATCAACATTGCTCATATTTAGAATTGTTTTTACTCATCAGCATCTGAAGCAAATCATGCCAATTTTATGTTTATTCTCATAAAGTGCAAGCATAAACCGTAATCTACTATGGAAAACGCAAGCAACACGTTATTTAAATACATAGCACATTACATTAATTTCCTCCAATACGCTATTTAAAATAACTTTGTAAGAATTACCAAACAAGGTTTAATATATATATGTATACAAGATAATGGTTGTGGATTATCTTGCATAAATTTAAAAGTAAAACGTTAATAAATATCCTTTATGCCTTTCTGAGTAAAGTTTATAAGCATCATTTGCGCATAATACAGTCAAAGTAATGTTAAAGACCTTAAGTTGCTATTACTCCGCCGTTTCGTCGGCAACAGATTCTAAAGATTCCAAAGGAAAAAAAATAATATCCGTGGAAAGAATAACATCTGCTTCTATAAAAATACGTTGTCTTATAATATTAACATATTGTTTTAAATATTTAATAATTCAATTTATAAATCACTGATTAAAATTTTAAAGCTTTTAATTTGAAGCACAGACTATGTTTGATAACCTTTCATTGCACATTGTTCTCAACCATTAATTTTAATACAGCGTTCAAATGATATGCGTAAAAGTGACGACTAAAAAAGCGAATAAAAACGAATATTAGTTACATACATCATACATCAACAGCCTGTAATAGTCCACTGCTGGACATAGGCCTCCCCTAATACCCCCCTATCCATTAGGGGGTTTTGGACCGTATCCCACCACTCTGGTCCAATGCGGGTTGGTGGGTGGACCGACTTTACATGCCCATGCGACGCATGGATCATCTTACTTTTCATACAATTTAGTGATCGCAAATTGCCTAACCAACAAGGAAACAACAATGAAAATTTGTTGAGTCCCCGCAGGATTCGAACCCACGACCTCCGGTTTCTAAAGCACCACGCCCATACCACTAGGCTACGGAGGCAGTTGAATATTAGTTACAAAGTTATATTTTTCACTCATATGAAATAAATAAGACAATATTTCAAACTTAGAAATGAAGCAAGAGAATAAGTCAACTGTGCGCTTATTGTGCTGAAAAGTAAGGCTTTCATCGAGCTTTTTTTGTTAAAGACTACTGTGTAAAGAGCTCCTTGCGTGACAGGAAAAAGCGTTACTGCAATTGCAAGATTTATGTTAAACGACAAGGACACTACGATACGAATGAATACTGCAAAGGAGTTTTTTTTCATATGAAAGTACAACAATAGTTATTTAGCTGTACTAACTATAACCGTTTTGAATGATTGCATCGTAGCATAGTCCTAAAATTGTGTGGTAACGTGCAAAAATTTAACGTTAAAATATGACCGCCATCAAACAGTGTTCAATTATTTTAAGTAATTTAAGCGGATATAAACCTGCCCTCTGCATGAAACTGCCCCTGATTTCTAACATCGCATTTAAAATCTTGTAAGGTATTCATTTTATCAAAATGTCGCGTACGACACCTCTTTTGCACGTAAAATTAAGAGATGCTAAAATGCATTATCTTTCAAAAAGTCTGCTTTGGAGGTGATGGGGACGAGTTAAAGGTGGTAAGATGGTAGGTGGCACTCCCTATCCTCCGCGACTTGGCGGGGCCATGAAAGGAGGGCCGTTCTCCGACATGGTGTCATCGATCTCTCCTCCTTCTGCGACGGAGATGGTGCTGGCGGCGGAGCCCAACATCTAGGCTGCCGCTGGCAGCTGGGAGACTTGCCATGTCAGGATTTAAAATCAAGGATTAAACTGAAACAAGGGGCGGACATGGAAGGTGCGTAGGGTGAGTTCTGTCGCGCCCAAAGGTGTAGTTGACCGTAAGGCCGCGATGGGGCTGATTCGGTGGCAAGCGCTGTTAAGGTCGCAGAAGACTGCCAAACAGTTACTGTGACCCCATCTGTAAGACGCCAGGAAGGAATAATGTATCCTTTTTAATCGGTGCAAGTCCGACGTAATCCGTTCTTGCCCCCGAGGACCGGTAAACGTAGGCATTTCCCCAAGGTAAAAACAAACCCTTTGTAATTTAATCGCATAACGTTGTAATTTTTGACGCCGTAATTAATAAAAAATAAGTATCAATTGAACTTATATTCCAAAAATGCTAATACTAATACCATTTAATTATTATAAAAATGCTAATACCTATCATAAAAAAAAAAAACAATTATATTTTAATATCTTTTTCTTACACTTTAAATTAACATAAAATTATTTGCATCTATGTGCACTAGATATGAACTATTATAAAAGCGTGAACAATGTAAGTAATGAATAAAGTTTTTTAATCCGTGTAACTGAACCTGCGCGAGTAGACGCCAATACGACAGGACTATAAGTTTTCATTTATTACTTATAATTAAATGTGTATTTATATTCTTATTTTATGTACGGTAAGTACTTGATGATAGATCCTTTAGATTTGCTATTTCGCAAAATCCAGACAAATAACCATCGACTTAAAAATAAATATTGTTGATTCATTAGGAAAGTTGGGTTACAACTATGTGTATATGTATATAGAAATAAATACACGTTACCATGTATTTATTTCTTTATACATATACATGTTTTATTATAAGAACGAAATTTTGTTTTTTTTATACAACACGTTAAATATAAAAAGGGAAAACAGGAATGGAATATTTCAACTATTCCTGTCACATTAAAATCTTTTTAATTATAAACTCCTTGGTTTTGAAAATAGAATACCATTTATTTATTTAAAAAATGATTCTCGGCCTTGTTACAAGGTCTTGTCAACTTTTTTAGTCGTTAATAAAATGGAATGCAGAGAATTTAAGAGCGATGAATTTTTTTGACTTTCGAAGTGGTTTAACACAAAAACAGTTCATTGACCGGATGATTTCTGCATTTGGTGATGAAGCGCCATCCAAAACCACATTTCATTGCTGGTTTGCTGAATTGCATGCAACGTGGACGTGTCAAGCTCAGTGATGATCCCGGTCAAGGTCGTCTAAAAACTGCAGTCACACAAGAAAAGTTGATGCTGTGCGTAAGCTGATTGGGGAAGGTCGACATATCATGTGTATTGTAATGAGTCAAATACAAATAATCTTGCTTAAACAATTAGGTGTAAAAAAGTTGTTTTCCCGATGGATACCGCAATCGCTCTGTGAAGAGCAAAAAGCGGCTCGCGTTACTTGGTGCGTCAGAACTCTCAAAAGATTCCACGCAGGATCCTCAAATGCTGCATGCAACATCATATCCGGTGACGAATCCTGATATACGCGTACGAACCGAAACAAAAACTAGTCACGAGTTTGGGTGTTCGAAAATGAGTTAAAGCCAACAAAATTGTTCGTTTACAGTGTTGCCAAAAATGTTGCCGTTTGTCTCCAAAACCAGCGATATTGTGACTATGCTCTTGGGAGACAAAGAACGATTAACTACAGAATAGTATTCTAAATTTGTCGTCCCGAACTGCGTGAAATTGACAACGCCGCATCATTCTCCATCACAACAATGCGGATTCTCACACCGCGCACAGAACAAAAGAGTTTTTAGAGCTAGAAAACATAAAATTATTAGACCATCCCCCGTACAGCCCTGACTGAGCCCTAATGATTTCTATACTTTCCCTAAAATAAAGAATAAATTGCGTGGTCTGAGATTTTCATCACCTGAAGAAGCTGTAGACGCCTACAAAACGGCCATTTTGGAGACCGAAACTTCCGAATGGAATGGTTGCTTCAATGATTGGTTCCAGCATATGAAAAAATGTGTAAAATTACGCGGAGATTACTTCGAAAGGCAATTAATACTTATAAGCTTTTCATTATTTTTTATAGATACGAACGTACGGAAATGAAAACTTTCCTTTTGGAATTCCAAAAAATATTTGAAAAGCTAGACTGAATAAGCTACTGTTCATTGTGGCCATAACAATGTCGTCCGCAAAGTGATGCGTTACCGAAAAATGGAAATTGTCATTTTGTAATGTCCAAAGTTTCAAAACTTGTGTTTAACAAAAATGTACTTTTGTTAACATTTTTCGAATAAAACATTTGTCATATAATTGTTGACATGTAATGTGCTTCGTTTTTTACGTATTTTGTAACAAATATAAGTTGATTTAGAGGCAAGCACTATTAGCAAGGTAAGAAAAGAAACTATAATATAAATTATATTAATACTTATTGGATTACAGAATGTAACATTCGAAATTAATAGCTCACATCACTCATATCCTGTAGGTGACTATAATAAATGGCCTTTATACTTTAATTAAAACTACTCAGACGTCAGGTAACCTACATATTTTTGGAGCCCTTTAAATTTTTGAGATTTTTCTTATACGAAACGGACAGCAAAGCATCCGAAATTATTTGTCAACCACTAAACATGTAAATACATTTGAAAATTTATAAGTAGATTAAAAGTTATAAATTAGGGTTTTGTTTTTAAAGAATTAATTATTATTAATTTATTTTTAATAATTTTTTTTCGCCATATAATTGCACTTACCTAAGTGTTTATATGTAAAACGTAAAATTTTAAAACTTTTTTTTGTACAAATCGCTTAGAAAATTATAATTACTGTTTTTTTCAATATCAAATAAGGCTTGTACGTACCATTGCGAAATAAGACCAAGAATTTCTCTTAATAAAATCTAACCTAAAATCTCGATACATATTTTTTTGCTTTGCCATTCCAATACAGAGTATGGCGTCTGCACTAATCACGAAGTTTTCAGCCAGGCGCAGCTGCATTCGAAGCCGGAGAAATCTCATCGTGAAGAAAGATTGAAGGCTAATCTTTACGATGCCTATAGAGGCCAGCAAAAAGTGCTGCAGGTAGCGATAAGCATATTAATGGGTCTGTAGCCCATAAGGGAGGCCATACAAGCTGGTTAGATCTAAACTACGTCTTTGGGTGCCCCCACTGAAAAGTCTCCACAGCCTCAACTCTACGATAACATTGGCGAAAAACTGTTCCCCGAGCGAGACAACTACCTGCCACCAAACATGGCATTATCAGAAGTAACAGGGGAAGAAGCCCTGTTACACAAGGAGTATCTGAAGTTGAGCTAAACGTAGCGCAACTACGAATGAGAGCTAAAAAGGTTGCCCTTGGACCAGACGGAATACAAGGAGCTATTTGGTGCCTTGCTCTAGAGGTACTAGTATCATGGGTAAAAGCTTAAAGTCTAGTTAAAAGGGTCAGCCTTGCTAATAAGGTATCGAATGAATTCACCCTCGGCGTTGTGCTGAACGAAATAAATAAAATGTTCGAACACATAATTGCTGAGTGGGTTATCAGGCACATGACGGAGATTGGACACTTGGATCTAAGCGGACATCAATATAGTTTTCGAAAGCAAAGTTCTACAATGGATGCCATAATTCAAGTAAAAGATCTGACAGCGCAGGCAGTATCTAGAGGTGAAGTCGTTGTAGAGGTGTCCCTGGATATTAAAAACGCATTTAACACCTTACCATGGAGCTGGATAAATGAAGATCTCCGCTACCATGCTACCTACGACAGATTGTGGAGACATACCTTTTGGACAGAGCGGTGACGTATCCAACAGCAGCAGGCTGGTGTCGACAAATAGTGTCGTGAGGTGTTCCTCTTGGGTCGGTTCGTAGACCGTTTCTGTGGAACATAGGGTATGACTGGGTGCTTGGAAAAGAAAGCCTAGAGAGAGTAGATGTGGTCTGCTATGCGGACAATACGCTTGTAACACCGCAGGCAAGGACGCATAGCCAGGTGGTCCACCGTGCCTGGTGTCAATCTGTAGGTGAGTTGAGCCAGCTTCTACCTAATATTGGTGGACCTAAGACACAGCGCCGTCGGAGGCTGTCTATAGAGCTCCTGTCTGGGCTGATGCTCTGAACACCTACAACGAGACCCTTTGGCGTTGACTATGTGATGTCATGTCATCAGGTCGGGTCATAGCAATCAGAGTTATTAGGGGTTATTTCTTTTGAGGTGACTTGTGTGATGGCTGTGATTCCACTAGGATATGGAGGTAGGGCTCTAGGCGAAGGTACAATTTGCTGTAGAGATCAGATAGACCTAAACTACACTCAGACTTGAGTAAAACACTTTGAATGAGCCCTTGGTGAGCACTAACCAAATGCTTATCGAAAAATGGAAAAAAAGACTGCAGTACCCATTTGCTGGCCACTTAACAATAGAAGCTGTGCAGCCTGTGCTGGACATGCATGGAGTTTTCACTTTTCATCATGTGCAGGTGCTATCGAGGCACAGCTGCTGTGAAAGGTAGCTGCGCAGAGTGGCAGGCAGAGAGCCTACAATTAGCTGTCACCACTGTGAAAGTTGAGTGCGCGAGATGAAGTGAGCAGCGAATTCATCTTGCTGCAGTAGTTGGGAACGACCTGTAATTGCCAACCGTAGTAGCGGCTATGGTGGACAGTGATGTGGCATGAAATATGATAGCCCCTTTCTGCAAGGAGAAGATGGTAGGGAACGATGATGGAAAGGAGAAAGACGAACCCTTGTCACCTATCGTCCGAAAGTATCTAACGAGGCAGCTCGCTCGTATAGTGGGAACTTTACTGCGTGGTATCCACTCACAGCGACCCTAGTAGACCGTAATGGGCCTAAGGATTTTATCTGCTTTTCGCAAGGAAGAAAAGGTAAATGATGAAGGGCAGAAGACGACCTTGCCAATTTACACATTCATAATATCAACGAATCAGCTCGCTCTGACTGGCAGTCCCAAAGTTTTATCGGGCGTGTATTCAAAATACAGAAGACACTGCCTATCAGACCGCAAAACCTAAATGATATTATCATTGCATTTTCCATCGAAGAACAAAAAGGTAAATCAAAGATTGTCTTTCACAGATTAGAATCCAAATTTTAACCAGACTAATTCAGTACTTTGTACTAATGGAATCAACTTGATGGCAGAATCACAAAGTATTTTTAGTGGAAAGCCGATGTGTAAATTCATGGTCGTAAAGTTGTTTCTTTCATGATAGTTATAAACGATGAATTAAATTAATCGATATAAATGATCTTGGACCTTTCCATCTAGGATGCGTGTAAAAGTGACTTTTAAATAGTTTAATAGTTGATAAAGTCTCCGTAGCCAGTTATAGCGTTCTAGACGGGTTATTAAGGAATATTATTGGGGACCCAAACTTGTTAGTTACTATCTTTTAGTTAGCAATGGGCCATTCACCTTCACAAGTTAAATGAAGTTAGATGGTGCTTGTATATTAGTTTCTACACAACCCTGACAGCGTGTAATGATATTAAAATAGGGAGTTGTTTCAAGGGACCATCTGTGAAGACCATTATTAATATATGATGACTGGTTGAATTGAGTAGTGAGTCGTTAAACTTAAACTAAAGTAACAAAAGAAATATTTTGATTTAATACATTTGCTTTCCTTTCAGTTCCAATGAAGGGTTATTGTTTTGTGTACTACAGTATTGTGCACCTTAAAACGGTTAACAAAACTCCGCAATCGCATATGTCACTTAATTATTATTTACTTAGGATAACCCACAGTAACCTTTTTGCTTTTCATTTAAGGAAAAATTGGTTCATTTAGAAAATGGTTTATACAGTAAGATTTAAACCCTATTCAATTGTATATCTTAAATTCATTTTCTCTTTGATAATGATCTTCACATATTTGTTCAATATGGATCTTTATAGTCTGTAATTTAAATGAATATTTCCGAAGATCTTACAGATACTAGCGTTGCACTCGTGTGAAGCCGGGGTGAGTCGTTAGTAAAAATATATTACTCTTCTCACAATGATATATACAAAAATTAGGAAAAAGTAAAAAGTAAAGCTAGTATAGATTAGTTATTTTTCGTGACGTTATACAAATTGTAAGTGCCAATAATCATCATCACTACCTAAATAAACATCCCATTACACTACATTTAAATAAGAAGACTGGATACATAATTAATAAAAACATGTGTACTAAGGGTTAGGTATCACCCTAAAACTTATTATTAAATTACTGGTCATCACCACTAAGGATAGGTCATTATATGATATTGTTAAAATAATTTAGAATATTAGAAAGCTGATGACAGTTAAATATGGCATCAATGCCAGCATTTTTTTATTGCCGCAGAGATATTCATTCATTTTATATAACTATGTCGGGTCAGAATCTTGTTTGTTTGTTACCTAAAATATTTTTATTTGAATAATTTGTGATGTAACCTATTTTGAAACGATTTTCTAAAAACATGTAAAATTCAACTAATTACGCAACTTCTTAATTAAACTAGTCATTAAAGTAAATTTTAAACACGTTAACTTTGATATATAGACATGAACCAAATATCCATTGTTCCTAATTTGAACAACTTTGATAGACAACTTGCGTGTATTATCGTATAACTAGTGCTAGTTTTATTACTTACAACCATTATTTAACAACACAAAACAACCATTATTTTACAACCGTTATTTAAAGTAATTTTATATGAAAAAAATCTGAAGATTATTTATTAATTATTTTAATAGAACCTTTTGCCTGACAAACTATGAAATAGTTATATATATATATATATATATATATATATATATAGTAAAATATCATTATTACATTTAGGTGTATAGAAAACTTATTTAAATTATTATTAGATCTATCTCCCAGTAATTACTCCAGCGTAAAGAACACAGCTCTGCTCGAAACAATATTGACGATGATTTTCCAGTACAAGCTACTGCTGAGACTTCCTTGAAGGTAAAAACTTATATTTCTTTACAAGAGAATTCTGGTTTTTAAATTCAAAGAGCCTTTCACATAAAATAAATTAAATCGCAAACTATAATCGATTTATTTGTCTAATATTGTATTGCACTGTAGCTATAATAACAAAAGCTTTTATGTAAAGCAAAAAAAAGTTTATAAGTAAGCGATCCCGTCACGTTTACGTATCTGTGCAGTTCATAGACGTATTTTTGTAATACCATCTAGTGCAATCACTCCGAATTCTTTAAAAAGGCGTAAAAGGTGTAGGAACTGCGTACAATCTGAAAATAAAAAATACAGAATAATATTAAATAAATAAACGATGTACAGAGGTTGAACTCTTATAAGGTTTTGTAAAGACAAAACTGACAAACCTGAATAAAAATGATATCAAAACGCTTTCGAAAATTATTATAAGAGGAATGCAAGGGCATATTTTTAAATATTATAACAATAATTCGTCTAGGGAAAAAACACAACTCTTTGTATAACAAACCAAGCATATTACTTTAATAAAATATGATATGTAGACGAAAGTAAGGACCTCATTCAACTTACTGTAACGAATGTCGTATTCGAAAGGGGCACGATAATTCCTGCTTTTGGTGCAATAGGCTCCTTTATTTTTTCCATGAAAAAAATTAGATGTTTCCTATTTTTACTGGTAAATCCAGCCAGTTCATAAAATATGCTGATTCCATCATCTTTTCACTCTACAAAAAACTAAGTATATTAAGTAAAAATCTAAAAATTTAAATTTTAAAAAATGCCATAACGTAGGTACTACAGAAAATTTTATTCTACAATATTTAATGATACGTACGGCGTAAACTAACTCACTACCATAAAAACAATAGACGAAAAGCTGTTGCAGCATGCATAATAAATATAAAATCATTGACAAAAATTGAATGGAATGAGTATCAATCTGTAAAATAACAAAACCATTTAAGTTTCAAATGTCAAGGTGATAAGTTAGTACATTTTAATCATAAAGTAATTTACTGATACTTACCTTCACTAATCTAAGCCAGTGCTTTTGGGATCCACGCACTAAATAAAAATTGACACATGACAGCTCCGCCGAATATGTCTTCTATTTGTTTAAAAAACCTAAAAAGATCAACACTATCGTCATCATTATCAGCCTTGGATCGTTCACTGTTGGACATAGGCCTCCCATAATGCACGCCACTGCTTCCGATCTTTTTCTGTTCAAATCCGGCTAACACCGGCCACTTTGCGAATGTCGTCACTCCATCTTGCCGTGGGGTATTCCTCAATACGTTTGCCGAGCCTCGGTCTCCACTCTATAACTTTTCAACTCCAGTGGTCGTCAGTTCTACGGCTATATGATACGTGTGTGTACGATATAGTAAATACGGCTATGGATGTGAACGGGCTATTGCCAATTCAGCGAACTAATCCAGTGGAGCTATGTCGGTGAATCTGGTTCTCGGACGGTTCATTCATTTCTAATACAGTCCATCAGAGATCCCGAGCATAGCCCTCTCCATAGCTCGCTGAGCAACTTTTGATTCGTGCAAGTCAGAACCAATCGTCCAAGTTTCGGCACCGTGGGTCCATTCCGGTAGGACGCATTGAGGAATGATTGATGGCACTGCGGGATGGGTGACGACAAACCTCGACGAAGCTTATGAAAAGCTGCTGAAGTTATCAACAATTAACTAAACATATAGTTTTAAGATACTAAGTAACACCACGGTGCCTATTACTGCGACAAATCAGTAGTATCAACACTACTGTGTTCTGGTTTAAAAGGCACTGAAGCAACTCAATTACTAGGTAAAGAAGGCATTTAACATCTCATGCCTCTTTTCTAAAGGCATGGCTTAACACTCACCACCAGGTGAACGGTCTGCTTCTCTCACCGCTTTAACCAATAAAAAAGGCCCGGTTATAGGAATTACAAAAAGCCTATTTTTACAACTTTACTTGATCAATTCATGTATATGAATAAGAATAAAATTGTTTATTTATTTATCATAACTAATGTTTTCCACATTAGGTATATTTACTGAAATCGATACTAATATTTTAAATGCTATAGTAAGTCTGTCTGTTTGTATGGTACATACTTATATTAGAATCCCAGAAAGTACAAGGTTTTATATATATTGCGAAAAGTAGTCGAAGGGGCTGAAATAGAATGCAATTTTATATGGAAATCGTCCCTGTTGACATAAAAGCGATGAAATTTTGTGTCAGATACTCGAAACGTCCATAAGTGTTTTTTTAGCAATTTGCGGTTCTAAACTGTACGGTAATGAAATAAACACTGCGACCGATAATGTGCGACACACAATAAAACATCTCATTTATTTATTTTTCTAGTCGGTTCATAAAATTCAGGATACAGATATTAAATTTTTAAAGCAGTTTGGATTACGTAATTGAAATTGAATTTAAAGCCACTCAAAAATAAGTTTGAAATATTGAATCTTTGGTAAAGTATTTATATTATTTATTAATTTATATATTTTAACACAACAAATATGGGGCATGAAAAATAAACTTTACGTATGTCATAACGTAAAATTTTAGTGGTGTTAAAACTGAAAATTAAATAAAAAATATAATAATTAAAGGAATTTATATAAATGGACTGATAATAATTAAATAAAATTAACTTTTATTTTTTAACAATGTAATGATTTGTCTGACCTGATAATTTCACGATGATGAGAAGCACTTTTCTAAACTGCAAGTCGAAGGGTTCTTCTACGGATTCATCGATAAATTTGTTATACAACTTTGTACCATATTCTCTAAGTTGTACCTAGAAGAATTTCAATTGTTATTTGTGTTCTCATTAGGTTTACATGTGATATAAATCATTTTTAGTGGTACTATAAATTTCTTTTAGTATACAACGTGACTTTTCGTTTATTACGAAGCTTATACACGCCAACAAGAATTTTACTTCAAAATATAGTATACGAAAACATAAAGAAAAATAATGATAACTGAAAAAGTTACAAGCGTTTACAAACGATATTTCTTGCACAATTGTCTCAGCAGGCATTGTACGTGTACGATGATTATACGCAACACGTATAGCAATCTATTTCCCATTTATATTTTCCATCACATTATGAACATGCTTTGGACTTTCAAGATGATTAAGTGACTAGAAAAATTCATTTATTGTCATTGCCTATAATAGTTGTATTGTGAAGTAATTTATTTGTTGTAATAGCGGTGACCATTCCTAGGTGTGCATCTACCTCCTGGTGCATCACTATCGGAACCAACCTCAAGCCCGACGCAGACAAGTGGCAGAAGAAAGACACGATACGTCGAGGTCTCCTCGAATTTCAAATTCAATAAAGAAAATTGGTTAAGACTGGGTCTCGCCAAATAACATTAAGGACCTCTAATCAAGGCACTTACGCACTTTGAACATCAGTCCATGGAACGCATGGCTGAATTCGAAACAATCAGTGGGATAACGATCGGCAACATGACATCCTCCCATGTCGCTTTCTGGCACATTCCCAAAAGTCTCAAAGGCGGTGAGGTTTCCCCGATGACTCTACTCATCCAACCCATTAATCCCCAGCGTTTTGGCGACTTGGAATAACTAATGTCTAGCCAATAGTCTTGAGGCTCAATGCTCGCAACGCTGAGTTATAGAGTTCCTGAAACCGGCAAACCACCTGCCCAGCCAACCCCAACCACACCCATTGAGCTCCTAAGGCTTCGCGAAATCATACGAATTAGTCCTAGCTGCTTACTACACTATGAGTCTAAAGTGTTTCCCACTCCCTACAATTGACTTATCAATGAAACTCTTGTATAAATCAGGTTTGCATCACGGGCACATAAGATCCCTTGATCGGGGCCAAACACAGGAGCGCTTTTCTTTGCGTGAAAGGCATTTGACAAGGGTAGCACGACGGGCATATGAAGTTACATCACGGCATGCTCCACCGTCTTGACTCATCTACAAGACTTTCTCTGGAAACGGACATTCCTTACCGCGTTAACAAACCGCAGTTTAAGCTTCGCACACGATATTTGCATATACACCATCAGTAGATGTCCAATTTTTATCCTTAACGTCTTCAAACCGTAGCCAAGAACCTCCGGACTAGTTTCGGCGATGGAGAATTGTTGGCCATCCGTTGTTACATGCGCAAGTCAAAAACAAGAGCGCCTTTGTCCTAGATAACCTGCTTTAATAAAAATTGAAAAAATTATCAGCCAGTGTCCACAGTCCACTGCTGGACATAGGCCTCATACATCCTATCCATTAAAGGGTTTTAATCCTAAAGTAAATTATCGCTGCGCAACATGGTGTTTCTTTACAAAACGGTCGTCCGTCCTATAAAACCTACGCGTTCGTTTTCTCACCATCCCAACCAACATCCACAAACCAAACCCGCAAAACAGGTTCATACGCAGAAGCCAAGGGTGCGTCGTGGTATTTGCCACCATAATCTGCCCTCGACCTGAACTTCCTACCATCAAAGACTTCACAGCATCTACGTGATACCTCGACTCGCCTTCGCAGCCGAAGTGCGCCGCTTACATACCACTCAAATTGCTAGGAACTCACCCACTACAGGCGACTGCGCCATGTTTAATACCGATGATGAAATAACAATCGTGCTACACGTGTTAAATCAATTAAACGAAACACATATTGCCCTCGCCGTCGAGGACGAACTCACACTCACAAGCCGTGGTTCTTTTCAGGGGACCCTCGGCTAAACCAACAAACACAGTGGTCTTTGCATACTCAAATTGCACAGCCCGCCTCGTTACTCCACCAACGGGAAGGGATTTTAAATAATGAAAGTGACCATTTTCGTTTAGATTTATCCGAGTTTTAGGACAAAGTTAACCTAGTTTAAAATGAGTCGATTGGAATATTTTACTGATTCTGAACAAATTACTTTTAGGTTTGTATTATATGAAAAATCACCCTGTATATTTATTACCTTAGTATTTTGATTTGTGTACTACATTGTTCCAGAAGAAATGAAATAAGTATGTCAATAGTCGTATTGTTAACAGCAAGCCACGATGTTTGAACCCAAATGTACAAAAGTGTTAAAATAAATCTGAAATACCAATAAATACATAATCTGTTTATGGATTATAGAACGTACAATCACACACTTTCCAAAGCTTTTAATTTATTTTTTCTTATTATAAATGTTATGAAACTTGTGAAACTGTATGTGTTAGGTGTAAAGATTTTTTAACTTACAGTGAGCTTTTCTGAACATCGTAAGGTAACCAAATGGAGAATGTTACGTGTTTTCCTTGCAAAAATAAAACCAAAGGATAAACAACCCAAAGAAAGCAGGTAATAAGTGCTGAAATGTTTGATATACGTAAAACAATTTTCGCTTCGTGTGATGTTTTTTTAAGCAATTTTTCATGTTCTTCTTTGGTTTGGTTGAATACTGGTCCTAAAAATATTTAAAATATGTAAAAATATATGCCTGATTAAATTTCAGAGCGCTAATGTCTATTTTGCCAACATTTTATATAATATTCAACAAAAAACACTTAATAAATTTTATAGTATTAAATTCATAAGGTTAATAAAACTATGTTAAAAGTGTGGTACGTCAGAGATGTTAGCATCTTTCCAATAGTATATCTATTAAAAACTTAAATTCACTCTCACCATTCCTAATATATATTAACAAGTTTTATACAATAGTTTAGTATCATTATGTCGGAATATATTTTGTAACTTAGAAATTAATAGCGCGGTGCATATTTTGAAAACTTTACTGCGGAACAAAAAACAGTACCTTTCATCATGTCTAAAATTTCTTGAACTTCATCGGCTTTTAAATACATTACCATTTGTTTATAAATTGATACAATGTGAGTTAGTAACAAAAATAATGTCTCCATAACTGTTCCCAGCTCATTGTGGACCTATAAAGCAAAACGAATAAAAAGATAAAGTGTTTGTAACTGGAACCGTATTTTACGTATTGTCTTACTAAATTACCTGATATACTTTTATTATTTGTTGCATGGTGTATAAAATCACTAAGATTAAAATAACTCGTGAGTATATACTGTGCAGGTATTTTCGCCTCGTTGGAGAATTGGGATCTATTTGAAAATAACCCCCAAATCGTAAATTAAACAAGTGGGGTTCGAGACTGTGATATGACCATTTATTTGACATTATCATCACAAAAAATAGAAATAGTTATAATGTGCTGTTTCTGCAAATATTAAACTAGTAATGGAAAAATGAGCTTCTGAAAGTGTCACGTAAGCATGTTATTAGTAGTGCCAATTACATAATTATGAACGATGCTTTATTTGCAAATGTCAACTGACATCAGGCAATATTATTACTTACGCTGTGTCATACTTTTAATTGCCTTATTGTCTTATAAGTAATTAAAATGTTTCAGGTAAATAATCACTTCGTTATGTATCCGTTGTATTATGATAAACAAAGGCTTTAAACGTATTATTTAAAAAAAAGTATTTTTATGTGAATCATGATATTTATTCTTACGGAAGAGTTTGTATCTATATTAAATTAAATAAACACGTTTATTTATCTAAGCTGCCAACCATACATTAACAATATGAAGCAGGAGTTATTGGAATATACCGACGAAGGTATTAATAAGACGAAATAGGAGCTAAGAAGCCATAATAAATTATGTGAAAGGAGATATATTAATCATTATATATATAATTTAAGTTTATCGGCTTAAACCTAATATTTATCAGAGCAGGAATTAATAATTTATTTACTAACGCACATGAGGTAAAGATTAATAATATAGACGATATGCCCCTAAGTCTTAGGAATCATTTTGAATGGAGACCGACTGGGGAAGTACCTATTTCTAAAATTAGGCACTATTGTGACTTACCGGATTAAAAAAGCACAGAAACAGTTAAAGATGTTCAAACCGCGGTACATGTAAATAAATAATTTATTCGATTTTAACATATTTCAAACGCTTATATAGTTTTACACTGTCATGGAAAATAATAGAATGAAAATAAAATATTTTACATGACGAGTTGAAAATTGATCTACGACAAATATAAAATGCTGCATATTTTATTATAGGAACCTAATATTTTAATATAGCATCATCATCAGCATAATCAGCCCCCATCAGTCCATCGCTGGACATAGGACAAAAGGCCTGCTGCCAACTTGAACCACTGCACGAAGATCGCCACTCCACCTGGTCGGGGGTCGAACAACACTCCGTTTTCCTAGACGTGGCCTCCACTCTAGACCCTTATTAGCCCATCGGCCATCCGTTCTTCGTACTACGTGACTAGCCCACTACCGCTTCAACGAGCTAATCCTTTGCGCTATGTCGGTAACTTTCGTTCTTTGCCGGATGATCATTATTGAATCGTTAAGTATTATATCCGACAAAGAGACTCCGAGCACAGCACTAAACGCACATTGAGCTACGGCAAACTTGTGGATCAATCCGATGCTCAGTGGCCACGTTTTTACCCCGTAGGTCATCATCGGCAGTACGCATTGGTTAAAGACTTTAAACTCTGCGGTATCAACGACATAAGAATCTGGTTTAGTTTGCGAGCCCAACTATATGCTCCTATCGGCTGCCCTCTCGAAGCTTTGTCTTCCCAACTGTAATGTCAGCCCAAGGTAGACATATTCGTCGACAACTTCGATACACTCATAGGTCTTTTGTACAACTTGCCCTATGGTGAAAATATGATCTATGATGAAAAATTCTCTGTGAGACTCTGGAACTCATCAAGCTTGTTGGTTAGGCGATTCGTCATGACTCTCGAGAACAGCTTGTATATGTGTCTCAAAAGTGATATCCGTCGGTAATTCTTAAGCAGGGTATTGCCACTCTTCTTGAATAATAGAACGACCTCACTTTCACGCCTTGGGAGAAATGCTCTGTTAAAAGACAGAGTCGAATAACGCCCGAAACTCATTTAAGACAGGGTTGCCCCCCTGCTTTAAGAAGCTCCTTAATCGTAGCTCCATCCTTTCCAGTATCTCTACCCCCCTTGAGCTGCTTTAGAGCCAGACTAACCTCATTAAAGCTGACGTTAGGCAGCGCACCGGACTTAACACAACCCTAAAACAACAGATCTTACCCAGTTCCACCTCCAGCTCGGCCAGGTGTTCACTAAGTCTCAGCGTTCGTCCATTATACGAAGCCAGGTCTTGTTTTTAGGGGTAGCGATCTGTAGCCCTGGGATTCTTAGCACCCCTTGTCCAACCGTCACCATGGCTGCTACCGTGGCCAGGAATAGTGGGAGTACCGGGAACTAGCGGCCGTTGCCTTCTGTTGACGCCCATTAAAAGAAGTTGCTCATAATAGCTACGCTAAGCAGGCGGATTGGCAATGACTGATTGCACCTTTACTGCGGATCCACCTTACTCTCAAAGTAAGGCAACTCCGCAGTAAAATCGGCGGTACTTTACTTTAAAAAACTGTATATATAATTTGGATGATACAATGAAACTATTATTCAAGAAGGAAAAAAGTATTTTAGGTATATCTACTTGATTAAAGAATGCATACTAAAAAGTAAAATTTAAAATGAAAATCTGTAAGTACATTAAAATATAAAAAAATGTAAAATGTAAATTATCAATACAGTGTAGGGAATTCGGCGCTATTTTATCATATGGCTATTAATAACCTTTTGGAGCTCTATTACAATTGTTATAATTTCTCTGCATATAACTACCACCAAAAACATGAGTCTAACATTTTACTTGCATAATTATTAAAAATCGGACAAAGTAGTAAAGCTGATTACATCAACCATAAGCGTAAGGTTACTATTATTTTATGAAATAATGAGAAACGAAAATTTGCTGCACCTACGAAAGTATCTGCCATTATTACGAATATATCATTTTATAGAATACCCATAATACACTGTAAAAACTCATTTATAAGTATTCACACACTTTTGTTATTATTTACGTTGTTTAGTATTTATGTACATGTTGAGAGGACATTTAATGATATATTTTTATATTAATAAGAAATTATAATAATAACAAATTTTATTGATCCAAATAAAGGTTAAGGGTTATAGAATAAAAATTAGTTATCCATCTACGCATTCTTTTTTCATCTTTCATACTTATTGTCTCCATTCTTCAAGAGTTCGAACGTTATATTACCCATGATACAAATACATTGGTATACATGTTTACAAATTAGAGTAAAATAAAAAAAAATTGGCGCGATTAATTCAGTGTCATTTATTTAGTTCCTCATAAATTCTTCTCATTTTTAAATAATCTAACTATTGCGGTCGTGTAGCTTGTCGAACACAATCGAAGCGTTGCACTTTCAGTGGTAAGTTTTCTATAAAGCGTTTGCACTATTAACAGCCACCATCTATTATCAGAGTTCACTCAACAGATATCCGTTTGAAGATAGTTGATTGTTATTATCAAATAAAATTGTGCCTACAAATTGAGATTTAGAATATTCTATATCTAACCTTAAGTTTGACCAAACTTCAGACTATGTGCAAATTTGATTAAAATCCGTTAAGCACTTCAGGAGTCCAACGAGTAATATATCTTAAAAGATGTAAAAAACATAGCTAAAAATGAATGTTTTTAATATATCTGCATTATAATTGAAATGTATAAAATATATATGAAAATCGGCCAAAAGTTTGTTATTCATCATCATCATCATCATCATAGGCCTCCCCTAATACACCCCTATCCATTAGAGGGTTTACGGACCGTATCCCACCACGCTGGTCCAACGCGGGTTGGTGGGTGGACCGACTTTTTACATGCCCATCCGACGCATGGATCATCTTACTTTTCAGACAATTGGGTGATCGGCCCAAATTGCCCTAACCAACTAGGAAACAACAATGAAAATTTGTTGAGTCCTCGCAGGATTCGAACCCACGACCTCTGGTTTCTAAAGCACACGCCCTTACCACTCGGCTACGGATTAGATACCATACGGATTAGATTGAGAGAATTAACCTTCAAAATCTATTTTCATAAAGATTTTTGTGCTTCGTTTTTTTAAGACATTGAATTATCAGTCCTTTCAATTAACTGAATCTAACCAATAAAATACAATGCGTAAAAATATGTAAAAATACATAGATGCTAATTATAATTGATTTTTGTATATTATTTGTAAAGCGGCTAATGACTGATGAAAAAGAAATTCTAGTAGGCTTTCAATGATTTTTTATCCATACGAACGTATGAAAATAAAAACTTTCATTTTGGAATTGCAGGAAATATTTCGAAAAGCAAAAGCTGAATAAGCCACTCTTCATTGTGGTGGTGTGTCGTCCGAAAAGTGATGCGTTACCGAAAAATGGACATTGTCATTTCGTAATGTTCGAAGTTTTATGTTTAACAAAAATGGACTTTTATTGATATTTTCCTATTAAAATATCAGCGATGTAATTGTACACGTGTAATGTGCTTCCTATTTTATGTAATTCGTAAAAAATATAAGTTGCATCAGAAGCAAGTAAGAAAAAAAAGAAAGAAAGAAAGTAGGAAGAAATAAGCAATGTTCCTTAAAGAATCTTATAACTCTAAGTTTTTTATTTAAATGTTATAGATACAGGATGTTTTATTGATTAAATTAACTACTAAGACATACGTTATGCCCCATTCAGGGTTTTGTTTTTAGTTTTAGACCAATTTCATTTACGAAATGGACAGCAATTCATCCGACATATTCCGTCAATACCTAAACATATGAAAGCATTTCGTAGCGTATTAAAAACAGCATAGTGTTGAAGGATTCACGATTTAAACAAAATATCGCATACTTTGATTAAAGTTTTGTATTTACAAATTATTCGAATAATTTTAATTACGGTATTTTTTTCAAATTAGGCTTCTGCATGCCATTGCGGAGGTCGATTACATATCGTCATTGAATATTCACCTATCCCGAATAAAACCAATTTTTTTCTATATAAATCTAACCTAAAATTATAATATCTAATAATGTGTTTTAAAATCTTTTAACTGTACTTACCACGTGATTATTATCTATTTCACATCAGTGCGCACTTAGCATAGGAGTCGACCGGACAAGCCTGCTAAACTCCCCCTGCTACCTGCGCCGTCCGCTTGGCCCACCCGTGGCCACGCCCTGCCCCCCAACGTCGTCAAGTGGCAGGAGAGTGAACTCGTTTAGTGCAGTGACACAGTACAAGTGTGTCAGTTCGACAGTGCCGACGCGTTAGGCGTACGCGCCTGACCGCATATAGTCTGTTTTACTGTCCGGTGAGTATTTCCATTTTTATCCCGTTTTGACATTTGCTGTTGAGATGTAGGGACATTTTATTAATTAGTTTTGCTAGCGTCTTGCACCACGTTCAATTTAGCACGCACGCCACCCACGTGGCAGTAAACTTAACCACTACTAATTTGCGCTTGCTGCATACAGTTCACGGTGGGCATGTAAAAAGTAGGACCACCCACCAACCCGCGTTTGATCAGCGTGGTGGGATACGGTCCAAAACCCCCTAATGGATAGGGGTGTATTAGGGGAAGCCTATGTTCAGCAGTGGACTATCAGAGGATGATGATGATGATATACGTATTTACCTAGCGCTCCTAAAGCGCCAGCGCTTTTATCGAACGTTAGGTTTACACGGGCGAGGAGGGTAGGGTACGAAACCCCCGGCTCCACTGGGGGAGTTTGCACGATAGTGGTTCAAAAGTAAAATGAAATCAAGTAATATCTTAATGGCGAATCAAGTTACCTTAAGTGACTTGATTCGCCATCGAGCAACCTTTTCCCCCTCTAACCTCAAACCATCCCTCCGACTACGAAATAGAGTTGGATAACTCACGGCCCGTCACCGAGGATGACGAAGACGCAAGCGGGTTCCTGCCGGTCAGCTCGCGTAAGAAGCGCAAGAGTAGAGCCTCCCCGGCAATATCGCCGACCTCCGACCCGCAAACTAAAGCGAAGCTACAGCGGAAATTCTATCGGCCTTCAGGCCAACTCCAGCCGCTTTACGGCAAACCATCCTCGCCCCTTCACGGCAAAATTAACCAACTGTTGCTCACAGTAAGCCTTGATCCCACCTAGGGACAAAAAATCACTGCTGATCTACATTAAGTCTAAGGAAAAATGGGCAGAACTACGCTCCACGCGGTCCAACAATTATAAATACACCGTGGCAGACTCCCTCCAGGGAATTAAACTGCAACTCGAAACAAGTGACGCACACCGTCAAGTAACGTCGTATCCCCTCAAGAAAGACTTTTATTATCATAAATACGCGCTCCCTGATTGTCGTCACAGAAAAGAGAAAATGCCGACACAGGACATCTACAATTTCATCAAAGGGCAAAACATCCCTATTCACTCGGTCTTCCACCTGTCACACCCAATAACTAAAAACCCGTTTATGACCTCCGCCACATTAGTCGCATAACATTAACGCGCCACATTCGAATGGCCTCCCAGGGCAGTGTCACAACTGCCAACTTTGTAGGCATTCGGCCCGAAACTGTCACGCAGCCCTCGCTCTGTCAAATACCTAGGTAATCACGGCAATCCAGACTGCCCATAACCCAGGGACAGAGATGTCCTAGCAACATATGAACCACCGGCATGTGTCAACTGCCAAAGTCCCGGCCCCACGACTAATTACCTCGGTTGCCCAAAATCGCCCAAGCACATGCAGCCACCACCCATACCGTCCCAAGGCACCCACAAATGCCGCCCCTCACATTCCCTTCCCGCACCTCCAACCGATTTCGGCGTGGAAAATCCCGTCAAGTGCTCCGCGTAGAGCTTCAATGCCCGAGTGACAACGGAAACTTCAGAGCCCACCTTGCCATTCCAATGCCAATAACTTCGCAAGTGTAGGCAACTTGTAGATTTATTAACAGAAACATGAATAGTAAAGCCGTAACAATAGATAATAGAAACGGCCCGGGCCGTCTAAAGCCACGCGCATTCAACTTAGTCTTTTGTAATGCAAACGGTATCGTGGATCAAAAGTCCGAAATAGCAAAATTTCCTTCGCGTAAACGACGTAGACATTCTACTAGTGCAGGAACACACAACTCGAAAATCGCTAACTATAACATTATTACAAATAACCGAATGGCGGTTTGTACGGCAGCACTCTTATTTTTAAAAAAAAATTACTTCACTGTGTAACAATTGACACGCCGTCGACCCTAACGCATTTGGAAGCCTCGGTCCATAAGCTAGCCATGACAAGACACGCGCTTATTCCAGCGCCAATAACTTCGGTTGACCTACCGTGTAGGGACACCGCACACGTCACTTGATCCGACTTCGAGACGCTATCTGCTATATTTAATATATAGTATTATGTGCTGGCTATTAAATATATATTATATATAACATATATTTAATAGCAAGCAGATGGAACAGCCACACAATAAACTCAAGTGTCCTGCGGTGCTTGTATCGATTTAACAAGTTTTTGCCCATTCAGACGAAAGTGACGCTTGTGCAGGCCCTAATTTTTCCTATTATCGACTATGGTGACGTGTGCTATCTTTACCTGAATGCAGATCACTTTAATAAACTTGACCGACTTCTAAATAACTGCATTCGGTTCGCTTTTAATCTTCGTAAATATGACCACGTCTCTGCGCATCGTTCCCAACTTAAGTGGTTACCTATACGCCAGCGACGCTCCTTACGAGCCCTTACCACTCTATACTCGTTTCTTAGTTCCCCTGCGGCCCCGTCCTATATATCTTCCCATTTTCAATACTTATGTCATGTCAGCAACAAAAATCTTCGTTCGACGCATACTCGTCTACTCCAATGCCCAATTCATCGTTCTGACTTCATGCATTCCTCCTTTTTCGTACAGTCTGTCCTCTTATGGAATGAGTTACCTCTAGAAATCAAGACGGCGGAAAGTTTTGTGTCTTTTAAGAGAAAGGTAAAAGAGCACTTGCTTATGAACTCAAATTTAACTTTTTAGTCAGATATGTTTACAGATATAATATTACTATTTTAGATATATATATATATATATATATTTTTTTTTTATGTAAAATATATTTAATACATCAAATGCTTAAATGTAAAAATTTATATATGTTTGTGCGTATATATGTACATATATATATTATATAATTTATTTATTAGTATATATTTAAATTACTTTCTCTTTTTCTAACTTACAGATATTTGCACCTCCATACTTGTTTATCTCTGCATCACCCCAAGGTTGACTGGCAGAAAATGCCTTTGGCATTAAGTCCGCCTATGTACACTTAGTGCAAAAGTTTAAATAAATAAATAAATAAACTCATGAGGTCTAGCACTAAATGCTCTATCAGATCTATTAAATTTCAGTGTTGCTACATCGTTTAAGCAAACACCCAGTGGAACACAGCCTGGATGTGCTTGATATTCCCTCTCCTCAAAAACCTCCACCTTTAGAGGTTTAGAGGTTTTCGAGGATCTCACCACGGATCACCGTCTTGTTATGCTTAGATTAGGACCTCCTGACTCACCAAACATCAATACCAAAAACATGGTCGACTGGCGCAAGCTATAATCATAGCTAGACTGCACTAGCTCATCTCACCTACATGAAATTCCCAAGTCCTGCACAGTGCTAATGACGCGAATTTCGCTGCTCATGCGCTCACAAGACACGTCCAAAGCGCTGTCAAGGCCTCCTGAAGGTAAGTCCCGGAAGAGAGAACCCCTGCTGAGCCTTGCCAAAAGACATAAATGACCTCTTGCGACGCAAGAGGGGGCGACCCGTGATTGATTCAACTTCCTCCTCGCGATGTAACTTCACCAGTAACGGCAAGCGTAGTCAAGACGATTATCAAAAATGTTAGACCATGAAAAGCCCCGGACAATGATGGTATATCAAACCGCTATGATAAAAAATTTAATGACTCACCTAATTAACCTCCACGTCCTCATCTATAACGCAGGTTTTGACGTGAATACGTCTTTAAAATTACTTCCATAGGGACGCAATCCAAAAAAAACGAATCATAACAAAATCGGGGGATAAGGTTTAGTGTTGTAGCTACATATCTATCATACACCACTGGATAGCTAAAGAATAAAACAATTTAATACGCTAAGTAAGGATTGTTAATCGATTATATAATCGATAGATATTGAAGAGAGCTGAGGATTGAAACTTATATATATATATTGTATAACATTAGTGTAAAATGGTAACTGTGAAAATAATAAGAAGTAATGATTGCGGCCGAGCGCGCGAGCCAGCGAAATTACGCAGATGGATGATGAAACCGCTTATGTATCGACATAGGGCTGTGTTAGTATCGATTGTGTACGATCGTCGTTTATGAAGTTTCTTTTATTTCCTGAATGAGTTGATTTATTTTCTGAATCCATTAAACGAAGCAGTCGCCATCATAAACAAAACATGTAACCCGGAGGTCTTCTTATGATTATGACATACATAAATAATAATATTTTATATAGAAACTATTACCTGTTACGAGACGTATTCACGTACAACAAACGGCCGTGTCAATAACACAGCCACACCCCGTTTTTTCCAATTTTTCCAAACACTTGCAAGAAAGCTGAAGTTATAGGGCTCTTAAAACCCGGCAGACCTCCTGCCCGACCCACTTCTTACCGTTCCATTGCCTCCTCAAAGGCTTTGGGAAAATCTAAAAACGTTTTGTCCTAGCCCGCTTATTAGACTTTATGAAGTCTAATGGGCTTGCCATCCCAATTCAATTCGGCTTTCGAGCCAAACTCTCTTGCACCAATCAAATTCACCGCATCACGGAAAAAATATAATCCAACATGATACGGGGCCATCACACGGGAGCGCTTCTCCTCGATGTGGCGAAGGCGTTCGGTAAATTCTGGCACGAAGGGCTCATATACAAGTTATATAAGTTCGGCGTGCCCGATCTTCTCATACTCATCTTACGAGACTTGCTCCGGAATCGAACGTTCTGATACCTCGTTGAGGGAGCTAAATCATAACCTCGTCCGGTCCATGCCCGTGTACCCTTGGGCTCCATATTAGGCCCAGTCCTTTTTAAATTGTATACAAATGATATCCCTCAACACTGACTTGTAAACACCGCCTTATCCGCAGACGATACCTGCATTTACGCAACCAGTAGATGTCCTATCATTATTAGTCAAAGACTCAAATTCGCGGCCAAGGGAATGGTTTCGGAATTGAAGGATTGATATTAATCTTTCCAAAAGCGTGCTAAACCAAAATCCACCTCCTCGATTGCCTTATTCCATGGGTCAGTCAGACCAAATATTTCGGGGTAATCCTAGACAGATCCTCATCCTTCGGCCCACACATTGTCCGGGTCAAAAACAGAGCGGCCTACGTCCTAGGTCGACTCTTCCCTTTAATCAATCTCAAATCCAAGCTATCGCTATGTATCGTGATGCTTTACAAACGTCACGCACGCACGCTTAAAGTTGCACAGCCCCTCGACTTCGTAGGGGTGTACCGTTTCACTCCACCAACGAGTAATCGGCATTAAATAAAAATAAAAATATTTTCTATGGTGTGCCATAAATCAGGAACTTTTACGTTATAAGGCTTTTTGAGAACCTGGTTAGTTTTTATTTACATAAGTTCGATATCATTTAGCAAGCGGCAACCCATTAAGCGATTGCCTGGACTACGTCAATTCTCAAGCATCAAGCAGCGCATAACGGCCCCAAGAGTCATTTGACTTGAGTATAGCTATTTTATACATACATTAAATACGACTATAAAAACAACTCTTTTAGGTAACACATGGTGGACCTTAAAAACTAAAAACAATCATCCAATATTTTGTTATTTTTACTACTAGCTAGCATAAAATAATATTGGACGTTATGGGGTCGACTTATATTCGAGCCAAATCATATCTAAATAAATAGTCAAATTTTTAGTTAAAAGTGAAATAATTAATATCCTAAATATTAAATTCTTATAAAAAATTGTACATTTTTTAATTAGTTTATTTTTAGTTAATAATTAATATTTTACCTATTGTCTAAAAAACAAATTACAATAGTCTGAGGAGTTAAGTCTACGCAGCTATGTCTTTTAATTTTTTTGTAAACGAGAAGTTACATTTATTATTGTGTTACGACCGACAGCGGTTAAAAAATTGTGCAGTTAGTTTTAAATTTTTGATATAATGTATAATATGAAAGTAATGGTAACTTAAAACAGGCACGTAGTTTCGAGAAGTAAGCAACTTGTTAATTCATTTTCCCTTTGAAAAGTTTTAAATGTAGAGCTAATTAATTATATCACTTTTATCATTTTCAGCCCTTGTTCCCGCAAATGCTGTTGGTTTAGTTTACGTGACAGCTTGGATTTCAAACAATGTTAAACCTTGAAGGGGTTGGCCGCATTAATGGAACAAAAGACCACAGCCAAGTCAATAACAATGACTATTCCTTATTTCACACTGTAACCACGCTGGTTATAAATAAGTGAATAGAAATTATTTTGTACATAACTATCCAATTCCTTATTTATTGTCGATGAATAAGCACATAAGCAGTCGGGCCACCTGATGACCTGGGAAGTGGTCACCGACAATACCAGGGGCATCATTAGCAATGCGCTGCCTACGTAAGACAGGATGTTACTTCTCGTTTACCTAGTAAATACTCTGGCTACGGTACCTTTCAAGCCGGAACACAGTAGAATTGTACACAATACCACTTTGCGGCAGAAATAGGCACCGCGGTGGTACCACCCCAGACGGCCCCCAGTAAAAGGGGACCTACCACCTCCCAAAAATCCATCAATCTATCTATCTATATCTAGAATTTAAAAGCATATTTATTCATATTCTATTACAAATTAAAACCCAATTTTATTTTAATTATGTATGTTTTAATTCAATTTCACTATTTATTCTGCTCCACAAATTTCATTACGTTAAGCTATAAAATTTGTAACTAAACGCCAGTGCCTAATACTGATGCAAAAAGTATAAAGTTAGGCTCCAATTTGTGCGAGTAACCAAGCATTATATCCTATACTTTAGGGTGGCTGTCGTTTTTGTGGTGACTTTCGCTACAATTCTGATGGGTAAAGTATCGATTATAATCTGCACGATCTGTTGGACACCTTTTCTAAAACAAAATAATCCAGCATGAATATATTATGCATAGAAGAGTTACGTCAACTCTGTTTCTATTAAACGATATACAATTACTTAAACATTACACGTAATAAAAATACGTAATACGTAGCGACTACGTAACTAAACACTGGTATTCTGTGGTATAGAACTAAGTAAAAATATAATATTTATTTCGCAAATAGTACACACTAATACAAGTTGAGATCACGGGACTTGTAATTGCTCTATCGGGATTAAAATATCTAATTAATGTTTTAATTTTATCTTTTGCTCATATCTATGAAATTAGAACTCGCTTTACCGTGTCAGATAAAAATGGATGACCCATTTGACCTGTGTTTGAATTTTTCTCAGCCGTCTTTTCTATAAAGATTTAATTTCTTTTTTTAACTTGAATGGTCTCACGAGATCGCCGAGTCAGAGTATTTTACCTAGTCATTTTATTTTTATACCCTAAACGATAGTGAATAGAGCTCTAGTGAGGGCTATTGCTCCAAGATGCCACCGCCTGCAGTAACAACGTTGACTACGGTGCTTATCAAATCGGAATACAATAGTGTTTTTACAATACTAATTTGCGGCAAAGATAAGCACCGCAGTAGTTCTACTGCAGATGATTTCTTGTAAAAGAAGTAATAATAATGTTCTCCAGTCGATTATAACTACGGTGGCCGATCTTTATTAAAGATCAGCCAACTACCTACGAGCAAACACAGGCTCATCATATTACTTTTCAGATAATTGGGCGATCAGCCCAAATTGCCCTAAACAACTAGGAAACAACAATGAAAATTTGTTGAGTCTCCGTAGGATTCCAACCCACGACCTCCGGTTTCTTAAGCGCACGCCCTTACCACCAGGCTACGGAGGCAGTTAGGCTAGGTAAAAAGGGTAACAAAACGAAAGAATGAGTCTTTCTATTCTTCTTTTATCTCTGAAAAGACAAGGTCTGGCAGTGGTAGATTTCTTATTTCTTATTATTATTCTTTTCCACCCACCTTGCAGTAGTAGATATCTTTTCTTCCACTTACATATATTACATATCATAGCTTTTTTGGCTTTGTTTTAATTTTTTAAATGCCATTCATTTTATTTAGGCCACGGCGTCCGTATTTTTGTACTTTTTCAAATTTTTACCATACATAAAATTACAAAAAATTATACAATGGAGTGTAGCGTTAAAATTAAGAAAGGACATTTTCTCAAAATCAGTTATAATCTTCAAATTCAGCGTTTTACGCATGAATAATAAAAGAAATACATTTGGTGTCCGACCGAATATTTAATATCTCTTTACCTGCTATAAAAATTACAAATCATATTTCGAATAGACAAGAAAAATGAGCACTGATAAATGTTAACGTTAATGGAATACCGGTAATAGAAGTCATTATTGCAAATGTCGAACAATACTAACAAAAGGAAATGTTTTGTTGCCACACCCTGATTTGTTCTCCTTTACATCTACGTTGTAGGGTCTTAGTTTTTATAAAGTATTACTTACTACACGATAACGATATACAGAGAATTAGTTAACATGGTAATTTGACGATAGCTAGTTTTTTTGTGTGAAGTTACACTAATATACCAATTATAAGTAAAAAAATTATTATCAGTGACAATGTTAATAAGAGAGATGTGGACAGTAAAATATGGCATAAATGCACGCACTTTATTTTTATATCTCCTTGTACTAGAGATATTTAGATATTTATATTACGTAGTATATGTATCTCAAAACACGTAAAGTATAACTAGTTGCACTATTTCTTCATTAACTTAGTCGTTAAACAAAGTTTTGAACTAGTTAATTTTGATATATATACATGAAACGCATACAACAATTACCCATTCTTCCTAATTTGAACAATTTTGATAGACTGCTTGCGTGTATTAGCATTAAATAATGTTGGATTTGATTTTCTGTTTAAATAACATTTCTAACATCCAATGTTATTTAGATTGTGAGATAAAATATTTTTTTTATTGGTGCCTTTCATTGACAAATTAATTATTATTATTGTGAACTATCAATACTTCATTTTAGTTGTTTTCAAAAATAAACATTGTTGACGAAAGACAAATGAATATACCTAAATAAAAAAGTATTTACCATTACTTTAATGATACATTTTAGGGACATCGCTGGTATGGTACGACTTTAAGGTCGTAAATTATCTTATTGCACCTAGTTATTAGTAGACCGCACGCGACAGGTAAATATGTAGTTTTTTAGTTTATTCATTACAAATACACCTGAAAATCATTTCTCTTCATAATAATAATAATGATGATAAATTTTATATTTTCTAAGTATTAAAATTTTATATTATTTTCTAGGGGGAAGGTCTAGCAAAGTTTAGCTATTTAAGGTTACAGCAGAAAATTTTTACAATGCGAAAACAAAATAACTGTCACAAATCAGTCTTTATTCATTGCTCTTACAATTAAGATAAGCAAATGTGAAAGTTATACCCTTGAATGCCATCAAAAACAGAACATTCTTCAAGACTTCATTGTTGACTAATGTTACATCGAATCCAATTTTCAATTGTCTCCTTTATTGTATATTTCAGTACATAAAATAGTAACATACTTATTTTATTTTCACTTGCTGTTTTACCTTTTTCTCAACAGTTGTCTTTTATGTTTGTCATATTTTGTATTAACAATTGTTCTTTTTAGTAACATTTTCTGACCAATCATTCAGTAACATTCTCAACGTTATTTTTCTCATTTTGACTTTCTTTGTTCGGGATATTCTTTAACATAACCTAAATTTTTAATTTCCAATCTTAATTTTTAGGATAGGATTTAACACTACGGGACTGCAGTGGAAGCTGAACATCTTGGTTTTGGGGTAGGTAAATTTCGTAGCCTTTTAATCGCACGTAATTTTTTTTTTATTAACCGTTTAAAATAAATAAATGACCATTTTAAAATATAACGCACAAATTATAAATGGCGGGCAAAGTGGATACCGTATCCACTTGCAAAAACTTTTCCCAAGAATTCAAAGACTTCAATAATTACCTATAAAAGTCAAAATCATTTATTTAAGCAAAAGTAATAAAATTGAGAATTATTGTAATGGAATAATGTACTAAGTCCAACAGAGCTAGGCGTTATAATAACATCGACCTATAAATTCTAAAAGTTAAAATCAATAAAAGTGGGCCCCCGATTGCTCTTTTATACGCAACGTTCTAAAGCAATTATAACAGCTTAGAAATCGACGCTATTGTATTTGTTAATAGATTGGAAGTCAATAAAAAAGACGATATAGCATTTTCATTCTGTTCATAACAAAATAATATTTATTGTCCATATTGACAAAAGTTCTAGTAGCCTTATAAACATTTTCGCGACACAAGCTACAGCCGTATCATTTCTTACGACCAAATGTATTTATATCATAGATTCACTTTTTCTTGCAATAACGTTCGAAAATTAATAAAATGACAGTAATATTCACATTCTTAAAGTCTACTTTTCATCTAAGTTAAATGTTCACTTGTATTAATCATATTTGTTTATCTATTTATTATTCTTTTTACTGGCTTCTCAAGGGGAGGTACTCAATTCGGAGCGTGTATTTTTTAGTTCAGAACAAGAAATTAAGAAAGTTACGGCGCCCAAAATCGCAACCTCGTGCGATTAAATTGTAAACGCTGCAAGAGCATTTATCTATGTTTTAAGAATAATCATATTTAAAAGCTAATTTAAGGTAATATAAATGTGGATCTTCAAATGATTGAGGAGAATGTGATAGATCTAACAAAACAAGCAAACAAAAAAGAAACTTTTATTTTTATTAATATTATTTCTGATGATAAACAAGTAACAAAATCTTAAGCTTAAAATCTAACTCATAGCTATTATATTTATCCATATTCCTCTAACTGAAACAAAGTTAATTCAATAGAAAGGAGAAAAAATGAATAGGATTTTAAGTTGTTCTTGAACTAGATTTTTTCACTGACTAATTATGTTTAAAACTATTTTCTCTCTACCTCTTCAAGCCTACACAATAAAAATTTTCCCCATTTTAAGTAAGATTCTTTAAAAATACTACGTAATCCGAAAACACTTCGCCATTAATATTCGAGTCGGCGATTTCATGTGGTCAGGTGTCCGTATTTCATTTCGATAAAAATGCGAGAAACCCAATCGCAAAGATTATGCTTCATAAGGCTTTACTTGTAGTAACAAATAATAATGTTTTAACATATTGGTAATCACTAATTATTTATATTTAGAAACTTTTTAGAAGTAAATATTTTTACTTCATTACATTACACAAATCGCATATTTTTAAGGTTATCTTTGATGTATAAATGATTTATGATGATGATGTGTAAATTTATGTGAATCCTTACTTGTGAAAGCATTTAATGTGATCATTCCGGATTTCAATTTTTGCCCTTTAAACAAGCGTAAAAGATATAGAAACTGCATACAATATACAAAAAAAACTATTTAATGTACAAACGCCATACTCAGCAAAGAGATCGAATATATATGTATAGATATAATGGAAAATTATTTTTCTTTAGAAAATCTTGGATCTTTCTCGGAATACGATGACAACCAAAGTGTGAATGAAAAGTCGTACAAAATAAGTGACATTTTCAAATTCATTAATATAGAACTTTATTGTTGAGTGTTAAATTATTTTGTAATTTTTAATTACTGACGAAAAGGACTTTTTATGGATTTTATCACGTTTATTTTACATTCTAACATTCCCAACGTTTCGAACACTTTTCAGGGGCCATGGTCACGGGGTAGACTGAGATGTCTTGCGTCTTGTTCTCAGTGGTGGAGCGTGTTTTACTTAACTTCTCATTATGACTGGAAATAATAAAAATGGTAAAAATGTGCAGTACCTGCAAATAATGAATAAACGAGCTTATGAAAGTGTCACTATGAAAGTGTGACGCATGTTATTACTAGTGCCAGTTATATAATTACGAACAATGCTTCCATAGCAAACGTCAACTGACATCAGGTAATATTATTACTTACATCAGCTGAGTTGGCTTTGTAATTACAATGTTTTAGGTAAATATTCATTACGTTCTGTATTCGTCGTAGGTATTTGATAAACAAAGGCTAGAAACCTATTATTTAAAAAAAATATTTAAATGTGAATTATAATAACTTGTAACTGTAGAGTCTGTATTTTAATTATATTAGATTAACGTGCTTATTTGTTTAAGCGGCCGGCTAAATATTAAGAGTGATCGTATTATATAACGCAAGAAGTATTGAAATTTATCGGAGGAGTTAATAGGACAAAATAGGAGCTAAGCAGCCTATGTAACATATGAATTTAAAAGGAGACAGATTTATTATTTAATGGTATAATTTTAGAACACTGACCAATATGAGATAATTATAAAGAATTATGAACTTGTTGGTAATAATAATAAAGTTAATTCATTGGTTTGTAGGGCTCATTCTGATAGTGAAGTACGGTGGAATTATTTATACCGTAGTTCCGACTGCGTACTGTTGTTACCGATTAATTTATTTTCTAACTACTGTCCATGTGAAGAACTCATCGAAGAAATTGTACATATTTAAAACACAAATATAATGTTATACTGACAATTAAAATAACAATAAATATAAAATATTTCACATTACAATATGAAAGTTTAACTGTAACAAATATAAAATATACGTCTGCATATTAGAAACTAAATATGTTTATACAAATACTTTATTTAAAATATTGGTCATTAAAGCATATTCTTAATAGAAAATCGCTATCAAGTTTTTTTTTTCGTTTTATGGCATACGCAGGTAGAGGAGCAGTCGGGCCACCTGATGGTAAGTGGTCACCGACGCCTATAGACATTGGCAATACCAATAGTGGTATCGCCAATGCGCTGCCTACCGTGAGACATAGGGTGTTAAGTCTCGTTTACCCAGTAAATACGATGGCTACAGTGC
The DNA here is from genome assembly GCA_029286875.1 of Lamproptera curius. NCBI lineage: Eukaryota > Metazoa > Arthropoda > Insecta > Lepidoptera > Papilionidae > Lamproptera > Lamproptera curius. Next base: position 471,440 of record JAGSMT010000107.1, on the reverse strand, counting down.
TCTTTAAACCGAAACACATCATTGTTCTCACACTACAACTTCGCAGCAGAAAAGGGCACCGCGGTGGTACCCACCCAGACGGCCTTCTGTAAAAAGGGGACCTACCACCGGTAAAAAATGTTTTTTTAAGAATATTAATAATATAATAGAAAATCGCTATCAATTGTTGTTTTCAGTATGATTAACTAATAGTTTATACAAAGGTCTTATAAATTTCTGGTATTTATTTTTATTTGTCAATAATAACTTACATAAAATAATAAGTAAACTTTGAAACTATGTTTCGAATTAGAGCCTTTTACCGTAAAAAGTAATTTCGTTAGTGGATTCCTTAAACTATTTGGGGCAGAATTGTCTTTTCTTCCAGGAAAATTGCAGATAAACAGTCCTAATGCCGCAGTAACCTAAACATCACTGCCTTTTGTCAGCTTATAGCGCGACGCATTGGGACAATAAAACGTGCCTTAAGCACACGAAAGTTAAGTTTGACCTAATTTGTTTTTGTGCATTAAAGCATAGACGTAATGTAATATAAATAATAATAAGATAATATTTTTAGTTGTAATTTCTTGTTGAGAACCGAGCATTAATACGTTTTCTTGTAATACAATTTTTCAACCTTTCGTATCAAGCTATAAATTTGAGTACATTGGCGTGTTGCGCCATTATTTTTTTCGTTGAAATGTGAAAGGTCACACATTATGTTTCATCTGGCGTTATTTATTTGACACCATTCTGAGAAAAAAAATAAAAGGACTTTTAATATTCCTTTACTCTTGACTAGGCCATCGCGGATTTCATATTAGACCTTTAAGATGAGCGCTTTAAAGAACTAAATAGAATTTCTTATATTTCAAGACGGATAGTTTTTTTGCTATTCTTTCTTTACATAGAAAGTATTTTTAAGAGGTTCGTATATCTTAATTATGAACGATAAACACATGTGTACATGCAGGGAGAAATATCTTAAAAGAAACTCGTTGCAACTCGATTTTATTTAGCAACAGTTTTTATTTTCACATTTTTCATGTAATTATACTCTTTTTAATTTTATAAATAAAACGTTTTAGAGGTTTATTTATAGAAGCTTATTATATGTGCATTGTTGAATTAGGACTATAAATAATCTTGTACTAATGTACTAATGTAAATAATAAAAAAAAGATACGTAACAATTATTTTATATTTTATATAATCTGGAGGCCACAATTAATAATTATAATCATTAATTGAGGAGAATGAATGGAAAAGAAAGTAGTGACTTGGTGGTTATTAAAATTTCAATAAAGTTAGTAACAACTTAATATTGACATTATTTTTCTGTAGGTAACATTTAAGATTATATTAATGTTCTTGTTTTCAGCATTTCCTGTTTCACAATTAATTATTTTCCAAGTCATTTTTATTTTGTCAGGTAAATTTTTAGGTATTATATTTATACATTATATTATTTTAGGTAAATTTAAGGTAATTGTAGGGGTTGAAACGGTTGAAATAAAAACCAAAAGTGGTGTTATTTTGCTTTATCTTATTTTATAACTTTTCGGCTATGAACTAGGGGTTGAAGAGGGGATAAAACTCAATATGGAAATTCGTCATCATCAAAGCAAAATCCATAAAACTTTGTGTCTAATGATTGATCATAGAATATGTTTGAAAATTTTGGGGCATTATTGTTATTAAAACTCTTGAAATATTATTTGCCATTTCTATGTAAAAATTCATTTTATTCTCGAGATTACATCTAATATATAAGAACAATAGCAATAAAATAACAATAGTATTGAAAGCAATCTCAGTAATAAAAATTAAAGGCAAAGAAATAAAGACAAGAAAACTGTTTTTTAATGCTTTTTAATATGAATGTGTTTTTAGAAAATAAATCAACATAATTTTATGCATCTAAAATTATTATTTTCCTTCGGTATTTTTTAAGAAGGCATAAAAAGTGTATGAACTTTTTACTACCTAAAAAAAAACAGTTGTTAATTCACATTCGAGTCTCAATATATTATTATATAAAATAAAAAAAAATTTTGAACCATAAACGGATGAATTTCAATTAATAAAATATTCTAAAAACCTACTGAAACAAACGTTGCATTTGAAAGTGTAACAACAATCCTGGCTGTAGGTACCATTGGCTTCTTTATAATTTCCATGAAAAAAATTAGGTCTTTTCTTTGTTTCACTGGTATCTCCAGCCAGTTCATGAAATACGCAGACTCCACTAACTTCTCACTCTACAAAATAACCATAATCTATAATTTTTAAAAAGAAGACTGAAATAATTTAAAAGTCATAAGATTAAAAACTTACCTCAATGTTGTAAACTTATTTCCTTTATATTTAATGTTTAAAAATAATGATTTCTTTTATTTACGCGATTATTATACATATCAAATCCACTATTTACAGATTTTCGCGTTCTAATTATATTTATTCCCGACGTTTCGGATTCTTTTCAGTATCCATGATCACGGGCAGACTAAGTTGGTATACTGAAAAATCCGAAACGTCGGAATAAATATATTTAAGTAACGCGAAAATCCAAATTAGTGGATTTATATGTTTAAAAATAAATTTGTTTCAACGGTTTTCATTAAAAGCTCCAATTTATATTAATCAATTAAAATCATACTTACCTCATAAAGTAGTTCACTACCGTAAAAACAATACAAGAAAAGTTCTGTCAGCATACAAATCAAATACAAAATCATGGAAAAAAACTCGATAGAATCGATTTCAATCTGCAATTGTAAAAGACGCGGTCTTTAGTAATGACAATTTCATATCTTTTAGACCAAATGGCAACAAATATTGCTAACTTCTACTAATCTGTAGCCAGTGGCGCACAGTATCCAACCGCTTACTAAAAATTGACATAATAAAGCTCCACCAAATATATCCTCCACCTTTTTAAAGAATCTAGAAAATAATAAAAAAAAATCAAATGCACATAAATTTAACTTAACGAAATATTATAGAAACGTAATAAAAACCGTACGTCAGAATTTCATAATGATGAAATATTATATTTTTGAATTTAACCTCAAATACAATTTCATCAAATTTTTCACGATCCTTAGATTTCGCCTTACAATCTTCTATAATACATTCCAGGTTGAATCTGAAAAAGATAAGCTTTTACTAGTATTTACATATGTTCACATATTTATGGAGTGAAACGAGTTTATACTTTATGTAAACATTATGTTTATATCATAAAATATTATTTTTGTAGTCATGCTATACCTTAATATTTTTAATTGGGTAGTACATTGCTCTAAAAAGTATGAAATCAAAACATCAGTCGTTGTGTTGTTATAGGCCAACCAAGAGGTCTGCACCCAAACATATAACAACGTCAAAGAAAACCTGGAAAAAAGGTAGCAACGAATGTAAATATATTAAATCTTTGCGTTCGTCATTGCCATACTCAAGTAGTTCTTAGTCGAATCAAGTTAAGTCTCAATCAAAAGTTCTGGTTATTTTCGGCTATTGCTATTTAAAATTATAAAAATATTTAAGGTTTACTTTAAATATGATTATATAAAAAATAAACCGCCTCTGTGATCTAGAGGTTTGGCCCTTACTATATAAACCGGAGACCGTGGGTTTAAATCCCTTAAGGAAACTTTATGCTATCGTTGTTTTCTGCCTGTTACTTTTCAGATAATTTGGGCCGATCACCCAATTGTCTGAAAAGTAAGATGATGGTCGGATGGGTATGTAAAAAATCAGTCCACCTACCAACCCACATTGTTCCAGCGTGGTGGAAAAAAACCCGGTCCAAAAAACCCCTAAATGAGAAGTAGTAACATTAGAGATGGCCTAAGTCCAGCAATGGATTAAGACGGCTGATGATGTGGTCTACCAGTGATGGCCTTTGTTTGATAAACCGGAGGTCGTGGGTTCGAATTCCGCGGGGAAACATCTTTATGTAATGGTGTTTAGTTAGGACCAATTGGGCCGATTACCCAATTGTCTGTAAAGTAAGATGATCTATGCAGTGGATGGGTATATAAAAAGTCGGTCCATCCACAAACCCGCATTATACCAGCACGGTGGGATACGGTTCTAATAGAGAAGGCGTGCATTAGTGAACGCCTATGTCTAGCGGTGGACTAACACAGGCCCATAATGATGATGACATACATAATAAATTTAAGTGTGGTTTACCTTTAAAAAGTCATTTAATGTAAATGATGTATAAAAACTCACGCAGGATTTTCGTTAACTTCAAACGGCAGCCAAATAGCAAACGTTACATATTTTCCTTGAAAAAACAAAATTAATGGATACAGAATCCAAAGAAAGCATGTAACAAGTGCCGTAACATTAGACACGCGTAAAATTATCTTCGCTTGCCGACCTGTTTTTTTAAGCAATTTGATATGTTCCACTTTGTTTTGATTGAACAATCTTCCTAAAAGTAAAAAAGCAGTGATTGGTATTGAATCAAAACTTATTTATCCAGAGTTTTGAAACATAGTCTTATTTATCCCTAATTTCTCTCCCGTCATGACGACAAAAGTATAAAATTGGCGCGGTCTTTATTGATGACGAGGACTTTTGTATTGTTTAGTATAATAACGAACCATTTTTTTTACATGGGGAAATGCTTACGTATACGTGTTATTTCTGAATCGCACAGTTCCCATCACCAACATTCAAACCATCACGTTTCTTCTGGCGCTGGATGAGGATCACCGAACCTTCGGCAATCTTCAGCAACCTACAGCGCTGCCACCTGAGCAAGTAGTCCAAGTCTTGTATCTGCCCAGTATCGCTGCTCAGTCCTTCAATCGGAACATGAGTCGATCTATTCACTAAAGTTATGAGCCAGAATGGCACCCATCAGGTAAGCAGATTCCTAGCCCTTAACAGGGACTACGATCCAAGCTTCACCACTAGCACGTTGTACTGCAGAAGCTGAGATAGGAAGAGAAGTCGCGGAGGATCTGAGGGTCAGCGAAAACTAACCTCCACGACAGAAATCTTTGAAATATCTGCAGATTCCCTGCTACTAAATTGAGACGAACAGTAAGGGTATGAGCAGGAGCCCCAGAGCTAAGATGTCTGCCTCAGCGTGAAACCTAGTAAAAACGTACGGTTCTCTTTCGCAATCCTAGAAAGAGAGTCACGAGGATATGATCTGAACATCTCTACAGGAACTCTTGGAATTTCTTAGATCTGCAATTGAGGAAGAAGGTCCCCTAAATGACGCTGTAAACCACTAAATGTGTTTGATCCACCTCTGACATCTCGGACTGGGAGCCAGCTCTGTGTTGGATAATAACGAGCCTTCGCTCACAACTACACTTGAAATAAAACCAATTAATGATTTTATGACCATCATATTGAATCAGGATTAGAAAAAAGCTCCTGACCTTTAAGGAGACCGGCACCTAACTCGTTCATTTTCAAGCCGCAACATAAAGGGTGGAAAACTTTAGCACTTAACTTTTATTTAATGATCATCATACCATAACATACCTTTCATGATGTCTAGAAGTTCTTGAACTTGGTCGGCACTCACGAATAGAACAACTTGTTTATATATTGAATCGAAATGAGTCAGCAACAAAAACAGTGTCTGCATTACAATACGTAACTCACCGCGGACCTTAGGAATGAGTCAATAAAATAATTGTATTAATTAATTATTTATGTATGGAAAAACTAAATAGTTTCTCTGAACCAGATCAAATCTATTTATTTAAAATTTGTCTATGGAATGAGAGGCATGTAACGCTGTTCTTGTTTTATCTTGTCACAGGAACTCTAATAATAACTCGAATCATATTTTATTTAGCAAGCAATCCATACTAATAAATAACTCAACGGAGATTTCTGTCACCATCCTTCATAGTTAGGTTCTGTTTGCCTGTTTTAGAGAGCACAAGGAATCTGGCCAATGAACATCAGATACAGTGTTTCATAATATCAAGTCAATTCTGAGGGACAAAACGTGACATATTGCTCAACTGTGTCACAAGAACTAAGTATTTCATATTTTTATCAAATAAAAATTAGAACAAAGATAAAGAATTTTGAGATAACCTTAGAATGCGTAATCGGTAGTTAGCTGATTGTTACGCAATATATCTCCTGTCTTTTATTAAATTATTTTGACATATTATAACTTACCTCATATACTTTCATAATTTGTTGTATTGTATAAATAATGTAAGAATTAATACCATTCGAGAATATATATTATGTAAGTACTTTTGTCTTAGGGAGACCTGGGATCTATTTGGAAATATCCACATAAACGTAAATTTAACAAATGTGGTTCAAGGCTGTGGTACGACCATTTTGTCTTCATTATTACTGATAATATAAAAATATTAAAACGTGTGTGCTTTTTACAAACTTTGGATGAAAAGTAACTTAAAAATCGAAGCAAGAAATGGTTAAAAACTATGAAACAATATACAGATATATTTTCACCCTTTATAATTATAAAGAGCTTCGTTCTGAAGTGTTATCAATTGTGTCAGACACCGTAAGGAAACCTAGCAATTACTATCACGATATTTCGTTTCATTTTGTTAATTGTCTTGTAAATAATGACACTAGAAAATGGTAAAGAACCATTTGTATCAAAATACATAGTGCAATATAGAAGTCCGTTATTAAATGTCACTTAACGCCTTAATGTCGTTAACATTATAAGAGTTAAGTCTTACGCGATAAAAAAATAAAACGTGACTAATAAGTTTTCTGTAATGTTATTAAATTCTTTTTTATTGTTTTATTGTCTGCTCGGCTCATCTGCTTTCACGAATCTCTTCAAACTAAGATATTCGTTATAATTATTCTGTTCTTGCTCATAATTTATCGCGGTATTTATTTGCGTAAAATGAAAGGTGTTAGTATTAATATGCGCAAAGATTTATTATTTTATTTTATGTATAAAATAAGAACCGATCTTTTTTAAGCTTCATGAGTGAGTCATTATGTTATTACGTTATTTATTTTAATTGTTTTTTTTGTGATGGCTAACTAACTTGGTAACTGTGTTTGTAATCATATACGTTGCCCAGTACCATTAGCCTTAAAAAAACTACGCCTTCTACGACCTTTTCATCCCCGAATAAACACGTGCACCAGTGCATAATAACCGTCGTTCTTATGCCACGCTTTTTTAAGTTTTATCGTTTCTAGAAAAAAAAACACAGCTAGAACCCTATAGTACTTTTCATCATCATCGTCATCAGCCTGTGTTAGTCCTCTGCCGAACATAGGGCTCCCTTAATACAAGCCTTCTCCAATAGGGGGTTTTGACCGTATTCCGCTGGACAATGCGAGTTGGTGGGTGGACCGACCTTTTTTACATGCCCATCAGACGCATGAATCATCTTACTTTTTAGACAATTGAGTAATAGTATTTTATTTCTTTTAAATGCATTATCCATGCAGATTTATACACTTTCCCATTCGATGAACCTAGTTATTATAACATTTATTCCACATTGGGAGTGTTAAAATAGCTGACTTGAAAACGTCTACTGCTTCGCCGCTTTAAGTAAGATTTTCGAAGTTGAGCTAAATAAAGTTTACTTGTGGTAAATAAACTGTGGTGTATCACTTTGCGATTACCATTCTTCGATTTTCAATGCAATAGTTGCAAAATGGCCGGTTTTTCCAACGAGCATGCCCACCATCTTTTGAAGTGTTTCGAGAACGGACAATTCTAGTCGGCTTTAGCTCGCCTTGATAGACCAGATTGTTGTTTGGAATCCGGATCTTAGGTATAGATCCAAAATACTAATGATGTCGTAGACGTGATTTGAATCTCCTTGGTTGACCTTTGTAGAGTTTTCTTTCACCACTGATGCGGGCTGCTTTGTCGACGATCACAAAGCCGATGCGGTACCCAGTTTTCGTCTCCTTGCATGCTTAAAACATATTAAGTTAAAACTATAGGTCTGCTTTTAATTGGATTCATTTTTTTGAGTGAAGCGTAGATTCAAATAAATACTTGTACGTAAGCAATATGTCCTGACTATAATAAGTACAGCGTTAAATACCACATATCCTATACATATAATCTTATATCTGAAACACAGGCAAAATTCAAACAGGAGCATTTTATTATATACTAATAAATCACGGCTACAATAGTTAATATAATGTCAGCTCCGTTGTCGACAACATATCGTATATAAACGCATTCCTCTCTTATTTTTTTTTTATTTTTTAGATTCCGATTATATTAAATAGTTCATCAAACACGTAGAAGCACAAAGGGTTTTCATATCAAGTGTAATGTATGTTTTAAAATTTCAGCTCTCAAAATATTTTAATAGTAATACTGAAAAGCTTTACATGAATAGCCATTAACAGGTACATTTTCGTTGCCTTGCAATCCATTTTGTAAATGAAATTGCTACAATTCTAGCCAACGACCAAAAGGCTCAATGGATTTTCAGCTACGTTTTAAGTAATTTCTCTTGAAAATAAAATGGCTTTTGAAAAATAATTTTAACAAAACCAGCAAAGGTTTTAAGTTAAAAATTTATGATGCCGAAAGGGCTTTTTGAAAAAGACTGCCTATAATTACTGAGTCAGACGTATTGAAATAAAAAGTAGAGCGTATTCTTTAGTAATCTTATTATTTGAAATTATAAGTTTGTCACTCTTTCATGCATCAAATTCTAAATGAATTTTAATTAAACTTTACAATATCATAGCTTGTATTAAAGAATAAGTTATAAGTTTTAATTTATAAAGATGTTTAAAATATATAATGAATATTAGTAAGAGTATATAAAAATTCTGCTATTTGCGAGTTATTCCAGCGTGCAACGCAAAAACTTTTAAAAGCAATTTATGCGTGATCATCATTATTACAAATTGCCGTGGCGATGTGAGTGGAACAGCGGGGCGCTGCAGAATTTTGGCTAATGCGCTGTTTATTATCAAATAATAAGAAGTTAATAATTAGGTTTATTTTTGTAATAAATAATAAATATCCCATTAATATTTAAGAGCTAAATCACATTGCGAACGTTTCTTGGTCACAATCTTTCTATTTTGTAATAAGCGGCTTAAGATTCTGATGAATTTATTAATTCTGGATAAAATGTAATAAACTTAGTCGTTTCAAATCTTGCTTATATTCTAATTCAAGACATACCTGTGACAATTTGCGTTTCTTACATTCTCATAAATACTTTGTTAATTTTAAAAATAGCATACTTTTTAGGTATTATCTCAATTGTATCGTTCTACATAAGTGGATATTATTTGCTGTTACTGTTTGTTAATATGTAAACCTACATAAAATGTCAATAAGGAAGATCGAAAAAACGCTTATCAGATTGCCACGTAAATAAGCACCGAGACACAAGATAATATTACGTTAGATAAGAGTCGAGCCGTTCATATCAAACGTGTACGGTGCCTTAAAATAACAAGATGACGGTAGGTCCGTGTTCTGATAACTTAAACTTTCATATTTGATGCAATGCATTTTTTTTATTCATCTCCGTAAATGTATGACGAAACGACCAATTACAAATATCTAATTACCTTGTTTTCATATAAATTTATTATCATGTAGTTGTTAATTTTTATGATGGAAAAGATCAAGAACGTCACCTCTAAATTGTTACAAATATCGGCATCAACATGAGCATATATTAAAATTAAAATAGTTTTTACTACAGCATCAGAAGCAAATTATGCTGATTTCTCGATGATATTCAACTATTACTTTCAAGCTAATTTTCTGCTGTATGTAAAAACCGTAGCTTGTACTATTTTTATTTCTTTTGCCTGCTTATTTGCTAGGTGCTTAGATGCTAGTATATATGATTTAATGTTGTAAGCTTCACTTATTTTTCATAAAAGGAAATAGGGCTCGTGCCCAGGGCCTCCATTCTCAACGAGGACCAAAAAGTATTGGTCGTAATAAAGTAACGGTAAATCTTTAAAGCTCACTTAATTTCTTACTGTTAAAGAAACGAATACGGATTTTTCATTTTTATCAATGCAAGACAAAATTACTACCTAAAAAAGTTAACAGCAAAATGACAAACGTACATTAGATACTGAACCATCGACTTCAAAGTACTGTGAATTAATAACTGAACGCGAGAATGTATTTGTGTTTGCTAACCCTGGTACTTCCTGTGATGACATTTTACCGGAACAAGTCCGTGATATTTAGATTCAAAAATATAAATAGTAACTTTTCTGAAACTTTTACAAGTTTTCCAGATCCAAATGGTAAAACGAAAACTAGACAATTGAAAAATAATACTTTTATTCGTAAATAAAGAAACGGTTAGCCAATTTTTTTTCTTTACGCGAATACTACTCATAATTGAATAAAAGGACTTTTTAAGGATTTTGTCGCGTATATTCCGTTTACCTCGTTTATCTCGCGACCACGGCTGCTGAAAAATGTTCGAAACGTCGGGAATTTAAAAATGTAAAAATAAAACGCGATAAAATCCGTACAAATCCTTTTATTGAAAATGGTTACTCTTTGAAAAAAGTGGTTTCTTTATTTACCAGCAAATAATGGAGCATAAGAAGAAATTACGGCACAGATATTTTATGATGAGTTAGGTTGAAATAAATGACGAATGAAATGAAAACTACTAGACTAATTAAGTTGTTTAAATTATACATACATATATTAGTTATAGTTATATTACATAAATTAACTGTATGAAGAATGTACTCACGAGGATTGTTGTAGTAGTGAAATTATTGGCTTCAAGAGCTCTTGCTTTTGTGACAATGATATTTTAGGATAAGTATTTGGGATGCTTAGAACTGATTAGTAAACTTTACTTTTACTTTTGTTAAAAGCTGCGAAAAGTGTTTGAAACCATTGTCAAAGAACTGAAATCATCTAAGAAGTACTCTATTATCGTAGATTTTACGCTAGATTTGTCCTACGCTGACCAACTTTACTAGCTTTTATAGTTAAATACTTGAAAGACGTGAATGTCTTCCAAACTTGCAAACTCGACTCTAACATGGTTTACCTGACTGTAAAACTGAATGATGACAATGGTTCCACAAGGTTGTCTTTAATTATGCCGGTTAAATACAGTTGTTCCACAAGGCTCAATCTTTGGTCCTTTACTTTTTGTTCTTTATATTGCCGACATTACTAACAAAATTAAACAATGCAAATTTCATCTATATACGGGCGACATCCAATTATATATGTCTATTAAACCCTGCGAGGCCAAGTCAGCTATAGGTCGAATTAATGATGATTTGAACCGCATTTCAAATTGGTGCACGCAAAACTATTTGGTTCTAAATCCAAATAAATCGAAGTTTTTGGTGATTGGAACGGCTAAGCAGTCAGGCATGGCTTTGGCTCAAAATCCACAAATTTCCTTCAAAGGCCACTCTTTGGGACTGATCATAGAAGCCCGTCAACTTGGCCTTAGAATAAACGGAAAACTTCTAATAGCCTTAAAGTTTTGTATAAAATACGAGCCTATCTGACGGGGGACATTCGCGTAAGGTTGTGTGAAACACTAATTTTTTCCAAATTATCCTATGCAATACAGTGTTTGAAGAAATTCTGTTACCAAAGACAAAGAATTATACAGACGATACAGAACGCTTGTGCACGCTTCTGTTTTCCTGTCCCTTGGCGATCACATATTACATCTTTTTTCAGACTTAGCATGGCTTCATTGCTTTTTGGCGTAATTAAAACTGGTGAACTGAACTACCTGTTTGAAAAGCTGAAATTCTCACGGGCTTCCGTTAGGACAATGCCTCGGCTTGCTTATCAAAAGTTTCGCTCAGCTGCTTTTTGAGGTAGGTTTAATTCGCTGCAACAAAATGCTGGAATGATATCCCTCCTCATATCAGAAACTCAATATCTGTAAATTATTTAAGTTAAAATTTAATTTATTTCTTTTATTCAATAATTATAATGTCGTTAAACATTGTCCTAGATCTCTTTGCTTATACATACTTTTATTTAATTAGATACACGGACTTAACACTCACAACACATTACTCGCTACAAAGGACTTACACAAAATACACACAGCCAAAAGCATTGCAGAATAGAAACTTATAGAAACACTTGTGATTTTTATAGCAACTTGTTGTTGTAAATTAATATTTTGTTATTTTTCTTTTGCTGTGCCTATCGCGCCATTTATTTATCATTAGGTTCCACTGAAAATCAGCAATCACGAAGTTTTTCGCTATATTACGCTGAGTGGCAACCTTTTTAGTGCATAGAATGTTTTATTACGATAAGTGTTTTGTGTATTTTTCTTTTTATTTTTTATATGAAAAAATATTTCTTTTATGTGCCAAATTAATGTTTCCTTCTTTTTCTTAAAATAAATACATAAATATTCTAGCTTTATTTAAAACATATAACATACTTATATTATATGTACCTTACCTTCGATTTAATATCAACAATTTGCAAATGATGCGGTGTAATGACGTCATATCGAACTCAAACGCGATACTACTTGATACGATGATGCGAAAGTAACGACGCGAAACATACGCGTACTAATTGTCATAGTAACGAACATACACAGGTACGCTGACTTTCGTTACTTTTACAGATGTGGTTGTAATCGACTCTTAACTTATAAGAAGAAATTGTAACTTTAAAAAATGTTTATGTCGATAGCGTCGTAAAGCGCTTTTTAAAATAAATAATAATATTTTCGACTGTTAATATTAATTTCTATATAAGTTACAACGTAATTAAAATTTTATAAATAAAGGACGGCCGAATAAGTCCCTTATTCAAGAAAATATTTAATAAAATAATTATGAAAGCTTAAACATGGTGATTATTAGTTTATCCCTAAAGGGAAAGTCCATACGGCTAGTTCTTATTCTCCGTAATACTTGAAGAAATTTTGATAGTTTAAACGGCTAACTGTTGTCGGTCATAAAGCATAAGCCACTTCTTAAATTTTTTGAAATCATCATCAGCCTGTGTTAATCCACTGCTGGACAAGGCCCTCCCCTTATGCACGACTTCTCTATTGGAAAGTTTTTGGACCGTATCCCATCGGCTGTAGGATTCTGTCTTTCATGTCGTGGCTGTGGGATATCACTAGTCCAATGTTTACATACCCATCCGACGCAGAGATCATCTTACAAATGTGATCAGCAAGGGAGATCGGTCTGAATTGTCCTAATCAACCAAAAAATCAGCAATAACAAAAAGTTGTTTCCCCGCGGGGTTTGAACCCATGACTTCCGGTTTATAACAAGTGCTAATACCGTTAGGTCACATCATCAGCTTGTCTTCAAAGTCAAATCCATAAGTAATTATAGTAGAATCCAAAAAAAATCCAAAGGTATTCCTGTTGAACCTAATTAGTCAATCCGGGGAGTACAATCTTGTACGCAACTATAAGTCATTCGAATCTGTAACTAAATCCGTTATAAGTTATAAGTTTAACAATTTCGTAACAGTGACTGTGACTGTTGTAATCTTGACGAGAACATGAAAATGCGCAGCGTGCCCCTTCAAATTCCCGCCAATAATTCGAAATCTCAAACAATTTAATAGCAGTATTATACTATACACCAAAAATATATAATATTTATATTATACACAATAAAAACTACCATTAAGGGACGAGGGGTGTTGTTTTGCTCAGGTATAAAAAAGAATTAATGTTTGAGTTATTCGATAATTATTTTTATTTTGTAATAGTACGATAACACTATTAATGGTTTTGTTTAAAAAAATACGTATAGTAAGTAGTAAAATAAGTAATTCCTAAATAATAAAATATTTACAAGGACAATAGTTTTCTTTTTTTGTGTATGCGAATTGGTTAGAGAACGAAAGATTACTTATACATTATTCAGCCATATTTAAAGCTACTATATATTACTATCTGCCGAAAAATCAATTTGCTCTATGGAATAAAAGTCTCTTATGTCAAAACCCTAAAAGTGACATACATACATAAGTGCGTGTGTAGTGTGCTGAGTAGTTGTACTATTCCTATATTCTTATTCTTTGGACGATTTAAGTGAGTGAAAACGTTAAATCAAACACTATGTTTCGGTTTATTATCATATTGCTGTTAGTAAATACTAGTTATCACAGTTTAGGCCATCCTATCGATATTCATAATCTCAATGAATCAAATAATCAAATATTGCTACAACCATTGGCTAAATCACTTCAAGCTCTTGCTGATCGCTGTGCTAACCCATTTCTAGTAGCCCAAATAAAACACAATATCAAAGAGTGTAATTTGAACGAATTTGGTGGCACGCAAATGAAATGTACGATATTTTACGACATTAGCACACAGCTGTGTGACGCAGTAAAAGATTCTAAGTTAGTGCTGCAAAATGATTTGATAAACGAATTACAAAAAGTTGTAAAAGTGGATTCTATGTGTAACAGTGCACAGCAATGGAAGTTCACTAGCTTAGCGGAATACCCAGATTATAAGGCACAAGCTGAAATAATATTTAAAAATCCACTCAAATGTCAAAAAGTTTGCGATGTTTTCGATATAACGAGCGATGATAGCAACTTATTTTGTAAATATTTTAAATGGGGTTCCGAAGTTTTGAAAGTACAGAGTAGCACTCCTTTAGCTGTTGAAAAATCTACTAACAATAAGATTGTAGCTGCAATTCCTGACCAGCAAGCTAGTACCGATACTAAACCCGCAGGAGCACTCCTTAACAATCTAACAGTTATATCAACCGCTAATAATATTGTCAAAGCCGATACTAATTTACAAAAGGATCTTAAAAGTTCTAAGATTGCAACAACTCTAACAAGTGTAGAGAGACCCCAGGAAGGTACAGCCGATAAAGTGGTTCAAACATCCTCCTCAAATACTGCAATATCAGGAGTAGATGGCAATCAAATTCCGGCGAAAGAAATTAGGCTTAATGAAAATCAGTTGAGCCCTATTGAAGTTTCTAATATAGAAGTGCCCTCGGCCATTGCTGAAAAACCAGATATCTCCAGTAAGGCGGAAATAGAGAAGACAATTTTAGATGAAGAAGAACAACCACCAAAGAAAATTGATGTTGAAAAGGAAGACCAGATCTTGAACAGTCAAAATAAAGAGATTAAAGATTCAGCAGTTGATGATATTGGTGATGATCCAGGTAAATTTAGTATTAAGTACTTTAATGTCTTAATTGTGTTTCTCCTTACAATTGGGCAAAATTGGTTTAATATACTCAAGTTATTTAACACATAGAATTTATATAATTATAAAACTTTATTGTCAGTGTAATGACTAACTTTATTAATGCCAAAAAACACTGATTTTGTTTTCTTACAACTCGGTCATTTTATGAGGTTGTTCCCATACAGGAAATAACCCTCCTGCATTTAGTAAAATAAATTCCTATTAGCTGTTATTATTTATTATTACTACTACTTGTTATTTCTAAATATAAATCATTGATTATTTTATGTAACTTTAAACTAGTCCAATCAAAGTCCATTAAAGATTATTATGCATATACTTTAAGATCAATGAACAAAACTTTTTTATTAATACATTTTTAATAAATTTTCAATAGATATTAAAGAATTTAAATAGTATTATTTATATAAAAGTTAAGTCAATTAGAAAAATCTTTGTATATATATATATATAATGATATATATATATACATATTATTATTAGTCATATATGTTGAGTATAAGATATGTATAAACCGCTCAATTGATCAATATGATTATAAATGTTAAGAAATGTATATTTTTGGTTAAAATTTACTTTTTCCATCAATTAATTGAATACTAACATTTCTTACGGATGATATTTATCAATAATAGTAATAGTAGAATTTAATAATTATATTTTGCATTTTGCAATTGAGAGATTTTAAACTGTCTTTGTACTAATTATATACTAAATTCTAAAAATGAGTATTATAAATAACATATCTATTTAGGTTTATGACTCTTACATGATTTGAACCACATGTTGGCATGAGGAATCTTGTCATAAACCGCTGCTAGCCTACAGAACATATTAACTTAAAATTGATTATAGGAAGTTAACGATATTAAAAATGTAATGTTTATGCAATCTAACTTCTGATTTTGTAAGTTGATTCTTAGACATCAATTTTCGGTGACTTAAGGTTCATCTTAATATACTCATAGACTAGTTAGATATAATGTTATTTATCAATAATAAAGGTTCTCACTTGTAGTTGATTCAATCAGTCTATATGAATGTGATCTGAACAGCATAAACTGTATATATTGTAAAAATTCCTTATATAATAATCATATTGTCTGAACCAAAGCTGAAGAATTTTCAGCTAACACAGATTTAAGAATTCACCACAAGAGTTGGTTGCAAGTATGATATAAAAGATGTAAATTGTGCTGTTTTTCTGTCAAAGCTGTGTGACTTTAATTAATTTAGTCAATAAATTAATTTTTAACATTTAAAAGGTTCACTAGTCTGATACTTCACATAACTTAAAGTTGTGTGATATATTTTTTTCCATGACAGTAAAAATTTAGTGTCATTCAAATATTTAGTTATAACAAAAGATTCTGGCAAGCATCAAGCACAATATTGCTTTTCATCACAATTTAATAATTTCATGCAACATCAAAGAACCTTATTTCTTGCTTATATCTCCATACATTTATAATTGTTAATATCAAGCAACCTATCAAATTCTAAAGCATAGGTTATAATGTTTTTTGTCACTTACTCAACTGATGAAAAGAATCTTGATACTGAGTGCACAACTTTAGGCACATGTGAACTAGATTGTTAGGTACATTTGAACAAGTTTATGAGTTGGTTTTGATTGTTGGCCTTTAATAACATTTCAGATTCGGAGGAAGATGATAAACAAGACCTGCAAGATGATTCTGAAATAAGTATTGGTAAAGGTGACCTTCAGAAAATAGAAGAGAAAGTAAAGGAAAATGTGAATAGTGTTCCAGTAAGGACTACTTACATTGAGGACAAAATGCCAGAAAGTAAGCCAAGACATTTTATGCAATATGCGTTTTCTAGTCATTTCTAAAGTTTATCTCAAGATAAATTTAGAAAAAGGCCTTTAAGAAGCCATAAATTAGATTCTTTCTACTTCAGATGACATATATGTACATACACTTTTCCAAAAGTTAATATGATGAAATATAGTTTTCATGAAATATAAAAAAATGTGCATTACTGTTAGGCCTGTTACTTGTAATAACCTATTGCAAGTAAAAATTTACTGTAATAATAAACCCATTAGTGACTCCACACTAATTCCTTTTTCATGTTATGAATAAAATTATCAATGAACTTGATTTTTTATCACAGATAAAGTTTTATCTTCTGTTTGCCTTTTTATTATTAATTGATCAGGTAAAATAGATTATTATTTATTGTTCAATAATAATTCAAATTAATTTAATGTTTAAATCTTTAAAATAATTTTGAATTTTATTTGCAATAAAGCTGTTTCATTAACCTTTTGTTTATCAAACTTCTTTACAAAATAATTAGTGCATCAGAATTTATATTGAATTTCATATTTAAAAACACTCAAATTCATATTTAACACGAAATTCATATTTAAGGCTCACAAAGCCAGCTTAAGTATTATACTTTAATACAATTATGTACTAGGAAATAAAACTTCTACCCTTAAAAATAAAATGAATAAATATTTCAATTGTATAGTATACTGGTTTTGTAAATGTTTCCTAACTATTCAACATCTATTTACAAAACAATCAATTAATGGTGCTAAAAGTGTTTATAACATGGTTTAACCTTTACTTTTGTAAATGTTACACATTAAATATAACTTGTTTTGAGTATAATTAACAACTGACTAATACTTAATTTTGCCACTTTATTACATATATGTACATAAACTAAAATGATTATAAGGCTTCAGATATAAATAAGCATATAAGATAAGAATATTAAAGATATCCTCCACATTATTTTCAGATCATCTGCTATACCATTGTTACAATAATCAGTATGTTTGAAATAGATGACTAACCAAGGATAAATATTAAAAACAGATAAATATTGCTGATAGTTTCCAGAAATTAAAATTGTGTTTTTAATTTAAATGTTTTTGGCCCAAGGTAGACATGATCATCAAAATTTTGTTATTATTAAAGAGAATTGATTTCATGTAGTTTATCATGTTCAATTTTATGTTATTCTTGAAGTTCTGAACCATATTTAGCTCCTCCATAACATTTTATACAAATCTTTCTTATTTCAATCCCATTTAATGTTTCTGGTATAAATTTTGTGAATATGTTGCGAAAATTCAATAAAAAGAACATAATATGACAAAGAAATAGTTGTAATGAATGAATATAGCAGTGAACAAAAGATACATATAATTTTATTTACTCAGTTGGTCATCAAATACAATAGGGGTTTTGTCTTTTCAGGTGTATGTCATACAAAATCTATGAATTGTTTTAAGTTTTATTTTGTAATGACACATTTTTTTTGGCTGGCATAAAATCCATATTATATTTTAGATAAATCAGTGAATGAAAATAAATTTTTACACGATATAATAACAATTAAAAGTAGCCTTTAATTAATAAATACAACAAATACTGATTTTTGCACCAGTTTGTAAGCCTATGAGTTTTATAATATTTTATAAGCAAAAAATATTGCATAATTTTATGACAAACTGCTCTATCTCAACATTACTGCGGTGCATACCTATTTGTGATTGTTGAAGTTTGGTTTTTGTAAGTATGGTAATAAATGCAAGATATTTATTACACAGTAAATAAAAGTGAGCTTGATTTTTCTGTTTATTTTAAGTGACTAGCCTTAATCATTTATTTGTTATTTAACTTTTAATGTATACACATGTAATGATATTAAATATTTAATCATTTATTTCTTTTTCCAGATATGTTTTCTAAAACACCTCAGGAAGATTATCCGGAAGATGACGATCATTTCTTTTCTTTCTTCTTGACCGCAGTCATTATTGTTGTTTTTCTATATATATTATATCACAATAAGAGCAAGTTCACAAAAGTGGTAAGCACATAATATATTTAACTAATACATTGTTAAGAGATAAATATTTTTGTTATGTATTGTAATTGACAGTATTATGAATGTTTTATTTTTTTTGAATAAAAGACTAACAAAGTATTGATATGCAATCATCATCAGCCTGTGTTAGTCCACTGCTAGACATAGGCCTCCCCTACTGCGCGACTTCTCCATTAGGGGCGTTTCTAGACTGTATCCCACCATGATAGTTCAATGTGGGTTGGTGGGTGGACATTTTATAAGCCCATCCGACAATTGGGTGATCAGCCCAAATTGCCCTAACAAACTAGGAAACAACAATCAAAATTTGTTGAGTCCCCGCAAGATTTGAACCCCTCATATTGATATGCAATATGCCCTGGGATTATATGCAATAACAATAAGAAAGAACACATGTTATATGTGTTTACAATCGTCTCATTTACCTAGTAATTACAGTAGTGTTTATACTCTACTGCGGTGGTGCTCTTCCCAATTCAAAATTTCCAATAAAAATGAGATCAAGTACCATCAAGAACTGACATGCAAAACTATTATGATAGATATCTTCTGTGACTATTATTATTGACACTGATAAGAACACTCGTATTTCAGATTCTTGGCCTGATAGTCGAAGGTCGGCAACCAGGAAGGCGTCGTAACAGTCGTGGTCACGCCTACCGTCGTTTGGATACGTTGGAGCAAGCTATGAGCTCCAACAATCCCGCTCCACCGAGTAAAATTATATACTGAATCTATCTTCTTATTATCTGGTAGTAAATGTCAATGGTAACATCTGTTCCAAATATTATATTATGGTGGATTTCTATCCCCTGTTGTAATGTTTGGATGTAGTTCTTTTTCATTGAAAGTTATCGATGTTGTAGATGGATGTGATCTGTCAGTCTTATTAAGACTAGGAAGTACATATTATGAACTAAGCTTAAGGATCCCTATTATTTGGCGTAATTGAAGGAAATATGGCTCTATGGGTATAATTTTTATCAAGACCTTTTTAACTCTTTACCTGAATGTACTTATTAATTGGATATATACGCTGACTGTTTAATTTTACGTCAAACATTATATTTTTTTTAATAAAAATATAAACTGTTTACCTCAGTTTCTTGTCTTTAGAAGATTAATTGAAAAAAAAATGTTTTTATGAAATTAATACTTAATGGCAGCAGTTTTACTCATATATGTTATTAGAAATTTAAATGGAAGTAGTTTACTCTAGAAAATTGCAGAAAAATAAAGAAAATATTACAAATATCTCTCAATTTTAATATATCTTCAAAAATTGTTCCATGTGAAAACAAAAACAAACAGTATAATATAGAAAATTGTAAAAACCATAAAGCAATGTTCAATATGATTTCAGATATTCCCATTTTCATTGAACTTTTTTGTAAATGATTATTTGTTTACACAAGTGTGAAATCCCATTATATGATCTTATTCCAGGTTTCCATACCTATAAGTTTTTTTTTATGAAATTAATTTCGGTATTAAACGTAACAATGTCGTTTATTAAATTTACCTACAGACGTAGATATGTGTACTTCTAGAAGCGAACTGTTAATATTATTGGCAGCAATTCGAATAAAATGTTAAGATGCTAAAATTTGTGCTTTGATATTCTTTTATAATGTCGTAAGTTTTTTATTTATTTTAATATTGTAGTCTTATTTATTAATGTAACTATACACTTGAACTTCGTATGGATAAATTTCTTAGTTACGATCTCAATTTAAACTCTTTCAGGTATTAAATTCTTACAGCCTGCTATAATTAAAATACAATTATATTGTCTGATGTTGTTTTATTCCATACGTGCTTTTACCTGAGCTTGGTATTATAGGTATTCAACTAAAGTGAATGAAGTAATGTTATAATAATTGTAATACAAAGCTAAACCCTAGATAATGATAATTTATCAGAGTCTGAAATTTATTGTTACATATCTAAGGCCAGTAGTACACATCATCATCATCATCATCAGCCTGTGATAGTCCTCTGCTGGACATAGGCTTCCCCTAATACGCCCCTATCCATTAGGGGGTTTTGGACCGTATCCCACCACGCTGGTCCAATGCGGGTTGGTGGGTGGACCTGACTTTTACATGCCATCCAACGCATGGATCATCTTACTTTTCAGACAATTGGGTGATCGGCCCAAATTGCCTAACCAACTAAAACAACAATGAAAATTTGTTGAGACCCCGGGGCTTCGGAACCCACGACCTCCCTTTCTAAAGCCCAACGCTCAACCACAGGGCTACGGAGGTTAGGCCGACCGTTTCAACAGTTGAGACCGATCTTAAAGCCGCACCGGCGGGTGAACTATAGTCATTCATCGCGCCGCACACGACTTCCAGTCGCGACCGGTTGCCGTCAACCCAAATGAAATTTATCGTGCCGTCGGCCCGCGACGGTTGCGAGGTACACCTACCGCCGAGGTGACTTTGCCAGAGCAGCAACAGCTCGAGCGGTCCGTGGTTTTCGCTCAGCCGCTAACTGCCGAGCAGTCCGTTTGACAGCTGGGAAGTGTCAAAAGATACTTTATAATAATTTGACAGCTACAGGGATTGCCGATAGAAAAGAAAACTTTAAATTTTCTAATGTTTGTTTTAAAATAAATCATTTTTTTTACATCTTTGACGGGAAAAAACTGCATTTACTAAGGCCTTTGACAAGATTGGAAAAACAATTGGATCACTATATTTTTTTTAAATTATTAGGTTTCACTTGTAAGTTATACACAGCAGGGGTATTACAGATATGTGCTTCCGCATCCGTTATTGCGGTGTATTCTTTTATAGATTTTATTTTTTCACCGTTTCGTAAACCAATAATTAGCTTGTAACCATTAATTAACGCTGTTGATGGACCCATTAAAAAAAGATGATCGACATTGCCAAACATAATTACAAACCAAAATTTTTGGTGGGAAATAATGCTCTTTCAAAGCATTGTTAGAAGCCAAAGGGCAATGGTTGGTCCGTTCTTACTATTTGTTCTTAAACACAATTCGACAGTGGCAAACACTTAGATAAAATTATTAACTATATTCCTTTTTTAAATTAATTGAAAGTATATAGACCTAAGTTTGAAAGAAAATATTATTTTTATAAATAAGAATCATTAAATTTTAAATAAAAAGTTATGTTTTTTTAATTAGTAAATACTGTGTTGTTTAAATATTTTAAATTATAAATCAAGTATTTTCATTATTTTTCCACATTAATCTGGGAAATTTAATTGACATAATTTGTACATTAGCAACAAGTCTGAAAATACCCCTAACTGTCAAAATACAGCAAATGTATATGCTTGTGCCATGAACGTATCGTTGACGCGAACCCATAAGATTTTCCTTTTCCCAAAAAGTGCTTACTTTTGCACTACACAAGTTCTCTTGGGACAAAGACATATCGGACTGTAGCTGTAGCTGATAGGGAGCCCACTGAAGAGTGCCGTTACTAAGGTGTATCTATTAAAAAGACGATCCATCGCTGGAAGCTCCTGGTCTTTTTGTTTCAGACTATGGTGTGGAATGTAACACTGTAGCCAGAAAGAAAGTCGCGATTGGGCTGGAAGGACTAGTGTGCTGTGGATATCTGCTGAAGAAGTACAGGTTCCAGAAGGTATGGAAAAAAGAATAAACTTGTTTGTGTTAATTCAGTACCTAGTACACGGGCCGTTCCATCTTCGTTTAATAGTTCTTCCGCTTCGCCTTTTGGGCAGGGAATATCTTAACTGTTTTTTTTAAACACCAAAGTAAGGACTGGTGGGTGCCACACTGGGTGCGGTTTTGGTCGCAGATATCTTACGCTTGGGCACATTTAAGGACGGATGATAATAGTGATATACCATATGACCAGGTTTTGGATTTTGGTTGTTTACACGTGCTTGGGGATAAAAAGAGACGAGGATTGTCTTTTTTATCATCAAAGCACTTGATGCAGCGAGAGCTGCCATAACGATAATGGGGGTGATAAAAGACACAGTCCTTTGTTAACCCCCTTTCTGGTATCTAATAAAGGAGGGGTGTAATTTTGTGTGAGAACTCAGCCTTACAGGATGCACGCTAATAAAGTAATTAGCTTTATACAAGATGTCAAGAGGATCGGTTCGAAAAATGACCTTCAATAATGGATATAAGTCAGTTTAGACTTTAATAAATTTTTGCGATACTTTGCGACAGCCATTTCGCCACGTGTGAAAGATAACGTAACCTATTTTTTTATAATTAGTTTCCTCCAGAATTGCACATAGGAAATGTGGATAATTTTAATTTTTTATATTTCTCTAATTTGCTCATAAAAAACAAATGAATTTCATAAGTTAAATATAAAAAATGCAGAAAATAATGCAATGCCTGGCCTTCTTTTGCACGCATCGGTCTCCGGATGAACTTGGGTAAAACCAAGGTCATATTCAACGAGCACGTTGATCACCTCTCTCGAAGTGGTTTCGAAGTACGTTTATCAAGGGCAAACGCTCGAGCTAGGTAGAAATAAGTTTGAGAGAGAGGCCAACAGAAGGTTTCGGCTGGACTGGGCACCTTTTCATCAGCTTCGTTAGGTTTTCTCGTTACCCATCCCACAGTGCCTCAAATCGAAAGTCTTCAATCAGTGCTTCCTACTCGTTATGACCTACGGCGCCGAGACTTGGACACTGTCGGTTCGACTGGTCCACAAATTTAAAGTCGCTTAGCGTGATATGGAGAGAGCTATGCTAGGTGTATCTCTGAAGGACCGCATCAGAAATGATGCGATCCGTCAGAAAACCAGAGTTGCCGTTATAGCCCACCGGATTAGTAAGCTGAAGTGACTGATCTGGAGATATAAGCCGTTGAACTGACGACTGCTGAAGTATAGACCAAGGCTCGGCAAACGTTGTGTACGATACCCTGCGGCAAGATAGAGTGAAGACATTCGCAAAGTGGCCGGTGTGGGCTGGATATGAATAGCCGAGGATCGGAAGCGGTGGTGTGCATTAGAAGAGGCCTATGTCCAGCAGTGGACTGACGCAGCCTGATGATGATGATGAAATATAAAGGTTAAGCATTTAACATATTGACTTCAACAATATTATAATAACATTTTGACTACTTATAGGCACACTTCCACTGCTTCTTACAATTTTTTCCATATTTTGACCGACAAAAGAAGGAGTAGACCAACCTTGCTCCTGCATTAGGGAGTAGCATATATCTATGTTTTAAGAACAATGCACAATAAGCATTTTAATGTCAATATTTTTAAAAATTACAGTCAGCCATAATCAAAGCTCATTTAAGATAACATAAAATACGTTTAAGTTCACATAAAAATTATTGCATTGAAAAATTCTTCGTTCTATGTTCATAAAACGTGTCATAGACAACATTTTTATTTAATGAGTTTCTT
The DNA here is from genome assembly GCA_029286875.1 of Lamproptera curius. Classification (NCBI taxonomy): domain Eukaryota; kingdom Metazoa; phylum Arthropoda; class Insecta; order Lepidoptera; family Papilionidae; genus Lamproptera; species Lamproptera curius. Next base: position 446,995 of record JAGSMT010000107.1, on the reverse strand, counting down.
AAAAGATATCAGAGATTTAAGATGCGTCGGCAGAAATTGCGAAGCAGTTTCGTACACAGAGTACCTTGTTATCGCTTATATTGCGTTAAAAATATGACCGATACTGACGATGAAAATTTCACTTGTTCAAGTGATATTTCGGTGACAACATTGATTGGCCTAATTCTATTATTAAAAATGACGAATCCCCATAATTGTCCAGGACAAAATTATAATGAAAAACTATAATATATATATTATACGATAAGCTATTTAGGCGGCGAAAAATTTATGCAGTAGTGACAATCAATTTCTTGAAAATTTATATTTTTACTGACGGTTAGGATCTAAAGGAAAAAACAGGCTCTATTATAAAAAGATGATATTGAGCAACATTATTATCGACATGGTAAAAAAAGAAATAAGAGAAACTGTGCAATCACTATTAAATTTTATTACGGTAATAAGGTTAACTAAGTGCATCGCCATTTCACATCGTAACAGTTGATCGTATAATGCCTTTGGGTGTCATAGTTTAATTTGCGCAAAGTAATATCGATAAGGAAACTCAATAAACGCACAATAAAGCACGCCTTACCGACGTTTATGTCCAATTGAAACTAATTGACACTGAGTTGGACATTTTTATGCACTTCAACCTTGTTTAATATATTTTTGTATCGTTTGTAAAGTTAGTAATAAATACAATTTTTACACATTATTCTAGTGAGCGAAATATTACCAGAAGATATATTTATTAAATATACGTAGTTATATTTATTTAGACTAATCGTACTTAGAATAATAGATATATAAGCACATAGCTTATATATCTATCATATATAGATATATTCTTAGTGTTATTTATGAGCTAGTAAAGAACAAATTATTGAGTTTTTTCAATATGTAGGTCCTAATTCATTAAGCGCCGGTGGAGCTAGTAGATCGTTAATATTCAAATTTTTATCATATATTTCACATTCATTTAGTTGCACTTTGCTTTACATTCTGCATAGATTTGTTAAATAAGAGACCACGCATTAAATGCAGTCATAGGACGTACAAACATATAAAATTTATTTACAAACTAGGAAAAATTAACAATGTATAGTATGTATAGTAAAATAATTACTAAGACATATAATTCTTTTGACGCGGAGTCAAATTAAAAAGTGCTTATCGGTTGCTATCAAATGGCAATCAGATTTCTTTGGAGTAATCTGAACATAATAAATATAACCTTTATATATTTTCTCGATATTTATTACAAATATACACTGTTTTACTGTGTAAATACTAAGCCGCAATGTTGAATACGTATGAAAGTACCATACAAATTTACAGAATAAATTTTATTTAAAAGCGGTTGGAAACGATAGAAGTACAATTAGTTAAAGTTATTTCAATAAACATAACCGATTTTTTTTAATCATATTTACAGATGAGATAAAAGGATCATCTCTATCTGTCTCCTATATTTCCTATTATATGGGCGGTATTCTCGCTTTGTCTAATAAGACATTTTCACTGCAGACTTTGTGTAGATTAAGTTTCATCAGAGTAGTGTTATTTGGGAACATTTTGCCTGAGAATCTAATTTATTTACGTATAGTAGAAACGTAATTTAGCCTAAGCAGTATAAGTTGTTATTACTTTGAATACTATTTATTTCAGAAAAATATATTGAATGCTTTCTCGGCGTAACCGTTGTCAATAGTTTTTCTGTCCCAAAACAGCCGCGTGGAAACACAACCTTGTTCTGGTTTAAAGGGTATCAATTGTTGAGAGTGTAATGACTTGCTGAAAGAGACTTAACAGCCGACTCCTCATGGGAGTGTTACATTTAACGATAACATAAATATTATTTCATAAGTATTAATAACGACACTTCAACTTTGGATCTATAATTTAAATTATATTTTAGCTTTGGGTAATAACGCAAAGCAAAACTTCGGTCTAAAAATTAAATTATGTTTAAAAGTTTGTAATTAATCTTTTCGAATTAAAACAAAGAACCAGTAAAGTTATTTCGGGCAACAATCCAGCATAGCGATTCATCTGTGGCCAATGATTAAAATTTTATTAAAACCGACTTATGTATTTTCAAACGAATATGCAATGTTAAACACACATGCGTCATTATATCCTTAACTATATAAGGTTACTTGAACAATTTAACTGCCTCAGTAGCTTAGTGGTGAGGGCTTGTGCTTTAGAAACCGTAGGTTGTGGGTTCGAATCCTGTGGGACATAATCAACATTCTAAATGTTGTTTCTAGTTAGTTAGGACAATAGCTCTAAACACTCCGATTGTTCTGGAGATTCACATGAATGATCCATGCGTTGGATGAGAATGTAAAAAGTCTGTTCTGCGCACTATCTCTACGCAGGATCATGCTGTTATCCAGTCCCATTGGACTGAGGTGAGAAGAAGTCACCGTGATACGCAACTGAATATCATGCATCATCCTCGAAAATATCTTCTGCGCGTTGCATGATCTCTAACATGACCTCGGTTTCTAGTACACGGAATCAAAAGCTAGGAAGACATAAATTTTACTCAAACAGTGCTAAATATTCTCAACTTACCTTGCTTAGTTGGTTAATGGCAATGGCTTAAACACGAATGTTACATGACATTTAAAATAATTTCATTCTTGAAACGTGAAAAATTGTTTCAATTAGTCAGCATCGTCTGTGTGGTCCGTCCATTGCAGCCTCATAGAAGTGTAAATAAGAAGGAAGGACTCTACTAAATTATTAATGGAATTGGTGATCTTAATATGACGCTGCTATTCGGAAATAAAATCTCAGAAAAAAATCTTACTCAAAAAAAACTATGACCTGTAAGTTTTCAATACATAGTTTTCAAAGTACAATGATTTTTGCACTTCATCTATTATTATTTAATTAAACAGTGAAAAATGATCCTGAACCTTCTAAAATGAATAACAATTATTGAGAATAAATTACTACAATATTATTAATGAGAATTTTCAAGTACGTAATATAAAAATAGTCAAATACAATTTACCAAAAAATATGACTGCTGTTGTTCAATAAGTTTTCAAATACTAAGATGTGACTTCATCTTCATAGAGATGAGCTAGGTTTTAGATTTTAGTATGTTATTAAACTAGGAAAGACAGTAGACAACTGTCTATAAAATAGATAAATAAATATTGCATTTAATGTTTTCGAATTATAAAAATAGTTCAATTTACTAAATATATGCATGTTGATCATATTTGATGTATGAATGGATAACATTGAAATAAATTTTGCACTTTGAATGTGTTCTGAGTTACATCGCATTTTATTAAAACAGAAACTAAAATTGTTTCGGTAACAATCACAACAGTACGGTAAAAATGCAGGTTGTTTAATATTAAAATGAGTGTTAATGTTGTACTCTAAATTTTTTCGTAACACATAGGTCATGGCCGTAACTATACGCAAATTTAAAATTCCACTGGTTTGATCTTTGTATTGTTATAATAACAAGTATAATAAAAAGCATACGAGGATACAACATATGAAAATAACATTTTTGCACTCACATAGTGCAAGCTGGTTGAGCCCTACGAGATAATGTACTGTAACAACATAATGTCTGGAGTACATTATTTATTACCTTAAGAAATACAGGCCTTGAGAAGTATAAGCGATAAGCCAGGCTGCTTTGGTTTGCTAGTTCTAAGTTACAAATAATTATTAATATATTAAGTGTAAACTTTAAATAAACTTAATATAAATTTATTTAAAATTCGGATAAATAAATGAACGTTTTGTTGAATGCTGGTCTTCGGTTTTTTAATGTTGTCTAAATTAAATGATTACTTGATTGCCGTATATTTTGTTCCGCATGTCATTAATATAAACTCATATGCATAAAATTAGTAAAATGTAGTTATTATCGCCGGTCACATGAGCCGCAGAACTGAGGACTGCTGGAATCGGAAGGTTCTGGAGTGGAGATCGAGGTTCGGCAAACGTAGTGTGGGACGCCCAGCAGCAAGATGGAGTGACGACGACGACGGCTGTGGATTATTCTCAACATTAGGGTTATTAATAATTTTATTTCAAACTAAATAGTTCTATTACAGATTACTGTAACTAAGAAGAACCATTATTGACGATAAGTCAAGTTTTATGTTGAAAGTAATGTTCAGGCAAACTGCGACTTGATCAATTGTTGTAATAGATATACGTCTTAAATAATAAAAGCTTTATACAAATCAGTAAAGAAAAAAATTGTAATGTAAAGAGAAGAAAATTGTAATTGTGTAACAAAGTGATTTTTTGACATTCGAAATGAAAACTATATATAAAATGAAGTTTAAATACTATAGACAGACAGTCAGACAGACGGACGAACAGACAGACGGACAGATAGACAGATGGACGGACAGTCGGGCAGATGGGAAGCATACTATATAGAGTTCAGTGTATTTTAAAATAAATTCGCATTTAATTCTTAACACATTTCCCTATAGTCAAAGAATATCGACGAAAGTTATAAATGATATTATTTTTCTTTCTTTCTTATGAAGAGTAAGTGATTTCCACTGGTAAGACAATAAACTTTACCTAAATGTCAATCCGACTAAGCGACAACTAAATATTATTTGGACTAACCGCGTACTGGGTAAAGTAAATATGCGTAAACTACCACCTGTCACAAATAATGAATGTCCATTATCATACAGCGAAGACTGTAAAAAGAGCGCTCCTACAGTTCAATAACTTCTATCCTATACAAACGAAATTTACACTTGTGCAGTCCTTACTTTTTCTTTTAATCGACTACAGTGATGAGCTGAATTCTTTAAAATTAATAAAAAGACAAAAAAACATGATAAGCTGTAGAATAGCTAGTTTTGGTTGATATTCAATGTTCATAAGTAAAAGTAACAAAAATAGGTGTGAAATAGACGCCTTTGACATAAAATATTGCATTAAGTAACATAATTATAGATATGGATTAAGAATATATTAGATAATAACTGAGCGATTACTATTAGGTTTTATCATGATAATAAGTTTGACTAAGTGCATCGTCATCCCACATTGTAATAGTAGATCGTGTAACACTCTGGATCTCAAAGTTTGATGAGCGCAAAGTAATATCGATAAGGAAACCCAATAAACGCACAATAAAGCACGCCTGACCGATGTTTATGTCCAATTAAAACTAATTGCCATTATATTAGAAATTTTTATGGATACAAACTTTGATTTATACACTTTTGTATCCTGTGTAAAGTAATAAAAACTAAATATTATCTGACAGATATATTTATTAAAGCTATTATAAAGATATTCAACTACGCAAATTCTTATCTTATATTTTGAAAATTAATTGAAGTTTATGAACTTTTTATAACTTTATAGCAGGTTAAATTTTAAAAGATGCTTGAAAGATGACATTTGGGTAACATCTCCCTGTATGACTTAATTGGAGATATTCGAACCTATTTCTTATTAGTAAATAAACATGACAGCTTTTAACTTATAAGAAATATAACTTAAAATCTACTAATAAAGTTGCCTAGCAGATGCTGTTATAATTATAAAAGGTTAAGTATATATTCAATCCTACGTAATAAGAATTTTACAATTTATTTTTACTAATATTATAAAAAAAAATTTTGTGCGTACGTTTGTAATGAATTTACTTACAAATTACGATGCTGATGTGAAATATTCTTTTACTACTAGGAACCTATATTATCCTTAAGTAACAGAGCCTAAATTTTACCCCACAAAATCCAAAAATCTAAAAATAACACGGTCACAGCCGAGGACAAACTGCTGGTAATTAATGAAGGTAATTAGGTAATTAACCTTTCTCGTTATTTATTACAAATATACACTTTTTATTGTTTAAATACTAACCTGCTATGATTAATATTCATTACATTCTCCAACAAATTTACAGAATAAATTTAATGAATAATGTGCTACGTAACAGCGTGTTCTAAAGAAAAAAAAGATAGATCTAAAGACAACAAGGTTAGGTAATTTCAATCAAAACAGTAGCCGAAAATTTTAAATAATATTTGCGGAGGTGAAGAACGATTAAGCTGCAAATGCCTCCTATCTTTCTCATTATATGGGTGGTATACTCGTTTTGTTTAACCAGGTATTTTCACTACAGGCTTTATGTGGTACCGTTTGGGAATATTGTGCGTAAGAATACAATTTATTTATATATAGTATAAATGTAATTTGACCGAAGTAATATACATTGTTAATACGAAATATTGCCGTTCACGGATTGGAATTTACCATAATTGAAGTAGGGACTGAAAATTATTTTGAAAGCTTTCATGCTATGATTTTTGTCTAAAACAAAATCAACTAAAACATGCCATTCATAAAGTTTTTAATCGTTTAATATTTCGAAGGTGTTGGGCTAGAAAGGTAGAAGGGGGAAGTTTTTTTTAAAGAGAATTCGATTAGGAAAGTGCCACCACGGTGTCAATTTTTGTCGAAAATAGTTCTCCAGAAACAGTGTTTTTTCTGGTTTAAAGTGCATTGTAGATAATGTAAGTGTAATTAGGTGAAAGAGACTTAACAGCCTAAGAATAATGGGAATGTTTTATTTTATGACCCAATATATTACTGTATAAAATGAATATCGGCAACAATTGTATGATTAAATTTTATTTTGAGCTATGTGTAATAATATGGCAAAGCTTTGCTTCTAAAATTTAATTTTATTTAAGGATTTGTAATTAATCTTTCCAAATTAAAACTAAAAGCCAGTAAAGAAATTTCGGGTAAACAATTAATTATACGGGGCGATTCATGTGTGGCAAATGGTTAAACTTTTATTAAATTCGGAGAACAACTTAATTATTAAAACGAATGTGCTATATTAAACGCATATGCTACGTAATTTTCTTAACTAAGTAAGGTTACTTTAACAATTAACTGCTTAAGTTAACAACAAGTTAACAATTAATTGCTTTATTTGATCGGAAGAAGTTATTTAAGTTTAAACACTGACCATTATATAAACCGTAACTCGAATTTGATTACTCACGATTAATTAACTTAATTACGTATTTTACTGAAATAAAAAACTAGATTTATGTTTAAGTACTCACAATCCAGACTTAAAGTTTTACTTCTGCTTATTCACATTATATATTCAGACAAAAAAGGCTTAGGGGTGTATTTTGTCAATACCGTTTAATTCTAAAATGTCGTTCAATATACGACTATTGCGCCTGCAGGGGCTTTTTATTAAACATCGTCACTCTAAAACATTTTGTTACGTCTCACTTACATAGACATTTCGCCTTTGAAACTAAAAAAAGCTTTCTAAATTAGGAGCATCTTGTTAATAGTTACTTGTACAGCCTCCACCCATCGAGCTATGGAGAAGGCTATGATCGGAATGTCTCTGAAGAACCGTATCAGTAATGATGTGATCCGTTAGAGAATTGTAGTCACCGACATAGCCCCTAGGATTAGTAAGCTGAAGTGACAGCGAGCGACTGACGGCAGCTGGAGTCGGAAATTTCTAGACACAGGCTGATAAGGATGATGATGATGATGAGAGTCTACTTATAAGTTTGCATACAAAGTGTGTTGTGCAAATATAGAAATATCCTCGTAATATTACAAATACAAAAGTTTGTGTGTGTGATACTCTTAATTTATAAATATCTAGAGGAATTTTTCCACAATACAACAATAATAGTTATATATGTCAGAAATAATCAACTATTTCAAGCCACAACATTGTTAGAGTTACACGAACGTATACAACCCATAATGAGTATATTTGGTTTAATTGTCATATCATAAAGCTTGCGATTTTAGTTTTTCGTTATCCAGAATAATCACTTTAAAGTATATATAATCATGGAATTACAGATGCCATTTTAACCTGTCGTTTTCGACGTGAAGACAAAAATAGCCTACATATTTGATATAGCAAAAACTTAGAAAGAAAGGAGAAAAAGCGAGGAAAGAACAACTACTAAGAAATATGGAAGTACGTGCCGATTTGATGTCTCTGAGTGGTCAGTAGCACTTGTTATATAAATTGACAGTAGGGAGAGGATAGTGTATTGCATTATCCTTTGCGAAGATGTGTTCTAAGGTTGATAGTAAATAAACAATTAGGGTGCTAATATTGTTTATTTACTATCAACATTAACGGTAAAATTGTTGTTGTACAAAAAACATGACAGTGTCTACGTTTAAAATACAGTGGGGAAGGTATCTAATATTGTATTAGCTCCTTACTATATGAGCGTTTTGTCGTAGGCGGCGTTTTGTCGTCGGCGGCGTTTTAGTCGTTTGTCGACTATCAACATTAACGGTAAAATTGATGTTGTACAAAAAACATGACAGTGTCTACGTTTAAAATACAGTGGGGAAGGTATCTAATATTGTATTAGCTCCTTACTATACGAGCGTTTTGTCGTCGGCGGCGTATTGTCGTTTGTGTCGACTATCAACATTAACGGTAAAATTGATGTTGTACAAAAAACATGACAGTGTCTACGTTTTAAACACAGTGGGGAAGGTGTCTTATATTGTATTAGGTCCTTACTATACGAGCGTTTTGTCGTACTGGCCACATTGATCTGATGCTTATAACTACATTTGAGTTTTGAAAAGTCAAAATACTTTTGTGACAATTTTTTCATTGGCGTTACTTAATACCACCCAATGGAAAACCGGAATATTTGCGATTACGAGTTTTACTGCAGCTTAAACTGCTTAAAGGAGTCATCAAATGTAAGAATTTGGTGTCGCAACGGATAGCAATGTACGTTTTCGGTTTCATCGTTTTCGTTCTGGAAACTTCGACCTACAAAACCAAGTCCGTGGTAGGCCGGAGACCAAAGTGGAAACTAAGAATTATAGGCTATTGTGGAAGCGGATCCATTTGAAAGCACTTCAGAGCTGCAAGCTTCGGGGTAAGTTAACAAAGTCTATTAATCCATTTTAAGCAAATGAGGAATTTAAGGAAAAGAAAAAAAACTTAATCAATTGGTACCTCATGACTACAGGGAATTGAACTTGCCAACACTCTTCGATTGCTGTGCTGCTTTGCTCATCCGAAATCATATCAAATTCACATACATTCAATAAATTATTGCTTGTGATAAAAAGTTTAGAAAAGGATACTGTACGATAATCGTAAGCAATCGTCGCAATAGCTGAACTCTGGATTACTAGTCAAATTCTGCCATAAATAAAAATTGGCTCAGAAAAAGTTTCTTGTGAGTGTTTAGTGGAATACTGCCGGTGTCGTTCACTACAGCTTTCTGAAGTATACGATCAAACGGTTACGGCCAATATTTAGTGTCGGCAGAGCAAATTCCTACAGTTATTTCCAATAATGCCTTAACATTGAAATTTTGCCCGCTGTTCAGCTATGTATTCTACTGTCAACAGTGACAGGGATGTTGAATTTTGTACAAAACATTTCTGTGACAGATTGCTGTAACGGAGAGTCATGTTTGACGAAAATTATCAAGCTTCGCCTTCAAAGTAATTTCCAGATGAACGATCTATTGCTCAGTTATGAATTTTCATCTTAATTATTTTATTTGATCTTGTAGTAATAGATATAAGTAGGAAATTTAGCTTAATTTCTTTTAAAATTTATTGTAGTCTAACGAAAAATATTATTTTCCAAAAAATACTACTGGCCTTGTTTTTTTTTAATTATTTAATTATTATTCAGTAACATTATCTGATTAAGTATACTCATCTTTGTATCGCTCACGTTTTCCATGGTATACATAAAAGGCATGACTTTTGAGTCAATAAAGCAAATTTCAAATCTGACAATCATATTAATGTTTATTAAACTGTCCCCGTAGCCAAGTGGTATGGGCTTGCACTTTAAAAAAGCGGAGGTCGAGGGTTCGAATCTTTTGGGGACTCAATAATTATTCCTTCTTGTTTCTAGGTAGTTAAAGCAATGGGGGCTGATCACCTGATTGCCAGTAAAGTAAGATGATCCGCGGTCCGCCGGATGGTCGCGGAAAAGGTCGATCATGCGCCTGATCTCTCCTGGTCATGTCGATGATTAGGCGAAGTAATAGATTAGTTAAAACATTTAATGCGAATAACTACTTAATTGTATAATAATAATTCAAATGAATATTTAGTTTTAGTTTTATACTTTATCCAAACTAATATTTTTATGTGTTTAAATAACGTGTCGCCACCTGTAGAGCATTACAGCTAGGTTTTCTAGATAGTTCACTAAAATTTTAGATGCTATCTTTAAAAGTTATCAAGATACTATAGTATTACGTAGTATTTGTAATACGCAGTTTTATTTGGTATACGTATTTATTGATAATATGTATATAGAACATCCATAGAACGTATATGTACACATTTAATGAAACGGATTACATGTTCTTTAAAATTATGCATACGTAGGTGGAAACTACAGTACCTAACTTACATAATCAGTGCACCAGACAAACTTAATGCATTTTTGGTAAATATTTCCTCTATTCTGTATTGACACAACTGTTAATAGAGACTTTAATTCGAAAAAAATATTAAATTCCTAATTTAAAAGTATATTTAATAAGAAGAGTTATTCATTACATGTCTATATAAGCAAAGTAGTAGACGCTAAACCTTTTTTCAACCCTAAGACCGAATAATTGATACAAATGCACATTATTTGTCCCGAGAGACGATTAGTCCTCAAAATTTAGAACTAAGTAATTGATTAATGTTTGAGAAATAAATGTTTATCGTAATATTATATTTTAATAACAAAGAATACATTTATAAACGTAAAGCCCACGAGCTGTGTCATTGTAACTCCATAACGTTTTGTCTGATTGTGACAACGTTACATATGTTGTGACAGTCAGTACTAAAATAAAAGAATAAAAGTAATAAAACTTCTAAGAAAATCAAAACCATTTTAAATTAACTCGCGAAGTAATTAAACGGTTCCGCATCAAACATCTCGAATTCATAAGCGTTCAGCAAACGGAGAAGTTGTAACGAAACGGAGTTACCGACTCACTGACCTTGCCGCTAGCTTATTCAATTACTTGCTATCATATTCACGGCATTTGCGAGCTGCGCATCGGAGAGGGTAAATAATTTATTATCATCAGTGCCATTTGATCACGTGATTTATATTTATTAAATTGTTAGATATATATTATTTACGATTGGTGACAGGCACAATGTGTCCTGCGTCACATATAGAGGATATAAAAAAGAGATTCAAATTGATTTTATATAGCCTTATACCTACCGGTGGTAGGTCCCCTGTTTACAGGAGACCGTCTGGGTGGGTACCACCGCGGTGCCTATTTCTGCCGCTAAGCAGTGGTGTGAAAACACTGCTGTGTTCCGGTTTGAAGGGCGCCGTAGCCAGCGTATTTACTGGATAAACGAGACTTAACACCCTATGTCTCACGGTAGGCAGCGCGTTGGCGATACCACTGGTATTGCGAATGTCTATGGGGGTCGATGACCACTTCCCATCAGGTGGCCCGACTGCTCGTCTGCCTGCGTATGCCATACAAAAAAATAATAATAACATACTCGTTAAATGTGCTAACCAATAGTTAAAGGATTCTTAAAAACGATTTTGTAGCGACTGAAGTTGAGCTAGCATAGCGAGGTCACCGTTTACTGATCTATTCTAGTCGTGAACTATTAGTGTAAAACAAGTGATATTTAAACAAAAAAATATGACTGACTTCTAAATGCTTATAACTACCTCGTGCTCTCCGCGCGAAATAGCGTCGGGTTTTCTGCCACTGCATTTTAAATCTCTGATAACTTTCAAGGTATCCATTTCACCAAAATGTTGATTTTGACACGTTTTATGTACACAGAATGATTTTTTTTGAATGCAATGTCTTTTTTGTAAAATTAAACTAAATTATCTTAAATAATCTTTGAATGTGCCTGATTTCAATTTTTAAAAATGTATACATTGAAATTCCTATTGTGCGTTAGTGTACATAGATAAATGCTATCGTGGACCAATTTAAGCAGTACAAATACATAAAACGTACTTTGTGTCTATCCTTTACGGTTTGGACAGCGTTTGTAATTTAATCGCACGAGGTTGTGATTTTTGGTGCCGCATTATCTATTAAACCTATCACAAAATTATTTAAAAGAAATGGGACCAATGGGAAGCTAATGGCTGTCATTTAAAAAAGAATGAATAAAATCGGAGCTCTAGTAGCGGAGCATCCTGGTAACATTTATAAAAAAAAAGCTTCTAAAGCCACCTTCTTTTGGGAAGTCAATCAATTATTACTAAATTCAACTTTGATGGTAAACGCAGCTGGTTAAAGTATCGGATAATACAGAGATACCCCAAGTGTCTAGTTGGTGGGCGGATTTGTCGCATGATATATATTTTTATATATCAAGAAACCCTAATAAACACTTCTACTAGATAATTCAACTAAAAGTGTTACCTACTGCCTGTATTTAATTAAGTTTAATTTTTTTGTGATGACATTTTACTTCTATTATGATGATATACACGATAAATAAAAAATAACTAAAACTTTAGTCAAGCTTACAGACTAAATAAAAATTTTATGTATATATTTTTAAATAGTAAAACTAAAATCTGTATTACTTTAATCCTAATAAGGTTAAAATATAATACTATATACTAGTCTTAATATGAAAAAGCTTCACAGATTTTGAAATTTTTGGCTTTATTTGTAATTTAGGCGAGAGGTTTAAATAACGTTAAAGCTAAAGAAAATTTCCAACGATCCCTTTTATCTCCATCACTTTTTTATAACAAACAAAACAAAAATGGCTTTCATCTTTCTTTCCCTTTGAATTATATTTCGTCATTTAAACATTTTTTTCATACTATTCGTGAAAAATATGCAGTAGAAAAATTCATCTAAACATTTTAGGAAAAAATGGGAATATGTTTCTAAAAAAACTCTATTGTAATTCTTTATTCAATTAGATAGATCATTTAATGATAATATTGATTTATTTTATATTTTATTATTTTTTTGGTTATTAAATGGAACATTTATAATTAACAATTGCTATAAAAGCTTATATTGGTTCCAATACGTATCAGTATAATCTCATAACGGATTTTACGAAATATTTTTCAATGTAATATTTTTTTTGGACCATAGGATAAACATTTTGAAGGTCACTGGACGCTTGATGGGGTACGGCTTTCAGTATGCCTCCGCGCGCGATTCAGTTAACACGCGCTGCGATCGGAAAACTACACCTCGGGAAATTAAACGTGAAAAAAGTTTACCAACAGTGTAATAATCTTTACACATGTCCTAACAGCTTCTTCGTAAGTCCACGGGGCTGTAAGTAGTTTTGATTGAATCTGTATCAAAAAATTCGGAACAAACTAAATATAAACTCAGGAAACTTCTTATATCTGGTATTCAATAATTTTGCTGATTGTAAGGTGACTTAAAGTTTTTTGACTTATGTTAATATTTCTTAATATTTAAAATTTAATAACTAGAATTTTAACAATTAAGAAATAAATGTTATTGAATTAAATTAAAAGTTTACCTAAAATTATCTTTTATAACATTCTCGAAATTTCGTATTTAGCATCCTTAAAAAAAAATGCGAACTTTTTAGTCACAGAATTTTATCGTTTCCATTATTTAAATATATAATTGCTATACTACAGTAATTTTAGTGCGAACAAAAAAAAACAGAACTTGATTAGTAAAATAAAATACTTACAATATAAGTTACATAATTAAATAATCTGTAATATGTTATTCTATACGTGCTTTATGTTATATATAAGTGTTATTAATATGAAAAACTTCGAAAAACTCTCACGGAACATCTAAAGTAATAAAATATAGCGACAGAAATCTTAGCCAAAACAAATAGGGAAATTCTCTTTTTCGCACGTACGTTTCCGAGTAGCTGAAGCTTTCGCCTTGTGTTTTTGTCAATACGATAAAACTGTTCATAAGCGTGACATTATTTTCTTGGCAGTCAAACATGTAAATGACGGGCTTTGTCAAATGCGTTACACAAATATTTTATAATTATGTTTTTTTATAAAACGGAATATAGTAATATGTAAATATTTCATTTGAAGTAATTAAAATATAAATAAGACATATATAATAATCACGTAAAGCTATCTTGCAGTAGCACTTTAATACAATAGTGTAACAATAGTCATTATCACAACATTGTCATAATTAACTTTTCACCGCCTGTAGAAGGGTGTGGCATGAACTGGCTACCATTTGTAAAGTGTAAACATAACATAAGGCTTCAAGGGTGGTCATGATATCTGTTTTATAGTAGCGGATAATTGATGTCACCTTGGAGTTATGGTGACCGGTATTTATGTCCTTACGTAGGGAAAAGGGTCACTTGGTGCTTTCTCATTGTTTTATTGTTATCACTATACCGATAAATGTTATAAACGTTAGTTGAATCATACAATAGCTAAGACACTTTTTATATTTTATGAAAAGAAATGGTTTTATTTTTGTTATACCTAAAGACATGTTATATTAAAACACTTTTTTTTTATTTAAATTTTGACAATTTCATAAAAAAATCACGCGAAATCACGTGGGAAATGTCAACACTCTGTTTGAAGAAAGCCCTATTTATAATGTTTGTGAATATGTTTTTAAAACAAGGATTGATTTTTTAATAAAAAAATAAATAATTCCGTGTTGTGACTTCGGAGTTTTTTCTATTTATAGCAGGAACGATACGCGCGATAACTACATATTGAGATAGCAATAGCATAAAGCAGCGAAAATTTTCCACCAAGTAACTTAGCAAACTCTGCAAAGTTATTAACAATTTTTCTTTTACAATATTTGTTTTACGGCAGCTCCGTAAAAGTTATTTTATGGGCTTTCAAAGAGCATTCTTTAATACCCGCATATAAACAAGGTGTTTGTCGCATCGCGGTGCCTTGTCTTTTGTGATATACATCGTCCAACCCACATATTTTTGAGAACAAAAAGGGCACTCTAGAACAAAGGATAAAAGAAGTTTGTTAAGCATGGTTAGGGGAACGTTGCAAACAATGTTTTCTAAATGTTAATGAATTTGTGGCTTTTACAAACTGAGTGCAGTGTATTTAGGTAGGGAGATGTAAAATTTGTGGTAAGAATGTATTACAGGATATGTTAATTTTTTATTGCGTAACGTCACGTTGAGATTTATTTGATCTACCGAGAATTTAATTCTGGATGCCGTGAGATATACCAATTTGGCGCACATATATGAATTAAATTCCAAAAATTAATAAAGAAGTTTAAAAGAGAATATTTTTTTATCAAGACACAGACTATTTATTATTTTATTAAAGCCTCTCAATTCCATTAATCACATAACTTCTTCAAATATTATTGTAAAATATAAAATTGCCTCGAGTTTGATTATTTTCATAACATAATAAATTTTATACTAAACTAGAAAAATTGCCATAAATGTTATATTTATTATTCATAAAATTAGTATTTTTACCATTATTTAGTATTTAATTCATTTAATCATGATCTACTGAATTCAGAACAGTAAATAAAACCTGTTTGAGCTATTTATAATTACTGATAAAATTATATAAAATTATCGTTTCTAAAATTGGATTCCTTTCTCTCTTCTGTTTTGTAGAACTCGACAATGCTTATATAAATTTATTGAGTAGTATTATAAACACTGGATATTACGGTCAGAAAGGTCTGCTTATGGAAGGAAAGGTTTTTTCTAACATTTATATGATAAAGCAACCTTTGAGGTATTCTTTTTTCTATCGTATATGTAAATGCACTTGTTGTATATATAGATCTTATACTTTATAAGAGAAATAAGACATTTGTTACCACTTTGTCAATTCTTAAGTTTATATAAAATACATGTAGTATCTAAGTATGGCAAAAACTTTTTGAAAATATGAAGAAAAAAATTCTATTTAATTTAAGGTACCCTTATATTAAACCTTTAAATTTGAAAAAAAATTATTATTACTATATTAAATTTTATATATTTTTTTTAGTAAAAAAAAATAACATCAATTAAAATTATGTTAGTGCAGGCGAGCTATTTGATGTTTTTATGTTGCGTATAGCAACTAGAATTTAACATTTATTGTTAATTGTTTTAAAGAAAATCGATAAGTATATTAGTATAGTTAGTAATCAACTTTTTCATTTACGCTACGACAAATTTTAATTTATCCGTTATTAAGGCATATTTACTTTTAAAAAGCTAATGTTACTTTAAGTATCAATATGTACATTAAGGTATAATATACTCTTGTGATTTCCAGCACATGAAATTAAAGTGCTTTAATCAATAAAAGGTATGGAGTCGGAGAGAGAGATACAAAACTTTTTTAACTGTACCCAAAATATTTTGGGTAGCGACGCTACCTGGGAAAATCTCAATGTATCCCAATTGTTGGAATTGTTACCAAAACAGATTTTGGAGGATATTAATTTGAAGTAAGTAAACATTCGTTAGTATTTGTTTTCTTGTCTATAATCATTCACGTGCTAGTATATTCTTGTATTAAAAATAATTATTGTCTTAAGCAACCAGCCTTGGCGGAAAGTTTCTTTTGGCAAAAAAATAATATAAGGTAATAATAATAATATAGTTAAATGTTATAAGATATTTAAAACAGTAATCATTCCTGCCTACGGAAAAGTAAATGCTTTCTTGTGCTTTTTCCATAATATTATATGAATTTATTTATTGCGAGTGTAATTTAGAAACCAAAAATAAAGTTATTATTTATGTATTTAATTGCGATATACGAAAGATTTAGGTACTTGTAATGTAGAACGCAAAAGAAATCTTGTGAATAAATTTAAATTAAGTACAGATAAGCTTGAAAATATTTTAAAAATATATAATTAAGGTGTTAAAAAATATTTATTTTATAAAAGATATATTTTGTTATATGCTGTTTGTTATATTTTGAGAAATATACAAAAACATGACAAAGGAAATGTCACATATTTTGGCTTAATTCAGTGACAACTTGTTCTATCGCTGATATCTTTTCCTCGGATAGATACTTTTCGATTATACTTCAATGTATTTTTACATGCATGAAAACATGACGGAAAAAGTATTATTTTGTACTTTCAATTTTCTGCATTAAGTATGGTCTGGTTGTAACATAGGAGATACTGAAACCTTGTCGCTGCAGCTTTTTTTTTATCTATTTATACTTCTATTTGACTCTTTTTTATTTTTTGCTGTTGAAAAATCCAGTTTACTGATTCCGCGCCGCTAAATAGAGGGGGAAGCAAGTATATTTGGAACCACATATACTTGCTTCCCTACATATAACGTAGCAGTTAGATATAATCTGCATACCGTTGTTACTGCCTAAGGTCTACAATTGAGGTGGAGGTTAAGGAGGTGGCACAAACCACCTGGACCGTCGCTTTAGGTGATGTGCATGGTAACAGTACATCAACTTGTCTTGAGCCATTCTCTAGACGGTGAACATCCTCTTTCCGGCCGTTTAGACGCTCAGTACGTGACTTATATTTTTTTTTATACCGTGGGGAAATGCCTACGCATACCTGACCTCGCCACCTACGTATATTCGATCCGAGATTCGGTAGAATCTGTTTCTCAGGGGTAATTGGAGACAGGAGATCTCAATCCTGGCAGGACAAGTCTCCCACCCCCAGCGGCGGTCCTTATTTCTAAAAATAATTTGACGATTCTGTATACTGCGCCCGAGGGTGTGGGTTCGATTCTCAATACGGGAAAGAAACTATATAATGAACATAGACTTGTTCGCGTGCCTGGATGTTTGCATAAATAATATTTGTATTTATTTACGAAAAATGTTAGTTTATGTATTTATCAGTCGTCAAGTTGCCATAGAAGTTTCTTTGCTTTGGGACTACGTGGTTGTCCAAAAACATTTGTTTACTTACTTAAGACTTTAATACGGTTCTTTTTCAGGCTTTCCTACTTTTTATATCATAATTTTTTGCACATTTGTTGACATTCATAAGTATAATTTTTACCCATATTTTTAAGATTTTTATCTCAAAGTTGTTCCAAGAAGTATATGAAATAGTTATTTTACAATGTTTAACGAAACTGACATAGAAAAAGAAGAGAAATTTCATCGGTATATCTTTGAAAGATTTTATTGATTAATACGAGATTAATCTCTTTTCTGTCTTTCTGATTATCTTGCCGTATTTTACGAGTTTAAACAGGAAAGCTGAAATTTATATCAAATACTAAAGTATAGAGATGGTGTAAATTAAGGTGCTAAGTCAAAGCAATAAAAGGGTATAAGGATAACGATACCAGAATTTCTAATTTCTAAAACCACATATGTGTAAGTTATATAAATAACCTTAATTTAAACTTACAAATATAATTTAAATACTAGGACCGTATTATTTAGGACACATAAGAGTAAAGGTTAGATGTTAAACGAAAATTGTTGACCTGGGATTACTAAGTTTTGCAAAATGAAAAATATTAAAAAAACATATAGAATTCTATGATCATTTTTATTATTAAAATGTATACTTATAAACATATATAAAACTTGGCACCTATCTGTCCATTGGTTGTTTCAAATTTCGTATGTTTTTGTTAATTAGAACATTAATGGATTTTATTCAGAACATTGAGATTTAATGTTTTTTTTTAATTGTACTTAAATTAATATAGTTTCTCCTTCTTTAGGTTCTAGGGTAGTTTTGTTCTCGGTCTTATCAAATGTAAAACCATGGTTTCTATTGCTATGCACGTTTAATAGAAATCTTACGGATTAATTTTTAATATTATATTTCCTTTGGATTCTTAATAGCGGCCATGATCACGCAGAGACCATGGCCGCTCGCGTATGACCACTCCTAGGAAATTTCCAATGTATTATCTTTATAAATTTCACCAAAATTCCACAAAATACTACTATGGTCTATGTAGTACACCTATGTAAGCCAGCGTTCATAGTATAAGCATATACCATTTTTTTTCCTTTAGCATCGTTTGATAAAAATCAGATATGTACTATAAATTTGTATTTTTAATAACTGTACGGTAACAATGATTTAAATTTTATAATAAAACATTAAGAATATACTAAAAAGAAGTAAATATACTATGTTAATTATGTCTTGCTAACACATAAAATGCAAGAAAAAATGTCAAACAAATGACGAACTATTTACACTATGTACTCCTAACATACAAGATTTAAGAGATTACAAAAATTATGAAACTCGTTTATTTTTACAATAGTAGAAAATATATTAAACCTAACCTTTCTCTCTTTTGAGTCAAGTTCAAGTGAGTTCTGGAATAATGTTTAATAAAGATGAATTGAATCATTTCATTTATTGTTTCTTACGTGTCCTCAATCTAGAGGTAACGAAGTTTTAAACTTGACAATTAGTTGTTAAATTCGGCGTAGCGATCAAAGTTGTCCCGAGTTTGTCATCGCTCCGGCTTACATCAAGCGAAATGAGTTAAGATGATTTACACAATTGTTTGTAGCTTTTGGGACCTTTAAGAGAATTCTATAAAATCTAATAAATAATAATAATATTAACATTTATTTTGAAATACGTCGAGCTTGTTACACTGACTCTTCTCAGGGCACATGCTTAGATTTCCGAACCGGTGGTAGATATTGATATTGTGTTTAAAGATTTTTAGCTTGGACTTTGACTTTGAAAATTGAATCTATAGTCTTATAATCATTACTACTAGTTTCCATTATTTTTATATTTATATTCCTTAAAATTGGCTCATTACCGCCGTCAGGCAGTCAAGCTATTTTATGTATTTATTTATTTTTATTTACGATATTTATTGAGCATTAGTTGAACCTAATCTTCTAATGCAACAGTTCTGATTACTAGCTACTATGCCAAGCGGGTTGTATATTGTTATTATTATGTAAAGAGATGTCATTTGTATTAAAAAAATACCTTTTTTAAAAAAAAAAACAATAACTGTAATTTATTTAGCCCTATTATTCTCTTAAGATTAGAAATGTTGTTTATGGAGATTATTATAAAGCGTCACACTTAACTGAAACATTGTTAGCGTTCATGATTACAGATTAAGCAATAATATTAAAATTATTTAATTTATATGGCAGGGTGACCCTCGGAAATTGTATGGGACTTGGAATAAGACCGTACAGTCCACCATGGTGGGGACAATTAGCTTGGTTTATCGTATTTGCTGTCATGTTGCTTCTAGCGGTAATAGGAAATACACTAGTCATCTGGATTGTACTAGGTAAGTGATAACTATTGTATTCAAAATAGTCAAAGTGTTTTATTACTTATTATTTATGAATCTAACAAAACATATGTCTTCGTAGCCCATCGACGCATGAGAACTGTGACCAACTGTTTCTTGGTCAATCTGGCTGTGGCTGACCTTCTTATGGCGACATTGAACGGTGCACCAAATTTTGTCTTTCTGGTGACCGCCAATTGGCCGTTCGGTTCTTTCACTTGTAGAGCGAGCAACTTCACGGCTAATCTTACCGTCTCAGCGGGTGTCTTCACTCTCGTTGCTATTACAGTTGACCGGTGAGAAAACTTGCTGCCGTTGATTACCTTAAGTGTGCTTTAAGTGAACACTATATTAGAATAATAGCAGATATATAACATTTTGACTAAAACCACCCTAACTGTTTGCATAAATACATTTAGATATAAAGAGATTGTATATATACATAAAGAGATTGTAAATATCTATGGTGAACATAACACGATATTTCAACAAAAAATTATAATTATGTAACAAGGCATGTTAGTGTCAGTTTAGTTTGACAATTCTGTCGTTTTTTTATAAAAGTAATAATGGCAAAAAACAATGCATAAAAACAATATATATCAGAAGCAAAATTAGAAGAAATTCTCTTTCTATTTATATTTTTTTAAGGTACGTGGCTATAGTGAAACCTCTTCAACATAGACTCAGTAGAAGAGTTGCACGCGCTGCTTTGTTCAGCGTGTGGTGTTCCAGTGTTTTACTTGCTTTACCTTCTTTATTGTACTCGGACACCTATACTAAAAAGTAAGTCAAGCCTGTATGAAAACGTGTTGCGTTTCATTTTTAATCTCAGCTAATAATAAGTTAATTTTTTATCAACTGTTGACTGTTTACATAACGGCATATTCAGAGGTGACATTACGTCAGAATAATTATATAATATAATCGTTTTCACATCTGTAATGTAATATCTAGGTCTTTAGAGTTATTGTTTAGCTTTAAATTTCAACGTTATGTCGGTTTAAAATTATTTTAGAAGCTAACTTTATTTAGTTTCAAATTTTCCGATATATACATATCAGGGTTTTGAAATTGGTTACATTTTGTTTTAGGATTACAAACAATATTATGTTTAAGCGTAGGCGGTTAGTTAGAATGATTGTTTAAAATGTAAAAGGAAATAACGCTATGAATACATATGAATTAAACATATATCCATATGCAAATACATATATTTTTATGTTAATAATTGTGATGTAGGCGATTTAGCTTTAAAAAAGACAAAAATGAAGTCGTTAAAATTAACACAAATTACCTTGTAAAAATGCTAATACCCCCTTTGAAATTACAAATCAAAAGAGGAAATAAGAAATGAGAATATTTTGACTGAACTGAGATATTTGTCATTATATATTTTAGCCGAATTGGAGATGGAATTCACGTAAACGAAATAAAATTGGGCTCTTTGGGATAAACATGGCGTGAGGTTTAAAAATAGTTCACCAATAAGAACGCGTTATCTTTTGGCGCCATTACTGTTTGACATAAGATTTGTTTACTTTTATTTCAAGTCTGAACAGGCTAAACTATAGCATGAAAGCGATGAAGATATAATTTTTGCTAATTTTGCAGATACATAAACGGCGAACGGGAGATATGCTTCATTAAATGGCCGGATGGCAGCTATCCCACGTCCAAGACAGATTACTGGTGAGACAGTTATTAATTGCTAGCATTTCTTGGCTGACTGGTTAAGCAAATTGTTTGACTTACAACTTGGTTCCGCTTTTTAAGCACGAATTAAAACTTTAAAGTAACTTTGAATAGCAAAGAAAATTCAGCAGTTATGAAGGTGGTAGGTTTATTATTTACTGTTGGCTATTACCTGCCGTAAAATAGTAACGTATATACGCTTCTGTTTGGATTTAAGGCTTTTTAGCAATTGATTACTGGTTAAACTGTTTAGTTTGTACGTCTGTAACATCCCATGTCTCAGTTTAGATATGTAGTGTCTTACGCCACGTTTCTTCTGGACAGAAGATTTGTATTTATAATATACCATGCGTATACTTACAGGTTAATGTAGGTCTAATCTCAAGACTTTAACTGATAAAAAGTTTTGAACTAAAATAAATAACAATTTATAAAACTAATAATAAGGTTTATCGCTGTTCAATACGTAATAATTTTGTAACTTTGTTTTTGTTCATAGCTACAACTTAGTTTTCTTATCTGTTACGTACGTACTGCCTATGTCGGTCATGGTGTGGGCATACGCTCGAATGAGTTCGGCGCTTCGAGGTCGCGCTATTGGGGAGTGCACGCATCACCAAATGCAAATAGTTCGCGCCAAACGTAAGGTCAGTGTATTGAATACACGTTTAAAAGTAAAAGTTTTATAATATAATCGATATGGGTAATGATAATACTGAAATTATCTTTAAAATACTTTACGACTTAAAAATACTAATTAATTTGGAAAAAAAACTAATTTGGACTGAAAATGTATGTGAACATTAAAACGCAAACGCATATATCTATCACTACATTACCGAAATGTTAATTCCTGATTGTCATGCTACTATTAACTATACTACATGTATGTACATATTCACGTGCGATGCCGCGGCCTGTGTATGGGTTCTTTACATCAATTCCAAATCTAATTTAAAGCCAAAACATATTAAATAAGACATAATATGGCTTGTTTTAAAAGGCGACTATGGCGTTGACATTGACAATAATAAGGGTACTTAAATAAAATAGTAGTAAAATTTAACAAAGACTGTTAAACATAAATCCACTTATCAATTAATTACTTTAGTCCTTTCTTATTCTCTATTTAATATTACATTTTTTGAGAATAGTTAATTAATGACAGTAAGAATTTCTGTCGTTTATTACCTCTTAAAACTAATATAATTTGAATAACTAAGCTGACTTAATTTTGGTTCTTGGAAATAATAATTGTGCGAATTCTCTGAAAAATGTTTTTCTTCTTGTTATATATTTCCTTTAAGATTTAAGAAAAAATTTAAATTACATCTATAATATTACGTGATGTCTTTTGTGCAGGTTGTCCGTATGTTCGTCTTGGTTGTTATGGTGTTTGCTCTTTGCTGGCTACCGTACCACGCGTATTTCGTGCTGGTGTATCACCATCAGTCTTTAGCATCGGCACAGTTCGCTCAGCACATTTATCTGGGATTCTATTGGCTTGCGATGGCTAATTCAATGTTCAATCCCCTGATTTACTATTGGATGAGCAACAAGTAAGAATTATTGTATGTAGTTTCTGTTTTTAAAAGTTACGCACATGTTGTAATTTTATTATTTATTAAGGGATGTTTACGCGGGCAGTTTTTGCTTACTAGGGATCACAAATATTAGTAGAAGAACTGCAGTATTCCAGGTTAAGCATGATTTAATAAACTAGCTATAATTATAAGAATATTTTTTTAATTTTGAAATTTTTTATATTATTTTCCTCCTCAAGGTTCTTTTTATAATACAGAGGACTGACTGCGGAATATAAACACAGTGCCTTTTTGCCAGCAAGCAGTAGTGTAAAAAAAACTGTGTTTCAGTTCAAAATGCACCGCCATTTGTTAAATTGAATCATATTCTTTTCTGACAGTTGTATTCAATGCCCGTTTCATCTTTGATTCAGACAACTGATTTTAAAAGTTACTGAACTATTTCAGGTTCAGGGTTTATTTTCGAGTGGTTCTTTGCTGGTGTCCATCAGTTAAAAATTCGACGCCCGATCATACAACCAAACAATTTGATATGAATAAATCATTCTCTGGTAAGTACCTATGTGCTACTAAAATAGACGAAAAAAGAATAGAATTGATTTAAAAAATGTAACCATTCTAATGTTCTTAGACCCGATTTTGACAACTGTACCCGATTTATATTAGAGACAAGTTTACTTTTAGCCACAGCCCAAATATAACAATAAACCCACACTTCTTAACACATATGTCAAACAGATTTATATTACGCACAGCTAAATGTATCAAACCCTAATAGATGAATAAAAAATCTATCCTTTTGTACAAGATTTTTCAATCAGCATATAAAAAAAATCTGCTATATAGTTAACAACTGTAGTAAATATACTAACTGTAGTTAAGTAAAATTAAGTTTATTTTCACCTCTTGAGAACAAATATGTAGGTAGAAAAATATAATTTATTTTTTTCACTACCGATAATTTTTATATTAATTTACCTTTTAAACCTTCCCCGGACTTCTAACCAACCTCGACCCAAAATAATTCTAGACTAAAATTATCCAAAATGGTTCAGCTTTTTTCGACTTTTAGCGAGACTAACGACCAGCAATTGGTTTTTATATATTAGATAAGTAAAACTAGCAACTAGATATAATAGTGCACATACATACCCGTCGGCGTATGCATCATCTTTATTGACAGACAATTAGGTGATTATTCCGCGTTGTCCTAACAAACTAGGTATTAAGAAAGAAAACTTAATTCAGAAAACGGGGCTCAACCCCGTTTTCTGAATCATGATCCCATAAAGCATATAAATTACAAGATTTAAGTAATTCTAAAATCATAAGAAAAATACAACGAAATTACTGATGCATACAAAAAAGATAATTTAAAATGCTGTAATACTTAATAAAATATCACGAACAAATCTTATCGAATACATACCTAAAAAATAAATAAAAGAGCGAACAGGGGCACTGACCTCTCTTGTCAAATGGGCAAGGCCGAGGGGACAATAAAAACCTATCAAACGGATAAACGTCAGATGTATGCACGAATAGACATGTCATTATCTACTACAGCAATTGTCTTATTTCACCAAATAAGACAACAATGTCAAACAAATATGTTAAGTATTCATAAATAATTTCTATAAATTAAAATCATAAAAAAATAAATCTTAATAATATACCAACGTATGAATTTTATATACCATTTTATGCTTAAAATGGATTTTGTTTGTCGTTGCTTTATGGACTTGGAAAAATCCCCGCTGTAAACAAAGCCTTGACGTCTTATTTTAAAAGAAAATTTAATTTTAAACAATAACAATGTGTTTGTTAGCTTCAGTACAAGTCATGGCCTCTATTTAAAATTAAAGTGAGTTGTTTTGGGTTGCTTGCTAGCTATTAAAAGACGAAACTTTACGCAAAATTAAATTATTAAAATACATTTTTTTAAATCTAGTAGACTAAAATTGTTATTTTTCTAATACTAAATGTGTACGTGTTATTTTGTATCTGTCTGCTAGAATAGTGGTATTATAGAAACCGGAAAACCTTTTTAGAAACCGTTCTGTAAGGTTTGTTTTTCAGAAAGTAGAAGTAATAAAACGTTCATGGTTAGTTAGGGCGTAGTTCTCAACTTTGTTAGCACTAGACTTAAGTAACTTTATTTAGCTAAGCCATAGAGATTTATTTATTTATTGAGGCTGTTTATTTAACTGTTGTTGAAGTAACAACTGTTACAGTACAAAAATCTCCCAAAAGTCGGTCATCGGGTAGAGTTCTACCCGTGACCGCTGCGTGAAAGTGTTCGAAACGTCGGGAATTGAAAATGTAAAATAACGCGATAAAATCCTAAATGCAATTTTATTTAATAATGATATAATATTCAGACAAGTCAATAGAAATAATTATTCGAAAATCTAAATTCGATACGAATTGTATTTATATATGTGTATATTCTATACTTAAAATTGGCAAATTTATATGCCCATTTATTAAAAAAAACTCACGGCTTGTAGTTTATATTTCAAATGTCATGTAGTTATCAGTTGTACGACTTTAACATCACATAAACGATTGATTTATTTAAATTGTAACATGTTAAATATGAGACTTATAACATAGTGAAAATTGTCTTAAGGTGTGTTTAATATTTTAGTTGTCTTACCGCATTTAAACATAAATGGGATATAAAATTTATTGCTAACAAAATTTATACATAATATAAATCAGGACATGCTCAGAGCAGAATAAATATTCCTTGATTACAAACCTTTATTCGGGTACTAAAATAATACCCGAATTGTTTTTGCCAAGCTCTGCTGAATTCTAAATTGGTGTATTCAAATTTGTGTGACGTCACTTGGGACCTTGATGGTTTAACTTTTCTTATTGTGTTCACTAAAACTTTCAGTTTACGTTATGCATAACAATGGCTTGTAATAAATTTCTTGTGTGTATTTTTAAATTCTTATTTCAGCCAGTCAAAGACATTTCCGTGGAACATCATCCTTCACGCGGGCATGACATTCAGAGAGACGAAGTATGAACGTGTCCCGACTAGTTCAAACTGAAGGTATTGATATAGTTTCTTTTTATATCTTGAACGTAAATTTATACGTAAATATTTCCTGGCTAGCTTAGTTATCACATTCTTTTTAATAACTTTTCTATTTTGTACTATCAAATGTTTTTACAGATAGCATAATGTACGTATTCTTGTTGCAGAACAATTAAATACAACTTCCGCATTAACAAATGGGCAATTGGCTCGAGGCAGCAGAAGTTTAAGAGTAAATCGCGCGAGAGACGTGTCTATATGTGAAAATAGATTGTAACGTTAATTATATTTAAATAATAAATGATCTAATCATTAGAATAATAAAAAAAGGATACTATCTTGAATAACATTTTTACGTGACATCAAGGGGAATGATTTAAAAACCGTTCTGTAATGTAATATGAAATACTTTTGTTTGGTTAAATATTTGAAATATTTCTCGTTTGACCAAGGGTAAAGGTTATTTAAAATGTTCTAGTAAAGTTTAAGTTTAAGATAGAATTTTAAAATAAAGATGTTAAAATGTTTCCAAGTTTTTTATTTTTCTCAAATGTTGACAAAGTTTATTCCAACTGAGTTTGAAAAATTTGTTCTTACGAGAAGAAGCACACAGACATAGAAGATAAACACATTCGCGATTCTACCATCGGTAAAGATTTGGAAAGGATTGGGAAGGATTTATTTATCTATGTAACATATATAGTAAATCCCGTTTTAGAACTCGATATATCTCAAGCTTTAAATTTGGTATGAATATTTCTTTTGCCAAGAAGGCATCAGCTAAGAACAGGTTTTATGCAATTCCATCGTTAAGGTTTTTATTTGTTACTACGTGGATAAAATCGCACGCAACAGCTAGTTCCTTGTATTTAAAAACAGCTATAAAGTAATTAATAATATGAGTATATTCATTTTAAAACAACATTTATATATTTAATAGTTGATCTCGTACTTACGTTGGACCGAAAAAGCCATGCCTTCACCGTTCTAACTGCAGGCAGTGAGGTGTTTATGTAACTAGGAACAGGTCGTAAGCATTTGAAGTCAGTGGGTCAAATGAGACACTACATCTTGGTCATAAGTCCATCAATGTTCCAAAACCAATGAGGTGTAATACCTACTCATGCAATCATACTACTTTCTTTAATTATTCATCATCATCATCATCAGCCTGTGCTAGTCCACTGCTGGCAATTGGCCTCCCCTAATACACCCTTATCCATTAAGGGGTTTTGGACCGTATCCCACCACGCTGGTCCAATGCGGGTTGGTGGGTGGACTGACTTTTTACATGCCCATCCGACGCGTGGATCATTTATTACTTTTCAGACAATTGGATGATCGGCCCAAATTGCCCTAACCAACTAGGAAACAACAACGAAAATTTGTTGGGTCCCCGCAGGATTCGAACCCAAGACCTCCGGTTTCTAAAGCACACGCCTATACCACTAAGCTACGGAGGCAGTCTGATTCCCGTCAAGGTTGTCCAAAAATTGCAGTCACATAAGAAAACGTTGATGCTGTGCGTAAGCGATTAAGGCGTGTTAATGTTAATACCGCGAACTTTAGACATTGGCATGAATCAAATACAAACATTCTTGCATGAACAATTAGGTGTTAAAAAGTTGTTTCCCGATGGATACGGTTACTTGGTGCGTCAGAACTCGCGAAAGATTCCACGCAGAATCCTGAAATGCTGTATACAATATCATATCAGGTGACGATCCTGGATCCTGGATATACGCGTACGTACCCGAAACAAAAAACCAGCCACGCGTTTGGTTGTTTGGAAATGAGTAAAGCCAACCAAATTTGTTCATTCACGGAGTTTTGCAAAAAAAGTTGTGGCCACATTTGTTTCCAAAACCGACATATTATTACGTCCTATTCTAGGATTCGAAACGATAGGCCTAGCTTGTTAGAATCGCAGCATAAGATGCAATAAACCTTTCGCGTCCTGATCAGGGAAGTTAAGATTATGTCTTAGTAATTACCTTGCTTGGCGCCCTTTCAACTGAAAAACTGTAGCATTTGTACACTACTGCTTTTGGCAGCGAAATAGGCTCTACAGCGGTCCCCAGACGGTATCTTGTGATAAGGAGGACCTACCACTTTAAAATTACATTTTTGAAAGTTTTTGTAGAATTATAATAGACACTTGAATACATAAATTAAAGAAACTGCATTTTATTATATTTTGTGCAAAATTCATTTAAAACTTTATTGCATTCTTTGCCAAATTATTTCAGCCTTAAATTACCTCTTTCTAGGTTAAAAAGAAATTGAGAACATTTCTTTTTCTAATCTCAGGCACGTCACGTTCCTTTATATCTATTGTGTGGAAGGCGTTAAATGTCGTTGATCAACACACGCGTTGTGTACAAGCTATGCGTTGACGTGTCTAAGCAATTACAATAATTTCACCATGACGGGTATAAACTAAGTTTATGAGACAAGTATCTTATAAGATCTTGCACCAAGTGCACTTAATGTATAAAATTTCACAGTTTTACGGATATTCTTGTATCCTTATCCTACAAACTTTATACACGGAAAGTTTGATACGAGATATTGATTATATTTAGATGCAAAAATCACCTGATTGATTTTAATTTGTTATAGCTCACAACAGAATTTTATGGACTAGACTTAATTATGTATATATTGTCCACATGAAATGTAGGATGACATAAAAGTTTTATTTTATATAGTACTTTTTTCGTAACGTCAATAATTCAGAAACGAAAGAAATACAGGTAAACAGATTTTAAAGGCGCAAGGCCGACGTTTTAAGTACCATCTAACAAATTCATCCTATTTTACGGACAACCTGGTGATAGGCTTGCATTGTTCTAACTAACTAGAAAACAGTTAGAAAAATAGTTGAGTCCCAGCAGGATTGAGCCATTGTCTTGGTTTCCAAAGCGCAAGCCCGTAACACTAGGCTACGGACATTGGTATGTCCACAATGAAGAAAACCATGTTCAGCTTTTGCTTTTAAAATATTTCCTGCCATCCTAATCCTTCGTTTTCATACGTAGGTATGTATTCACTAAAATTCATTGCAAAACATAGAAATAAGAATATATTCTTTATGCGTAAACGTTCATAGGCGACAATTTATTAAATTTAATGCCTAAAAAGAGTCCGACGAAACTGTTTTTCCGGCCGAAACCGAAACCGAAACCGAAAGTTCGGTGTGGCTTCAGTTTCGCCGAAACCGAAACTCACGTGATCAAGTATTAAAATTTAAAATACTAAAATATGGAGCTTTTATGCCTATTATTTTGCTTTATTTTAGTCATGGAATGGAGACAGTATATTAAACGTGTGGTAATCGTTTATTTCAGTTGCTAATAATATTTTTATGTAACGAAATATTAAAATGTATTAATTTTTTTCAAATAAATTTCTTATAGCAATATGAGTTATTAATAAATAATTGTGACTGATGCATTAAATACTGAGTATTGGTATTTTGAAATCTTACTAATTAATACTTTGGTTTGTATTTGTAGTTCCAAGAGGAAGTAAAAGTAAAAATGAGATAGAATATAATGACTATGATAGCTTAATTATTTATTTTTCTACATAACTCCGAGTCCACCTACACACCAAGTCCAGCGTTCCAAGTTTCCAATGCTTCAATTCCTTTAAAAAAAGGATTGTCTTGGTCCTGCAAAAGGTCACCACGGCATCGTTTACTTGTTATATATAGTTTTAACACATGTTTCCTCTTAAGTATTGTATCAATTTGGAGAGAAGATGAAAAATATCTAGGCGAATATGGGGATGCTCAACCAATTGTACGCTAGCATGCTGAACGTGGCTCCAGCGCTAATGCCAACCTATGCGCCGGTACGTTGTCAAGATGAAACAGCTTGCCCGTTCAAAGTTTGCCTCTTTTTATCAATGACGGCATTTCTCAACCTCGGTATTAATGCTGCATAATCTGTAATGATGGATCCTTCGGATAAACCCGTGTTTCGTTCACTGCCACAAAACTAGATTTAAAGTTTTAGAATCTTCTTAAAACTTGCCCAACGATATCTTCGAAGTCAATTTTGTTCTGATTCTCAGCACCCAACTTGTGGAGACTTTTCTCATTTTCAAAATTTTGTCAATATGCGTTGAGTACCTCCGTATGAAATGCTCGTTTCTTGGATTAGGTATCAGATGGTAATTCTTTGATCGCTAAAAACAGTTTTTCGAATATGGCAGTATATCCTTATTGTTTCTTGTTGATAACTGGCTTCGATGGACGTCTGCAACCATGTTCGTCTTCCGTGTACGTTCTCCTACTCGAAATTAAGAAGCTCCACTTTGCAACTATTGATTATGACAGAGCAGTCTCTTCTCATGTTGCCTTTGAGCCGCAATAAATCTCTTGCGTTGCTAACTTTTTATAACAGTGGTTTTAATGACAAGGTCGCACTCGGTTTTCTCTTTATTCGAGAACATTTCGCCACAAGAAAAAAGTAAGAAGACTAGAAGATTTTTTTATTAACACAACAAATATCTGAGCTACACTTTCTAGTATTATTGTATTTTATTTTTGGTTGGAGTATATATTTTGTTCTCACTCCTCGTCGTTCTAGAAGAATTATCAATTTCTTTTGTCAAACTTGGACTGTTTGTCTGAACTAAAATCGATTGATCTGAGCTCGATTGTAGCAATGATACATTTAACTTTCGCTACTATTTTGAAATTGAAAACGCTTCTGAAACCAGTTTCGGTTTCGGCAAAAGTTTCGGCCAAACCAAACGACCGAAACCGAAACTTGATTTTGGCCGAAACTCGGCTGGAAACCGAAACCGAAAGTTCGGTCGGACACTACTAAAATACATCCGAGATTGTGATGCATTGCATACAGCACATTGTTATCCGCTTATATTTTGCATAGTAGTAGGTAATATATAATATCTTGTATATAGCTTTTATACAAATTAGTAAATTGTGTACTTTACTAATTATAATAAAACTATTTATTTTGACGTTATGTAACTTGATTATTTTCAACTGTACAGTCAAATTGGTGAATTTGTGGGACATTGTTTACTAATCGTTTTAATACTGCATCGTTTTAAGTTAATAATAATAGATAACTCAAATAAATACTCGAAAGGTTGTCACATGATCATATTGTCTTAATTTGCAATTTGAATATATTTATAGGACAAGTATTCAAAAAGTCTGTAAAATATTATAACGTTATTGTACAACTTAATTGAAGAGTTGCCTACCCCTTAATAAAAAGGTGACTACATCGTTTAACAGTATCCGCAGTACTACAAAAATACACAACTATCATGAATCTTCGAGTAAGGAATACTAATATTTTTGTATTCCTTATATATATTATTAAAAACATAGTTAAAATAATTAAAGACTGATTTTTAAATATAGGTACCATATAAGAATTCTGTTTAAGTTCTTGCTAAAAAACGCGTTAAAATCATTGTGCGTTAATAATTTTTAAAATCCATTTATTTTATATAAATCACTTACTATACGTATATTACATACAAGACATTTAAAATGCAGCGACCGTAAACGTAAACAAGTGTAATTTTAACAAAAAGTATCACCGACTTTAAACAGTATATAACTATTTTGCGCAATATAAGACGGTGACACCGTGCCCTCTGTAAAAACTACGACGCGATTTCCGTCACTACATTTTAAATCTCTAATACATTTAATAGTATTTATAATCAAAACGTCGTCTCTAACATGTTATATGTGTATAGAATGAAGATTTTTAATACAATAACTTTTAGTGCAGATCTTGTACTGATCCTCCTGGTACTGCGCATTTGTACTTAAAGTTATTTATTTATTTGAAAAACACAACTTTTCATCCAATGAACTATTCTTCGAAAATTTAATACAGCAGATTCTCCTATATATAAAAAATAGCTTTCAACTTTGATCAGCATGATACGAATTACTTATGTGATACTAAGAACTGTTAAAAGTTTTAATTTAAAAAATGCATGGGGTCGCAACTAAAGTATCGAGTACGTACTCGTATGTACCCGTATCGGAATGATAGGACGTACATATTATGTACGTCCTATTTCTAGGATCTATAAATGATAGGCCTAGCTTGTTAGAATCGCAGCATAAGACGCAATAAATCTGCTCAGCGTCCTGATACAGGGGAAGTTAAGATTGTGTCACTTGCTTTAGCGCCCTTTCAACCGAAAAACTGTAGCATTTGTACACTACTGCTTTGCAGCGAAAATAGGCTCTACAGTGGTACTTTTCAGACGGTATCTTGTGATAAGGGAGGACCTACCACTTTTAAAATTACATTTTTTTTGAAAGTTTTTGTAGAATTATAACAGACACTTGAATACATAAATTAAAGAAACTGTATTTTATTATATTTTGTGCAAAAATTCATTTAAAACTTTATTGCATTCTTGCCAAATAATTTCAGCCCTTAAATTACTCTTCTCTAGGTTAAAAAAGAAATTGTAGAACATTTCTATTCTTATCTAGGCACGTCACGTTCCTTTATATCTATTGTGTGGGAAGGCGTTAATATGTCGTTGACTAACACACGCGTTGTGTACAAACTATGCGTTGACGTGTCTGAAAGCAATTACCATATAATTTCACCATGTGACGGGTATAAACTAAGTTTATGAGACAAGTATCTTATAAGATCGTGCACCATAAGTAGCACTTAATGTATAAAATTTCACACTTTTACGTAAGATATTTTGTATCCTTATCCTACTGATTTTATACACGCGAAAGTTTGTAAGAATAATGTAGGAATGCATGATTGATATATTTACATGCAAAATCTACCCGATTGATTTTAATTTGTTATATCACATGCAACAGAATTTTATGGACTAGACTTAATTATTTAAAAGATAATATGTCTATATATATATATAAGTTTTTATCATTACCATAAATAACTAAAACTGCAAGGCAAAGAAAGTATAAAACATACATGTAAATAAATATAAGAATATGTAGTATATGGCTTTACCTTACTATTATATAAACATATATTTATTGTCCACATGAAATGTAGCTGTAGTGACATAAAAGTTTTATTTTATATAGTTCTTTTTTTTAGTAACGTCATCATAATTCAGAAACGAAAGAATTACAGGTATACAGATTTTAAAGGCGCAAGGCCGACGTTTTAAGTACCCATCTAACTAATCCTATCTTATTTTACAGACAATCTGGCAATAGGCTTGCATTGTTCTAACTAACTAGAAAACAGCTTATTATTTTAAATATTTTCACCGTCTAGAAGATCATCATTGTCTTGGTTTCAAGAACAAGCCGTAACCTGGCTACGGTAGCATATTTATTCCACAATTTGAAATGAAAACCATTTACCAGTTTGCTTTTGCAAAATATTTCCACACACGACCTAATTTTTTGAATTCGCTGAATTTACTTAAATTTGAATACTAAAATAGATCCGAGATTGATAATGCATTGCATACAGCACATTGTCATCCGCTTATATTTTGCATAGTAGTAGGTAATATAATATGTATTATAGCTTCTTGTATACATTAGTATTTTATACGTAATTTATAAACTATTGACGTTATGTAACTTGATTATTTTCAACTGTACAGTCAAATTGGTGAATTTGTGGGACATTGTTTACTAATCGTTTTAATACTGCATCGTTTTAAGTTAATAATAATAATGATAATCTCAAAATAATACTCGAAAGGTTGTCACATGATCATATTGTCTTAATTTGCAATTTGAATATATTTATAGGACAATATTCAAAAAGTCTGTAAAATATTATAATGTTATTGTACAACTTAATTGAAGAGTTGCCTACCCCTTAATAAAAAGGTGACTACATCGTTTAACAGTATCCGCAGTACTACAAAAATACACAACTATCATGAATCTTCGAGTAAGGAATACTAATATTTTTGTATTCCTTATATATATTATTAAAAACATAGTTAAAATAATTAAAGACTGATTTTTAAATATAGGTCCCATATAAGAATTCGGTTTAAGTTCTTGGTAAAAAAAACGCGTTAAAATCATTGTGTGTTAATATTTTTAAAATCCATTTATTTTATATAAATCACTTACTATACGTATATTTACATAAAGACATTTAAAATGCAGCGACCGTAAACGTAAACAAGTGTAATTTTAATAAAAAGTATCACCGACTTCAAACAGTATATAACTATTTTGCGCAATATAAGACGGTGACAACGTGCCTTACAGAGGGCTAGAAACTACGACGCGATTTCCGTCACTACATTTTAAATCTCTAATACATTTAATAGTATTTATTATCAAAACGTCGTCTACAGCATGTTATTTGTGTATAGAATGAAGATTTTTTAATACAATAACTATTATGTGAATCTATCTTAAATGAGTTCTAATTATGCTTGATTGAAATTTTTTTAAATGTCTACATTAAAATGCTCATTTAGGGTTATTTTAAAAACATAGATAAATGCGGACTTTATTGATGACTAATTTAAGTAGTATAGTCATGTCAAACACACTTTAAGTCTATGTCTTAAGGTTGTGTCAGCGTTTGCATTTTAGTCGCACGAGGTTATGATTTTTGACGCCGTTTTTTTCTTAAATTCTTAAATATCTATTAAACTACTTATCGTAAAATTTAAAACAAAATGGAACCAAATGCCAGCTAATACCTATCATTTCTAAAAAGTATGATCAAAATCGGATCTCTGGGAGTGGAGCTACGAGCTACGAGTTGAGTACCTCCTCTTTTTGGGAAGTCGGTCAAAAAACACGTTGTTATTCCCCAGAGTTGCAATTTTTTCTATAATCAAGTAAAATTAAAAAAAAAACAATACGACTGACCTCAAACAGTACAGATCCATTTTACGCAATACTAGTGGGTAACAAAGTAAAATTGCCCTGTGATTTCTGCCCCGCATTTCAAATCTCTCATATCGTTTAAGATACATGACATTTTTTATGCTAATAGAATGAATTTTTAAATGTATCAACTTTTATGTGAACTTGCGCTATATAACCCTCAATGAGCTTTAAACACGTTTAATTGCAATTTAAAGAAAAAATAAGAATGGATTAGGTACGTTATTCTTAAAACCAGTTTAAAAAGTGCAATTTTCTAGGTTTTGGCAGTGCTTGTAATTTAATTGCACGAAGTTGTGATTTTTGGGGCCGCGCTTTTCCTAATTCTCAAATATCTATTTAACTACTTATCGCAGAATAATTTTAAAACAGTGGAACCAATAGGAAGCTAATATCTATCAATTAAAAAAAAAGATCTTGGGATAGTTGTTGGCAAGAATCCCACAAAATTAAAGGCAAGTTTTTTGCCAGCATTCAACCCCATATTCCATCTAGGCCATGGTTCTTTAAATACAAGTATTTCTAAATTAATTACATCCCTGATTATGCGGCTCCGTGTGGGACATGTTTGCTACCTAGTTTTTTTAGCTAAACTAAAAATACTGGGTAGCAAACATGTCCCATGTAAACCAATCAATGTGCCATTGTGGCTGAGAGAATGTACCTTGGAACATTTGTTTTTCTCATGCAGAAATCTCAAAATTCTCCACTATGACATCCTCCCCAAATTCTTTCCCAGACCTGTTAACATTATTTTTTCTTAACCTTCTCCGAACCTACAAATTTATTCGGGTCAACAATATTAAGTTTTAATAGTTTTATTTTTCTCTCCTCCTTGGGACAGCATAAACACGTAAATATCAAAGGGATCCTTTGATATTTAAGTGTTTATGTTAAGCTGTGCCTAACAATCTTAATGCTATTTATTGTTTAAAATTGTAAATCAACTATACTGACCGACTTTGACCGTGTGGACCGACTTTTTACGTAACTATGCAACGCATGGATCATCTTACCTTTC
The DNA here is from genome assembly GCA_029286875.1 of Lamproptera curius. Lineage (NCBI taxonomy): Eukaryota > Metazoa > Arthropoda > Insecta > Lepidoptera > Papilionidae > Lamproptera > Lamproptera curius. The sequence goes on along the minus strand of JAGSMT010000107.1, from coordinate 410,540 downwards.
GTACAATTGGGCCCAAATCAACTGAGAAACCGAAAATTTGATTTGTCCCGCAGGATTCGAACCCACGACTTCCGGTTTCTAACGCATACGCCCTTACCACTAGGCTACGAAGGCTGTAATATAATATATAAAAGATATGTGAAACGAATGATTCATCATTTAAATTTAAGGGAATATCTTTTGAGATAATCTTGTTATTACCGTTCGTGTTCGTGTTTTCTCATATTTAATATTATGAAAGTAAAAGTGAATTTGAAGGTTGGTGTGTTGAAAGTGGAGCAAGCTTTTAGGGCCCCATCGTTAAATCAATTTTATTGGATTTTAGCACTCAGGTATATACAGGGAACCAATATTCCCCTATAAGCTAATTTGTTTGAGAGTAAAACAAAAGAATAATGTAAATGTTTCATATAGTTCAATAAATGCAAATAATAATAGTTAATATATAAATAATTGAATAAAAAGAAAGTCTACTACTAGACTACAAGCTCATGGATAAAAATACCTGTGAAATGACCTAGCGTGAATATTCTAATTGAAATATTTTTATTCAAAATAGGTTACACTCACTTCTAAAATTTAAACCAATTAGAACATATCGGATGTGGGGGGCCTGTTGCCACCGGTGCGTCTCCCTACCGAGTGATTTACCTGCACTAGGGCGCCCAGATGGGGAGCCTCGGTTTAGGCTGTCACTTTCTGGTTCCCGTTAGCATGCTGAATCGAGGGCTGCCCAGGTGGGCCGACGCTTCGGCTCAACTCAGACGATTTCTTAAGGATAATTTAATAGATAGAAGAGCTCTATCTAAACTTTACTACCACTTCTTAAAGCGTTAGCGCTGGGAGAATAAGTGGCGCAAGAAACTCCAGCAATGCTTCTATCTAATTAGGCGTTAGGCTATAGTGTCATCTAGCAAAGGGTGTGTAAGTTCGATCTCACCGGTGGGGCCGGTATTGTGCGTGTTGTCCTACACTTCTAAATGTAGGGTGTGTTTGGCTACTGATTAGGTGTCGCAATCTATTATGCCTTAAGAGCGTTAATTTAATTCTTGTATTTTACAATAAGTGAAAACCTAGCCATAGCGTTGCCGGCGGCGGCGGCGAATGCATCTGCTGTTTGATTGAACTCGTTTAGATCAAAGAGACCTAGTGATTTTAAAAATGAACTGCAGTTTTGGCCAGTGCTGCCATTGCTATGGCTAGCATTGCTGGCTATTTGAGGCGGCGGCGGGCCGCTGTGCGCTTGGAATCGGCTCCTGCGCTGGCTGTAGCTACGCGGGGTGGAACTGCCAAGCGTTGGAAGGATCGAGGTGTGGAAGGCGGTGCTGTTAGATGGTTTGGTGTTAGCCTGGAAGAGGTTTCTCCGAGGCCGAGCGAATCTCGACCCACTTCTCCTTTTTTTTTTATAGCATACGCAGGCAGACGAGCAGTCGGGCCACCTGATGGAAAGTGGTCACCGACGCCCATATACATTAGCAATACCAGCGGTATCGCCAACGCGCTGCCTACCGTGAGACATAGGATGTTAAGTCTCGTTTACCCAGTAAATACGCTGGCCTTCAAACCGAAACACAGCAGTGTTTTCACACTACTGCTTCGCGGCAGAAATAGGCACCGCGGTGGTACCCACCCAGACGGTCTCCTGTAAACAGGGGACCTACCACCGGTGACCCTCATCACATCACACGGTGACATCTCCTTTCGCGGAGGTAAATTGGAGGTGAGCGTTTCCTACGGGGAGCCATTTGAAGCTGTCGTCGGATTTGGGATTGGTTAGCGCCTCGACCTCTATATTCGATTCGCTGGGGATGCTGACGTTGACAAAATTGTCGTCGCAGGGAATGGCGTAGTCAGCCCAGGCATGCTGGCAATACAGAGTGAGAGCTGCGGTGGAGCACCAGCGCTCCGTCAAACAATGAACCTGCCGTCATAGTGGTTGAGACATGGCTCCTTAACGTTCCGCGCACGCAGGTCTCGGACAGCTGTTTCGAGGAGGACCGTGTGCCGCTGGCGTGTAGGAACGCCCAGGCGAGCTGCCCACGGCGAGGTGCTGAAGACGGCCCAACGCGTTGGAAGAGTGCCCAGCCTGGGTCGGAACGCCGAGTGCTGTAGATGCGTTGCAGACCTTCGCTTCCTGCTGAGTAGCAGGATCCTGAGAGCCGAGGATCGTGGCCCGTCCTTGCTTTTTGCGAGACGTGATGCGAAGAGGCCGCGAAAGATAGAGGCCGTGAGGCCTGGCTACGCAGAGAAGGCCAGGCTGCGAAAGTGGCGTACCGACGCAACCTTCCTGAACAGCTGTATCGCCACGGGCGGCCGGCACAGGTGCCGCCACAGAGAAGGTAGAGCCGTGTTTGTTCGGCACGGCGCTTCAAAGCGACGTCACGGTGTCCAACACACTCCGGAGAGAAAGGCCCGACAGGGGCACGTCGCGCCGGTCGCTGAAGACTGTTGATCAGCCGCGGCCCGCCACACGACATGGAGGAACAACTCGTTCGGTTTTTGAGTTGGGTATCCGGCGCTCCATCTTTGGTCCGGGGGCCATATGTCTGCTGCCCCCTCACTTTGGTCGCGGGGAATGCTCGTGACTGGATTTTCCAGGAAGGCTAAACAGGCATGCCGGCAGGGTGGGAGCAGTTGAACAATGCTCCGCGATCAAAATATGCATTGTATTGGAGAGCTTGAGATATAATTTTGGGCGAGTTTCTGCCGACCGCCTTGATATTTATACCGAAGCGGTATTTGAGGTCGACTATTATATGAGCTATTTTATGGCTGGTTCTCACAGAAACAGCCATAAAAAAGAAACAAACATTATAACGTTCACGTAACAACCAGCAAGAAACAAAAATTATAACATTCAATCGGCCTAGTATAATTGTAAAAACAACTAATTCGGCCAAGAAACATGATAAACTAAGAAAACAAGATCGCTTTATCGAGCGGCTGACAACAAAGTTGTATTAAGTAACGAGTTGCATAACGCAAGCCGATCGCTTGTGGTAGTGCAATAAACGCGAATTCTCTGACGTCAGCAGTGTGACAAAAGCGTTTCATGAGCGCAGCTGCACTCAAATACATAGATGGCCCAGCGCGGCGACTTCGCGGAAACAGACAATGGGTACCACGCGGCTAGCTCGGGAGCTCGGGAGACTGCGGCGAACACTAGCGGACGAGTCCGGTGCTGGCGACGCTCTGATGTCACACGTACGCGTCCCGTCGTCAGAATAAATGAACATTTCATTACCAGAGTGTGTTATCATTTAAAAACTATGTAACAAATACAATGTCTCATTAAAGTATGTTGAGTTTAATCATCCTGTTGTACGAGATGTTTCATGTTAGAATCATATTCATGCATATATTAGATACACAGATAGACTGTTATCTATAATATGTACTATATATTAACTCATTACTAACTAATTTTTTGATCTAGATCTCAATTAAATATTTCTAAAGTTTAACTTTTTCAAGTGTACTTCCAACTAATATTGTTTATATAGATTAACTTAGAATTAATTATAATAGTAACGTTTATTTTGATTTAGTTTATTCACGAAAAGTGCAAGTTCCAACTTCAATAACTTTGTATGTTAAGTAAGTGAATTATTGTGAGCTATAAACAGTTTAGATATCATTTTACAATATTTCTAATAATTAAGGAATAATAGGTTTTATTTTGTCTGTCGTTTATATTATATATATGCAAGTAGTTACCTTCAAAACTTTAGATGTCTAAGTAGTACGATAATTGTATTGGCTGTTGAGCTATATCAAATAGTTTAAAACACTCGAAATTTATTAACAATTATTTTACCTACAATTGCAAGTAATAATAGTCATTTATTTAGCTGTCGTTTACACTGCAACTTTATATTATAGTAATATGCTCGATAAAATTTTGATTCGTCAATAGTCCTGATTTGTGTAGTCTTAACACGCTGGACGATTTATGCATATCAGACATGAGTTTAATAACTGAATTAAATATTATAGAAGATTAGTTTTTGAAATATTCTAAAACAAAAATTAAATGCATAAATACTGAAGCCGTTTGTAAAGTAATTATGAAAACTAGTAAAACTTAAAATGAAACTAGTTTTCCATAAGAATGTGTTCTGGCGAGGTCTCACAACGACCTTTTCTGGGACAGAAGCAGCAGTGGTAATATCGGACATGATTGTTTTGAATCGGAATTAGCAGCATATTTGATGACCACTTTCATCAGGCTATGCTTCTGAAAATATATAAGCAATAATGACATTACAATTGTTCATATACATAAAATACATAAAGTAGTTTGTGAAAATTAATATTAAAAATATAGATAGTAATTGAGTACAGTTAGTATTGACAATTTAAAAGAGCCAAATGCTGGGTAATACCAATTCGACTCTATTTTCAATGACAAAACAGCAGATGTAACATCAGCTTAGAGTTTTGTTTGTGAGGGCACTGTAGCCAGCGAAATACTCAGTGAACCACTTTATGATATCAGATACGTTACCAATATCGTATTTTAAGATTATAATAATTTTAAAGTATAACTAGAATTAGAGTAATTCATATTCTATTCTTTAAAAACATAGATTCTTGATGAAACATAATTTATCAGTTAAAGATTATATCAGATAGTAATTTGTAGTTGAGTTTGACTAGTGACATATGGTACATACAATACTATATTCGTAAACAAGAAGTGTGGTATTTGCGTCTCATAATAATGTGGATAATACTAAATCATTTCTGTGCAGTATCTTGTAATGAAATTTATATCACAAGAATTAACACTTTTAGAGTATTTTGGACAATATGTGTGATTAGTACTAATTATATAATAATATTTATGTTAATTCATCTTTCTATAATATGTTATTATTTAAGATTACTAATGACTTTTTATGGTATTATACTGTAGCAATATGTTACACGTAATTGCAATCTATTCTTTATGAGAAGAATAGAATTCAAATCTAATGAAAGAAACAAGATTTTAAATTTTCAGTTAGAAGATTAACATAAAGTAATATTTAGGAGTTAGAGTTCTTCATGACGAGATAGACATAAAGTGTATTACAACTACTTCATTTATCGGACGTAAATAAGGCTAATTCAGATTAGGTAGGTACTTCTTCAGATGCAAGTCTACAGTATTAAATGGATCTACCTCTTGTTTTTTGCGAGACTACATGATAAGTGTTGATATACAAAAGATCCTTTAATATTAATCAGTATATATTGATTTACTATCATAAGATTATATTTTTTCAGTCATTTTCATAATATGCTTTTATGAGTAAAGCACGATACCAGTAGCAGATTATTTGGTTGTATTCTGAAACTTATCATATTTACACCGTAATTAGACAATTCTTTTTTAAGGGAGAAGAATTTAAATTACCAAAATCATAACAATAAAGTAAAAAAATTAAAAAAGTTTCCGAGGTAAATGTTAAATAAAAAATAATAATAGCTATTAAAATCATACTTTATATTAAACGCAGATAAAACGTTAAAATGTTTACATACCATGTCAGTTAGTTTATCGAGAACGTCAAATAAAGAAAGCTAATAAATTAAATTAGGGTACAGCAGTCTTCTGTATGCAAATTAATGTTACACATGTTTACGCCTCGCGCGCTTTCTTATTTCGCGTGCTACAATATTTAAGGTAGGCGATATACTTGAACCCAAAAAGGATCTTTCTTTTAACCAAATACATCCTTAGATATTTTTTAATCAAGTAAGTGAATTGTACCGTGTTTTATAGGTCAATTTATAAGCGGCTATTTTAGAGGCTTCAAGGCAACGTCTAAAGCTTTTGCGATATTTTGGCAGTGAAGATATAGGCGTTGACTTGAATTCTCTGAAAAAGCCGAGTTAAATGTTGACAACTAAAAATGGCCAACTATGAGTGTAGAAATTTAAAACCGAGCATAAAATAACTGTACATTTCAACGCCGAATAGCTATAACACAATATTATAGCAATTTTAACGTTCTCGGCAACATAAGCTTTGTCACTTTGCGGTAACGTAGTATTTATTAAATGTTTTAAATTGTAGCTTTTATCTATTGAAAATAAATAGAGAAGTAATGATATACAAATCTTAAATTATTTTTTTATTTAGAATATAACATTTTCGTCTAAATTATTTATAATTTTAATAGTTACAGCCAGTGATCATTAGTAGAGAGATATTTCTTAAAAACAGATAACTGAGGATCTTTTGATTATTTTACAAAAAAACAATTTAAGGGCAGAGCATTCGCCCCCGATTTCGACCCCAAAATTTAAAATTTAAAATAAACCTTAAAGTACGTTTTACTAAAAACCATATTGTGACATTTTTTATCAACATAAACAGTACATTTTGCACAACACAGCAATTTCTTTAGGTTTGGAAATAGATAATAGTCGCAGGGGGCTAAATCTCGAGAATATGCTGGATGTGGTAGTTCGTTTTTGACATTCGTGGATTTTGACTATCGTGACTAAATAAGTGTGCGCACTTTCTTCTTCACCAAATGCGGCCGTTTTTGCTTCAAATCAACGTTGAATCTGTCCAATCAAGTGTCGTGGTAATCAATGTGAATAACACCGCGTGCATCCCAAAAAACTGTGACCATAATCTTGTAGGCTAACAGGCTGTTTGGCCTTCTTTGGTCCACGTTCACCCCGAGCAACCGAGTGTTTCGATTGTTCCATGGCCTCTGGCGTGTTGTGATGGATTCATGTTTCGTCCACAGTAACAAAACGGCGCAAAAATTCGATCGGATTATGGCTGAACATCGCTAATCACTCTTTGAAGCTGCCACACGATTGTGCTTATGGAGGAGTGTGAGAGTGTGTTTAGTTGAGATACCTACAGCATGAGCCAACTCACACACTTTCATTCTCCTATCGTCCAATATCATTTTATGTATTTTATCGACAATTTCCGGCGTGATCATTTCTTTTGGGCGACCTGAACGTTCAGCGTCACTAGTGATGGTACGACCACAACGGAATTCTGTAAACTACTTCTTAACCATTGAAATCTATAGTGCCGATTTCCCGTAGTATTTACCAAGCTTTTCCTTAGATTCAGTGATGGTTTGCTTACGTAAAAGTAATGCTTAATCAGCACACGAAATTAACTATTTTCCATTTTCTTTCTTTTTATTATTACATCTCAGTTTTGAAGATTAATAAGTTTCATTAATTGAAAGGCAATATCATTGAAGATTTTCGTTTTTTAAGGCTTATATTATTGAAATTTTAATTTAAAAAAAATAAATAGAATACTTATTTATTGATTTGAGTCTACATCAGTAAATTAGTGGTCACAAATATTTTATTTTTGTAATGCTTAAGTGGTTACTTAGTTAGAAGCTTAGAACGGCATTGTGGACATATGGGGTAATCCGTATTGTATACTCTAAAACATAAACAATTTGCGAAAATTTCAAGTTCCCAAATGTTCATTCACATCGCGGTTGCTAACACTTGAAGTTACGTAACGCTGGCACTAATTGTAAACGAATTACTTTAACCCTGCTAAGCTAAGCGACATCAAGTCGTTTACTACGCGTGGTTCACCGGTTAACGACGTGGCCTGAACCAGTTTCGGGACACGGTTGTTTCGGGTGGAGCCCGTGTCACGTGGCTGGTAGGCAGCAGTGGTTCCAGTACTCCGTGGGCTCCCACGGGGTGCCGTGCTGTTTGCTCCGGTACGGCACCGAAAGCGACGGTCCGGGTGTCTCAAGACATCCGGTAAGAGGAAGCTCGCGAGGGCTCTGTCGCGCCGAGGTTGCCGAAGACGAACGCACAAAAATATGAACGCCCAGACGGCGTCCATTAAAAAGAGTTGTTCATAATTGCCACGCTGAGCAGGCGAATTGGCAATTGACTAATTGCACTTGTACTACCACTGTAATTAAGATCCACCCTCAAGTAGGCGGTGGGGTCATACATACGCCAGAATAAAATTTAATAGGACTCATATATTTATTTATACTACTTAGTTGTTACAGTGTAACACCTAAAGCCAATGGCACTTTATCGTAGTCAACCTTGTGGCGATGCAAAAAAAAAAAATAAAAGTTTATACGTATGTATGTAGGAAATTAAAAAGTTAAAATTTTATTTCAGGAGGTACATAAGATTTCTCCACGAGTTAGGTTTTATCCAATTTTCAAGAACACGCCTGCTAAGAAAATACATAAATTAATCCTACATTTTGTGTTAGCTATTTGCTGTCGAAAAAGTAATAATCCTGAGCACGTACTCTAGAATTTTATTAATTCAAGCGCATTGCGTAAACGACGCTTGATTTAAACAAAATGCTAATACAGGTTGTTATCGGAATTCGTATCAATTTAGACCATCTTACACGGAAAGGAATTTTAAATTAACTAAATTATAGGCTGCTATAAAATAAAATAAAAGTGCTTGCAAAATTTAAATATTCACCGCTTCCTTATTTTACCTAACGAAGCTAACCAACCGCGTTTTATAAATGTACACAAAGTCAGGGGCGTAGCAACGTACCGTCTAGTTGATTGGTTACTCCGAAAACCTTTAAGAAACGTGCACCAAGTACATATTTTTTTTTCGATTAAAATGTTGATGTTAAAACTAAACTTGCAATAATTTGGTATAAGTTAGAGTACGCAATTTAGATTCTTTCAGTGTCTTACGCAATAATAATCTTCTAAAGTAAAGAAAATATATTTATCTTTTTCAATGTTAATGTAAGAACTTAAGTCAATTATTTCATTTTAAATATGGGTAAACTAATTATGAACAAAATCGTTTTTGAATCAAAACTCGTTTCATAAACTATTCATTATAGTTCAAATTTATCTAAAACAATATTTGGTTCCGACAGCAAAAAAGAAGACCCAATTTAACAGGCTAAAATTGATATCAAAGGTCTTACATTTATTAAACTTGCCTTTTATTGCAAGCTAAAATTGCCAAAGCATAAATTTATGACCTGACATTGAATAAAGTTGCTATATTTTGTCAAAAATTTACACAATAAAATTAGTAATCTAAAAGAAGATTCTATTGACGAGTCTACCACATTTGAATTATTAATTTAATTTTTTTTTATTTTAATTTAAAGTATTACAGCTGTAACTTAATTATTTTTTAAATGTATATCATATTTTCTTAGCCGTTAAAATTTAAGAAACGAATTCTTTTATTTTTTATTGCCTAGTAGTTTATTAATTTGGTGATGCTACAGAGTTAGCATAAGCGGGAGCCTCGATACTGAGATTTCAGAAAAAATAAGAATAATAGGTATTTTCGATGTACGCAATAAATCATTTACTCATAACGTAATGTGTTGCAATTATTATATTGATTAATATTTATATTTAATTAAATCTTTCATAACAAAATTATTAAAATGTAATAATTTAATAAAATAACTATATGCATTCAGCTGTGATCCAGCGGATGGAAACAATGTTGTGCTAGTTGGGAAGGGGAATCAGGCTGTTTAATAATCCGGTAAATAAATCCTCGGCCGGCTTAGAAAAAAGGAAAAGAAACTACAAAAATAGTATAAATGTGTTTTTTTTATTTGTAATAATATAACATAAGTTATAGCTTCGCCACAATACCAGATGCTGCTCCATATCTCTACAGTGTGTACCTCCTTAAAGAGCAGTGCCTTACAAGTCTTGCGCTAAAGATAAGCAATGTTGCCTTTCTATAGCCTATAGGGCGCAATAAAAGGAGCGCACTTCCTTGTGCGCCCTCTGATCTTCAACCCTAAAGCTTACTTGTGCCATATATATTGCCGATGGAGGTAAACGAACACAATGAAAGTCCCTGTATGGCTATAAATGATGTTCCATGGGTCCGATTGGCATGTACAACATGTACATGGCCGCGGGGAAGCTAAGAGAAACCTCTTAACCTTCCCGTGGCTGGCCAAAGCTGTTGGTACTGAGCCCCACCGCTACGACAAAGCAAGAACCTGCTCGGGAAGTATTCCACCCTCCCTAGTCCAATGCGGGCTGGTGGGTAGACCAACTTTTTACATGCCCATATGACACATGGATTATCTTACTTTTTAGACAATTGGGTGATCGGACCAAATTGTCGTGACCAGCCAGAAAACAACGATAACACAAAACTGTTTCCTCGCGCGATTCGAACCCACGACCTCCAGTTTATAAAGCAAGGGCTGATACCGCTAGACTACGGAAGCAATATGATTTCATATGTATTTTAAATACGCTCTTGCAATGAAATTTGTGTAATGAAAATGTAAGAAAGAAGCTAGTTTATTAAGTACGTTATAAGCCCTAATGCAAAATGCAATAGGGCTTAAATAAGATTATTTATAAAGAAATGACAATGTAAATTTTCTGTTTATAAAACCTACAATTTAGAGAATTGTGTAAACGGCAAATATCTTGGAAAACCTATTTAATTTACGGCAAAAAATCTGAAAGAGGGTAAAAACAATTAACATTTTTTGATTTCGGTTTAGTCATTTATATTGCTTTTTACCTGTTATGTATTATTTAAAGAAATTTAACCAAATTTATTGATGAAAATGCTTAGTGAGTAATAATGTCAACCAATTCCTTTTCTTGGAATTACTCGAATAAATCTCATGAATACGTGAGTGATGTTTAGATTTCCATTACAGATGATGCAAGGTGATATTAATATTTTTAGATACATTTTCATGAAAACGCTCATACACTGCCTTCTTAAATTGTAGTTACGTTATGTTAACCAGTGTTTTTTATTTAATGGTCATTTAATTTTGATAAAGGTTAATCAATTGTAAGGTTTTAAAATATCACTTTACAAATAAGTTCATATTTCGTCACTACATAGTATAAAACGAAATCACTTTAGCTGTCTGTCCGTATTTATGTACGCTGAAATCTTTAATAGTAAGTAAACAACTGATTTTAAAGCGTTTTTTACAAAGTGTGACACAAAAGAAAAAATACATAATATAGTATAGAATTTTTAATAATGAATAATAAGACAATTTTCACAATAATATATTTTGTAAAGGTATATATTATGTAAAGTACTTACTCAACACTTTTTTAAAAGCTTACATGGCTAACGTTGGCGGAACCTCAAAACACACAGTGAACAAAAGTCCGCGATAGTATTTGTCTATCACGAAGGAATATACCACAACAACCATTCTATATCCCTAACATTTTACAGGATAAGATGGCACATTGACGAAGTGACCTTAAGCAATAAAGCATTAATTTATATCTCTTAATTAATTACTTTTAATTTAACTTTGTCTGCTAAATATGAACAAATGGCTCTTCACAAGCAGTTTACAAGCAGGGAAGGTTTATTCAGAATTAATTTTGCACCCGTGCGAAGCCGGGGCATGTCGCTAGTTTTTTTTGAATAAACAATAATGATTGTGATAGATATAAACAGTATAATTCATTTAATTTCAGTAATAATAATTTTAGCGTTTGAAAAGTGTTGCTCGTTTCCTTGATGTTTTCACCGGTTTCTCAATTTGAGATTTTTAATGATAACCTACAAATTAATGTAATAAAAACTGAAAATGGAAATTATAATAAAAAAAATATTACAATCATTACTTTAACAAAGTAATCGCCTTCTTTCAAAGATTTCTGGTGAAAGCTATTATCTTTAATTAAAACAGCCACGGCCCCAGTGATGCGATAAATTACAATTCTAAATTAAGAAAAACGAGAACATGAAAGAGAAAAAGAGAGTTATTAAAACATTAAATATTTATACGACAACACTCAAATAGGCTTTGAAACTCTTATTAGCATTAACTTTTATATTTGTTAGTTATAGACTAAAGCTGAATAAACTTACTAGGAGCCATAATACAAAACCACCTTTCTAACATACATGAGTCTAATATTATAAAGAAGATAAGACGTTGTGGCCCGTTTGTATCAATATTCAATTGTGTATTAAAAACCGGTTTATGTAGACACCAAAAAGAAGGGTATGGTAAGGAATAGGTAGAATTTAATATGAGTAGGAGTTAATTTTTGGAGGTTGTATTTCCCTTTTGACCTTGCCCTGTCTGGAATGGTACCACCGTGGCATCTATTTCTGCTGTGAAGCAGTAGTTCGACCAAGAACAGCGTATTCCTTGAAGGGCACCGTAGCCAACGTATTTACTGAGTAAAGGATACGTAACATCCTATGTCTTTCGATAGGCAGCGAGTCAGCGATACCCCTGGTATAACCGATGCTCATGAGCATTGGCTACCACTTTCCATCAGGTGCACGTCTGCCTTCATTTGCGATAAAAAATATTAGACGTGAACATTACAATAAAACAATATTAACTATAAAATAATAATTGTTTATATAAGATTTTTTTTCAATGTTCTTCACTTTAGTTCTACTTTAATTTTTTATGTGTGATGGCAACCCAATTGAAATTTAGTGTATAACGAGTAAAATGTTTACAAAGAATATGATTGATTTCTAAAGTATACAAACATTATGCGAAACAGGTATTGATAACAACGTGCTCTTTGCGCGTAAATGCTATTTTGCCGCCGTTCATGTCTTCTAAGGTGTATATTTAATCATAATTTCGTACAACTTAAAATGAAGAAATATGTCAACAGAAACTATTATCTTAAATAGCTTTGTAAAGTGCGTAATTGAAATTATTGAAAATTGAAAATGTTTACAAGAAAATGCTTATTGTGGGTTATCCATGAAACATAGATAAATGTTCGCGCAGATTTCTTGATGAGCAATTCAAGTAGTTTAAGTAAAAGATAGACATAAATTATGTGAATTACTTTACGTCTATCTTGTACGGTTTTGGCAGCGATGGTAATTTAATGGCAGAAGGTTTTGATTTTTTGTGTTGTATTTTTTTTATTTCGCAAATATCTATTACACTACTTAATATAAAATTATTAAAAAATATGGGATCAATATCTATCATTAAAAAAACAGAGCGCAAGGAGCGGAACAACGAGGTAACACACAAAAAAAAACTTACAGTACGAATTGAATACCTCCTTCTTTTAGGAAGTCGGTCAAAAAGGCTCTCTTAGCCACAATATCTTCGCTTTAATGTGCTCCTGTTGTGACTTTATCTAGAGCGATCTTTAAGATATGTAACCTATGATAGTTTTTTTTCTGTATTGTAAGTAATAGCTGCGCTTATTTAACTATTATTCTATAAGATAATATTATAGTTAAGGCATAGGTTAGGCTATGTGAATGCAAAGAACTGTATAACCTAGAGATTAAAAATGTTTTTATAATATTTATTCAATCTTTATAAGTGTTAATTTATCCATTTAACAAACATATGTCGTATGTATCTCTTAGTAGTATATTTGTTGTATCTTTCTATACACATACACATTGCCACCTTTAACGCGTTTTAATTTTAAATAAACTGACATTAAATATCAAAAGTACTGTAGAGTTTAAACGGTACATGGAATAACAAACAATTATTTAAAATATTCAAATGCCCTCACCTGGTATATATTTCATAACCATACTACTTTCGTCTACAATTTCTCTATAATTATTTACAATTTAACACACGTGACAATAAAATACCTAGTTGACAAATGTACTTAGGCATACTCTTAAAAATATTTAGAAAAAAAAAAAGAAAAGATAAAGGTAAGTACTAATGTTTCTATCTATTAAATAGTTAGTCGGGTGAAACTTGCTACTTTCTTATGGATTCAAAGTAAAGTGGTTTATTTATATTTTTTTATTTTTGTTAATTTTTAGGATTTTTAGATGTAGATGGTTTTTCAGCCCACAACGACAGATCAACAGAAGGCAAGTCTTCACATGGCACCAGCGGGTTCCTGAAGTCATAAAAGCATATTCTGTTCAACTTCGTATTTCTTTATCTTTATCCATATTTTTTTATCTTTATTTATTAGGATTTTTATCAGATTAGGCATATCAAACCCATCGTAGCTAAACATACAACATGAAATACTAATTATATAATAGTACTAAAAATACAGACAGCATATAATGACAGGCGTTAAGGTTGCAATTCAATTAATATTTTATACATTTTTCATGTTTGTTGGAAACCAACATCTAATTTATTAGCTTTGAATTGCTTTATTAGTGTTTCTCTTTTGTCTTGATTTTTGGACCATTCCTTCAAGATATGTATATTACAATATTTGATTAGGAGTTATTATTTAAAGAATTTATACCTTAAAATTATATTCTTGTTATTATTATTTGATTACCCAAAATTATATAATTACTGCTGGAAATGTGTGTATGCATAAAATATTATAAAAATATATATATATTTGAAGAATATATATTAACGCATTTAGTTATCTCTTATTGTAAGTCTCGCTATAAAGCACAAATAAAGAAACATATATTGCATAGACTATAAAATTAAACTATTATTGATTGATCGTTATGGTTAAAAAAACTTACTTATAAAAACTATTTGTAACATTTCTTTTTTGATAAATGCCATTCACACTGGCAGGCGCACAGTGAAGAAACAGGTAAAAATTCATATAAAATACCAACAGAACGAACATAATTTTGTACTGTTATAAACATTTATATCTCTAAAAAATCTTAACTAGATTATGTTCAAGCCACTAATGCACCAAAATTTTGCCAAACAAAAAGCACTAATGCATCAATGGTCTGCAACCATTTATAAATGGTAAATGAAATTTGAATTTGAATATCTAAAGATGCAACCTCTTGACGCCCTATCGAACCTATCTACCTTTGCCAAGCTAGCATGGCAAAATCCCCATTTTGCGACAAAAAAACGAGATAGATTTAGTCATGACGGACCAAAAGCACACACTCGGGAATGTCTCTGTGATCCATAGGTTTAAAACTAGTAGCGATCACCGATTGCTGAAAGGCATCCTGAATAAGAGTTTCCAGCGAGAGCAGACCTGTTGAATTCTACCCTCTGAACTAACTTTCGACAAACCGTGATAGGCTCTGAAATGTTTCAAATAGAATTAAAAAACCGATTCAATGCCCTTAACATATCGGAAACCACAACGGCAGTTGACGAGGCACTCGATACCGCGGCAAAATGCATACGTGATGTGAAAGAGTTTAGTAGGCGAAAGCGTACTGGCAGGAAATCCAAACTCTCGATGAGTCGCTTGGTCTTAAGGAGGAACGTCTGAAGGATCAGGACACCATTTCGACAGATCGCGATGTAAAACTTCTTTCAAAGCCGATCCACAAATTGATCCGCTGAGATCTTCACTGCTCAAATACGTAACGGATAACTGAAGCGATTGAGCAGAATAAAGGGTCGAAGGTTTTTGTAGAGAATCTCGGAAGCAGCCATCTGTCAAAGTTTAAGAACAGTTCTGGCTTGACTGTTTCTTCTAAGTCTGGGATCTTATCTGAGATCGAGGGATCTTATCATTTTATAGGATAGAGACTCTATGAGAGTACAACCAGCCACTGTTCTTTGCTATGTGGGCTGGGCTGTTGTGGAATATCTTCAACGATCTTAGGTCGATTATCGATACGCCCAGGTGTTGAAAGGTCTGTATAGTGCTGCGTCTATATCCGTCCTTATTCCAGGAATCAAGCGAGACTAATCCTATTGCATCTTGAAGTGAGACAGAGGGATGTAAAATCCCGAAATTATAAATCCTTGATATAACCTACGGGTTAGAAACGTGGCCTCTAACTGGTGGCGCGCTATGCTCGGAGTTTTTTTGGCGGATAATATTTGTAACGGAATCATCCTTTAAAGAACTAAAGTCCCGACAAAGTGCAAGTAGAGGCCACGTTTAGGAAGTTGGAGTGTTGGTTGACCACCTCCGACCTGGTGGTAGTCGATCTCCGTGCAGTAGCTGGTTTAAGTTGGAGGCCAGTAGCAGGGGATCGGCCGTTTTGGCGCTCATTGACAAAGCTCTATATCCTATACTATCCTATATGTAAAGATCTGATAACGAAATAAAAATGAAAAGACATAAAATTAATAATTCGACTTTGGCTATAAAAAGCTGGAAGATGCGAACGACATCTGACTAAATTACCAAAATTGAAGCCGAAATTACCAAAATACTGAAAAAGTTATTTCAGCGGCAGAGAGCGGCTAGATCACACCTAAACCTATATCTTATAATGGCAAAGATTCAAAAATTGATCCACATGCATATTTACATTTTTTAAAATGAGGACTGCATTGAATTTAAAAATGGATCTTTTGCAGACCTCGCAAGTCGTATTTTTGAATAGGAAAAAAATTGGAATAAGAATATTTCAACAGTGGAATAAGTAATTCAAAAATATGAATATTTTTTTTTCCAATTTTCCGCTCTGTGGCAAGATGGAGTGACGAGATTTGCAAAGTGGCCGGTGTAAGCTGTATGAGAATAGCAGAAGATCGGAAGCATTGGCTTGCATTAGGGAGGCCAGCAGTGGACTACCACAGGCAGATAATGATGATGATGAATGGAGTAAATTCTTTTTGTACTATATAAAATAACTTATCAAACAGTTTCCACTAGTAAGAAAAGATTACACTTTAAAAAAACTTCTTGCTACCTTTTATTATATAAAAATTAATGAGTACCTATTTATTTATTTATAAACACTTACTCTGCCCATATTTGTTGAAAAGCTTTTCTTTGCATCGATTTCACATTAAGGCTGTTGTCACATAGTAGTCTTGCCATTGAACTGCCTTTTCGAATTGCGTTTAATTGAGCTAATTGGAATAATGAAGCCTATTAATGATTGTCTTAAAGTCAAGAATTACAAATAAATAACAAAGAAAGATGTAAAAAACATAAAATTTAATTCATTATTTACTTACGGAGTGTGAAGGCTATATTTTTATCGCTTCCATTTTCAAAAAAGAATCGATCGCTGATACGAGTGATACGAAATTGTGTTAAAAGAATACAAAGAAAAGTTGGTCCCACCAAAGCCCCAGGAGCATGATTTTCAAGTGATCCACCTACAACCAAATCTATATCTTTCGGTGATTTGTAAAGACTTTTCAATAAAGCTACGTTCTGGAACCAAAAATATTGTTGATTTCAATCCTTAGATAAATTAAGTAAAAGTGAAGCAAAGCAAAGAAGGAGATTTCGAATGTAAAAGGACGTTATTGAATTAAATAATAAAGTTAACGTATTTCACTTTTTCCTAGAGTTCAAAACACAGCAAGTAATTAACCGACTATTATGAGCGTTAAACGGCCAATAAAGACTTGTGGCTGATATGAAATTAATTTTAGCTTACGCGAAATTAATATATTATAAAAAACTTTGCATCTCTGTATGCTTTTTATTTTTATTTCTTTCTAATTTGGGAATTTTTACGTTTTATCCTGTGTTTTACATTTTCATGGTATCAGGCATTTAAATTTCTTTTTCAGATACAATTTAAAATTACACGATATAATGAATTTTATACATAAAAACTATTATATTTTAAACAGTGCATTAAAAATTCAACTAAGTGACATATAAATATCAAAACAAAAACTGCAAATTGAGGCTTGCGTAATGTTATGTATGAATTATTAGTCCGGTTAAATAGATACGATGGAAAGAATTACTTGGTTGGAAAGGTTTAAGTACGATTTATAATTTCATACCTCAATTGAAATGCTCGATTGCAAGTCGTCGAAGGTTTTAGGCTCGGACAATCCGCAATATCCGCGCAATTGAGAATATGTTGCAACACCGTGATCACGACCACGTTGTATATCAGTTGCACGTAAATCAGTTCCAATAGATTGGTTGCCTCTGTGTGAAATGTGTTTAAAATTATTCTAGTACTCCCATTTACAAAATATAACGGAGCTTACCTCTACTATAAAAATCAATAAAAAGCGAATATAACACAGGTTTTATTACATTATACAGGTTACTATTTTTTGTAGGTATATAGTTTTTTATAGACTCTTTAAGAACCCCCTTTTTTAATTAAATTCAAATGTCTTTATTCAATATAGAACAATTACACTCGCTTATTGATTGTCTAGAATGCTACCACCGGTTCGGAATAGGACGGCTCTGACCTGAGAAGAACCGGGGACAGAAACTCAGCAGGAATGTTTTTGTCAGCTTTTATAAAAATCACATATATATTTATGTAAGTAACATACATTTAAATAATGAGTGAGCATTTCCTTTACAATAATTATTCATCAAAGATTTACTTATTCTCCGCAGTCTAGTTGCTAAAAGAATTAAATTCTGGTTGTTTGAAATCACAATGTCTAATTATATTAGTAATAATTATATGAGTAAATATGAAACACGATTTCTACATTTTTAGAAAGAAAGAAGGATATATTTGGCACATATGTAATATAAGTTTTACATTTAAAGTTAAATATACACTATGATAAATTGTTTTGTCCCAAATTGGTCTCCACTCAGCACAGAGCCACAAAGTGACCTAGAGCTTCGTCGATACAAATGTTCAGTGAAGCCATGGGAAATAGTAGATGATTATGCAAATAAAACAGTTTAAGCTTCTTGTAAGTTAAAAAAAAATGGAATAAAAAAATAACAAGAAAAAATAAGAAAGATAACAATAAAAATAATAATAAAAAACAAGAAGTTGGCGTGTTAGTGCTTGTGTATGTGTTTTTTTTGAACGGGGCAGTTTGAAATGATTACATCATTAATTACTAGAAATATACTTACTTAAATAGATATTTCGTAACTTCCAAGTCAAAATATTGATCACTTTTATCAGCAGCTTGGTATGTTAATCCTCGCGTAAGTTTGTCGTATGTATCGTCATCATCTAGCAAAGAAGGCTTATTGAACCAGTCACTTAAACGAACGTTTGATGTGATAATTCTTTTTTCAGTAACAAGGCTGAAAACGTTAAAACATCATGTGTAGTTGTTTCTGATTTTAATATAAATCTTGATATTTAATGTTTACTGCAGTTAATGAGTTAATCTTACTCTAAATATCCACGGATTAACGTGTGAAAATGTCTGTAGGCACCAGAAGCATGCTCTTTTAAGACCACCGGATTCACATTGCAGTCGTAGTCATTAACATAATTATTTGTATCCAGTTTAATAAGTTTGTTTTTGATCATGTTCTCTTTACCTAAAAATTCAATGTAATAAAAGTTTGTTAAGACTTCGTGATGTAAAGACCGGACGCCTTTTGATTAACACCCTTTAAAGTTTAAACATATTTTCCATTTCAAGATTGATTTCCCACATGATTATTGTGTATTGTATGTGTACATATTTTTTAGTTTTTTCGTAAGAATTTAAAATTAAGAATTAAGTGAAAGTCAAATTTACATAAATAATCTTGAAATTAGCTTATAATGATGTCATATTATAATATCTCCTCAAAATGGATTACTAAGTTACACTAAATACACTAAAATGTCGTCTGTATTAAAGGAAAATATTGTTTACGGTCCGTTCGCCTTGTTATTAATATATTATTGGAATGGATTTACATTGAGTTAATTATAGCCTGTATACTCAAGAATGATATAGATTTCTATTACTTAGAAACTAATTGTTGCTAGTACTAGTAGAAAAATATTTTTGATCGGTTCGTTGTTCCCAAACCTAGTGCAAGCAAACAAGGAAATTGTTCCATTTTATTATCATAAACTACTGTGCTACTTTCTTATTCTGGTCAGGTAAACTTAAACTATGTTATATGTACTATAGTATGTGTTTTGAAAATATTGTTAAATTGTTAATATGTTATTAAGACTGTGATAAAATTTAATATTATAATATTAGGCTACAATGTTTAGATTAGGCAAAAATATTCCGTACAAACTAACCTAAAAGTGCCATTAGGTATTCATAATAGTTTATATATTGTATTTCAGCAATACAAATTCGTCGTGCCTCTTGAAATATGGTCTCGTCGTCCCACTGTGGGTTTATTTTTCCTAACGCTTTAGCTACGCGATTATGTTCCTTTAGAAGAACAATTTGTAATATGGTAAGCTGTGGACTTTGGTTGCCTCTTTCATCACCTAAAATGGATGAATATTAGTTTATTAACTGTTTGCTGCGTGTTACCAATATTTTTTAAAAATAATATAAGATAATGTGGGTGGTGATGTAAATATGAAATTACACTGACAAGAAACAAATATTCAGTATTTTAATTTTGCGTAAATTCATTTAGTATCTTGACAAAAATTTTTGAAAAACAAACATTGAAAATAAAAACATCAGCCTTTTGGTCAAAATACAGGCAAAGTTTTATTTGAGTGTTATTTAAACAATAAATTTATGATCAAAATAATGTATTTTGTTCCTTTTACCGTCATTTAAAACCAAAAGTGTTAATAACTAGGTGTTTGTCTTTTTAAACAAATTTGGGACATTACGGATGTAACTTTATTTATTCAGTTTTCAAAAAATCAAATATAGAAGTTCTATCCCAATAAACAAACAAAATTTTTTAGAAAAACTAAAAAGCTGAACTTGTCCTTGATTCCGATTTAAAATGGCGCCCCCTTAAAAACCAAATTTTAATTACCAAAGTTGAAACACGTTTCGTTGGACACCCCTTCACAAAGCTCTTCAGCATTTTCAGCTTGAGGCGGCCACGTGTACCCGTTTCGTTTTTCGGTTAAAAGTAGACCTCCTTTGCCTTTCCTGAGTGATGCCGCTTGCTCATCAGTACTGCCATATGTTAATGATAGATCCATCAAAGGCGTTACTGCTGATAGCTGACAAATGGAATTCTTTTTCTTTGTTAAATACAGTGGTTGTTTATGCTCATTATAAGTTTTAATTTTGTTCTTTTTTATTTTTGCATTAATGTCTTGATCTTTGAAATTAGTAAATGTACTTTTATTGATTAAAGTGTGTTTTTGACTTCAGAAATTCTTGTATGTCATGGTTTTTCTTATCTCGATAATTTTATTTCAGTTTTTTTTGGTTTTTAATTTTTTATTTACAAATTTTTAATGTTTATTTTTGTTATTTTTCTAAATTGTTATTTTTGTGATTCACATCCCCTGGACCACATTGGTTAAAAAAAAACGTGTCTATTTTTGTGAAATTTTATAAGTTACAAACGACAATTCTTTAAGTACACAATGTTTTGTATCATTAAAAAAAAGTTAAATATTTTAATAATTTAGTCATTTTAAAAAGAATCTATTATTTAGATAGTAAAATATATTAAATTATTTTTTTTTTTTACAAATTTTTTTATCCAAAGAATAAATTTGGGTAAAATTTTAAATTTGGGAATTTTTTAATCGTCCCTAAAATTACAGTTAACAAAAAATTAAACAAAATTTTTTTGTCTTTAGAAAATTTTGAATCTTTAACAAAAATAGAAAACTATAGAAACAATGGCTTGCCCAAAAATTTTTATTTTTTCTAACATAAGTACTTTCTATATCAACTCAGCAGTGGAAAAAAGAAAGTCAGGGGGCTAATGTTACTCACAGGTAATGCTGGACCATTAGCTTTGTGCATCCCTCGTCTTTGGACGAAATGGCTCTCAGAAAGTTTCAACATTTCCATCCTCTAGACTTATGTGCTACGTCAATATCTGGTACTATAATTGGACGGCAGAGAGGGTTTTCATTTGCGTCGGTAAATTACCTTTGGGGTCAACATACGGGCGGCTTTCTGTTTTCAAAACGAGTTAAAAAAAAAATAAATTTTATTCAACATTATTACGAAAATGAAATAGTGTAAATTTTATACTATTTAATTTTAAATTGTGTTAATCATATGAATTTTGTATGTCAATACATTTTAAAAAATTTAATATGGAACGGAATAACGGAATGCCCAAAGAATTAAAAAATTAATATTGGATTACTTGGTTAAAAATAAAATTGAAGAGTTATTTTAACTCTACTTTAAATCGGGTTAAATGTTTTCTAGTTGAAAATATCGTTGGTTTTTTTTTAACGTACGCCTTCAAATTTATTGGACTATCGTGGGCTTTCTTGACCCCCATTTTGTATTTAGGTTCCTTTTTTCTGGCGTTTTGGGTAAATTTTTAAACTACAGTACAGCGTTAGGTTGGGAACCGTCAGGGTCCCGAATCAAAACCTGTCGAATTTAAATAAAAGTTTTTATTCATCTAGAATTAAAACCCGAACTTTTTTTTTCCTTTTAAAAGTTTAATAGTTGTTTTATAATTGACAATCCTCTCATTAACCTAGCAGGTAATTTATACATTTCGAAAAGTAATTTGTTTTTAGATTTAATCGAATGGTGAAATTAAAAAATGCTTATTTAAAAAAAAGTTTTATGAAAATAAATGTTATACAGACGATAAAGTCATAATCTGTAACTGTCACCTAATAAAAGAATATTTAACTATAAATATATTCCTTAAGTCATTATAATTACAATGTCATGATCGTCTGATCATGCAAAATAATCTGATAAATAATATTCGCAATAAAGGCGCCGACTGCAATTTTTTTCCTAGTTCCGTTGGTCCAAAAGATTGATGTCTGAGATGTTCCTCTCTTATATACCCCTAAAGGTTAAAAATTTTGAAAAGGTAAAGTCGAGCCGGCGACGATCCCGCGCCCTGGTACGGGGAAGGCGCAGGAGGTATCGGGGATCCCCGGGCCCGGTATAACGAACGTCCCCTGGGAACTGTTCCTGCGGCCTCATCAATGTTTACGTCGTCCAAAGCAACGCAAATAACATCGTTGTTCAAGGGGCGCCTGGGAAATCCGCTTTACCGGACCCCCGGGGCCTCCCAAGGTCCATGCGAGGGCTCAAGCGTCCTTTTAAGACCCCGGCTTTCTCGGACGAAGTCCAATTTTGGAGTTCGCATGGTGTGCTGCCGGGGGCCCACTATGAAATCCATGTCGTACGGTCCGGGGGTGGGTCCCGTTTAGGGAGACCGTCTGGGGAAGACTCCGCGGGCATTTTTGCCGCGAAGAGTTGGGAAAAACCGCGCCCGGTTGAGGGCACCGTAGCCAGCTTTTTCTGAAAAAGACAACATCCTTTCAGGAGGCGCGTCGGCGATACCACTGGTTTGTAACGCAGGGTTCGGTGACCCCCATCGGTGGCCCGACTTTCGTTGCATCCAAAAAAAAATGTTCGCGGGCTGCTGTTGTGTCTATCCATTGGCCGTCAGTTCTTGGGGTTCGCCTCATCCCCCCAACGGCCGATCACCCAAAGCAGTAGCCCTGGATACAGGCGCCCCAGGAGGGCGTTGGAAAATGTAATGTTCTGGTATAAAGGTTTCACCCTAAAACATACGCAAAGAAGGATATTCAATATTTTATTAGATATCTAACCGTCTTGGTATTATTCTTCAAAAATCCCCATAATGATTGGCAAGGGGTTCTTTAAATTGTTGCAAGACCCGTCGTACGATCGATAGCGCGAATTCGCATCACACGTAGCTGGACCAGTACCACATACTTGTTCAGCTTTTCTAAAATTATTATTAAAAAAATTAAGTAGATTACAAAACATCATGTAGTGTGTAGTAAATTACATACTTGTAATGTTATTGAATGTTCGTTTGCGCACTGATAATTCATAAGTATTTTTTTCTCTTTACTGTAAAGATTTCTTTATAGAATGAATCATTTTAAAATTTCCTTTTTTTTCAGACAATAATTGCAAATAAGAGGTTTTTAATTAATATCACGAAAAATGAAAATTTTTGGTTGTTCTTTAATTTTAAATTTATTTATGAACATAAAGAAATAAACTATTTCATTAAGGGGTTTTTTAGTACTACGGTTAAAGGCTCTAGTATCTCCAAAATATTTTTTTTTCAAACGTATATTATAGATTATTTCAATCGATATTTTAATCAAAATCAATTTTAATTTCTATTTCAAAAGGCTAAAAATACCAAAAATTTAAAGACAGTAGATAAAAAAAAAATTTCATTAAATGAAATACAATTTTATTTTTCTTTCCAAATTAACCCCCACAAAAACCGATTAATTAACAACTGCTATAAATAATGTTAATTTTATAAAATTTTTGTTGATCACTTTACTCACCGACATTGAAATTAAAGTTTTTCATTATTAAAATTTATATTTATAATACAGAAAACAAATTTGCATCTCTTTTTCTGAAAAAGAAATTTATTGATGAATCAAACAACGTTAAAAACTTCTTGTTTAAAAAACGGGAGGTCTTGTAGTACTTTTGATAAAGAACAAAGTTTTTAATTTTGATCTGTAAAATATTAAAATTAAACAAATTTTTGATGTTCCAGTTTAGAACCCATGGTCGATTACTTATTATACATATGTTTAGGAATTAATTGTCATGAATATTTGTTAGTTAGAAAGGTTAATACTATTACATAAATGGTGATAAATGCTGTTAATAAAGAATAGAGTATTGATATTAAACTCAACTGAATACAAAACAATAAAATTTTGAATTTATATCTACTCATTAGATAAGGAGCCAAGGCAATTGTTATAAGACCTCCAATTGAAAGAACCAGAATTAAAAGAATTAGTTGTCTTTAAAAACCGTCATGTATCGTGATATTAGAAGACCTTTTACAGTCCAGATACCATCGTTTCAGGTATTTCGTCCATCAATTACTCGTGCCATGAATTACTGGGCAACAAATATGCATAATGGTTCTTTAAAATAGGGGTCAGCATCTAAACTGATTTTGCTACGTCTTGTTTTTTTGTGTTTGTCACGGAGAAGGCTCTCATAGAAAAAAAAAGGGAATTTAACAATGTGAGCTATGTGGGTAACACCGCCAGGATGGATCTAGTATCATTATAATTTAATTTAGTCTTACAATACTCACATTTTGTCACTATTATATATTTTGCGAATAATTGCCCTTAAATGTATATCTGTTATTAGAAAACAACCTTTAAAACTATTTTCTTAAAAATATTTTTACCACTATTTTAATGCATGCGTAATTTAAATATACATACTTGAACGATAAATTCTTATCTTTTCAAAAAAGTTCCTCATTTCAATTTATTTACCTATACTAAAACTAAATTTAGTTTCTTTATTTGGTAACTTATCTCTCAAAAGTAAAAACAAGAATAGCTTAAAATAATGATTACAGATTGTTATTCAATTTAAATTAATGAATTTTTTGTTTGTCAATGTTTTTGGTAACTTTTAGTGTTCGCTGCAAAACTTTAAAAATTTTATCGACAAACAAACTTCAGGTGCATTTATAACACGTTAACAACAAACTTTGGACTAGTCCCATCCAAATCCGGTTTTATCCCTGGGTAATCCGGAATAACGCATTGGTGGAAGGGTTGGCCTTCCAAGTTGCGGTATCAACGGAAAATGCGATTCAAAATATATTTGTTTGGTCCTATGAAATGAAATCTTTCAGTTTTAATTTGATCCACTTCTCGATTTTCGATTTTTTAAATTAATTGGTGGCAGTGCACTTAATTATAACAATCCATATCGGATGGGCTAAAAGAGCTGGATGGAAGGTAATGGAACTGTAGTTAACCGCCCCACATCAGTTTGGCTCATTAATTTTTCAACCAGTGCTTTAAACAAGAACAGGGTCTGATGATGGAGCGAAACTTTTGTTCCTTTACTGAGGCCATAGGTAGTCGGTTAATGAACGAAACAACCCCATTGAGATTGGAATCATATGATTCATTTTGCACATGTCAAGACTATATATTCTAGGGGGATGGTAACGTAAAACTCAGTTATGAACAAGCCACTCGATCAATTTTGAGCTTGTTTAATTCTGAAAAGCGCTTAAACTATTCATCTAAATTTGGAAAAAACCTTCCTTTGTTATAAATATGGTACATATGTTTAAAGTTGACTCAATGTAAAGGCCGAGCTCAGACGTGTGAGGGAAGAAAGGATATTTAAAAAAATCTTAATATGACAACGTTTGCCTTTGGTCCGGAACCCTTTATACTTATGCCCTTATCCTATTAATGAATGTTTGAGGCGGTTCTAACTAGAGGGATAACCAAAAAAAAAAAATTAAAACCAAAAATTATGATTCGAGACGGCAAAATTAAAGGACAGAATTAATTGAGTGAAAGGGATGTAAAAGCGCCAACAATTAAAAAACAGAAACGATAAAAATACCTTTTTTTAAATTTGGGCATATTTGGGAAGAAATGTTTTCTATCAATGAAAGAACTAGCACATCTCTTATTTATCTTTTAGGAGAATAATGCGAAAATAATAAATGCTTGGATCTAGATTTGATATCCCTGCTGGACAAGGCCTCCCCTAATAACCCCTTTCCATTGGGGGTTTCCGTATCCCGCTGGTCCAATGGGGTTGGTGGGTGATATAAATAATGATCTACGTCAACAATCTAACATCACGTTTCCGATCGGAAGGAATTTCCCCTTTGTTATGTCAAATTTCAACTGTACACAAAAATCGCGAACTATAGGGATGGAAAACGTTACAAACAGTGATTACAGATGTGATTATATAAAAAACATTATTAAACTTACTACAGATAACAAAATATTAGATATTTAAACATATGCAGTATTTATTATTCAAGCTACGCACTATGGGGAAGCCTTTTACCTCGAAATCGTCGTAGTAAATCACGTATTAAAGATACTAAAAAGTTAAAATTAAAAATTTAAATATTATAAAATAAAAGGAGAAAAAGGTAAAAAAAATATGATTACACTTTTATAAAAACAGCGTTTACTTTTTGATGTATAATTAAAATTTATCATTTTTTTCTCCTCTTTTATTAATCAAAACCTTAAATTTTAGTTTCAACCTTTTATTAAATTGGGACTTTAATTTTTTTTGGTTTATTTCTTTTTGTTCATTCTATTGTTAATTTTCTTTTTTAATAATTTTTTAGAAATTTTAAGCGTTTTACTGAAGCTTTTTGTTACGACCTGAATTGCCTTTTATAATAAATGTTAGTTAATATCAACTATTGGCCCATCTTTAATTTTTTTCCAAAGGGGAAGGTTTAGTGAACTGCACACTAAACCTCCTTTGTTCTAGACTTTTACAACAACCGGGGCCAAATCATTTTTTTTCTTTCCTCCTTGACGGGAAATTTGAGCTCTACTATTCTGAATACTTTCTATCTATCAAAGATCATATCGCTAAAATCAATTTATTTTACATTCCTTTCTTCATCATCATCATTTTCCCCATTGAGACCCCAACACAATCCCTTTTTCTATTTCCCAACCCAAACCATTTTAGATTATTTTATTAGATTATTTTTAGATTATTACCCTTTAATAAGTTCGGAAAATTTAAAGGATTTCAATATTGCCTTTTTCATAATATATCCCAAATTTTTGCGCGTCAGTTGATTAATAAAATGTCTTCAATGTATAAGTTGAAGTTTGGTTCTGGTTTTGATTATCTTTGTGTTTCTCTAAGTAAATGTCCAAAGTTATTAATGGGTCGGCTTCTCTTCCATCTAGTTACGGCGTTTATCATAATGCTTGTAAATTCTACAATATTAGACCAAACTAAAACATTTGTATGTTATCGTTCATGTTCTTTGGATATCATTAAAACATAAACTAAAACACATTGTCAATAACACACTTTTTATAAATTGTAGGTTATCTAAATGTACTACCTACTACCTAAATACATAGTTAATAGTTTCTGAATTAATCAAGTCATCAGTGTTCAATAGTCTTTATATATAATTACCAGATAGTTGCCTGAAAAAAGGATACTGCACCGGTTAGAATAAAACGACGTAACTTGAAAAATGACGATGTAAAAATTACCCTCTCAAAAGTAAAATACTGGTTTAGTGATAATTTAATGTTAAACAAAAATAAAACTAAATGTATTATGACTCTAATGTTCCTCAAGCTGGGTGTGATGTGGTGGTAGATGGAGAAGCGCTAGACCACGTAGATTTTACTGTATTTCTCGGCATCACAATAGATTCTAAACTGCAATGAAGCCCTCATATTAATAGACTGACGAGTAAACTTAGCTCAGCGGCTTATGCAGTCAAAAAAATTAGACAACTAACCGATGTTGAGACAGCCCGATTAGTATATTTTTGTAATTTTCATTTGTATAATGTCTTATGGCATTGTACTGTGGGGAAACGCGGTTGATATAAATACTATTTTAATAATTCAGCCATTCGAGCAGTCTATACCTGGACCCCAAAGAATCGCTGAGAAAAATATTTACAGAAATCAGTCGAATGATTGTTTCTTCTCAATACATATTTTAAAATAATATGTATATACATAAACATAACAATGATTTTGTAAAACATTGTGACACACATATTATAAATAGTAGGAATAAGCACAATTCATCATCAGCCTGTGATAGTCCACTGCTGGACATAGGCCTCTCCTAATACACCTCCATCCATTAGGGGATTTTGGACCGTATCCCACCACGCTGGTCCAATGCGGGTTGGTGGGTGGACCGAATTTTTACATTTCCATGCATCATCCTTCATCCTCCCGACGCATGGATCATCATACTTTTCAGACAATTGGGTGATCGGCCCAAATTGCCCTAACCAACTAGGAAACAACAATGAAAATTTGGTCAACAATGCAGACCTATTTAAGGCACACGCCTATACCACTAGGCTTCGGAGGCAGTTATGTTCTTCCAAAAACAAGGCTCCGAAGAACAATGAAATCTTTAATGGGACAATGCATACACTCTTCTACAATAAAATCCTAGAAAACGTTCAGCTTTTACCTGTAAATAAATTTAAAAAAGTTTTAAAGGAACGTTTGTGAGTTAAAGGAATATTATTGTAATGTACTACTTGATAGATAACACACCCTGGTAATGAACTGTTCCTTCCAGGCTATTTTAAAGTAGTACAATGTAATGTATGTAAAAATTTTATAAAATTTCTTGAAAAAAGGAAAAAAAGTCCCTAGTTTCTTACGCCGAGTTCTTCTCAGGTCTGGGGTATCCATTTCCGAACCGGTGGTGATTCTTTGACTTGACTTGTTGATATGAATAAGAAAGTGTAATGTTTCCGTATTAAATAAAGATATTTGACTTGACTTTGACTGGTATTGATGGTATCACTTTTTCTATGATACCAAATTTCCCAAAATAAGTCAAAAGATTTCTACTACTTTCATCTTATGATTTTAAAGCGTCTAGAGTGGTTTACCGAGAAACATAATGTGTTGTCACCATTTACAGTAGGCTTTCAAAAAGGTCAATCTGGAAACGACATCTTAGTTCGATTGATAATATCTATTCAAACGACAGCGTGTTCTTAACGTCGTCCCGTCGGTTCGATATCGCAGTACGTCGGATACAGATGTTGCTCAACTTGCTGATTGGTTGGAAAAATGGTGGATTAGTCTACTAGGTCCGAGCCGTTACTGGCAATCCGCGGTCAAAGCATCGCCTGGCATGACAAGGTTACTTATCTCGGATGCAAAATAAACAATACACTACATGTTCCCCCATTATGACCGTTAGGTCAACAGCGCCAGAGCTGGGCGCGTGGTTTTACGGCTAGTTTTGGCATCCCAACTGCCTTTCCTAAGGCATATGGGCGCTCACGATCAAACTACGCGGCCCGGGTTGGTACGCTTTAGCATCGGCCGATAAGCAGAAACGACTACAAGTCCATCAAAATCTGTCCTTTCGTTTCATCGTTGGCGCTAAGCCAGGAACGACGTGATTGCGAGGAACCTTAGAATTGAAACGGTCGAGGCGTTTGTTGTCCGTTTGGCGCGCGGTTTGTTTGACCGCGCAGATAACGAACCACACAGAAGCAAAGCCGTGTAGGTGACAAGGCTTTGCTTCTTGCATGCACGCCCTCACGCACGGGAAATTACTGCTGTTGGGTGATCGGCTGAATTGCGGGGGGATAAGCAGCAGCCCGCAAATGTGGATAGTTTCGTATAGTGTGTGAGCCTCGTTGCGCAGCAGCAGACTATGCGGAGCAGGACTAAATGTGCGACCTCGTTGTCCAAGAAAAGCCGGGGTCGATAAGCAACGTTTGCATGCCTCGCATGTCAACTTTGGTTAGGCTCCCGGGGGTGTCCGTGTAAAAGTGCATTCTTGTGAAAACAATGCTGGTATTACGTCGTCATATAAAAGACAACGCAACATATAAAAGACGACCCTCACTCTCGCATCTATAAAAATTGCTAGGTTGGTTAACCTCCCAACATTGGGTTGTTTTTTTGATATAGAAAACGTTAATAATAATGGTTAGGTGGAAAAGGTACAATTAAATTTAGATGAAATTAACCTACGACAAAAAATCGGCTCATATTTATGATAATTTTTAAGAAAGAGGCATCTAAACGTTAACCTTAAAGAGAGAAAAAAATCTTAACACGATGGACCTCGAGAGGATTAGCTCAAGGGGATCTTTTTTCTCCTCTTTTGTTTAATATCGCAACTTATCAGATTTGTCAAGTTGTACATAAGAAGGGGTTTAGAAATTTCGCAGTACGCCGATGTTTCGTAATATATGCGTGTAACAGTGGAGTTAACATATATGTGATACTTATTGAAAAAGCTCTCGGCTTAGTGATTTAAACTATATACAAAGAAAACAGAACTATGTGTTTTTAGCCGCATACACATACACTTTGAACCCGTAGTTAAAATCTATGGGGACGACATATCATCACTAGAATGTTATAAATATTTAGGACTATGGTTAGACTGAAGTCTGCTTTGGAATAAACATATTAATGAGACATATTAAAGGTTCTCGTAACCCCATCATGAGGCATTCATACTACCCATATGAATATATTTCGCTTAAAGTAAGGTAGCTTTCCGTTACAAAATGCAGCAAAAACAAATATTTCAAAATTAGATAAAATTAAACAGGCCCTAACAACAATAGGCAGATTTATTAAAAGTTCTACAATTCATTGTATGGAAGATGAGTCAAGCATACCACCGTTATTTATGCGACGACTATCGCCCGGTTTCTGAAATGCTGAAAATTATTGAAATCAACGTAAAAATTAACAAATCAGCTGTCAAATAGGATGTCAATCGCTAGTTGAGATTCCGAAAGGAAGGTTAAACTGTTTGAATTCATCATCCGGTCAGTTGACAGCTGTTAAATTTTGCTTCAAAATCGTAAGTCAAGCGATTTTTTGGGTTTCTGAAACGTTGATCAAGGCTTGATCATCGATGTCAAAAGCAATGTTAACTAATCGGTGCTGCTCGGCGAATTATCTCTTGTTTTAAACTATATTACAACTTAAAATTAAACATATTTCTGTGTATTCATATTTTTGCACCAACCCGCATTGGACCAGCGTGGTGGGATACGGTCCAAACCCCGTAATAGATTGGGGTGTATTAGGGAGGCCTATGTCCAGCAGTGGACTAACACAGGCTGATGATGAATGATTCATATTTTTACGATATGCATAGATTTTTTTGTAAATAAATGTAAAGTTATTTTTCTTCGATAAAAAAGTTTTTATTAACTACATACGAATATCTACAGTACGTTTTTAGCAATGATGATGAATATCAAAGACGATATACCCATTTCATTGCCTTTTATTTTTCACGGAGTTAGGAGTAAAAAGTACTACTACTAGTAATAGTATATTTATTATTTTGCTGTTTTTTTACTAGCATTTGAATGAGAAATGTTCCTGTGGAATTTTATGTATCTTTTAATTTTTTCACTAATAAACGCATAGAAAAACAAGATTGGTGACCCCATGTAAGTAATGACATTTCTATATAATTATCTATAAGTTTTAACTAATTCAAATGTAATAAGCAAATGTATGCCTTAAGAAACAAATGACAAGAGAAATAAAACAAAAGGATGAACAAAATTTTTATATTTTTGATGCATCATACATATTTCTATACATTTTAAATTACTTTTTTTTTTTACTTTTTTATATCTTTTTTTTTGTTGCTCTCAGCCCTCTGTTACTAAATATTAAGTGTGAAACTTAGATTTTAATTGATCCTAAATAAAATAATTGATAAAGAGGTTACCCTGAATAAATAAGAAATAAAATTAGATTTGCACAAAGTCCTACCTCAAACTACTAACTACATATAACATGGCATGCTTATGGCGCTAACATATATGAAATCATGAAGTTACTGTTTATGGTATAAGTGTAACAATTATTTTTATATAATATTAATAGAACTGTTAATTTTTAGAGCCACTACATATTTTTTAAAACTTTTATGAATTGCATATCTTGTCTGGCTAGATTTCATAAATCCCATCCAATTTTTGCAAAGTTTTACTTGCTTTGGATGTTATTGTCCTTTTGCATAATAATCTGAAAAAATATGTTTAGTTATATAGTGTAAATTATATCATATATAGCATTGTACAGTGATATTAACATATACCTAAGTAATCATATAAATAAAAATATTGATGTTTCCCCTAATGTTATAAACATTGTTATTAAAAGATTATCCGTATGCAGGACTGCTTTTTACACTTCATTTGTATTATTACTAATACTAATCTTATGCTTTTATTTGCTTTATATCTATAATGGCTAAATATTATATAACAAGCATTTTATACTACATTACAAAAGCAGGTATTAATTTATAACCTATAATTTTAAAATTTGTTACGTACTTACTGCTCATTGAACGTTTCTATTTTAAACTCATTATTTAGTTGTGTGTGTGATCATCATCATCATCATCAGCCCTTAGCCGTCCACTGCTGGACATAGGCTTTTTCCAATGAATGCCAAGACGGCCGATCCCCTGCTACTCACTGCCAACTTAAACCTACTGCACGGAGATCGGCATCCCACCTGGTCGGGGGCCGACTAACGCTCCGTCTTCCCAAACGCGGCCTCCACTTCAGAACCTTATTAGCCCCTCGGCCCACTGCCAATTCAACGAGCTCATATTATGCACTATGTCGGTGACCTTAGTTCTTTGACAAGTTTCTTTTAGTTAAGTTAGTTTCTTTGTTGGTCAAAAATTTTCGCCTATAAATTCTGCGGTATCGGCGACGTGAAAATGTGGTTCAGCTTCCTAAATGATGCCCAGCCCAACTGAATCCGCGATAAAAGTTCTCTATCTTCGACAAGATCTCAGCCTTAGTAGAAACAATCGAGCCAGAGCTGTTCCTGAGCTTCGACAGATGGCTTCTTCCGAGCTTCTCCACAAAAACCTTCGACCCTCTATTCTGCTCAATTGCTTCAGTTATTCGTTGCGTATTTGAGCAGCGAAGGTCTCGGCGTATAAGTTTGCGGATCCGCTTTGAAAGAATTTTCACATCTGTTGAAGTGGTCTCCTTATATTGCCGATGTTCCTCCATAAGATTGAGCGTCTCATCGGAGAGTTTTGACTTCTTGCCAGTACGCTTATTCCTACAAAACCTTTGACCCACATCCCGTATGCAGTCCACCACGGCATCAACTGCCATTGTGGTTTCCGATATGTTAAAGGCATCGAATTGGTTTTTTAATTCCATTTGGAATTTTTTCGAGCCCATAACGGTTTGCCGGAAGTTAGGTCGGAGAATAGATCTCACCAAGCGGACCCACTCGTTGCTATCGTGCTGCCACTTTGGCATTAAAATCCTCATGACAACATTATAGTGGGCCTTGTGGGTGTTGTGTAAGGCCCGGAGACATCCTCATAAGTGGCCTCCACTTCGCCATCAGGGCGTGCTGAAGTGGGCGCGTACATCTGCATCACTTTGAGGGAATACCTCTTAGTGAGTTTAAGGCAATGTACGCTACCCTACTACGCTCGAAACTACGACAATGTTGTCAATAAGGGATTTATTGATGAGGAATCCCACGCCGCCTTGTGATGGATGGTCGCCCTCTCGGAAGTAGAAAAGGTGACCCGATGGCAAGGTTATGGTGTCCTCTCCAGGTCTTCGGACTTCACACAACCCTATAACGTGCCACCGGATCTTGCCCAGTTCTACCTCCAGCTCGGCCAGGTATTAACGTTCGTCCATTATACGTAGCCAGTTCAAGATTTTGCTGGTAGCGATCCGTAACCCGGGGATTCTTCGTTCTTCCTACCGTTACCATGGCTGTGGCCAGGAATAGTGGAACTACCGGGAACTAGGGGCCGTTTTCCTTTTTTAGCGTTCATTGGAAAGAAAAATGCTCATAATTGCCACGCTGAGCAGTCGGATTGGCAATTGACTAATTGCACTTGTACTACGGATGTGTCTTACCCTCAGTAAGGCACATCCGCTGTCAAGTGGGCAGTGGGGTCGTCACATCCCTACGCCTACATGGGATAGTTCCGTTAAAATCTATTAAAGATATTATCATTTAATATGTTTCCAGACAATGTTTTTATTATCATATTACAATGTCAGCGCCTTTTTGACGTTATAAAAATGAGTTTTTGAATGGAATGGAAACAATCCAGATGTCAAATGAATATAATCACTGATTAGTAAATTTTGCGTTGAATGACGTTTTAGAAACCAAAATTCATTTGACCGCACTTGACACGAATGTTTTTTTTTTTCTTATTTTCCCCTGACATATTGGATCAGGGACCTTGTTCGCTCTTTGGCTGTTCTGTGGTACGTGTTCTTCTGTACCTAGTCTTTTTATTTATTACACGTTTATATTTAATTTTCATTATTTATCTTTTACTTATCTTATTTTACATTTTTACTTCTTATATTTATGTTTTACTTATCTTAATTAACATTTTTATTTACTAATATTAATTCTTGCTTATCTTAATTTACATTTTATTAACTTATATTTATCGTTTGCTTATCTTAATTTTCATTTAACTTAATTGTACTATTTGTATTCTTACTATAAAACTTTAACTAAATCCTACGCCGGTGCATGTTCACCGCAGCTTACATTTCCTAATTATTTCTTATTTCTATTTCTTATTGCTAACATTTATGTCTTATACTATTTCATTTTACAATTTTGCCTTGTGCTCTTATATCTAAATATGGATGTTATATATGCTTATGATATATAGTCTATATTTATTTTGTGCCGTTCTTTTTGTTTGCGTGCCTGACTATCTTTGTGCAGAAATCTTGAAGGCTTTATTATTGGTGATAATAGATGGTATATTGCTTGCTGTGATGTCTGTACCAATTTCGGTGGCCAGGCCTACAATGACTTTCAATAACAAAAAAATGTCATGTACTATTAAATTTATTTATTAAGTATGCAATAAACTGCCTCCGTAGCCTAGTGGCATGGGCGTGTGCTTTAGAAACTGGAGGTCGTGGTTTCGAATTCTGTGGGGACTCAACAAATTTCCATTGCTGTTTCCGAGTGGTTAGGGCAATTTGAGTCGATCACCAAATTGTCTGAAAAGTAAGATGATCCATGTGTAGAATGGGCATGTATAAAGTCGGTCCACCGACCAACCCGCATTGGACCAGCGAGGTGGGATACGGTCCAAAACCCCCAATGGATAG
This sequence comes from Lamproptera curius, assembly GCA_029286875.1. Taxonomy (NCBI): domain Eukaryota; kingdom Metazoa; phylum Arthropoda; class Insecta; order Lepidoptera; family Papilionidae; genus Lamproptera; species Lamproptera curius. The sequence goes on along the minus strand of JAGSMT010000107.1, from coordinate 375,195 downwards.
GGGTGTATTAGAGGAGGCCTGTTTACAGCAGTGGATTTTCATAGGCTGATGATGATGATGCAAATGTATGTATACTTTATCGCTAATAAAGGCTTAAAAATAGGAAATAAGGAATTTATTTTTTAATTTGTGTATCTACATAAAAGCAGCCATAGGTCAACAGTTCAAATTCTTAACTCGCAATTCCCTTGGTTACTTCGTAACCACCATAATGATGTGATCATTAACATGATATTCAAATATTCGAGCGGTCAACTTTGTTATTATATGATGACTATATGAATAGAAAATTTGACCGCAAAGTTATTCGCTGGACCTTCTCTGGCTACATTCAACTTTTAGAACCAAAAGTAATTTTTCACACTCAAAGTGCCTAAGCAGAATAATAAATTTTTACTTTGACTCAATGCTGTTTAATTATACATCATACAACGTCAAGTAAAACAAAACTATCTAATTTTGAAAATAAAATGTAATATTTCAAAAATTATAATAATAAAACCACCATTTACTAATTTTATACCTGAGAGTATATTAGTTATCGGTTTTTAATTATAGCTTTCGAAGTGTATTTTAAAAGGTCAGTTTAGTTTCCACGAGTAATTAGTAACATAGTTCACAGTCAGGATGCCAATCTTAATCAGTAGGATGCAAAATAAATAGTGAAATTGTTATAACAATAATTGTTTCTAGAACGGTGAAGAGAGGGCCTAAAAGTAGTACTGAACATAAATTGATTTTCTCGTCAAGCCTACGCGATCTATTCTAGCCACGTGTGCTATAATTAAGTTTTACCTTGCAGAAAATGGTTTCTGATGCAATTTACACTTTATAACAGTTTGGTAGCAATTTTGCAACCATTTTTCTCTGTAATTTTGTATACAATATAATTTAAGTAGAACAGTTAGAAATTTAATAAACTAGCTATCAATAATATTAAGCAGAAGGTAGAAAAGTCGCACTTTGATAAAGCCAATAGGAATATTTCGATTTTAATATTAACATAGAAAGAACGTTTTAATATTAACGTAGTGAAGGACGTCCTGCGACAAGATGGAGTGACGACATTCGCGATGTGGCCGGTGTGGGCAGGATGAGAATAGCCGAAGATCGGAAGCGGTGGTGTGCATTAGGGGAGGCCTATGTCCAGCAGTGGACTGACATAGGCTGATTATGATGATGAATGATGATGATGAAATAAAAATATATTCTGAAACGCTGAATTAATGGCCTGATGCTACGATATCCTTTAAGTCACAGTTAAAAAATACCAATATCCGTGGGATTGTAGACAATTATATTCATTTTTATGTATTGATATATTATTATTACTATTTTCTGACCCTATATAAGTACATTCTGCAATATTTTGTCAATTAATGATAAAAAAATGTTTCAGTTAATGAAGTAAATATTAAACGTTTACTTTCACAGAACAACCTATAATTTATCTATTATTATAAAATAGCCTCTAGTGATAAATACTTAACTTGGATTAAGGTATATACAAATGATAATATGTTTTATTGAATAAAACAAGTTTTTTCCTTTTTTTTTATACGTTTTTAATATTTAATTTAAATAACAATTGCACAAAATTTTGAAATATCGAAACAATTAAATCCGTATATCACATAATACTAATCCAATCCGGGTTAAAGAAAAAAATTGATAAATATTATATAACTTTATTCTGATTTCATTAAGGGTGATATTCTCAGTGCCAATAAAGTTAGTGGAAAATATTCATTTTTCTTTACGCGTCCTTGATTAGCCATATTGTCTTTTAACGGAATTAGCTTTCTGACATCAGTCGTTTAAGTAGCCAAGGTTTTCACGCTAGACCTTTAACAATGTGCCAAATTGAAATAAGTAAATGAAACTGCCTACAATTTTCTTAATTTACCTGATACGCTGCCCCTAATGTACTTTACAGGTTACCTGAAGTCAAAATGTTAGGCAAAAATACGTCACATTCACATCACATCATCAGCCTGTGATAGTCCACTACTGGACATAGGCATCCCCTAATACACCCAATACATTAGGGGGTTTTGGACTGTATCCCACCACACTGGTCCAATGCGGGTTGGTGCGTGGACCGAGCGCTACATGCCCGTCCGACGCATGAATCATCTTACTTTTCAGACAATTGGGTGATCGGCCCAAATTGCCCTAACCAAGTAGTAAACAACAATGAAAATTTGTTGCGTCCCGCAGGATTCGAACCCACGACCTCCGGATTCTAAAGCACCGCCCATACCACTAGGCTACAGAGGCAGTTATAGGCAAAAATAGGCAAAAATACGTATTTAATAATAAATAGTACCTATGAGCTTTTGTTTTCTAAAATTAAACAGAAAGTATATAAAAATAATATTTTCTTATATAGACTTCTTAACTTTCAAAATTAATTTTGTTTTAAATATTTTTTGACTGTCGTTATTACTTTAATGTCTTATACAATTTTTTTTAAACTTGCTGAAGAACTTATTTACCATTCGTTATTATTATAAATATGGAATCTGAATTATGCATCTGTCGTCATACTAAACGTTGATAATCCTTAGGCGACTTCTTCGGAATCAGCCCACGCATCCTAAATGCATGTGGCCATTTTTAAAAACTATGGTCACCTAGTTCGAGAGATCTCGCAATCCCCCGAACTCAGTAATAGATGAAACTTCACACAGACACAGTTCTAGGAGCATCACTTCAAATACATAACACATAAGTTGGCGACGCACAGACCATCTGTCTTTGCGTCGCCGCGCGGAACCGTCGAACCGTCGCATCATCGCCCCAGTCTCCAGTGCTCCTTTCCTGGCGTGGCTTCCTGTAGGGAACACGGGTCGAGATTCACTCATTTCTATCAGATAACATCAAGTTTGAGCCCTCTCATTGCAATCAGGGGATCAAACTGCAGCTAGCGACACTCGAAAAATATCGGTAATAGTCCTTAGGGAAAAGGGGCACTATTTTCACAATATATTTTCATTCGCGCTTTCCAGCTTTTTTGAGCGGCCGCACTGCAACGGACAGTGTCATAACTGCCAGTTATACGGTCATGCTTTGTAAAACTGTTTCGCCCACCCTCGTAGCGTTAAATGCCTCGAGAATTACGGTATTACCGATTGCCGCAGACCCAAAGACTTAGATGTCCTCGTCATTTATGAGCCCCCAGCGTGCGTTAACTGCCGCAGTCTCGGCCACACGGCCAACTATCTCAGCTATCTTAAAGCGCCAAAATGGCAGAATTTTTGCGAACCCCAGGGAAGCCTCTCTGTGTCCCAGCCACAGGCGCGTGGGGAGACACGCCTGTGACAACGGGCCCCCCAAGTCAGGTATATTCTAATAGGTTTACTTCACAGAGCACGAGATCCAGTCAAAAAATAATAATAATCTACAACTGTATAACTTTAGAATTTTTACGATAAAACACATAAATAATTTTAACGTACACATAAATTTAAAAACTAAACTCGTTTCTTTTGATTACCAAATATTAAATATTAAAATTTAAAGAATGTTGAATTTAAATTCATTTTTGATGTCTCAACTGATACTAGCTGGTATGCAAATCAGAAGACCACATTATACGCAATTTTATACTCTCAGTATCTTATATTTATATACCTCAATGACTTAATATATACGGGAATAACCACAACACGAAAAAGAAAACAATGTTAAAATACATCTCAAACGTTTCATTTGGTTTATTAAAAAATCATTATTGTTATGTTTTAATTATGACTTATGGTCTCATGGAATTTGTCAATTTTAGTAGACATTTTTAAGGATAATTTTTTCTTTTAGAAATAAATGTTGCGTTTGTTACTAAGTAATAAAATAACTTTTTAATAGCAAAAGAATTTTAATAATCTGTAGATTTATTTGTGCCTTTATGTCTCACGTATACAAATACAGATATTACCTCTTTTTAAAATAAGGATAGAATACAGAAGTAAGTTGAAAGTAAATCGTCTACGGTTGGACTTACTTCTATAATCTATGTAGGAGCTTAGTAGACCATGCTCCTACAGAACCTTTCTGGTCTAGAACAGTGTAAAATAAAAGTATGCTTCGAACACAAATATAAAGTCTTGTAAACTTTATCTTATTAAAATTAAGGCCAAAAGCACCTCTAGTTTAGTCCAGAAGGACACACTGAATTTAAGAGAATATACTATGTCTTGGTTCCAAGAACATTACATTTTGTTATTATTTGATACCTTAACTCCCTCATGAGAATTAATATACTACCCTTGTTGAAGCTGTTATAATTTTTTTTCTGTGTACGTTTTATCTGTATGAACGATGTTGCGTTCGAGAAATATTATAATTAAAATGTTGTATTTTTAATAAAAGATAAACTGTCTCTTACATACGCACCTTTACGTTACTTACACTTTCAACTTTATAACAATCAAAGTTTTCATATTTCTCAAGTATAGTAAACACAAAGTATAATTATGTTTAACCGTCATTTTAGTTACGTCAATGTGTTTCTAATGCATAATAGAAAAAGCTTTTGATAAACACTTTACTTTCTTCAAGACGGAACTGTATTAAATAACACGATTATTCGTTCACGCAATTTCTTTGAAAAGAAATATAAGTTTTTTTCTCCACATAGACTTGACAATACATATGTCAGTGTGTGCATAAATACATGTGTCAGAAGTGCCCGAATTCTCTGAAAAGCTAACTTATTTATTTATTGTACAAAGGTATGTAGCTTCAGTATATAAGTGCAAAAAAAAGACATAATAAAGTATTTTCTTACGTGACTTGCTTTCTGTGAACTTCATATGTTTGGTGCTGATGAAAAACCTGTACTAGCATAGCTTTTGAGTTATACTTCTTTAGGCTGATTATGAAAAAATGATGAGAGTGAAATTTTACGATTTGAGACACAAAATTAACAGTTTATAATGAAACGAGTGAAAATGTAATAAGGTCCATATTACATAGTGATAAGGTTGATTTTGTGTAGTGATAATGGAGTTGTCGTTTTTATTGAAGTTATTTGCGATAGTTGTTGCATAATGTGCTCTATGAGTTAGGGTTAAGGTTCTGTTTTTAGTATATATATATTATTATTAACAATATATTTTATATTATTAAATTTATATTAAATATATTATTATATAAATATATTAATATTTGTAATGATGTTTATTTAACTTGATATAATGGTAATATTTTTATTCATTTAATATATCAACATTATGATTTATCTATGTAATACTTTTTAGATAAGCGCCATCTAGTGACACATAATCAAAGCTTCTGATTTATAGTACCGCTGTACAAGTAAGCCAACATCTCTGAGGAATTCTACATTTGTAAGCGAACAGATGGCTGTGAACTACCAGTTATATGATATATCTAAGTACGTCTTAGAATCCATAAATTCTTAATCGAATTTTTATGATTAGTTCTTGTAAATCTATCATCTTTAATTGTCTTAATTATTTTGATTGATGTTACTTACTATTTGTGAATATTATTGAAAAAATTGTGCTTATATACTTTTTCAAGTGCTCCGATATAATTGAGGTTAACTATCCGTATGTATTATTTATTGATGTAAATTAAAATACTTTTATTTAATATAATTAATACTAAATATTATTAAATTATTAATGTTAAATACTTATTATTGGTTATTTATAATTAGTTCTTGTAAATCTATCATCTTTAATTATCTTAATTATTTTTGATTGATATTACTTACTATTTGTGAATATTAGTGAAAAAATTGTGCATATATACTTTTCAAGTGCTCCAATATAATTGAGGTTAACTATCCGTATGTATTATTTATTGTATTGTAATTAATTATTTGCATGCAATTAAAAACTATTTTTAATGATGCCAAAGAAGTATAACTCTCACGCGCTACATAAGTATTTTGTAAGATTCTTGTAAAACAACTTACCAAGAGAGGGAAAATAATTACAGACTGCTTTAAACATCCTCGAAAAATTATGTATTATAAAATGAAAACACATGATTTTGCAATATTCGATATCATAGACGTCGCAGTCAAGTAATGATCTCTTAATCTTTTTCTTCACTGATGAGGAAAAGTTTTATATTTGTCATAGAATGCGGTGGTTTGATCGCTTATGAAGGATTAAGCCATAAACTTGTTTATATGATTAAGGTCTGTGTTAAAAAACTATGTAACTAATAATATAATAACTGCTATATGCTAACTGCTATGTATGAGAAAATGCTTGAATAAATATTGTACAAGAAAATACTTATTGAAACATTGTCTCGTCCAAAGCACAAATACAGTAACGTCAACTTTAAATACAACACAGTGGTAATTAAAAAAAATTAAAAGTCTCAGTATCAGTATTTTTACTAATGTAATAATATAATTATCATAAACGTACAAAGTAAAATTTATACTGCCCTATTCTCTAAAATTTTGCACAAAATAATTATAAGTTATGAATTTTTTAGTTTATTTTTCTTTTTTGCAGTATCTGAATGCTATATTTCTGTCTGTTTTTAGATAAGAAGTCAATATCAGTGAGCTGCTATTTTCAATAACCGTAATCGAATGATGCAAAAGCGCCTTTTCAAATAAAATAAAAACCAAATGTATAATTCAATAAAAAATTTTAATAGTCTCTAACACAAATTTCCACATTTCGGCGTTTCAGCCCACAACAATAAATCAACGGTCGGCAGCTCTTTACACGGCACCAATGGGTTTCTGAAATGTTTAGTAGACAATATGATTTTCAAATGTAATACCTAATACATTTTTTATAAACATAATATATTTCGACTATTGTCATGGAGTTTTTGTATTTTTGAGAAAGAAGCCCGCATTTGGAGCTATTGGATACATACATTTTAAAAGAATAGTATCTTATAATTGACGTACAAGTTGCGAAATTAAATATTTTAAAAGCAGTAATAAACATTATAAAAACAAAAGAATTTAAAGGTTATCGCTTTTATTTAAATTTTTAATTGCCAACACTTCGACACATTCTACATACATGTGTTATGTAAGGTAAAACAGTTATTTAAATACAAACGTGTATTAAATCTCATGTTTTTTAATGTTATTAATTTTGTGAAGAATTTTAGATTAAAACTATCTATATATAATCAAGTGCCTACTTGGCAACTTTAATTCGAGCTACCATTACGCCCTTAACAATAATAGTATTATGCAATAACTCATTGCATTTCATTGAAAGTCGGTGTATAATATCGCTGATTTGTTAAATACGGGTTGTTGTATTTTTTGAATTTAGGATTGAATTTTGTAAAACTGAATTAATAAATAATATTGGAACATCAAAAGCGCACCATCAGTTTCTGAACTGCTAGAACTCATTATTATTATGTCTTAGATTTTATAGTAACTAAATGAAATAAAACGTTCCTAACGGTTATTAGTATTGGTTAATCGGCGCATTTTTCAAACTTCGATTAACTTACTGACACTGTAACACTTAAAATATACTTACAAAACTGATACTAATTTAAAAGCATTCCGTTGCATCCATTTTATGTTGTGGCTGTTATCGCAAAGAAGTTTTGCCATAGACGTACCCTTTCGAATGGCGTTCAATTGAGCTAAAAACATCATATTATCTCAATTTTTCAAGCTGAATGACATGAAATTATACAGGTATTGGCAATATATTTAACAATGTAATTTAGTTTAATAAATTACATAAATTATTTCGTACAAAAAAAATATGAAAGAAGTGTACATTTTATTAAATTATTAAGTATTAGTTGAAACTGTGAAAGTTCCTTCTAAAGGACTTAAAAAATCGAAAAGATTAGTTTTGTGCCCAGAATGTATACTTACGGAGCGTAAAAGCAATGTTTTTATCATTCCCGTTTTCGAAGAAGTATCGGTCACTGATTCGAGTGACATGAAATTGTTTCAATAGAATGCAGAGAAAAGTAGGTCCAACTAGAGCTCCCGGGGCATGATATTCAAGGACCCACCTACCACTAAATCAATGTCATCGGGGGAACTGTACAGAATTTTCAATATTTCCACGTTCTGCCGACAAGAGTTATATTAATTCCAAGACGTAAAATTAAACATTAAAGTTTATATTACGTTTTAACTTTGTCACCATTGCGTTGCCATTGGTTACTTTGTTCACATTTATTCCCAGTTTAAATCAGCTAAACTATGGTTGAAGAACCACCCACTTTATAATTTATTAAATAAAAAAATCAAGCCGAAGATATTAAAACAACCTCATGAAAAAAGGTTTTTGTAACGATGTTGTTAGGGTTTGATAGCGGCTTTATTATCTTTTGATTTTAACTCAGGAAATATGTGAAAATTAAACAAATAAACGAACGAATCGTGCTCATGATAATGTTTTCGCAAACATATATAGAGAAGATGGCTCAAGATGATAATTTCCGAAAGAGAAGAACTTTTTCAAATTTAATGTTCTTTCTGTAAGTAAAACAATTTAAATGAAAAAAAAATATATAAAAAATCGATTGACTCAATAAAAAAAGAGTCTGAGTTTGTATTGATTCAGTTGCCTTATATTTGTACAAATACAGCCAGGTCACCTTGACAGTGACAAAAGAACTGGTAATATTTACGTATGTTATTAGAGTAGTTATCATTTCACTACCCAGCTGAACAAACAGCAGGAAGCTGAAAGAAATAAGTGCCTTGAAACTATACTAATTCATTATCCCATATTTATCCGTTCAGTTCATAAAAATCAAGTTTATAATTCTTCCGTAACCTCATGGTATGGGCTTGCACCTAAAAAAAAAACAAAGATCGTGAGTTCAAATCCAGCAATCTGATCTCCCTTGATTGTCTATGCAAGGCGTATAATATGTGAGATGATCAATGCGTCAAATATGCTTGTAAAACGTCGGTCCTTCGCCATTTAATTTCCCGGTCGTGTTGGTTTTCTGGGCAATTTGACTATGACTTAAAAGAAGAATAATTACATTTGTATCTGCACACCCACTTGAACACTGTAATATCTCCTGTGTAGCTGGTTGATCTCCAATATGACTCGACGAAATCGACTTGGGGGACATTATTAGGTTATTTTGACAAAATTGGTTACCTCACTTGATATATCACTTTTTAAATCGTCAAATGTCTTGGCAACACGCAATTTGCAAAAAGCTCGCAGCTGTCCGTATGTTCCTAAACCATGATCTCGACCGCGTTGTATATCAGTAGCGCGTAAGTCTCCTCCGGTAGATTGATTGCCCCTGAGGGTACAGAAATTAATTTACAAAATTACTGATTTTCGGAATCTCCGAATAATTTTAAAACGATAGGTGACTTAACAAATTTTAAAAAATGAAATAAGTTAAATTTTTACCAAAAAATTGACTGACTTCGAACAGTAAATAACTACTTTGCGCAATATAAGTCGGTGACAATGTGCCCCCTACAAGAAACTATCGCGCGATTACTGCCTTTGCATTTTAAATGACTAATATCTTTCAAGGTATTCATTGGACTAAAAATTTTTATTCTATGTGTACATATTACACTTATATACACATAGAATAATAAATCTTTAAATTAATTAACATTTACACTATATTACCTCAAATGAGCGTTAAATATGACTCATTGCAATATTAAACAAATAAATTATTTTTTGCAAAAATTATTAGTAATAGATTTAAAGGAAGAAACATACTTAAAAAGAAATTTCGTCACTTCCAAGTCCCAATATTGGTCACTTTTATCTGCTGCCTGGTATGTAAGTCCTCGAGTCAGTCCGTCAAAGGCGTCATCCATTTCTAGCAATGATGGCTTATTAAACCAATCACTTATGCGTACACTATAAGCTAATTCCCTTTTTTCAGTTAAGAGACTGTAAATTTAAAAATGAACTCGTTATATACTCATAAATTTAAATAAAATACCTGATTATAAGGCGTTTTCTTACTCTAACATCCCTCTAATGAGTGTGTGAAAATGTCTAAGAGCAGCAGAAGCATGTTCTTTAAACACCACTGGGGTCACGTTGCAATCGTAATCATTTACATAATCCAATCTATTGGGAAAAATAAGTTTCTCTTTGATCATGTTCTCTTTTCCTGGAATGAAAAAATATGTTTAGCGGAATTCTTTAACATTTTTTTTGATTATTCATATCCTCTTGTACCTTGCTTGTTATGCATGCTCTCTTTGTGAAATAAATATTAAATATTGTTCACAAAAATCGTTCTATATGTTAAGCCTATGCAAAACACATATCGGTTTCAAATGTATTCAAATTCGGCACCAAATTGCAACACGATTAGCTTGGATAAATTGCTATTATAAAGACTAGTACGACGTATTCTAACACATATGATTGTTTGTTTTTGTACATAAATGCTTCCTAAAGTGTGTTCATGTCTAATAACTCTTTGTTTAGAAGACTATTTTAAACATCAATTACCCAATAGTGCTATTAAATATTCATAGTAGTTTATGTACTGAACTTCAGCAATACAAATCCGCCGCGCCTCTTGAAATAACGTCTCGTCGTTCCAATGTGGATTTATCTTCGCCAATTCATTTGCCACGGTTATGTTCAAAGAGAAGGATGGATTGTAGTACTGTAAGTTGGGGACTCTGATTTGCTCTGCCGTCACCTAGAATTTGATGAACCAACGTTTAGCAATCTTTTTATAAAATGCATTACGAGGAATAGTTTACTTTAAGTAGTATTAAATTGAGATAAATAGAAGAGAAGAAGAACATAAATAAAAGTTTACAGTCTTTTTGGTTGAGCCGTGAGACGAACAGAAGTTACTAAGATAATACGCCTTGTATATCCAGCAATTTCGCTGGTTACAGTTCCTTTTAAACGGAAGACAATAGTGTTTACACACTACTCATTTGCGGCAAAAATAGATCCCGCGGTAGTACTCCTATATATTAAAGTAATAAGAAAATAGCCTATTTAAAATACGCCGAAAGCTGTTAAGAAAGAGGGAAAACAATATTTTTGATTGTTTTAACAAAATTTATATATCTTATAAAGTTTAAATTGATCTTTCAGCTTAAATTTGGGACATTAATTCTAACGCAGTAATATTAGAAATGTAGACAAATATCTTATATATATTGATATTTATATATATCATAAAAGATTGAGAAAATGATAATTGGATAGTGATTTAAATTTTTACTAAAGATATTATATTTCATATCACTACGCGTTATTTTATTTATCTCATTAGTAATTGCAATACTATAAAATAACACATAACTCAAGGTGTTTGAAATATTTACCAAATTTGTAACACGTTTCATTAGGGGACGTTGCTCCACCGCAAACGCTTGTAACATTATCTACTTGTGGAGGCCACCTATATCCTTTGCGCTCATCAGTGAGAGACGACCACCTTTGAACTCCCGTAGTGATGCCTCTGCTTCGCTATTACCGTATGTTAGTGATAGATCCATGAAGGGCGTCACCGAAGTCAACTATCAAATAATTTTGAGAATAGGTATATATCTCTATATGGTTCTCAAAAACTAGAGTAAATTCAGTGTATGTTTCTTTCTGTACGTGTTCCATTTCTATACTTATTAAAACGAATTATCATATGTAATAATCGCGTTAATAAAAGAAATAATTACACGAATTAAAAAAGTTTAAAGCCATTTAAGTAAAGGAGATGGTCGAGCTCACTAAATGTTTACATCTCCGTGGACGTACAATAGATAATACATTTGATAAATAAATAATACAAAATAGTACATTAGTTGATTTTGCAGTCAGCCATAAGTTGACGTTTAAATTTTACTTGTTTCTTAAAATTGAACTGTTTATTGTAATATCTGCTGTCTTTGCGATAGTGCTATCTTGAAAAAAATGTTTATTAACTCCTATTGCGGAAGTGATATAAACAAAGATAAGGCACCGTAAGCCTATAAGTTTTTTATCTACAGAAAAAAACTTACCGGATATGCGGGGTCATCCGGCATAGTGCTTCCTCTGTCTTTCGTTGATATTGTTCTAACAAAATTTAAACATTCCCGTCCTTCCGATTTATGTACTGTGTCGCTATCTGGTATATCTATAGGGTGACAGAGTGGACTTTTTGTTGCATCTGGAACTAACTTACCTTGTCTATTGCAACACACGGAGAGCTTCTGTCTGTTTCAATCAAAAGGTAAAAATTTTAATGTGATAATTTAATACGTTGTTTGTTAGAAACAACGAGAGATGCAATTAATTGAAATATTAAAAAAAGTCAGTTGTAATAATTAATTTGCCACCAAGAGTAAAATTATGAGTATGCTATTAGCGAAAAGATTATAATTTGAAAAATCATGTTTACTAAGATTATCAATGAACACACTGTTTCTACTGTGCTCGTTTTAAAGCGTTACATCTCTGCTTCTATACTTTTCACTTATTTGCACTTATAGGTTATAATATTTTATCGTAGCTCTTACAATAAACAAAAAAACCACTTACTGGTTGCTGATGGTCCAGCTGTGAAAGACATGTCGTGCGCTATAAATTGACCGTATTGTTGTGTATTCAAATTCCATTTCGCTTCTAATGCATATTTTGGCACGAAAATTTTCAAACTAATTTCTCGGGCATTTGGTAATGATGAACCATCGGACGCAACAGGCCAAGAATAAATTCCTGCAAAGGAAATTAAAAAATAATCTTTATTGACCTGTCTCACTGGAAACTATCTACTTTTACGACATTTTTACTAAGTAAGCCAGGCGTGAAACGGGGAACGATAGACATGTCTTACGCTGCTTATTTTAGGACTTTCTATACAGTTTAGGGGTTTTTTATACTTAGACATTGGTATAAAAAAGGCGTTAAGGTATTGTTTGGGCAAAATAAACAACCAAAATTCATTCTACATGCTCGTAAGTGTGTATCTTGCTAGGGCATTAACACGAGCAGCGAACCATAAACTTTGTTTTAATTATATTATTATGTTACAATTAAACATCCATTTTCATTTGAGCTCGAATATGTTCCGAATGAAACGTTTCTTGTTTAATATTGGGTATAATTAAAAAAAATATTTTCCTTCACATAATATTAAACTTTAACTGTGATTGAACATAGTCGAATTATCACATGTGTATTAAACACAATTACACTTTAATAATAAGTTGAGGAATATTTTCTTAAAGACTATAAATAAATTTTTGATAAAAACAATATTTAACTTTTTTATTAGTTAAAGGAAGAAGACAGGCAGGACGCTACCCGGTGTTAAGTGATACCTGCCCTGCCCATAAGAATAGCAGCAAATGACGCTACAAATCCGCGCTCACCCTGAGATATGAGACTATATTATGTCTTGTTAACCCAGTATTTACACTAGAAATAGTGCACCAAAAAGCAGAGGACAATTGCGTTTACACACTATTGATTTGCGGCAGCAATAGCCAATGTTCGCTAGTAGAAACCTCCTACACAACTGCCTCTTAACTGTATAATTAAGAACACGTACCGTCACCATAGTTGTTCTTCACTAAATATCCATAAGGTGAAAGAGGAGTTCCCCAAGTCGGATTCTTTAAATTGTTGCAAGACCCGTCGTACGACCGATAACGTGAATTTTCAGGGCACGTGAGTGGACCTGAGCCGCACACTTGTTTAGCGTTGCTGAAAATATAATTTACAATTAACGAATATTCAAATTTCCATTGAATCTTATAATTGTTTGAGCACAATACCGAGTCTGAATAACCGTTGAACGTCATACCGTTTTCAATGATAAAATTTCCTTTTTATAACAATAAAATTGGTATGGTGTTTCCGATGATAAATGAGTCACGTTTCTTCTTAAATAAACGTAGAAAACGTAAAATAATTACTGAGCTTGTTTTTATCGGTGATTATTTACACGATTTAGAAGACAGGGTAATTTAGACTCTTAACTTGCGTGAAGATGACTTCTATTGTGGTCGTTTCCTAGGTAAATTAGAGGAACATATGTAAAGGCCCACTTGTATGTAAAGAAATAATTAAAGGTATGTAAGCATTTAAAAACTAGGTCTAGACTGTCCATCCTAATTGGATAGACTTTATAGGTCAAAATATATTGATTTTTAGTTTTGCCATTTTAGAATTAGACTTAATGTAAACAAAGTAATCGATAGCAACGAAGCGGCGCCGTACGTGTGTCGATTTTTGTGTCGTCTGTCGACTGTGATTGACATCTCGGTGAAAATCCATCAATTTGAACGCAAGTCGTAAGACGCTATTTCGTTGCCATTTATTATATTATTTACTTCCATCTATAACAAATCAAATTCACCTAAACTGTAAATATATACAAAAAAAAATATTTTAAGGAAAGACGAGGCATGAATCAAATTAATTTCTGGGTTGGGTAGGTCAAATGCCAGTCTCGCTGCGTGAAAACTGCTGTTTAGGCGACACTTGCTACTTAAAAAGCAGCTTGCTGGCTTGATTAAGAGACATCAATGTATAAGATGAGAAAAAAGAGAGGCATTAACTTACCACGTTTCGGAAGCACATACATAACCATTTTTGGTTGACAGAATCATAATCGAAATTAAAAGATGACAGATGATGATGTACACACAGTGGGCTTGCATCGTTATATCTGAAAAGGCGTCACGTAACCCAAAGGTTTTAGGTTGTATTTTAGTCAGGTAGTTTTAATTTCAAGTCACAAAATCAAATGTTACCCTATAACGATACAAATACACTTCTCAATTTTAATGGTCAGTTAAACGAAAAAGTGAATTTAGTAATTTTATAGTTATAGAAAAGAAAATGAAATTTGGTTTCATACAATCACAAGAGGAGACGGTGCAGTAGTTAAGTGTCAGATACCTCACTACTTCAATTCCTAATTTAAATTATAGGAATCGGTAGTAGCGTTTTTGCAATTTTTTTGTTATATACATAAATAAATGACGGGTCAAACACCTAGTACCCTTAAATCATAATTGTTTTTCATCGCGTTAGTTGCGTCACAATATTCAGCCACTGCATTATTAAAAATCAAATTAAAAGAGTAAATCCTATTTCACACTTTAACAGTAATAATTCAGTAAAATTTTATGCCGCTTGTGCCGTAAGTTGTTTAAATACTTTACCTCGTGAGCGATAAGGAAATACAAAAATCTTAAAACAATTTTTAATTATAGCAGCGAATTCAATGCTTCTCTTCTGTTATATAGAATACGAACATAATGTTTTTTTTGTATGTTCATTAAAAAAATAATAGCTACCGAAACATGTTACACGCAATCTTGTTTTATAATTTACTTATAATTTTTACGATAATTTATTAAAAACTAATAATTAAGATTAATTAAGATAATAAATATTAAATAAAAAATATTGTAAAACGTTTAGCTATTGCATTTTCACTATCCAATTTTATCCTTCAAAACTTACTTTTAAGCACTTTTGACGTCCATTGACAACTGTGTATGGTATTCGAAACCGTAACTTCATTTATTAACACGAGTTCAAAGTATTGGCAATGACGTTAACAATTTTAAAGACATTGTCTTGTTTTAAAAAAAAATTATTGTTCTTCAACAGTTGTTTCAACACTTTTGTAATCATATATTTTCTTGGTAATTATGCGTGACCGATAAATGTCTTATCTTTCTTAAACAAATTCCTCATGAAGAATTTATGAACGCCTTACAGTCTTATTTTAGTCACGTTATTTACTTCCGAGATTATAAATTTTAGGGCCAAAATATTTATTTATGTATTCATTAACGGCACTGGCTACCGTATGGAAATGAATATGTGGTTTATGATGTGTTTTAGTTCTGCATGAAATTAAAGTCATAATAAATATTTACGTTCTTTCTTTCACCTAGCCATTTTCCTAAGTTATCACAGGGTTGGCTCCTAATCCATCCAAATTTACATGAATAACAGTTTTTACGAAGAGCGACTGGCATCAGAATTATTTGTCAATAAATATAAAGGCTCTGACATCCTGTAACGACTGCTAAAGATGGTCTTGATAGTCGGGATCAACTTTTTACATCCGACGCATGAATCATCTTTCTTTGACTATTGGGTGATCGGCCCATATTTTCCTAACCAATATCAAGTATTTACCTTCAAAATTATTAATTACTATTGAATAAAACATATTAACATTTTTTTTATTGCCTACGCTGGCAGACGAGCAGTCGGACCACCTGACGGAAAGTGGTCACCGACGCCCATAGACATTGGCAATACAGGAATCACCCTGAATGCACTGCCCACCGTAAGACATAAGGTGTTATGTCTCGTTTACCCAGTAATTACGCTGGCTACGGTGGCCTCCATACCGGAACACAGCAGTGTTTTCACACTACTGCTTAATAAGAAATAGGTACCGCGGTGGTACCCACCCAGACGGTCTCGTGTAAAAAGGGGCCTACCACCGGTAACCGGTAACTGTTATAAAAAAATATTAATCGTGAATAAAATATCGCTCATATTTGTCTGTTCTTAATTTAGCTGTTTAGATACAAATAAAACATACATCAAATAATAACTAAGATGCTGCTACTCATTATACCGATAAAATTCTCAAGTCCTTTGTTATTCAGTTAATTTTTCTGTGAAATGCACTATCTCTTAGGATATACTACTAGAAATTACTTTATTTTGATAGGAATATTGCGGTAATAATTTTTGTAAGAGGCGTTGGCAGAGTAGTTCTCAGTCGAACTACAGAACACTTTCTTTTAATATAATATATTTATATTATAATAAAATACATATTAAATTTATACTATTAATATTGCGAATTAAACAAGTGAAATTTTGACCAAAAAATATGACTGACTTCAAACAGTATATATAATCATGTTGCGCAATACATGCGGGTCACAACGTGCCCTCTGTAACAAAGTACCCCGTGATTTCTGCCACTATTAACTGACGGACTGACACAGGCTGATAATGATGATGATGATGATGATTAATATTGGTATTTTGGGTTATTCTCAAGACCTAAATGTACACGTTCGCTTAATTTATCATAGACCATTACAAGAATTACAATAAAGTAGAACACACTTAAAGTCTATCTTTTACGGTTTTGGCAGCGTTTGCAATTTAATTTAAATTTAATCGCACGAGGTTGTGTTTTTAGTGAGCATTTTTTCTCAAATGTCTGTTAAATACTTCTAAAAAAATATATTTAAAAAATTGGACTAAATGACAGTTAATACCTACCATTCATAAAATAATAAACAAAATCGGATCACTAGAGCAGAGCAACAAGGTAACATATGAAAAAGCAAGCTCTGAATTGAGTATCTCCTTCTTTTGGAAGTAAGTCAAAAAGTTTCAATATTTATTTTACTTCACGTGTAGTTTACTAAGCCAGTTTTATGTCAAAATTAGCCTAATGGCATTAATTTAAAAATGTATACAGCCCGTCTGTCTACATTTTTTATGGTGCAAAAACTATAAATGAGATGCATTGTGTGAAGGACTCATGCATATCTTTAAAAAGTAATCCTAAATAACCTTTTCATGGGCAACTGTAACGGAAGAATGCACACAGATTAAATCAAAAAGGTTACATCAAAAAACATTACGCACCACAAAGATAACTCGAACAAAATAAATATGACGGTCACAGCGGCGACAGTAATGAGGACGGATTTAGATTATTTACCGTAGACGTCGGACCAGTCACCCAAAATAAAAGTGGTACACGTTTACGTTTGCTCTGATTATTAAAACTTACAATTATTTATATATATACAAAGTAAAATTATATTTACCATACGTTTTTTGTTTATACAAGTGTTGAATCATTGACAGAAATTGCCTGTCATTGACCCTTTTAGTTACTTGTAAGTAATAACTATAAGTTGCCTCCGTAACCTAGTGTATAATGAGGTACTTATTAGTTTCGTTGGATAGCGAGGCATTTTTCATATTATGTAAAAATTAAATAAAGAAGCGAAGTAAAGTTTATTAAATAACTATACATTATAGCGGATTAAGAATTTAACTTATGTGGAAGCCGTGTACTGGCCTCATAGTTAGTGAATTCTTAGTGTCACTTATATTAGTAATGTATGCAAGTACTATTCTATTTACTTTATTATATTTATATGTTATGTTTTATATATTAGTTTCAGACTTTAGGAACTATTGTAGCGTTCAGGGACACAAAATAAAAACCCTTACGTTACCTAACTAAGCCTACCTAACGTTGGTTCCAACAAAATTGATTATTAGATAAAGATTCAAAAATAAATTCCGAAATGAAAGGCTAAAATGGCATTTTATTCTAAAATAGAAGTTATAGTCGGCAAACTCGTACGTAAGGATTAAATAATTGAGATAGAAGAGGACTTAGCCGTAACAAAAGACGGGTTGGTTATGATAGACAGTTTTAAATTGATCGTAAATTAGTTTAGGTTTCATCAATTTATTCCTAAGTTAAACTAAAAAATTATAAAAGAGGTGGTACATTTCTATTTGATTTCGATCTAAATCGGGGTCGTATTAGAGTTATTAGAGTTGCTTGTTACATAAATTATCTATTATGGAGTAGAAGGCGAACGAGCAGGTGGCTCACTTGATCTTAAGTAATCAGCGCCTTCAGACAACGCAACACACAAACAGCAACAGATGTGTCACTGCACTAAAAGAGGTTTATCTCTGTAAATTTAGTAAGTCTTGTCGATCGCACATATCGTACGATAAAGCTTTTGAAAGGTACATAAAGTATATGTTTTCGTTAACAATTGGCATTCAAAACTCGTGCGTATTTTATTTCTACAGTATACTGATACTGTAGAAATACAATACGCACGTCATAAATTATTTAAATATATTAATAGTAGGTAGAAGAGATAAGAATATATTAAATTAATTATTTTATTTAAATTAAAGTAATACACGATTCTTAATTCTCCATTAGTATTTAAAATTTATTATTTTATTGTAATTATAAGGTATTTAATAAAGGAAGCATTTAAAACACCCTCACGCCCACTTAAATTTTAAATGTGTGAATTTTCCTTTCCTCTTGAATAAAAGGTTGTCAGTAAAAAACAATTTAGTTGAGAACGAAGGAAGGAGATATTGCATTTTTGTTAAAAATTTCCCAAATCTAAGAGGTACTGAATTTGGAGCGCATGCTTGTGATGAGGATAGATATTTAAGAAATAAAAAAAAATCGGCGACAAAACCGAACCTCGTACGATTAAATTGCAAGCGCTCGCTTAACCTTTAGAGATAGACTTAAAATATGTTCTACATAGCTATTACGATTTAACCGCACGGCTTCAAACATGATGATTCCTTTCGCATTATTATTTATAGTTGTGAAACGTATGAACGTTTAGTAGCTGAATGGCGATTAGGCGCACGTAATTGGTTTCGTTTCGTTTCCTGAAAGCGACGTAACAAATCAAGTCTAATAACTATATTCATTTAAATGGTGTACAATAAAATCCTTGAAAGCAATATTTAAAAAATATAATATATATTCTTCTTTAATTATTTGTTTCAATATTAAAAGAACATAGTATATTCTTTAAATATAATATAATATATTCTTGAATATAATATATTTGCTTTAAATTTAAGAACTAATAATGGGGCATATTCTATGCTCATTTAAGGTAATACAGTGTAAGTTCAAATTAAAGGTAAACATAAATATAAATGTTATACACGACATTTTGATTTAATGTATAACTTAAATTATATCAGACATTCAGGAAGCAGTTCCGTGCAGAGAGCATGTTGTTACCAGCATACATTGGGCAAAATTCCTAAATTATACAATCTTTGAAATCGGTCATATTTTTTGTTAACATTTTACTTGCTTCTGACAGTTAATTTATTTGTCTACATAAAAGTTAAATAAATATGTATATACAAAGATGACGTTTGTTCTATCGTCATGTAAGTCAGTAAAACGTAGTATTAAAATACCTCGTAAATGTAATAAGCATTTAAAGGTCAATGTACCGATACTCATTGCATAATGTGGTTAAAATTATAATACGCTGCCTGTAAAATTTTACTTACTAAATACAATTTAAAATTATGCACAAAAATAGGTAGGCTGGTGCAATTTACTTTAAGTTCTATTGGTAGAGAAATGTGAAAATTTGTTATCTACCATCTTAATTTTTGCACCTTAAATTTAAAAGCAAAAATGAGAATTAGAACTAAATACCTTTTTAAATAGCTCTAATGCGTATATGAATTGACCAGACAGAGAAGTAAGTATTAGTCATTTTCTGGTAATACCACAATATTATTTTTTTTATACTTAATAACTCAATGGAGTAACAAAATTCTTAGAATGATTATTATTGTTTTATGATATAACAAAGGATCATTTTTATAACCCAGAAGATATTTAATAACAAAAGTTTAAAAGCAAAAATGAACACCAATAATATATATATCTATAAAAAACAATCCCGATACTCTCTTTTTTCTGACGAATTTATCTATTAGAAATTTCAAATAAAGTAGTCACGACAATACAATATAATAAGAATCTTCAAAACGTAAAGGTTAGAGTAAATGTACCCTACATTTATTTCTTCCCCGTCTTGACGTCACCAAATCGTATTGATACGAAAATTTCTCAGACAATAATCCTTGAGATGATCGCCGACAGCTTTAAATTTTGACCTTTTAGTCCGTAATAAGTTAAATTAAAAAATCTTTATTTACGCGATTATTACACATATCAATTCCACTAATTCATCACGGCCAGTTGGTATATACCAACTTAGTCTGCCCTCGATCATGGATGCTGGAAAGAATCCGAAACGTCGGAAAGAAATTATATAACTAACGCGAAAAATCAGTAAATTAGTGGACAATATTAATCAATTTATAAAAAAATATTCAATGCAATATTCTTAGATATATGCACCGCAATTTTTGTTAGAGGTCGAAACAAAACACATTATTATTGTCAAATAATTTTCATAAAAACTAGACCATTTTAAAAATTATCGAGGTTGACAACCCTCCCTAAATATATATTAACGTAATATGCATAAGTTTCAATTCCTACTAAACAATACAATATCGACAGAAATTCGAAAAAAATGCGCGATCTTTTTTTTTAATAAACTACAAGTGGTTAACCTCCCTGCCCATAAAAAATGTAGCTGTAGCTAATATGACATCGCACGTCCTTTGGTACCCTGAGATATGGAATGTTAGTTTTTGTTTATCCAGTAACACACCAGCTTCGTCTATCAAACCGAAGCACGGTGAAATGTCCTAACGGTTTTATGTTTAAAATATAGGCATTGCCGTTGTGTTATCCTAGTCGGTATGCACTAAAAAGCGTTTTTATTAAAGTTATTTTTTTTTGTAGATATCGTTATATTTCATTGGTATCATCAAAAACTAGTATTATGTTAAGCAATTCTAGACAAAAGTTCTCCATTCACTCTTGACATTTTAAAATTACAAAAAAATCGGACGAAGTAATTTGCATTTTTCCTAAAGAAATAATATTCCCATCGACACATTCAGTCTTTATCATTATATCGTATAAACTATTTTTAATTTCTAAACTCGGATAATCCAATTGGAAGAAGTTTAGCATTTAATTCACTTAAAAATGCATGATTCCCATCTTAAATTTTTATAACAAATATTATTATTATAAACGCTCTTTTACCATTCCTGCACCCCATATTTATTTTCTCCTTATTCGGTGAAGCCGGCCACAAAACCGGAAACCAACAACGCTAAAATAACCACCAACTTAGCACTGCACTGCAGAGATATTTAAGACTACCACAAATTGAAGTACGGTAAATTTAAGCTATCTTACGATTAATTATTTCTTTTATTTACCCGATTATTATACATATCTTATTATGCGCGATCGTTATAATAATATATAATCATCATCAGCCTGTGAAAGTCCACTGCTGGACATAGGCCTCCCTAATACACCTCCATCCATTTAGGGTTTTGGACCGTATCCCACCACGCTGGTCCAATGCGGGTTGGTGGGTGGACCGACTTTTTACATGCCCATCCGACGCATGGATCATCTTACTTTTCAGACAATTGGGTGATCGGCCCAAATTGCCTAACCAACTAGGAAACAACAATGAAAATTTGTTGAGTCCCCGCAGGATTCGAACCACGACCTCCAGTTTCTAAGGCACACGCCTATACCACTAGGCTACGGAGGCAGTTATATAATATATTATTATAATATATTATATTATTATAATATAAAATATTATAATATATTATATTATTATAATATATTATAATATACCAACTTAGTCTGCCCGTGATCATGGATGCTAAAAAAAATCCGAAACGTCGGGAATAAATATATTTAAGTAACGCGAAAAATCCGTAAATTAGTGGATTTGATATGTATTTTAGGATCATTGTCTAATTAAGTGTTGGAACTAAAATGAATACCAAATAGAGACAAAATGAAATGCGCAAGCAAAAATTCAGAATGTAGAAAATTACACGAAAAAGGTTTCATTTATTTGTAATGCTGTCATCAAGAAACAATTATTCGATCAGTTTAGTATCAATTGGTACTCGTCGAAAATTTTTTTCATCTTTCCCATTTTATACACAAAACATATGTTATTTAAAATAAAAAAAATCATAACAGTTATAATCATAATGGGAAATTTGATATTTTTTTACATTATGAAAGACAAGTTATTTATCAGCATATAATAACACATTAATCAATTCCTTTGTCATTATACCATTGGTTTCTGATATAAGTAAGAAAGTGCTCTTAACTCCATTCAGAATAATCAAATTTCAAAGATTAATATTTTCTTTGTTAGTTATTACTCGTGTTATTTACACAATGTTCGAAAAAAATAAAAGCTGAAAAAATGTAATTGCTTGGAGGATTTAAATTCTAATTATTGTCAAACACACGTTCGAAACAAACACGCACAATGTTTAACGATTGTTAGAAGGTGTACTTCTAAAATATAATTAAATATTATTGTAAGGAATAGTACAACACAAGGGTGATATTGACTGACAGCACAATGTAGACGGTACAGAAAACCAATACAGGCGTTCTTAAGAAATAATATCTTTTACGAAGTATTTGATCCTAATATCAATGGCAAAGTAACATATAAAATTTTGAATATGATTGTATATAGTTGTGTATTAGCAATAAACAATGATATTTGCGACAATAGCATGCCCATACAGCAGAGCTTTTAAATAGATTTCTACTAATTTATCACTTAAAATCTCTCATGTGAACTTTAACACACGTCTAAAGATTTAAAATATTTGTGAAACATGACGAAGGATATTGAAAAAATATTATAGATCCTAACACTACTTTTATCTTTTTAATAATATTAGTTTATTTTTAATATTATTAGTTTAATAAATGAAAAGCCGATTTTAGGCCAGAGAACAAGCTTAAGATATATCTTGTACTTGCGGTGTAAGAATTGTGTATTGATAATAAAATTTTCTGTTAATAATTTGAAAAATATGAAATTGTTATGTTTTTATGTTACTTATGAAATAATACCTGTTTTATAATTCTTAAAAAAGAGTTATCTAACCATCTGTATAAACGTTATATTCTAATACAGCTATGTCAACTATATTTTCTAAAATCATATGTACACTTGTATGTTCCTAAACTGTGTTAATTAAAAGTTATGATAGTTGGAAATCATAAGCGTTGTTCGTACAATTTTGCGGTCAATATTTATGAAATTATATAAAATGTTAATATTATGCATAAAGTTTCTTTTAGTTAGCAGTTTTCTATTGTGATAACATTTCGGTTACACACATGATTTGGTTTTAGGAACCCCGCAGGGATTTTCAGTTTACGGCTAAATAGCTTCGTTAGCCATCTTAGGAAAGGTTAAGCGGATAAATTGCTCGTAATAATTAGAAAGGCAAATAAAATATTTGATAAACTTTGTTAATTCATCATAGTTTTTTGTATAACTAGATATAAAATAGATTAAGATGAATTAAGGGTTAGATAGGTACCTTATTTTGCTTACCTATTTTTCGCCAATAACAGTACTTTGGTCAAAAACAGCCTCAATCTAATATTAACAAATTTAAACTGCATAACATGTATGGATTAGTTTTCAGGAGACTAAGGGGCATTGACGTACCTTGCCACATAGTCACGTGACGGCATTTTACATTCATTACTAACTAATACGTCACGATGCACCAAAAAGTTGTTGACCATCTTCTATATATATTGGCTAATTGAATTTTGATTTACTCCAAAATTGATAGATTCTGTGCATTAAAAAATTATAGGCTTAATTATTTCGTTCTTTTGTTGATTTAATGTCACATTATAATTTTTTAACTTTTTTTTTTCCCTGTATTTTGGATTCGTTACTTTTTCTTATACACAGAAATGTGATGCTCCAATATCAAATAAGGTAACAAGAGAAATTTTAACAAAAAATTATGACCGACATCAAAAAGTATAAAACCATTTTGCACAACATAAGCCAGTGAAAACTTGCCGTCTACAAGTAACTACGCCGCGGTTTCCGCCACTGCAGTTTAAATCTCTTATTTCTTTAATGGTATTCATTTAAATAAGTTGTAATTTAAATAAGGTAAATGAGGTTGGAGTATTCACAGACCATTTAAGCATACAATTATGTATTCAAATCCATCTTTTACGGTTTCGGCACCGTTTGCAATTTAACCGCACGAGGTTTTGATTTTTGACGTCGAAACTTTCTTAAATTCTTTAATATATAATAAACCACTAATTGCAAAATTATTAACTAATTGTAAAATAATAAACAAAATCTTAGCGCCAGAAGCGGCGCAACAAGCTAACCATTACTATCAAATTAAAATTAAGTCTATTATTTAACAAGATATTTGATTTTTTAGGACAAGTTCATGATAATAAAGGCATCTATTACAGCAGGGCTACTTTTTATGTGCCTTCCCGTCGCATGGGATATGTTTCTAAGGGAGTCAGATCATCAACCCCTATCAGTCTTTATGCTTTTGAGAAGAAAAGAAAACACAATTATATTTTTAAGCAGGATTGGATCCCACAATATCTTGCTAGTATAGTAAGCTTCTGCTACACTAGTAAAGTTAAAATTATGTAATAACCTATATATTAATAATAAAACACTGAGTAATTGCTTTTATTTTTCAAACTAAAAGTAAATGTCGTAAAGTATATTTAATATAGAACAATGTTATAAATAGAGTTCATGCTGTTAAATACACGTGTTGCGGGTAGGTTTCCTGTAATATAAGATTTTAAATTGCCGTGCTCTATTTTAGATGCTAAAACTCCATAAACCCAGTATAATAATGGAAACAAGGCTTCTACGATGTTCTGATTTTAGTAACGTTTTTATTCCTAATGTCGGTAAGCAGTCAATTAACACAAATCATCATCAGCCTGTAATAGTCCACTGCTGGACATAGGCCTCCCCTTATACACCCTATCCATTAGAGGGTTTTTGGACGTATCCACACGCTGGTCCAATGTGGTTAGTGGTGGACCGACTTTTCATGCCCATCCGACGCATGGATCATCTTCTTTTCAGACAGTTGGATGATCTAAATTGCGTCCTAACCAACTAGGAAACAACAATAAAATTTGTTGAGTCCCCAGGATTCGAACCCAGACCTCCGGTTTCTAAGCCACCCGCCTATACCACTAGGCTACGGAGGCAGTCAATTAACACAAATATTATAACTTATTTATTTTAAAGAAATATCAATTTAAACTATTAAGTTGTGAATTAATTTCTGTGAAAATATAATCTACTTGAATTTTAAAAAAAGGGGAAAAACAATGGTTGATGGCTTCACCAAAATTTTTTAAATGTTTTATATTCCATTAGTGCTTTTATGATGATAATGATTATAAAAATGTATCTTTACTATCTACGCGTAACTAGTAGTGTCTATTTTGTTACGAAGTAAATGTGCTCAAACACTATTTGGGATTCCGGTTTAAAGGGTGTCTTAGTATCTTATTATTTTTTATTGATTTATGCGACGGGACGAGCAGGACGTTTTTCTGATGGTAAGTGATACAACGTAACTATAAAAATCCGCTGGACCACCCTAAAAAACATAGGATGTAACTCATTTTTACCAAGTGATTACGCTGGCTACCTCACAATCTTAACCGGAAGACAGAACTCCAATGATCTTATTTGAGGCAGAAGTAGGCACTATGGTGGTGCATAACATATGATTTAGCGCAGTGGGCAATTTACGTTACTTTTTGCGATCACATCGTTTGGTTACCATCTGATGAAAGTTCAACTCGTTCCAAAAGATTTTTATATCAGAATGTTATTAAAATTCTAAAAACGTTCATATCATATAATAGAATGTTAAAATTATGCAACTCGTTATTTTTCCCGTTTATGTAAAAAAATTATAATTCTTCTAACAAATAATAAACGAGTGAGATATATATATGAAAATTAGTCCTCTGCATTATTTAAAAAATCGTTACTTACAATTTCTTAAGTTCCTAAAACTGCAGATGTTACTATAATTTATATAAATCAAATACCAAAAACTCTCTCTATGCAAAAAATGACATAATATAATAAAAATAATCTTAATAGGAATTACAAAAAAAATGTCACATAAAAATTTTCTGGGTTTAGTCAGTTAAACAAAAAAGGAAATATTCCAATCGTGGAACAAAACGTTCTCCATGCAAATTATGTTTTTCACTACAGAGCCCGTAATTCTTAACAGACACCGCAGAATATCTGTATTCATATCAGAATATATATCTGAATTTCCGCAGAAACTTTGGTTTTATTTTCCTGGAGTCCAATATAGAAGTTAAACATGGATCGAACTAACTAATACCATACATAATTAGTTCTCTAAATATGTTTTAACCTTTCCGATATACATGTAAGAAGTCCTCTTTAAAATTTATGAACATTCGTTCATCTAATATTTCTTAAAAATGCAATTTGTTTACTTATTTCAAGTACCCTGTAAACCTCTGGGAAAAAATTTCAATCGACATAAGCTGTTCAGCCCTTTTTTTAACAATAAATTTTCGTGTTTTATGGGTGCTAAAAGTTAAGATTAGGAACAGGCTCTTTAACTTTATTTTTGTGCATAGAGTGCAGATTTACCAAACGTTGTGTTTTTTTTTTAAAGAAAAATAAGGAATTTTGTACCACACAGATAATTAGCGTAATGCTTTATTCATTGACTTCCAAAACTAAGTTTAACTTGGAAGTCACGTGTGAATGTTAATTGCTATAAATTATGCACATCATAATTGTAATTTACTGTATATATTTGTAATGAATATATTACTTATTATAAAAATTAAAGCTGGGGAGACGGAAGACTTTAGACTGGGCTTAATTTTTTTTATTACTTGCTTTCTTTGATATTTTCGGTATTATTTTATTACTAAATAATTAAATATGATTTTGAAAGCGACTAACAATAACTTGTAATTTGTTGCAGAGCGTTCAGGATGTGAAAACTACCAACGTGACGTCTGAACTTTGACAAAGTTTCCCTTTGAATATCAAATATTATAGACGAAATTTGAAATTCAAGTTGCTAAATAACTCACTGTTGAACAATTCGCGAAGGCAAGCCTAAATTGTATTTGTATAACTTATTAGTTACGAAAAATATACCCTTATCTTATATAATTTTAAATAAACCAATTTCATTGGCAATAACAAAAAATGTTCATCTAACAATCATAACAGTTAAAGAAATCTTAGCATGTCTAACTCAAGGCTTTAGATTATATATTTCGTGACAGTACGGTGACAACTTTTGCTGCAAAGGAGTCAATTATAACATTTTTGAGGTTCAGTTTCTTACTATGTCGGTGATTTTAGTTCTTTGGGAGATGAATTTGTTTTGAATTTTACCAGACTATGAAACTCCGACCATGGTGCGTTTCATAGCACATTGAGCTACCCGTACGTACAGCAAATTTGTAGACCAATCTTAAATGAGGGTCATGTTTCAACCCCATAGGCCATTACAGGGAGAATGCAATCGTTCAAGGCTTTCGTCTTCCAACTTGAGAATGTGGCTCAGCTTCCTAAATGCTGAATCCCCCTTCTCGAAACTGTGTCTTCATAACTCCTGCATGCTCTCCAATAATTTGGACGATATCGTTGGTAAAACGGAGATGTAATATATACTCACCGTAAATACTCGTGCCACATCCAGCCCAGTATAGGATGTTAAAGATTTCTTCCAAATCATTGGTGAAATATTTCAGTGAATTACTGCAACTTGCATTATAGTGTAGACGTGTTCTATGGTGCTGAAACCTCTGTGAAACTCAGTCTGATGTGGTGGCTGGAATCTGACGAATTTGTTAGTGAGGCGATTCATCATGACGTTCGAGAGTAGCTTGTGTATGTGGCATAAAAGTGACATTGGTTGGTAATTTTTGAGTAGTTACGGTTATTTTTCAAAGAAAGAGAGAACTAACACTTCTTTCAAGCCAGTCCTTGGGAGAAAGGTGGTGTTAAAGGACTGAGTCGAATACTTTTTGTCGAAAGAAAAGCGTCGCCTACTGCCCGAGTTGCAGTTCGGTCGTGATTCCATTCTTTCATTTACTCTTGCATTTAACTACGCCTAATGTCTCTGCGGCTAATCTTTGGAACACTGGTCCGATTGTGATGGCTCACTAGAAGATAGCAGATAAAGAAGTTTATTATGCCTCGGAAAATAGT
The DNA here is from genome assembly GCA_029286875.1 of Lamproptera curius. NCBI lineage: Eukaryota > Metazoa > Arthropoda > Insecta > Lepidoptera > Papilionidae > Lamproptera > Lamproptera curius. Next base: position 346,454 of record JAGSMT010000107.1, on the reverse strand, counting down.
TCACCGCGGTGACTATTTCTGCCGCGAAGCAGTAGTGTGAAAACACTGCTGTGTTCCGTGTAAAAGGCACTGTAGCCAGCGAATTTACTGGGTAAACGAGACTTAATACCCTATGATAGGCAGCACGTTGGTGATACCACTAGGATTACCGATCACTAGGGGCGTTGGTGACCACTTCCCATCAGCCGACCCGACCACTCCTCTGCCTACATAGGCAATAAAAAAAAAGTGTCGTTTACAGAAGTAAATTAATGTTTAGGTCTGTTGTCACACTAACAAAATTAAAACCTAAAACTGGATTCAAAAAATACTTAGAGACTGACAGAGCATATTGAAAACAAATGCTCTGTCATTGTACTTGAGAAGGACTTGTCATGTAATTGTTTAATTAAAAAATAAACCAAAAACTTATCTTACATATGTGATTATTAAATAACATCCCAAAAATGTACGCTACTTTATACACTTAACTAAATTTTATCCAAATAAGATTCCAAATCAATGTAAATATTGTCAACCATGGCAACAAAGTGCCCTCATACATCTGACGTTGTTATTGATGACTTATCTCCTTGATGTCACGCACTGAGTAACACGACACGTAAGTATATGTGTATTAAATACTTCACAGATCATAACGATTAATCCTTTTTTTATTATTGCATACGCAGATAGACGAGCAATCGGGGCCACCTGATGGAAAGTGGTCACCGATGCCCATAAACATAGCAATACTGGTATCTCCAACGCGCTGCCTACCGTGAGACATAGGATGTTAAGTCCGTTTGCAGTAAATACGCTGGCTACAGGTGCCCTTCAAACGGAACCAGAAGGTTTTCACCTACTGCTTTGTGAGAAAAGGCACCCATGGATTCCACCCAGACGGTCTCCTGTAAACAGGCGACCTACCACCGGTATAAACAGGGGTAATGTAAAATTTACATTAAATTTGATTTGGGAAGAAAAAATACCTGCTTGTTCAAACTATGCAAAATTTTATACGTGACTATTGGCAATGAACGCTTTTAATCTTTTATACCATTAAAATAACGAGAAGGTCTGTGGTATTTAATGTCAGAAAATTATTGTTAATCCGAGTTGCCGTCAGTTTTAAGCATTCATTTATTTCCACCTACACAAGCGGTGATCAAACTAACTTGGAACTTAGTACGAGTTCGTGTATTAAAAGTGTGTTATAGAGTGATCATAATGTATGTTTGACTTTAAAATTATACACAATTTCATTAAGAAGTGTAGTGTTAAGTAAAATAAGTTTTATGAATAGCCCTTTTTTGTACTTAGTCATTTACAATGTCCCGCTCCAAATGAGATATAGCTCTACTAATGCAAAAATATTAATGTTATTTGTTGTATTAGAAGGCATATCTCTGAACAAAAAGAAAATATTCAAAATTGAATCTATTAAAAACTCCTTAACACTTATTATAGAGGTTCATTTAATTTTTTATATATATATGTATGTATATATTTTTTTTCTTTATACAAATATATTTCTTTAATAAATATTTTGTTAATAACATAAACTTTAGATAAAATAATTTTAATATGTAGCTGGGTCCGGTTTTACATATAAATTATGTGTTTGTTACTAAAAAAGGTGTGTTTACCTTTAATTTAAGTAATTATATATTAAGTGTATTGTTAATCTTAAGTTTTTTATGTAAATGCTCCTATATGTTTCTAGTTAGGAATCTTTTATAAGTAAATAAATATACTATTTTTGTAGTACATAACGCAATTAAAAACACATCTTTTTGGTATTAAATAATGTAAAAAAAAGCGCATTTTGCACATATTTTTGGTTTTATTTGCTAGCGAAATTTGTTTACATAATGGTCTACTTTAAATTATCACTTTTTATTTGCTTATTTCATAATATCTATAATGAAAAAAACGTGATCGAATTCAACTCAGTCTAGACACATTTATTAAATGTTAAGAATTTCAAACCGCTCCACACTGTAACGAGGTACTATGTTCTATACTTTACTCATGAATTTTAACTTTTTGTGGAAAACAAAAATAATACAACAGATTATACGTCCTACACAATATAACTAATTCGTTTTAGAGTAAGACTGGCATTAAGGGTTGAAGGTTAGATGTAAGAATTGTATGTATGAGAAATATCTTCATTTATCTTGCTTCCTTTTAAGACTTACAGCTAGCATAAATAGGCTGAGTCACCCTGGGGTTTCACACTAGTAAGTGTCTTTTTAACACTAGTAAAGTATCTCAAATCCAAAAATTTACGGGTTTTTCGTGTTCCCCGATCGTGGATGCTGAAAGGATGTCCGAAACGTCGAGAATATATATATTTATTACTAATGCGAAAAATCCGGAAATTATTGGATTTGAGAGACATAATAATCGAATATATCGTTCTAATGCGTTTTTTGTTAGTTACTGAAAAAAAGAGACTTGTTACAAAAGAAAAAGTTCAGAAAAAAACTTGTTTTATGTCTATCGCTAATAAAAATGTACCTATAAATCATTACCAAATGAAAGTGAAACATTAGTAAGTCTGAGACTCGAAATCGGATTCAATCAATCACTTATAAAATGTGAATATTGCTTAGGTCAAATGAGATTTTAATGACGCCGTTGCGTAAACATAAGGTACGCGTAATAACCTCCTTAAGTCAATATTATAGATTTTTATATTCTGTTAAATATTTTGTTATTTGTTATGTTCATTTTGAATACACTACGCACATTAAAGAAAAGAACGACCAAAGTTATTAACGTGTATATACTAATATAATAAAGAGAAAAGACTTGCATTTCTGTGTGTATGTTTGTAATGAATAATCTCAAAATCTACCTTTAAATTATTTTTAAATTCACCTTTAGTAACATAGGTTACTTTTTACCTAAAAATCTGACAAAAGAAGTTTTAACAAAAACTATGAATTTAAAACCTTTTATTTATTTATTTATTATTTATTAAAACTTATGCAAATAAGTACAAAAAGGCAACTTAATGCCAAAGGCATTATCTACCAGATCAACCTTTGGGTGGTACAGAGAAAATTCGGAAGGTGCGCAGATATTTATGCAATATAAACGGGTTATAACGTGCTCTCTACACGAAACTGCAGTGCGATTTATGCATCTGCTTTTTATGTCTATGATATCATTAATGATATTTATTTAATCAAAATGTAGTGTACGACATGTTTTATGCACATAAAATGTTTTGCTTATATTTATAGGTAATAAAAGACATAAAAACAATAAGTTATTTGTACAAGAACTTTGTGCTCGGCGTCAAATATTACGGCGCCTTGCGAAAAATAACATGGCTTCTAGCCAGTTCTGATGACGTTCAACGTGGCGATATTGCGGTAGGGGTTATGTCGCGTAAACATTAAATCGTTTGCTTCGTCAATAAAATGTATTTACATTATGCAGTTAGAAAATAATATTCTGTAGAAAGAATCCTAGCTTACAAGATTAATAATACTTTATTGAACGGCGCATGAAATAAATATCTATAAAGCACATGCTATTTGTAATAAAAATATATAGTATAGCGAAAAATATAAAAATATAGAGGTTTATGATTTATTTTTATGGCTTACGCAGGTAGACGAGCAGTCGGGCCACCTGATGGAAAGTGGTCACCGACACCCATAGACATTGGCATTGACCAGTGGTATCGCCAACGCGCTGCCTACCGTGAGACATAGGGTGGTAAGTCTCGTTTACCCCGTAAATACGCTGGCTACGGTGCCCTTCAAACCGGAACACAGCAGTGTTTTCACACTACTGCTTCGCGGCAGAAATAGGCACCGCGATGGTACCCACCCAGACGGTCTCCTGTAAACACCTACCACCGGTATTTAAGTCTATCATTGAAATTTTTAAATGTAATAACTAATTTTTGTGTTAATTTTTATTTATAAAAGTTTTAACATATATTGCATAGTTTTGGTTTTTAAAATGAATAATTTAAATTTTAGGTCAATATAACGTCTGTTAAGTTAAATAAGTTTTTAAGAATGCTACTGTATGTACTATAAAACATATGATAACAAGTTTCCGAGACTGTAGAAATTAAAGCAGAAGGATATGTTATTACAACTATACATGAAGATAAATATGCACCAAAAAAGAGTTCCTTAATGTAGAACAATATAGAACGTGAAACAATTTTATATTAAATATATTGGCTTACCCTAGGTATAAATACCACCACCAACAGAATAACTTAGTGTTAAATGCAGAAAGCAATTGTCTGCAGAAAAACGGCACAGATGGTTGTAACGATATAAAGCTTTGAAAATGTTTTGTTTTTTATCAACAGGTTTCACGAACATGCTAATATACCGCATGTAGATGAAGCATTTGTATGTGAACCATTACGTGTACTATGGTTTTATAATTTTAAATTGTCAGTTCATATTGTGCACAAAAGATTACCACTATACTTTATTTCTCCGTATTTAATTTGTTGTTAGGTAACTTTAGTGCAATAATAAATAATTGTATATTTCCGACTAGTTGCAAATACACATAATCGCATATGTATCTATTTCGTTTTATTTTTATGTATATATACAGTATATACATACGGATATATGTACGGAGTAGTAACGGTAATCTTTTAATACACGTGTAATAAAACACTTTTAAAAAACCCGGAGGCTTATTGGAATAAGCAAAAAAAAGCGCAAATGCATTAGAAAGAAATGTTATTATAGTAGCAGGGCGCGTTCTGAAGTAACGCGGATATTTTTAAGTTGTTTAGCAGCTTTGGATATACATAGTACAACAGTATATACGTATTACACCTATATTAAAAATACTGGTATGTGAATTAATGAGGGAAAATTATTTATTAAGCTTGAATAAGAAAACACAATCCAGATACCTAAAAAATTTGGAATTAATATTTATAAAATTAACAAATGGCTGTGCTAATAATTAAATAACACGGACAGTCTTTAAAATTTTTAATGTTTTGTTTTTATACCGTAAATATTAAGCTTATCTATTAATCAACTCTTTAGTTTATATCTTTTATTGAATCACGAAGGACGTAGGAAACTTCATTTGTGGAATGTATAACAAAGAAACATTAAATCAAGCTGATTTAAAAATATATCGAGCAGAACAGGAACTGCTCAAATTTAAAGAAACTGAAGTATTTTTGACTTACTTCTTGGTATGCTAAAGAACAAAACACAATTATATTTTATTGAATTTATTCTCGCTATTTATTTAGATGTAAAATTAACAATTTATTACACGGGTTGCTTATTTTGATACGTTAAAATTTTTAAGATTGAATAGAGGTCAGTCACAAATGGACAAAGCTTAAAAATCATTAAGTCCACAAAAAGGGCGTTATAACAAAGAGAAATAAAACTTTTGTGTTTTTTGTTTAGGTTTATCTAAAAATCAAAAAGAAAGTCTAGTACGTATTTTATTGTCACAAAATGTTTAAAAGCTCGAGCATTATTTCGGTATTTTGTTCTTTTTCATAAAAGTGTTGTCGAAGGTATTAATATCATAAAGCATTACACACGGCAGAATTTTATAATAATAAATGAAAAGTAATGTGGAAAAATTAATATAAAATTTTGGATTTTATTTAATTATCTGTTCATGACTATATAACTTTCAGTATCAAAGTTTATTTTAAGTTGATTCTATTTAGGAAGCTCCAGATGGTTGTGCCGTTTATGTTTGCATTTTTTATCAATTTTAATTATTTTACTATTTACCTTGCGCTTGTTTTGTAACAAATTCATATTTTTTACTTGTTGATCGTCAATGCTACACTAGCTGTGCGTAAAATTGTTAAATTGTTCTTATGGAGGTCTGATTCTAAAGCGTAGTAAACTTTTTATATTTTGTTCTTTACTAGCAGCCCGCCCAGTACCGTTGCACCACTACGTCACAGCATTTAAAATCTGTATTAGATTAATTAGGAGAATTGTCTGCTTCAGAGTTAGGCCACGATTGCACTATAGGTAGGTAAGATGTTTGGCTACGTCCACAGCGAAAGTTAAGTTTCCAAACTTTCGCTATTTTGTTAGTAATAAATTCTTTAAATGTATTAACCTATAATACAACTTATAAGATATGGATTCTACGTAAACAAACTCCAATATCAAGATCAAACGGCGAAAAATCTTCGGAAATATTTACTTACATAACATGTCGTAAAGTGGCTATATTGATCTAAATCAAGTGAACAACGTGTTTAAGATGCTTAATTGGATAAGGAATAATTGTAAAAATAATGAATTAAAATATTTTTATTTTGTTCTCCTTAAGTGTCCGTAAGACATAAACAATGACGGAATTTTTGTTTACCAATTTCAGGCGTAAAATACGGGAGGGGTTAAGTCAGTTTTCTTAAATAAACAAAGTACATCAGTAATCTGTTCGGCTACTAGCAAGTTTCTTTTCATGCCGCATTATTTGCTGATAGAAGACGAACAGTTTGGAGCCTTTAAAAATTTTTAAGTGATAAGTGCTCCAAGTTAAAACTTCGTCGTCAAAATATTAGAACTTTGAAAACTGGCTTATAAGTAAACATACATAAAGTATATATTATAATCTCAAAAATATATATACCGATTATTTGGTTTGTTTTTTAAATTAAGTGATAAAATTTTTCGTTACTTTTATTTTTATTAATCTGTATAACATATATTGTAGTCTAAATTTGTGTTAAACGTTAAAGTTTATTATTGATATAATTTGATTTGACCATATTTTTGATTGTTTTCTTTTATAAATAAATTTACACAAAAGCCGTTAGTTTGACATGCTTAAAAATAATTAGATATCTAAGTTTATAAAATTTATACTTAAATATTCTTAATATTCTGGGTACCTACGTTTTCCGTACTGCTGTATTTTACAGTTTGTTTGTCTTGTAATTTATTATAGCTGCAAAAATACTATGGCATGTAGCCAGTTGAAAACAATGTTTACTTTGTTATGAAATTTATAATGTCTCTAGTTATAAAGGTTTCTACAGATAAAACAAAGTAGACAGAATAAAAAGGCTTTTTAAGAATCCTTATGTAGGTATATAACTTTACTAATTTATGTTAATTTATTTCGTTCATAAAATAATCTCAAATGCAAATTTTTATTATGTCTGCTGCAAAGCAGTAGTATGAGACTGTAGCATCGCAGATAGTGTACTTACGGGATAAACAAGACCTAACATCCCAGACTTGTAGTGCGTAGCGTTGCATTTTATGGAGTGGGCGTATAGTTTACCCTCAGGCGAACGATAGTCTAGTCGCTTCATGCCATAAAAAGAAACAGCTGAGCGTACTACATTTTTGTTACAAAGCTAAAATAGAAATTAAAGAAAAAAATTATGATCTTTTAAATACATCTATACATATCAGTTATAAAGCTGAGTTATCTAGAATAGAGACGATCTAGTAAAAATTTTAGAAGAAATTAGAGGACAAGTGATCTGAAATATGTTTTTCAAAAATCTAACAAGTATCGGTTACATAGAGATTTCTATTTGTGAATGTATATAGATAGGCCTAATTTATATAGATAGGCATGATTTTACTTCTTTAGTATGTAATGTTTTTAAGCGTTAGGCAGTCTTTTTTTTTTTTTTTTTTTCATATTTTCCTGACGTGGTGGATCAGGGACCTGGGTAGCTCTTTTGATATTTGTACATGTTCTTTTATACTTTTAGCTCTTTTGGTCTTGTTCTACATGTTCTTTTGTACTTTTGTTGATTACTATTTATATTTATTTCAGTTTTTCACTTCTTATTTCTTCTTTCACTATTTTGAGTTTTGCACTTTTACACTTAACTCAGTCCTCATCCTCACATATTTTCTTTATCTTACAGTCCTTACTTTCTAATTTACATCTATTTTATTGTACTTTCTTACACTATTTTCTTATGCTTCTATAGGTTTCTTACATTAACTTACAATTACATTACATTTACATTTACAATTATATTTCTTATTACAACACATTAACCTACTTCTATTTATTTTACTAATATTAAATACATATATGCTTATGATATACGACTAATATTAACTTAAGTGCTATTTTTCTTATTTATGCTACTTACAATTTTGTTGCTAAATTTAGTGAAGGCTGTGTTGTGTTTGTAAACTATTTGTGGTAAGTTTGCTATGGTTACTTCTTGCCCTATCTCCAGTGCCAGGCTCTGTCTCTCCCGCCCGAACATCGGGCACTCGGTGAGAAGGTGCCGGAACTCTGCGAGCCTCCCATCGCACTCACATGCCGGGTTATCCGACATTTGAAGCGATGCAGATACTCCGCAAAGCCCCATGCCCTGTCAGAGCCTGCACCAGCTGTGGAGCGTTAGGCAATTACAACAATTGTATTGATGTAGATGAAGAATACATAAATTGATTGTTATCTCCAGAAGGTATATACTCAATATTATAATTAGGGACCAAAACGGATATAGTTTATTTATTTATCGCTACACTTCTTCTCATTTATAAAGGATAAATCCTTTTGTAATTTCCTGAGGATTAACTAATATCCAATACGATTATGAAGGTTCGTCCAAAGTGACAGTGCTTGGCGCCTGAGTAATTCCTTGTCCATAGATTAAATCAAAGCTTTCATGTTTTGCAGCAGCGATATCATTTAACAAAATGATTTGGACAAACTTGTAATAAGGACTATTTTACATTTTTTTGTCCAGTTGAGTTAACAAAGGACAAGGGTAAAATATGTAATAATTATGGTAATCCTTCGAATTATTATCAATGTACTGATTAGCACCGCGATTAAAGAAATATTTTGCCAATGATATAGGAATTAGTTCACAATTTTTTTATCCGTGAACAACGAAAACATGAATGAAGGAAGCGCGAATGAGGACCTTTAAGGTATAACAACATATATTTGTAAAAGCTTCAGTTATTTTTTCTGCTTTATTTACACATGTTACGATATTTAATTACTTTTGCACCGAGTCGTATTTTTTTGGAATATTATTTTCTATACACAAAAATAAATAATTAAATACGTGTGTAAAAAAGAATATGAATATTTTTAACGCTTAATATTAAAAAACAAATTAAAACATTTATTTACAAAACAATAAAATTCAGTATCTCTTTAGCAAATTATGCCCACTTTTAAACTTTTTTAATTTTGCCGAAATTTATTCGCTGGAAACATTCTAACTTAGCAATACGTATCATAAACGTGTACTTAGCTTAATAAATGAATGCAGTAGGGGAGACGGGGTTGGTTGACCAAATTTTAGTTTAAAGGTTGCTAGTTTTGTTTATTTATGTTATATTATTTTAAAAATGTGGTCAGTAAATAGTCATACTATTGAGCTTTGAAAAAACAACCTACGTCATGCTTGGGGTAGGTTGACTTTTCATTCGGGGTGAGTTGACCAATGGAGTTGTTAGCACAAAATCTACGAGACAAAAGGATAAAAAACACAAAAATGTGTCACTCATTCTTTAATGACCCAGCAACTTAATTTAAATACAATAAATTCAAATTTTCTATGCAGTAGAATGAATACTTTTTTTTGTCAAATATTATTTTTGAAATGCTCTATCTATTACATCTTTAGATGTACTTCCTCTAGTAGCCTTTCTATGTTTGCATGGTCTTAAAACAACAAGTTTTGAGTAAAATAAAAAAAAATCTGATTTTATTTTATTTGTGAAATATCCATAGTATTATGTTGCTGGTTGATCATTTGATCAACTAGCCTCATTATACATTAGTCTACTAGCTCCGAACCACCTTTTAATTTTTAACCACGAGAACTAACCTCAAAACTGTGATAATATCGAATATTAAAGTTCATGGCAGAAAATACATAAACCAAATATTCATATATTAATGCTATAACAATTAATAACCATAAATAAATACGTATTATCATAAATAAGCTGTCAACAAAAATATTTACTTAAGTAGGTTTTTTTGAATATTGAGTTCCGGTTCAAAAAACTACGTGCGTGTGCGACTCCGCGTTCCCGTTGCGGGACGGGCTAGGAGACGGATTCTTGTGCCTCACTACTTAGCTTAAAGCTATTGTATCAGACGAGTTTTTGATGGTTAGTCAAGCTACCCCTATAGTCACCTAACCCCGGTCTCCCCGACATATCCCTATGCAATTAATTAAGATGATCACGTTGTCGATTATACGTCGTTAAAACATGCACTTTGCAGCATAAGATAATCTTAGAAACTTAATATTTTAAGTTATGGAGGCAAAAAGCTGAAACGAACGTTATATCAGCGAGGATATCAAACTGGTTGTATCTCTTTGATTCTGAAGCCAGTCATATTTTCTGTATAATTTTGTAATGTGTTATTGCAATTTCAAAGTTTTAATGAATAAATACTTGTAAAATATTAAGAAAAGACAAAAAATTAGCCCTAATGTTTAGATTTTATTTAGTTCAGAATTGGCAATGCAAAATTACTCAGAAAATAGATTTAAATACATTCAAAAATATAACTAACCACGCTCTTATAACACAATCTTTTTCCTTCTTGAGCTTCATTAAAGCGCGCTTCATGTGCAGCCTTAACATTCGTTCAGTTATTTTAAAATAACATAGTGTAGTGATCATTTCAAAATTGATTATTGTAACGCGAAACGATTTTGTATTGTTAAGGCAATGCGGACTGATCACCGGTGCGTCTGTAAAGTAAGGTGATCCATAAGTCGCATGAGGCGCGTAAAAAGTTGGCTCTTCACCTGATCTCTCTCAGGTCAGGAAGTGCATCTGTTTTGCGCATATACTTGTGCACTATAATATCTTCTGCGCTGTTGGTTGATCCGATCTGTTAAAACAGTGAAATTTACATATTTGAATCGCGCTAAATCCATTCTCTGTTTGTCTGTCAATACAGTATTTTTATTTGGTTTGGATCATTTCTTATTTTTTAACAATAATTTGCATTAATTTTCGGCTTTACACTTTTTGATACTAATTCTTACCGTCGTAACCTTTGTATTTTGTTGACCTTTTTATATTTTGTTAACTGATGCTTCCAGATTAGGTTTCTGTAAATTTTTCATTCAACTAAAGATTAATTTTTGTTTTATCATACATAATTCGGATGAATGCGGAGGTATTGTCATATATTCACATCTGGAAGGTCATCATAAGGCCTAAAAATTATTATATTTTTGTATAAACACCTTGGGCTGCTATTATTTTATTAACTTAAAAAAATATTGAACCATGTGGCCGATGATTGGGGCATTATTTTATTAATTGAATCTTCTTGCTTGCAAGAAATGGTACAAACGAAAACTTAATGCCAATGGCATTATCTATCAGTCAACTTTTACGTAGTTTATAAATTTTAAGGTAGGCGTAATTAGCATTTACTTAAGATTACAAAAATATAAACATTTTAGTAGCTTTAAATAATTCTATTTTTAATAAATGACTTTGTTATTGCTTACTGAAATTGGAATAAAAACTACATTACTATGAAAAACAAACCTAACAAATTGCAAAAGTAAGACTCTTCATAGAAATTTCATAATTTTAAATAGTAATAAAACTCTTAAACAAATGGATTATAAAAAACATGAATATTATTAGTTGTTAAAATAACTTTTTTACACGACATAGAGGTTATATATGATTATATATGAAGTTTACAAAACCGCAATCTTTAAAATATTGTGAAATGAATAATACTTTATGAAATTTATTTAATGTTATTTTAAAATGTATATTCGTTTAAAAAGTACGCGAAAATCATGAAGGTCTGAGGTGTTTAAAGTTAAAATATTATTGTTAATCCGAGTTGTCGTCAATTTTAAGCGTTCATTAATTTCTACTTACGCAGTAAGTGATTAAATTTACTCGGGTAATCTCTATGAGTTTATAACAAACGTAAATTGATAGCATATATAGGCATAGGAACCTTATAATTTATTAGTTTATATTTTCTTCGTTTTAGTTCTAGTAAGTGGCTCTAACGTTATTGTTATTGGCATGTTGTGTAACGGTATTTTAAAAGACGTTGTACAGTTATTTAAAAATGAGTGTACTGCGACTTTGTATGTTTTCGCGCAGATAACATATTTTATTTATAGTTAATATATTTTATCCTAGAAAAGTTTTTATGCAAAGCGTAAAATTATAAATATAAAATATTCATCTTATATAACTTTATAACAAATTTCTTTATTTCTTTAACTTGCAAGCTGTTATGCGCAACTGCGTCCTTGTAATTTGCAACAGGACGCAGGTTTGACAACAGAAAAGCTTCTCCTTGAATCGCTCAATATGATACATAAACTATATGTAACTACGTTCATTCGTATTTATAAAACTTAATGTTAAAAATTAATAAACTTAACCGCCCGTGATAGCAAGAATGAAAATATATATTGAATGTAAATTATTTAAATTCTTAAAATGCAGTCTTTATTCACCAAAAGGTTCGCAGTCAATGTCAAAATTAGTCACAGTTTAATAGTACGACTATTTGCTACCGGATATCTTATATCAATGATAAAGATTTGACTTTAAAGTTTGCTACAGAAGTTCTTGTTTTGTATATTATTTTACGTAAAAACATGATTGGACTACTGTTAAGATTTATATATTAAATCTATTATATATTAAATCTGTATTTCTTCAAATGTGGAAGTGAATAACGTATTTATTTGTTTTTGAACTAGAAATATATTTTTTTATGCTTTTTTACTCTAGAAATATACTTTTTCTTTTAGTTATTATTAAAAGTACTAAGTCAGAATATTTAAGGCAATATATACAATGTGAAGATTTAACAAACGATGATATAGTTGTTTATAAGTATTTACATTCGATAGAATTGGTTTTATTTTACATCCTTTATTTACGGGGATTTTTTTCGTTTGTTTGAGTAAGGTGACCACCTTACACATCGTTTTATATTCATTGGAGAAAGAATACAGTTTACGACAGAGCTACGACACAATAAAACCGACAGGTCTTGCCGTATGGCCTTCTTTTGAAAGTTATTTCTAAATATTCTTTACAGCAATCTTCACGTTTCGATAATTCGTTAAAAATGGATTTGGTTATTGTTTGTTGTAACTAACCATAAACCACGTGTTAAACAAGATAGGAATGAAAACATGTGATGTTCTTAGACTTACATAAATTTGTTTACTTACTGTATTGTTGTGTAACTTTACGGGGTTATTCCGCAAACGGCCCCCATTTACCAATAAAACATGCTATCGCTTGCTAAAAGCTCTTCTCTGTCGTACGTTCATATTAATTAATATACAGCAGAGGCTCACAAAGATACGTATACAGATTTATATTTCATTTCTTTGTCTACATTGAGATTGACAAAACGTCATTTCATTTAATCATAGAGAATAGATTGATTTTTCTAACTGATAATCAATTGTTGCTATTATATTTTTACAAATAAAACGGTAAAAATAATAAATAAATATTACTCTTAGTTAATATTAAGGTGGCAAAATATTAAAACGTTTTGTTGCATTGCATTAGTTCCTATTACAGATGCAGAAACTATAATTTATCTGAGTGTATTTTTATTTCTAATATAAAATAAAAAACTTGTAAATTAAATAAAAAAATATTGTGTTATCATTATTTGCATTTGAGATGTAATACCGAGGCATAAGCTATATTTATATGTTATATCCAAATAACATTTGTTTAATAAATACGCAAATCACAAAATCTCAAACCTTCCTCCTCGAGGATTCCTACTACATTCTCGAGGGCCTAGTCTACTCTATTTGTGTTTTGCACGGCAGTACGAGGTGTGGTCAAAAAGTATCGCGAATTTTGAATTTTCGCGGGTTACGTATATTATAATTCTCTGCAATCATGTCTCTTACTTTGCACTGCTCGTCTATGCTGTTTTGATCGTGTCTTGGATCTGCACGTGTTTTGGATCGTCTTCGACTTTTCACATATTCAAATAAATGGATCAAAAAACCTGTATTAAATTATGTGGGAAAAACGGAATTAAGTGCGAGATGCATTCGAATGCTGACTGTAGCATGCGAGAAGCTACCTTGGACGCGAACAACGTTTATCGGTGGTACAAAATTTTTCAGAAGGCTCGAAAAGATTGAACGATGATGAAGTGCCGGACGCCCGAGCACTTCAACAACAGACGAAAAAATTAATGAAGTGGAGAAAATGGTATTGGCTAATCATCGAATCATCGTTGAAGTTGCTGAGGACCTAAAATTATCTATTATATTATATATATATTGGCTTGTGCCATTCGATTTTTATCAATAATTTAGGCATAAGACGGGTCGCCGCGAAATTCATACCAAAATTGCTCAATTGCGACCAAAAACAGCATCGCATGAACATTGCTAATGAGATATTAAACTCTGTCCGCGACGAGCCAAATTTGCTCCAGAGGGTCATAACTAGTGACGAATCGTAGGTTTATGGTTATGACGTAGAAACCAAAGCTTAATCATCTCAATGGAAGCTACCGCACGAACCAGGACCGAAAAAAGCGCGCCAAGTTCGGTCGAATGTGAAAGTTTTGCTGACAGTTTCTTTGATTGCAGGGACATGGTGCATCATGAGTTCTTGCCACACGGAAGAACGGTGAATAATCCGCCAGAAAGGCCCGGATTTGTTAAAGAACAAAAATTGGCTTTTGCACCACGATAACGCCCTTGCTCACACATCATTGCTTATGCGCGACTTTGTGGCCAAAAACAACACAGTAATGATGCCGCAGCCACCGTATTCCCCAGATCTGGCCCCCTGTGACTTTTTCTTGTTCCCTAAATTTAAGAGGTCCATGAAAGGACGACGTTACGCTACGCTTGACGAGATAAATACGGCATCAAAAGAGGAGCTGAACAAGATAAAAAAAATGATTTTTTGAAGTGCTTCGAAGATTGGAAAAACCTTTAGCACAACTGTATAATATCTCATGGTAATTACTTTGAAGAGGACAAAATAGATAATCATGAATAAATAAATAATTTTTGAAAAAACACAAAATTCGCGATACTTTTGAACACACCTCGTATATCGGTTCTCTAGATTTGATTGGAACTTTTCAGATCCCATTGAAGTTTAGAGCAGCGTTAGTCGGAGTTTCTAATTCATCACAAATCACGTTCAAGTTTAAAGTTGATGGTCAGAGTGCATCGTACAAGTCGGTGATCACTTTCAGTATTAAACCTCTTGATACTGATAACTGAATCGTCTATGAATATTGGAGTCTTGTCCATTTTTATGAAATCGATCTCATTTTTAGTCATAATATAGGGGCTCTGCCATGTCCGTCCTACTCAAGAAAAAGGACCTTTTTATTTAATAATGAATTTACTATATGAAGAATAGTCCTATTTTTTAAGAAAAAGGCGACAAGCATTTGCACCTATGATTTGTGCTACTAAAACCATGGGACCCTACTACCGATTCATTTTCAAATCTGTACTTCTATTTTGGCGTTGAAGTCCCCCATGGAAACGCTATAGTGGGTCTTGGTGGTAAAGTGTATCAACAAACATGTCCTCTACTTTATCGATTGAGTCGAACCCCCAGGTCGTGCCTTGGGGCTATAACTCTCAGTTAGCTTGATTATTAGGAACCCGACCCTGTTCCACACGCTCGAATTTTCCACAAAATGTCTCGGAGAGCTTTATTTCTTTTTATTTATTTCATCGATGGCAGGCGAGCCATTGGGCCACCTGATAGAAAGTCGTCTGACGACCCTGGACACCGATAATAACAGAAGTATCACCAATGCGCTGCTTACGTATGACCTAAGATGTTACGTCTTGTTTACTTAGTAGATACGCTAGCTACGGTGCTCTATAACCGGAAAACAGTAGTGTTTTCACACAACTGCTCGGCGGCAGAAGAAGGCACCACGGTGGTATCGCCCCAGACTTTCAGTTGCGCCTGGTGCTCGTCTAGCCATAATAAAAATATTTTATACGATATATAAATGTGATGTTAATCATTTATTCAATAAAAGAATAAAAAAATATCTTTTATCTGTCACCACGCTTTAAAACTTGAATTAAAGAATCAAAAAATTAATGAATGTTGAAGTAAAAAAATAATGCATAAATAAAGAATCGTAATAAAGTTGATACAAAATGCTTTACCGCGGCAGTCCCCGAGTGCCTCACATCTTTATTCTTTATATATTTTTATTTATTCTCTATATAGTATATTTTCTCTATCTCTATAATATACTGTTAATATTATACAATATTTTTTATCTTATAATTTGCAACTATCGAAAAACCTAAAGATCACAAATTATAGATTAAACAACATTAATGTTTATATATATCCGCCTTCAGCCTGTAGAATATTTCAATGACGTTAAAATTTAAATAAACTATGCTTTGTAATTGTTGAACAACATAAAACGGTTTATATTGGCTTATTGTATAATATTTTTTTCTTTGTTTGTATCACTAATTGTTTGCAACACTTTATATTTTTTAAGATAAAATATCGTGTTAAAACAAGCATATTACGTTATTAGACTAAACCAATGCATACAACATCAAATCAATTTCACCAACGCTACTACCATTTACTTAGACAGATTCCCTTCCCTTTGAAAAGATTATGCTTGTAAGAGGATTTGGTTACTTCCGCCAAACTTAAATTGGTTTTCTCATAAAATTTGCCAGCCTTACAACTTTTAGAAATGATTTTTTTATAACTATGACTGACTTTTAAATTTAAAAAAATAATCATATTTCTTAATCTTAAATAAAATTTATGTGTTAAAAAAATTTAAGAGTTAATGACGAAACAGTGAGTACAAATGAGCCTAGTACATTTTGTTTTTAAAGGGAAGGAAGCAAACGAGCAGGCCGCTCACCTGATGGTAAATGATTTCCGCTGCCAATGAACATTTGCAACACCAGAGTAGCTGCAATAACGTTGCCGGCAGGAGTTGGCTCTTTTCTTGAAGGACCCTAAGTCATATCGGTCCGAAAACACTGCGGCGACACGTTCCAGAGAGCATACGTGCGTGGCAGGAAGTTCCGTGGGAAACGGACGGTGGTGGATCGCAACAGAATTTGACAGCAGGTATTAATCCGAACAACTCCTTGGAGCAGTCAGAGTTGCATAGTTGGTAGAAAACGCAAAAGATTAATCATATCTCTCAATGACAAGGAATCGAGACAATCAATAAGAGCCTGATCGTCGAAAATGCAAGTCATCACATATCATATTTTGCAAAGAATGCAGATCAAAACTGCATAAATATTTTAGAAGTTAGAGGTAATTACAGCAAAAGAGAAAGAAGAGCTAAGATAAATCAAAGGTTTCCGAGAATATGAGAACCGTAAAATGCTTGAATTTAGAATAGGTTCGTTATATTTCATTTAAAACTGTTAGGTTTTAAATAAATAATATTTTAATGTGAAACTTCTTTTTGTGCATATTTACATAAAAGTAAATTTCTTAAAGTTTTAACTTTTTAAAACAACAGTTTGATAAGATATTAAATTCCCTTAGAGTTAACCACATCGACCGCCAGCCGTTTGCCCGACGCAAACTAAACAAATGCAATAATATATGCGAGGATATAAGTGCGCCGTCACGTTTTCCATTGCTGTCCCTTGTTCACGCTACTTAAAGCAAAAGATGAAAAGTAGCAACGTTTTTTCATATGAAAACGTTTTAAGCGTTGTCTCCGTTAAAAGGATTCCTCTACCAAATTTTTACTTTCAATCGAATTATAAGGCAAGACAGGCCTTTTAGCATATTTCTTTATTAGCAAAAGGTACTGGCTATTTCAATTGTGTTTAGCGTTATAAAGATGTTTATTATTTAAAATAGCATTGTATCTTTGATGTATTTTTACGTTGTTATAAAATTTATACAGAACTTATATTTACAGTTCATATTTTGATACTGACTCTCACCCCTAACCCGGGTACCCATGAGCAAAGTGTAACCATAACTTGTGTGATACAAGCAGGAGGTTCTAATGTGTGGCCGTAATATAGTTTGGGCTCCTCCCAACGTCGGACGTTACCGTTACAGAGATGAATACCTTGTCATTATCGGCTCGCTGCGAATTGCTCGTGTACCGTTCGTAGAAGGTATGAGAACCACTGTGCTATTTGATACAGCGCATGCAGCGGTTACAGTTACGGCTTGCTGATTAGTACCCAGATTTAGGTTTGTAATATGAGTATAATACTATTTTTCGGGAATTAGAAGGCAACAAAGAATTGCGATTTTAAACTAGTGTAATCATATACACAAATGTTTAATTTTTAACTACAGCTATTATTAATATTCAAACAAAGTTTTAGTGAAAACACCAAGTATTATTACGAAACATTCCCTTACTTTTATTAATTTATTTTTTAAAAATATTTTGAGTGATAATTCAGACATAAGTCTCTGCAAAAGTAGAATAAATCAAGATATTTTAATAAATGGCTCAACTTATAGTACTGCTGATATTGGACCAGTCCACATTAGACCAGCATGGTGGGATACGGTCCAAAAACCCCCTAATGGAACGGGCGGGCATTAATAGAGGCTTATGTCCAGCGGTGGATTAACACAGGCTAATGATGATGATCATGATGATTATAAGTATTTTATACCTAAAAAAAGGTCGACAAAAAGAATCACGATGTTATGTGTCGTTCACTAAAGGATAACCTAAAAAAGCATTTTAATCCTTTTAATTCTATGGAAAAAATGGCTCATTATGAAGAGATCTTAGACAGTACAGCAATATTATTATATTTTATTCCAGGCCGAAATTATAACCTAGCTTGCGTTTGAAGTCATTAGCAATATTTACCTATACTAGATTAAATAGTTCATACAAAAGTTAATGAAAAGTCAGTCGATTTTTTAATTAAAGATTACCAAACTTGTGTCCCTTAGGATTTAGAAAAATGGTTTGGAATGAATTTTCCTCTAAAATATCTAGATTTCTCGTCAGACTCAAAGTTGAAAGCTTAATGCAATTGAATAAATTGACTTTAACTTTATACAATTAACTACTAAACAAATAAAATGTTTAGTTCCTTACTATAAATATGCACGATTCAATTAATGAAAATGCCTAAATGCAGCTGTTGGATTTACCTTAAGTGTTGATAAGTCTCTTTCGCACCATGATGCGGAATAACTGTAATAAATTTGTTCTACTCAATAAAGTTCGAACTTTTAACTTAAAGAATAAATGATAAACTGCAAAATTCTGAATTTACCGCCTTATAGCAGAGATTTGCATCACGTGTGTAGCAGAAATACAACCTATAACATATCAATTAACTCGTTGACTATCGTTATAATGTAATTAATATACATCATCAGCCTGTGAAGTCCACTGCGCCGTAGACCCAATGGATCATAGCGTGTCCTTAGAAACTGAGTCGGTCGAACTCGACTCAGCATTCATTGTGTTCCTAGTTGCTAGGCAATGACTGATCACCCAATTGTCCGAAAGTAAGTGATCCATGAACAGTCGATGGCAGCAAGTCGAGTCCACCACAACCGCATTGACCAGCGTGTGGATGCGGTCCAAAACCTCCAATGGATGAGGATGTTTAGGAGGCCTAGTCCAGCAGTGACATCACAGGCTGATGATGATGATGAGCCGTGACGTCCACTGCTGACATAGCCTTCTCATACGACCCTTATCATCAAGGCATTCACATTTTTAGTTTACTGGTATTTAGGTTTACTGCACAAACAATCACGAACTTTTATATCGCAGTACACAAGAATCAATCCATGAATTTAATACATCTTTGTTTTGATATACAACGTTATAACGATCAACACGAATAACAGTAACAACGCGATATTTTAAGTGTACAAACCGAAAACTTTTTCTCAACAACGTTATGACACGGTCGTCGATCGAGCAACGCCAATAACTTCAGAAACGTCCTCTCGGTAAGGCAGTAGCAGTAACATTATGCAGCGCAGTATTACATTCCGTTCATGCATTCTATATGATAATGAAGTGAACCGCGTCCGTGTTCCGTCGAACCTCAAGAAATATACTTTATTGCACTGCATAACATAAAACAAATACATAGTTCAACAATTTAACGCGTTCGTCAGGCAATTATGCTAATATAACAGATACAGATATTAAAGTCTCATAATACAACTTAACACGTCATATGACATAACATTTGCGCAACAGGCAGCAGTGTCTCGCATTACGCTCGCGTATTCTCCACCGCATTTAAATCGGGATATCTTTATCTTATTATTCAGCCATGACGGTTTATGTAGCATTATTTCTTATTCATAAAACACGCTTACGAACTAGTTCTACACATCAGTCAGTCATTCATATCGCAGCGCACAAGATAGCGACATAGCACTAAAGCTTTGTGACTTGTCTAGTATACCTTGTCAAGCTGTACACATATTTATTCTTAGTGATTTAACGATATCTTTAAGTGTATATGCAGAGTAAGCAAACTATATTTTATCAGATCAAGATTGCTTGATTTGGTGTGCTGCAACGGTTAACAACCTGACTACCCTGACGTCATTATTGTTAAAACCGTTGCAGCTTTAAAAATCCTGTAAATTCGTAAAATCTGTGATCGTGATGAAAATAATATATATTTTCCTAAACTCCTCGCTGTTACAAAACAAAACATAAAGTTATCAGTTTTAAATCCTTACAAATTTAATTAAAAATGGATAGTTTTAAGCTTCTGACAATGGACTGTGTTACCTTAAACTAAGAAAACAAGAAAAACTTTTAATGTCATATTTAAGCAACGCTTATCTTTGGTGCACTTGTGCGACAAAAAAATAAAAATATATCTGATTTGATAGATGTAGTAAATTTTTATTCGTAAGCGTATTTTATTGTAATTAAAATAAATAAATGTCTTAAACCATAAAACACGTCATAGACGATATAATAAGATAAAATAAAAATATCACCGATTTAAAATGGTGGCAGAAATAGAGGCAGTTTAATGCAGAGAGCACGTTGTGCTTGTTTATATTGGCAAATTGTATAATTTGATATAGACTGTTTAAAGTTTATTATAGACTTTTTAATATTACTTGTTATCTACTTATTTATATTAGCATTAATTGGCATCGAAAGACGGCCGTTTAAATTTGTTAAAAACTATGTATTTTTGTTTTATATTTTATACCATTGCAAAAAAAGAAGTATATTTTTTGTGGTTAAAACGACGAACTAACAAACGCGGTTCACTTATTTATCATAATAGAATTCGCACAAGAAACGGAAGGTAAAATGCCTTGCAATAAATATGTTATTAACTAGCATACCGTTAGACGAGAGGGACGGTTTCTGAAAAGTTATTTGGCGTTGCGCAAATCGAACCGTTACGTCTAATTAAAACATTTGTTGAGGAAAAAAGAAGTTTTTTCGGTTTGTACTAATTAAAAATATCGCGTTTGTTAAACTCGTTATTCGTGTTGATCGTTATAACGGTTTATTACCAAAAACAAAAATTTAATTAAATTTTTGGATTGACTCTGTGTTGCGATATAAAAAAGTTCATGATTTGGTTTGTGCCAGTAAAAACCCTAAAATAACCCAGTAAATAAAAAAAAATGCTTGATATTTATATTCTAATTGGTATAGAAGATGTCCAGCAGTGGACCATCACAGGCTCATCATCATCACCCGTGATAGTCCACGCTGGACATAGGCCTCCCTACACACCTCCATCCATTTGGGGTTTTGACCGTATCCCACCACGCTGGTCCAATGCGGGTTGGTGGTGGACCGACTTTCATGCCCATCCGACGTGGATCATCTTACTTTTCAGACAATGGGATCGGCCAAATTGCCCTAACCAACTAGGAAACAACAATGAAAATTTGTTGAGTCCCGCAGGATTCGAACCCACGACCTCCAGTTTGGCACACGCCTATACCACAGGCTAGGAGGCAGCAGGGACTATCACAGGCTGATGATGTGATATTAATACATAATAAACGAATAAGCAGTCACGAGTTTACTTGTCATATTGTTATAGGTTGTTTTCTGCTAACTACCACGTGCGCAATCTCTGCTTTAATAAGGCGGTAAATTATGAATTTTGCAGTTTATCATTTATTCTTTAATTAAAGGTTTCTGGGAATATTAAAGAACAAATTTAAATAATTACTTTTAAATCTATAGTTTTTAGAATTGTATTTATTTAATCATTTATTACCTGTTTATTAGTACTTTTATGCGATATAACTTGGTAATATTTAAGAGTACTGAGTTTGTACTGAGACGTATCAATTACTACCATAGCATTTCCTTTATGTGTTTATCTTTAATTGCAATTTAATCGCACGAATTATTTGCCTTGGCACTAATTGTTTGTATTACTATAATGTATTCGAGATATAATACAGTGTTTACAATTATGTTATCCTATTAGTCTAAAACAATGCATCAAAGCAATCTCACCAACGTTAATACCCATTTACTTAAACCCTTTAACTTTGAAAAGACTATGCTTGTAAGGATTTGATTGCTCCCAAACTTAAATTGGTTTTCTCATAAAGCTTGCCTGCGTAACAATCTTAGAAATGAAAAATTTTAAAAAAATACAACTGACTTTCAAATTTTAAGAAAACCAGAAAAAGTATGACCGATTCAAAAGTATTAAACATTTTAATATGGGTGAAAGGGCCCTGAAATAACTATTTCGCACTTCCGCCATACAGTTTAAATCTTTAATATCTTTTAAGGTATCATTTCATAAAATGTCATGTTTGAATGACGATGACACACCTTTTATGCATCCAAAAGGCATTAGCCCCCTTGGGCAACCTCCCCCCCGGCCTTCCCTCAGGCCGGCCGGTTCCTTAGCTTCCCGCGGCCACCCGGAAGCCCGGTCGACCCCACCGCTACGACGCGGGAACCTGTTGGACCACCCCGGTCCCTCCACCCGGACCGTCCGGTTCCTGACGATGATCGACGACAACTTTCGACGTTAGCATCCCACGGAATGGACATGGAGGTCAGGCATTCCAACTCAAAACCAATCCCGGGACGGCTTCCCCGTCAAATCGGGAAGCCGGGCGCACCTCTTCACCCACCGTCCTCCCTCAAGGCTGCAAGCTTTGCCCACCCCGCCCCAGCGGTTCCCAAACCTCGTCCTCCCGGCGACAAAAACCCAACCATCATCCCGCCGATCCCACCCCCGGCCCCTCCCCGCCCGCTACCCGAAACCCCCCACCGATCTACCTCCGCGAGAAGGAAAATGGGTTGACATACGCTCGGCCCTATCAATAGATTTAAATTTGGGCCTCTGATAGCAATCATGGGATCAAATTCAATTAGAACTCCCGACGACTTTAGAAGGTGACCTCTTTCCTCCGGGAAAAGGAACAAATATCATTTCGCCCCGGATAGCGCGTTTCAGTGGTCAAAGGGCCTAAAGAGGTCCCATGCCGGGAATAACCCGCGTTAAAAATTGACATTCCGTCTAGGGTAACGTATGTACCACCCCACGCAAAACGCCCCTTATGGTATGGGGCGTCCTCGAGCGCCACCAAAGGAAGGTAAGCGCATCTCGACGTCGAGCAACTGTGGGATCGCCGTCTCTTTTGACGGCCACACTTTAACGGTTTGCCAGGGCAGTGTCACAACTGCCAAGTATTCGGTACCTGCCGGGCTTCTTCGCACCCCCGTTGCGTTAAATGCCTCGGGGACCACGGTACCCATCCTGTCCCAGACAAGGACAAAAAGTCCTCGCACTTCAACCTCCGCGTGCGTTAACTGCCGCAATCCCGGCCACGCCCAACACCCCGGCTCACCAAAACGCAGGTTCCTGCGATCCCAAAAACCTCTTCCGGCGACCACCCATCCCATCAATACCCCGCCCACCCTCCGTCCTTCAACGCGGCGGTTCCGCCCCGCGTACGGCAGCCAACGCCGGGCCGACTCAAGCGCCGCGGCCCCGCCGCCTCAAAAGCCCAAATGCTAATAGCAATGGCAGCCGGCAAAATGTAACATCATTTTTTAAAGTCGCTAGATCTTTTAATCTAGACGAGCTAAATCAAGCAGCAGACGAGTTCGCCGCGCCGCCGGCGACGCGATGGATTAGGTTTTCCTTCTTGTTAAATACAAAGAATTTAATTACTGCCCTTAAGGCTTAGGTAGCGACACCCTAGCAGTAGCCAGACACACCTACACTTAGAGTGTAGGACTACACACACCTATGACATCGGCCCCACCGGTGAGGTCGATAAATACACACCCTTTGCTATGACACTGTAGCTCAACATACATTAGATAGAGCGTTGCTGGAGTTTCTTGCGCCACTTTCTCCAGCGCCAACGCTTTGAAGTGGTAGTAAAATTTAGATAGAGCTCTTCTAGCTATTAAATGATCATTGCAAAGCGTCTGAATCGAGCCGAGGCGTCGTCCACCTGGGCAGCCCTCGATTCAGCATGCTAACGGGAACCAGAAGAGTGACAACCCAAGAGACGCGCCTGTGGACAGGCCCCGAACCCGGTTATGTTCTAATGGGTTTCTTCCTCAGGCACGAGATCCATCAAAAAAAAAAAAAAAACAATTTAAAAATTTAATTAAATTTTTGTTTTTGGTAATAAACCGTTATAACGATCAACACGAGTAACGAGTTTAACAAACGCGATATTTTTAATTAGTACAAACCGAAAAAACTTCTTTTTTCCTCAACAAATGTTTTAATTAGACGTAACGATTCGATTTGCGCAATGCCAAATAACTTTTCAGAAACCGTCCCTCTCGTCTAACGGTATGCTAGTTAATAACATATTTATTGCAAGGTAAAATTACTTTCCGTTTCTTGTGCGAATTCTATTATGATAAATGAAGTGAACCGCGTTGTTAGTCTCGTTGTTTTAACCCACAAAAAACATATTCCTTTTATTTGCAATTGTATAAAATATAAAACAAAAATACATAGTTTTTTAACAGAATTTAAACGGCCGCTTTCGGTTTTCCGTCTTTCGTATGGCCAATTAATGCTAATATAAATAAGTAGATAACAAGTAAAATTAAAAAAGTGTATAATAAACTTTAAACAGTCTATATGTAAATGATACAATTTGCGCAATATAAGCAGGCAGCAACGTGCTCTCTGCATTAAACTGCCTCGCAATTTCTGCCACCGCATTTTAAATCATCAAATAATAAGGTGATATTTTTATTTTATCTTATTATATCGTCTATGACGTGTTTTATGGTTTTAGACATTTATTTCTTTTAATTACAATAAAATACGCTTACGTTTAAGTCAGATGTGTTATTATTTTTTGTCACACAAGGCTACCAAAGATAAGCGTTGCTTAAATATGACATTAAAAGTTTTTCTTGTTTTCTTAGTTTAAGGTAACACAGTCCATTGTCAGAAGCTTAAAACTATCCATTTTTAATTAAATTTGTAAGGATTTAAAACTGATAACTTTATGTTTTGTTTTGTAACAGCGAGGAGTTTAGGAATATATATATTATATTCATTAGGATCACAAGATAGATAATTAAGAGGATTTTTAAAAACTGCAACGGTTTTAATACTTCTTCATAACAATTATTGACGTACAGAATTGATGCGATGGTTGAAATATGCAAGTTTTGGATTTCTTACCGAGCGAGGTAGGAATGTAATAAGTGCACTATGCTTAAGTTAAACGTGCAGTTTGTTTTAAATGTTCTTGAAAAATTTCAATGCGAAATGCTCGAAGATCGTAACAATTCGGGTTTGGCACGAAGTTATCATCATTATGAAATCCATTAATTTACGGATTTTCCGCGTTACTTAAAAATATTTATTCCCGACGTTTTGGATTCTTTCCAGCTTCCGTGATCACGGGCAGACTAAGTTGCTATAGGTCCGTATCTCAATATTTTGGAATAACCGTCAGAGTTTTTATTTAAAATTGACATATCTTTTTTTTCTTAACTTTGAACCTTAGTTTGACAAATAATGCTTATGTTGTCCTGTGGCTTTGTCATTTTTATATCTTTGGATTTAATTTTTAAAATTATTGGATCTCATGAAGGTGGCAAAGATCAACCATGCTCTCTATTAAAATTTGGATATTTTTTAATTTCTATTGCTAAAAAAATACGAAATAATTATGGTACCATAATTGTTAAGGAAACATAGAACATTAAATGCATAAAAAATATTCGAATTTTAACAACGAAAATAGGTATAAAAAGGTTCTTATTTCACAGGCAAAAAACTAGAAAATAAAACAAAAGAATTGTTAAGTCACTGCAGTATTCGAACTCACTCACCTTCAGTATTTAAAGCGCAAGCATGAAATTATACGACAACAGTAATCAATCGTTTAGCGAGAGCGTAACTATTTCAAAGATAATAATAAAAACTAAACTTTCGTCAAGACAATTAAGCTATAGCAAGCACATTTTGTATATTAACCAATTAACTGGAAGTAAACTTGTTACTGAATAATACTTTTTTAACAGTTTCATGCCACCATGTTTTGGGTGCTACCAGATCTTTTTAATAGAGAATACGCTATACGTTTCTTTAATATCTACCCATATACTTACAGCCTTCATTATAAAAAGTTACACTGCCGTTCAACGTCCGTATAACGAATTTGTTACTAATAAAATATTTTTTGACATAAGGCCTGTTTAAGCGTTGTATAGTTGCTTTTTTTTAACCGTTGCATTAGAACAAAATGGTGATTTTCAGTATAATTCACTAACCAAAGCTGGTTAGTGAATGAGATTTCTCAACTTTGTTGCGAATAAAAGCTTAAATAATATAAATTTTCGGCTAATCGAAGAAAAAGATCATACAAAAAAATATTCTTTAGATAACGAGGTTCCAATTTTTAATTACTACAATTCAAATTTCAAATCAATACAAGCAAGGTAAGAACGTGCCGTAAACCTGACCTGCGATTTATAAATCTTTATTATTTTATATTAAATGGAAATGTCATTTACGCAATAGATACAGTTTGATTTGGAGAGCTTGCTAGAGGTTTTTTAATTATTGATGTTTTGTTTTTATACCAGAAAATGTAGAGCCTACACGTACGTAATTAATAAACTTACATAACAAAGTTATAACTAATAATTTTGTTATTTAACAAAAACTCACATCAACTACACTTGTATAATATATAATAAAAGAAACATTAAATGAAGGTGGTTTATTTTCCTGTTCTACACGAATTTAAAGAAACGGTAGTTTTTTTCACTAACTTAAAAAACACAGAGGTGCTCAATTCGGCTCAAACAGAAGAAACACAAGCAAGAAAACTTTAAAGCTGTAAATTTATCAAATTCATTTGCTGGTTGCGACACGTAATTTTTAAGATTTCTAAAAACATTGCCTATTTTAAGTTAGACGTCCGGCACAAACGGACAAAGCTCGAAAGTCATTGTCTACAAAAGGGGCTTTATAACAAAGAGAAATAATTGTTTTCGTGCTTTTTGTTTAGATTTTTTAAATAAAAAAAATCCCATTATTGATAAAAATGTTCAACATGTTTTAAAAAACTAATGAACGGACAAAATATTATTGAAATATACTTTTACACCAAATGTTTGAATTGTATTTAATTATCTGCTCCTGACTGTATCAGTATTTGTTTTTCCGTTGTTCATGCTATCTAGCAATATATAAAGGAAACTTCGTGATTTTGCCATTTATATTAACATTTTTTATTAAATTTACATAATTTTAATAACAATTTAGCTTGCCTTGCTTGATACCAAATGTATATTTTTAAGTTATTGATCGTTAGTGTAATACGTACTGTGCGTGGGCACAAAGTTGCCAGATTGTTCTTGAGAAGGTTCAATTCTAAAGCGTACCTATTTTTTTTTTTTTTTATACTTTATGCAGTTCATGTGACTATTATGAATGTTAAATATAATTGTTTTTACAAACGTCATAGCATTTAATTACTTCATAAATATTCCTAAAATTATTTTTTTTTTACCATGGGGAATTGCCTACGCATACCCGTCCTGGCGATGGCAAAGATGAAATGATGAACGGTATATGTCGGACTTGCACTGACTTAAACTACCACGTTGTTCCTTCTTGGCGCTTTAGAGTTGGGGTCACAGGAACTCTTTGGAAGTCTTCTCCGACCCCATTAACGCTAGCCGCCAAAGTTGTAACCTTACGGCCATCTTCCTGTCTCCGGTAAAAATTCTCCCCCGGTTTGTATGGGGCTGGGTGCCCGGAGCCCAGCCCATGCAGGGACAAGACTCCTAGCCCTCAACATCGGCTTCAGTGTTGGGCTCTATATTAGAGCTTTAAAATCCGGTGGCAGAAATTGCGTGGGAGATTCAATCAGAGAGCACGTTGTTATCCGCTTATTTTGCGCGAAATAGTTATATACTGTTCGAAGCCAATCCTATTATTTTATTAAAACTTTACTTGTTTTGGTTTAAAATACTACCGTTTCCTTGTGAAAGTAAATGCATTTAATGACATCTCTGTTTTATGTTAGTCATTTTTATAGATAAAAATTAGAGTACATTTTAAACACATTAGCAATTTGAAGTAGGCACCTGTTGGAAAATGCACACCGACGCCCATAGACATTGGCTATACCAATGGTATCACCAATGCGCTGCCTACCGTGAGACGTAGGAAGTCTCGTTAACCCAATAAATTTGCTTGCCACGGTGCCCTTCAAATCGGAGCACAGTAATGTTTTCAAGAAACGCCTAATCATACAAAACAGATTAAAATAATGAATTAATGAAACTTCAAATTTAGTATCTCCTAAGAAAAATTTGCCAAAATAAAATATCTGTCTGTTCAAAATGGTTCAATGGGAACATTTTAATATAAAAACACGTCACAAAAATGTATATAAGACAAGTAAAATTTTAACAAAAAATATGACCGACAACAAACTGCGTATAACTATTTTCGCAATATAAAGCCCAAGGTATCGACTTGATGTGAAATTGTCGATTTCTGCCACCCCGCGTTTTAAATCTTTTGTAAAAAATAAATTCGTTTTGTAAATCCGTCTGTAACGTTTTGTACTTAGAATGAAGAATTTTAGCAATGTTATAACTTTTACGTGAAATTAAACTGTATTATTTTAAATTATAAAATAATAAAATCCCTTTATTTTATTGTAGGCCAATTCAGGTAGGACAATTATGTTAAACATAGTTTAAATCTATTTTTTAAGGAAATTTAATCGCACGATTTATATACCAAATGCTCAGTTTTACTTATAAGTAATTTTATTAAATCGAAAAAATATATTAAGTAAAGAACATTTTTAATAAATAATATATTGAAATACCCGTGAATTTGTACCTGTTGTTGAAAATAAATCTTTAATTTTTTTAAATCTTCTAAGATCACTCGCATCGGTTTCCTCACTATTTATCAATAACAATAATGATTTAAGTGATATGAAATATATTTATTTGCTATTCAATTACCTAAACATAACTTTTCCTACTTTATGTTGTGAAAGTTTTGTAGGCTGAAATCTGATTCGTTTGTCCAACCAGGTTTATTAAATTTGTTAGAAGTTCAATGGCAGAGCCATTGGAAATACGATATTGGCATAACTTCCTACGAAGATACTTATGATGTTGACTTGGTCTAACAAGTGGAATAAAACATTTCCAGGGCCAGATAAAAACCTACCGATTTGCACTTTGAGTTGAAATTATAGCTTTTTTTCCATATATATTTTCCCCTTTACTCTATTGTCAAACATGCCAATATTAAGGTCTTTGGTCAAAAATCTTAATTGGAAAGTAGCTTGAATAATGTATTCTTCAAAATAAACATATAGATCTATTTTTTTTAATAACATTGGAATTGTAATTTAAATATCTTTATCAATATAGAAATTTTACTCTTGCTTATAGATTATCAAAGACGACGGACACGAAATAAGATGCTACTGACCTGAAAAAAGTCAATGAGAGAAATCCTGCGAGCTATTTATACAACAAATAATTATAAACATATCTTTGTTAGTTATAGAAATCTTCAAGCTGTGTGTAACCTTTAACACATACACACTTTTTGATAACTGTTTTAAATTTTACAATGGTTAGATTCTGAACTTTAACTGGGATTTTGATGTAATCATATTCATTGTCCTATAAAAGGATTACCGAAGAATAGGTACCGAGTTGCCGGAATAAATAAATTATTTTTATTTCTTGTATTTTTATTGTCCTAGGATATCATTTCGACTTTGCTGCATATACGTTAAGTTTACAAAAATGATTTGAGAACTATTGGTCAATCCTTTAATTTCTATTAACAACTTTTAAGTGCATTTTGTTACATATCTTACGTTGTATATCTTACGTTTGACAGCAAATTAACATGTTGTCTTTATTTTTTTTAAATATTTGTTGTTGGACTTTTAAAATATAGGAAGAAAATGCAAATAATACTATCTCATCGTAATCATTTATTACACATTGTAAGTCGTTTATGTAAAAAATACAGACGAATTGAGAACCGTCTGCTTTTTTGAAGTCGGTTAAAAAGAGAAACGAATGCTGAAATTAAAATAATAAATTCCTAAGACTGCTAATATGTTTCATTACAAATAAATTGTCTTCTAATTGTATAAAAATTTAAATAAATAGAACTATGTCAAAGTCATCACCTATCAAATAAAAAAATGTACATGAGTTAAGTAAGGAGGTTACATGCATAAAAAATACGCTCCGAATTGAGTTACACTTTCATTTAGGAAGTTGGTTATAATTGTAATAAGCGAAAAATGTGTGTGATTTTAGGAAAGTTATATTTATAGAAAAGCTGTAAGAATAGACTATAGCTTAACTATATACTGACTTAGGGGATTTGTATATAATGATATAATAAGTGTGAAAACTTAGAACGATACCCAGAAAGTCGCCTCTATTTGCATTAGCGTATCATTGAGAAAAGGCAGACCCTCGTAAGTCCACTGTGAAATAAACATATCGGCCATTGAACACTCACACATTTATTGGCTTTTCTTTTACTAATATATAGTAAATAATAACTACCCAGATGGTAAATAAATGAAAAATTTATATTTATGATGGTCGACTGTTATATGGTAAGATTAAACAAAATTATTAGTTTTACTAAATAACACTGATATTTTAAATGAAATGTGCGTAAAAATATAACGTTTTCTCTCGTTAACTCTTGGCGGAAATCGACGCAGGAAGGGTTTTTTTGGGGCGACCTACAAAATCGCGATTAGATTGGTTTTTGTTTAATTAATAGTTAAATAATAATTGGATTATTAATTTTGAGGAAGATTAATACATACAATCCTTTACAAATATCCAAAATAATCGATAAATATGAACTGTTTCAGATATTTCATAATAATGTTATTTAAACAGATATTTTATCTTTTCTATAATGACAATTCAGTCCCTTTTCTCAAAAAGATTAGATGAGCAGAGTTTTTTTCATCGCAGTCCTTTAAACGGTATATTACAACTTCAACCCAAAGGGATTATTTGCACTTGATGGATAAATGCCAAAGTATTCAAGGATATCGATACTCTAAAGCATTGCTCTTTAACTGCCTCCGTAGCCTAGTGGCAAAGTCGTGTGCTTTGGAAACTGGGGGTCGTGGGTTCGAATCTTGCGGGGACTCAACAAATTTTCATTGTTGTTTCCTAATTGGTTAGGGCAATTTGGGCTGATCACCCAATTGTCTGAAAAGAAAGAGATCCATGCGTCGGATGGGAAAGTAAAAAGTCGGTCCTGCGCCTTACTCTCTCCGGTCGTGTCGGTTATCCGTCCCATCGGGCTTGAGAGTATAAAGGAACAGAAAGTGCACCTATGTTTGCGCGTACACTTGTGCACTAGGCCGCCGTAGTCGTAATCGACTGAAGACCATTACTATTACTCTAAAGCGGCTGATTAAAATATACTTACTACCAGGATAAACTTTTTATATCTCTGTGGTCGGACCTGTAGCGTTATTTGACGATTTTTTTCTCGATTACAATCTATAGCACCATGCTCATCTCAGTATTCCATTAAATTATAATAAAATGACTTAAAGCTGTAAGTCATATTTCTTAACTTTATCTGAAAACTGTCTTACTGATAAAATATTGTTTATGTTTAACATAATTCGAACATAATTTAAAGGAAGTCGAAGACTTTATTTTGACATAAATTTTCTAGATTAATTCTAGTAAAAGAAAACTTTTTAAAGTAGTATACAATTTAGAAATTAAGCGTGCAAGAATAGGAACGGCTTGTTATAATTTCTAAAATCTAAATAATAACATTTAAGACTACAATACTAACTGCACTTTTAAGTAACTCAATAACTTTCTTATCTCTTCCATGCTATTTATATCACACTAGCTTTTTTTGCAAAAGCATTTACTAAATCCTGTCACGGACTGCCCGGAATTGGCAAGCCGCCACGAAATGTCGTGGTTTCAAGTCAATTTAATAGTAGGTCGAAACTATGCTCACACTGGATCAGAGCTTCGGAACGAAGCTTTCCGTAATGGATCCTATGTGACAATAAATGTACCAAGTTTAAATATAAAATTCTTAGCAAAGAGTTATTACGGCACATAAAAAAGCTTTATTACCTATCAATACGTATCAGTCGACATGTCGTCTCTTCCGACTTGCATATTGAAAGTGAAAAAGGGTAATTAAGAAATTTCACTACCTATAAAAAATGATTCAAAACGTGTATATAAATTCTTAAGGCAGCGGAACGAATATCTTACAATCAAGGCGATTAAATATAATCTTATAAGTAACAAAGTGAATTTCGGGCTAGCAAAATTGTTATGAGAATCTGAAGATGAACATAATATTTTCTTGCATTTACACTTAAATTGAACATTCCACATAATTTAATAAAATATTTCCGATTTTACTTTGTTGAATTTAATTTATAACGTTTCTGATCCGTCCAACGGCACTTACTGGTGTGCCGTTTCACGTTATCGTTAATTATCGAATTTACGTATACCGAGCTTTTTCAAGTTTATTGAATTTTATTTTTTATTTTTTAATTTGAGTTAAGTGATTCTTTTTTGCGTAATTTTTTAAGGAATTAATAATAGCTGTGTCTTTTATCCATATTTTAATAATTACTTTTAAATGTATAGTTTTTTTAGAATTGTATTTATTTACTCATTTATTACCTGTTTATTAGTATTTTCATCCGATATAGCTTGTAATATTTAAGAGTACTGAGTTTGTACTGAGACGTATCAATTACTACCATAGCATTTCCTTTATGTGTTTATCTTTAATTGCAATTTAATCGCACGAATTATTTGCCTTGGCACTAATTGTTTGTATTACTATAATGTATTCGAGATATAATACAGTGTTTACATTCATGTTATCCTATTAGTCTTAAACAATGCATCAAAGCAATCTCACCAACGTTAATACCATTTACTTAAACTCCTTTAACTTTGAAAAGACCATGCTTAGAAGGTTTGATTGCTTCCAAAACTTAAATTGGTTTTCTCATAAAGCTTGCCTGCGTAACAACTTTAGAAAATGAAAATTTTACTGACTTTCAAATTAAAGTTAAATTTAACCAAAAAAGATATGATTGACTTCAACAAGTATGTAACCATTTCGCCAAAATAAGCAGGTGACCAGGGCCCTCTGCAAATAACTATTCCGCCACTTCCGCCACTACAGTTTAAATCTTTAATATCATTTAAGGTATTCATTTCATAACAATGTCATGTTTGACATGACGATGACCACCTTTATGAACATGGAATGAAGAATTTGTTTAATGCATTAACTTTTAAATCCACTTCTTTACGGATTTTTCGCGTCACTTAAATATATTTATTCCCGTCGTTTCGGATTCTTTCCAGCATCCATGATCACGGGCAGACTAAGTTGGTATATGTCTGTATCTTTGTATGTTTTCGAATAACCGAAAAATTCGGTTATTGAAAAATCCGTGAATAAGTGGATTTGATATGTATAATCGCGTAAATAAAAGAAATAATTATGCATTAACTTTTATTAAAAACTTAAACTAAGTACCTTAAATGAGGTTCTAATGTACTCTATTGTAATATGTACTAATGTTTTACGTTAAATTGGCCAGTGTGGGGTTTTTTAAAACATAGATATATGCGCTTGCGGACTTTATATTTAATAAATCACATAGACCAGTAAAGAAAATCAATTATGTATAACATAGTTTAAGTTCCTTTTTACGGTTTGGCGAAAGCGTTGGCAGTTTAATCACACGACGTTGTAGGTTTTGATGACGAAATGTTCTTAATTTATTTTTATATTTATTAAATTATTTATTAAAAAATTATTAAAGAAAATGGGACCAAATGACAGCTCGTACCTATGAATTTAAAAAAGAATGAAGTAAATCAGAGCACTAGGAGCGGTGGTACGAGGTCAAATATTTTAAAAAAACATACGCTCCGAATTTAGTATATCTTTCTTGTGTAGTTTTAGGTCACAAAGTAGTAATAAAATTACTTGTGACATAATTTTCTTTATTCATTATTATTGAATTTAATTTTTGGTGACAAATTCTATAAAAGGTACTTACCGAATTAATCTTTGAAATAATCTGAATGCATGAATGTATATAGAACTATTACGAATAGGTTTACCTTTTATTAGAGTTTCCGACGAAACGAATAAAATATGTACAAAACAAACAGTATATACAGGCTAAAAATAAATAATTACTAACTTTAAGCCTCGATAATTATTGTAATAATAATTATTATAACATATTATATATTGATAAGCCTAAAGGTTTTTTATATAATTATATTGTTATGAAAATTATAAACGCAAAAGTTTTGTGGTCAGTTACTCTTTCATATAAATATATTTGAATAGAAGCTAAATTGAATGAATCGCCATATTAGGGTGTAAGGGATCCTAACAACATCTTCGGAACCCAAGCCAACCTCACCTGCGTAGGTGCACCCTGCCAAACAACAAACGAGGCTCTGGCGAACCACCTACCAACCCGCATTGGACCAGCGTGGTGGGATACGTCAAAACCCTAATGGTTGACGAAAAACGCCCCTGCCCCAGTTCCGGTAGCCTTGCTATTCCTGGCCAAGGCGCGGCCACGGTAACAACAGGGGCGGGGGTGCTAAAATCCCAGGAGTACGTAGGCCGCCAAAACCAACTGACCATTGCAACATACAACGGACGCACGCTATGGCTAGATTCTTGTTGGCCCAACTGGAAGAAGAACTGAGGTGCATAAGATGGCACGTTTTGGGATTGAGTGAAGTCCGTAGAGAGGGCAGGATACTCTAACCCTAGAATCGGGCCATCTTCTGTACTCAGGCAGGGAAAATCCATCACAGGGCGGAGTCAGGTTCCTTGTCAATAAATCCCTCATTGACAATGTAATTGAAGTATCCAGTGTATCGGCGAGGTTGCGTACCTTGTGATAAAGCTGACCAATAGATACAGCCTGAAAATTATCAAGTGTACGCACCAACGTCGACGTGCCGGATGATGATGTCGAAGATACGTACGAGAACATCTCAAGGCCTTACATAACACCACCAAGGCTCACTTCAACGTCGTCATGGGGGATTTCAACGCCACAGTAGGAGTACAGGGCATGCGGCAGATCGATGCTGGGATCATATGGTTATGGGAGCAGAAATCATGGGGGCAAATGCTCGTCAATTTCCTCGAGCGAGAGGGCTGTTCTTAATGAACTCGTTCTTTAGAAACAGCCCCAAAGAAAATGGACGTGGCAGAGCCCGATACTATGACCAAAAATGAGATAGACTTCATTATATCGGACAAAAGCGCATATTCAGGGATGTCTCAGTGATCACAAGGTTCAAGACCGGAAGTGATCACCCGACTTCTGAAGGCACCCTGAATATGATTTGAAGCGAACGGTCCCGATTGTTGAAGTCTACGCTCCACTAATCTGCTCCAGCCTATCATTGATCCTGGCACATTTCAGATCAATCTGGAAAATCGATTTGCTGCCTTGGAAAATCGCGTCGGTTATCCGTCCCATCGGGCTCGGAGTATAAAGGAACAGAAAGTGCATGTTTTGCGTACCTTGTCCTATAATATCTCCTGCGTAGTTGGCTGATCTCTAATAGATAGGGCCGTAGTCTAATGACTGGGAGACCAATATTACTCTAAACGGCTGATTAAAATACTTACTACCAGGATAAACTTTTTTATATTTATGTTGGACCAGCGTTTTTGACGAATTTTGTCTCGTTCAATTTTACACCATCTCATCTCAGTATTCCATTAAATTATAATAAAATGACTTAAAGCTTTTAAATCATATTTCTTAACTTTATCTGAAAACTGTCTTTAAGACAAAATATTGTTTATGTTTAACATAATTCGAACATAATTTAAGTGAAGTAGAAGATTTTATTTTGACATAAATTTTCTAGATTAATTCGAGGTAAAGAAAACTTTTTAAAAGTAGTATACAATTTAGAAATTAAGCGTGCAAGAATAGGAACGGCTTGTTATAATTTCTAAGATCTAAATAATAACATTTTAAGACTACAATACTAACTGCACTTTTGTAACTCAATACTTCTTTCTTATCTCTTTCCATGCTATTTATATCACATTAGCTTTTTTTGCAAAGGCATTTACTAAATCCTGTCACGGACTGCCCGGAATTGGCAAGCCGCCACGAAATGTCGTGGTTTCAAGTCAATTTAATAGTAGGTCGAAACTATGCTCACACTGGATCAGAACTTCGGAACGAAGCTTTCCGTAATGGATCCTATGTGACAATAAATGTACCAAGTTTAAATATAAAATTCTTAGCAAAGAGTTATTACGGCACATAAAAAAGCTTTATTACCTATCAATACGTATCAGTCGACATGTCGTCTCTTCCGACTTGCATATTGAAGGTGAAAAAGGGGAATTAAGAAATTTCACTACCTATATAAAATAATTCCAAACATGTATATAAATTCTTAAGGCAGCGGAACGAATATCTTACAATCAAGGCGAATAAATATAATCTTATAAGTAGCAAAGTGAATTTCGGGCTAGGAAAATGTATGAGAATCTGAAGATGAACATATATTTTCTTGCATTACATAAATGGAACATTCCACATAATTTAATAAAATATTTCGATTTTCTTTGTTGAATATAATTTATAACAGTTTCTGATCCGTCCAACGGCACTTACTTGTGCGTTTCACGTTATCGTTAATTATCGAATTTACAATACAGTGTTTACTACATGTTATCCTATTAGTCTAAAACAATGCATCAAAGCAATCTCACCAACGTTAATACCATTTACTTAAACTCCTTTAACTTTGAAAAGACTATGCTTGTAAGGGGATTTGATTGCTTCCGTCAAACTTAAATTGGTTTTCTCATAAAGCTTGCCTGCGTTACAACTTTAGAAATGAAAATATTAAAAAATACGACTGACTTTCAAATTAAGAAGTTAAATTTAACCAAAAAAAAAAGTATGACCGACTTCAACAAGTATGTAACCATTTTGCGCAATATAAGCAGGTGACCAAGGGCCTTTTGCAAATAACTTTTCCGCCACTTCCGCCACTACAGTTTAAATCTTTAATATCTTTAAAGGTATTCATTTCATAAAAATGTCATGTTTGACGTGACGATGACACACCTTTAATGAACATGGAATGAAGATTTGTTTAATGCATTAACTTTTAAATCCACTTATTTACGGATTTTTCGCGTTACTTAAATATATTTATTCCCGACGTTTCGGATTCTTTTCAGCATCCATGATCACGGACAGACTAAGTTGGTATATGTCTGTATCTCTGTATGTTTTTCGAATAACCGAAAAATTCGGTTATTGAAAAATCCGTAGATAAGTGGATTTGATATGTATAATCGCGTAAATAAAAGAAATAATTATGCATTAACTTTTATTTAAACTTAAACTAAGTACCTTAAATGAGGTTCTAATGTACTCCATTGTAATATGTACTAATGTTTTACGTTAAATTGGCCAGAGTGGGATTTTTTAAAACATAGATATATGCGCTCGCGGACTTTTATCTTTAATAAATCATATAGACCAGTAAAGAAAGACAATTATATATAACATAGATTAAGTTCCTTTTTTACGATTTGGCGAAAGCGTTGGCAATTTAATCACACGACGTTGTAGGTTTTGATGACAAAATTTTCTTAATTTATTTTTATATCTATTGAACTATTACTTACAAAATTATTAAATAAAATGGGACCAAATGACAGCTCGTACCTATGAATTTAAAAAAGAATGAAGTAAATCGGAGCACTAGGAGCGGCAAAATATTTAAAAAAACATACGCTCCGAATTTAGTACATCTTATGGGTATTATATTATTAGTATTATATAATATATTATTATTACTATTAGGTCAAAAAGTAGTAATAAAATTACTTATGACATTATTTTCTTTATTCATTATTATTGAATTTAATTTTTGGTGACAAATTCTATAAATGGCACATCGAATTAATCTTTGAAATAATCTCAATGCAAGAATGTATATAGAACTATTACGAATAGGTTTACCTTTTATTAGAGTTTCCAACGAAACGAATAAAATACGTACAAAACAAACAGTACATACAGGCTAAAAATAAATTATTACTAACTTTAAGGCTCGATAATGACTGTAACAATAATTATTATAACATATTATATATTGATAAGCCCAAAGGTTTTTTATATGATTATATTGTTATGAAAATTATAAATGCAAAAGTTTTGTGGATAAATGTCAGTTACTCTTTCATAGATATATATTTGAATAGAACCTAAATTGAATGAGTCGCCATATTCATATGCTGCATATATTTAATATTTGTAATGGTGACATCGAAAATTTAAAATTATGTTTTATATACACTTATTTACTCTTTACTAAAATAATATGATAAATCTATAACATTACGACTTTAAAACTATTGCAAACAAAATTCAGAGGGATGAAGAAGAGAAATAACTACGCAGCGTACAAAACTCTTGAATGCACTAAATATGCTGCCAAGGTAATTTAGTTTAAAGCGAAGTTTCTATTTATATCGGGTAAAACCCACTTTTCGTTTCATAGCTTTTTTTTACTCTTATTAGCTAGTTCATATCGATGAGTAAAAAAATATATTTAAAGGTGTGCTAAACTGCCTCCATAGCCTAGTGATAAGAGCAAGTGCTTTAGAAACCGGAGGTCGTGGGTTCGAATCCTGCGGGGACTAAACAAATTTTCATTGTTGTTTTCTAGTTGGTATGGGCATGTAAAAAGGTCTACCCACCAACTCGCATTGGACCAGCGGGGTGGGATATGGTTCAAAAACCCCCCAATGGAGGGGGCGTACATCAGGGAAGGCCTATGACCATTAGTGGACTAACACAGGCTAATGATGATGACGATGAAAGATCTTCATAATACAAGGGACCATCTAGTGTGGCACCGCGGTGGCTATTTCTGTCGCAAATCATTACAGTAATAATAAAAACTGTCAAATACTTTGAAGGGGGCTGCAGCCATGGATATATATTTATATATATTTTTATATCATCAATAATCATGACATTTTTAAGAATTTAATGCTTCATTCTCCTTATGCAATTTATGTAATTAGTAATTACGAATAAAATAACTTCCTGATATTATGTTATAAGTTATATAAATTTATGGTACATCGTGGTGGTGTATTACTGCTCTAAATAAGTAGTATAAAAACATTGTACTTGGAGGTACCATCGTGGACCAGCCGGGGGGAAGCTAAGAGGAACCTGGCCGAACTAAGGAGTAAGGCCGGCCGTGGAGTAGGCTGCTCCAAGCGGTCTGTACAAGCCCGCTTTGGATGCGCCTTAGGGGGATACGCGGGATGGGTCGCAGGAGGTAGGTGTGCTGCCCTTCCTGTCCTTCGCAACCAAGGTGGATTCGCGGGGGAAGAGGAGTGTCGATATTCCGTAGGCCGCGCTCCCTATCCTCCACGACTCGGCGGGTATGGTAGGGCCGAAATTTGGCTGCTTCAGCGGCCAGCGCTGTTGGGGTCGCAGAAGAATGCGAAGGAGTTCCTGTGACCCCATCTCTTAGCGCCAAGAAGAAACAACGTGGTGATTTTAGTCGGAGTGAATTTGACATAGCCCTTCTTTGCCCCGCGAGGACGGGTACCCTTTATTGCCCACGGTAAAAAAAAAGGGGCATGAAAGTTTATATGGGAATTGGTCATTGCTGAACATAAAGCGATTCAATTTTGTGTACTTGAAACAAGCTATAAGTGTTTTTGCCTAACAATTTTGTAGTTATATACTGTACTGGGATAACGCAGGGCTTGAAATGAGGATAAAAGTGAATGTGGAAATTCTTTCATGGTCGAAGCCATGAAGTATTGTATCTCATGATGACACAAAAGATTTATGACCTTCAATTTTAACACTTCGTTTACATTACTATATAAAGTTTATTTAAATACAGCATTTGAATACAATACGCCAACATTACTCTATTCCACGCGGACGAATTCTGCGTGTAATCGCTATTACTAATATTTTACCAACTCATGACAACAGAACTTCGCTAACAATTAATTTCAAATAATTTTGTTAACCTAAATAACTTCAAAAGGATTTTATGTGAATATTTTGTAATGCATTCATTTAATTGACACAAATTAAATATTTCTTCTTTACAATGAGGTATAAATGAATATTTTTAGGTGATATATGCTTTGTTTACGGACTGTCTTTAAAAATCATTTTTTACCTGTTTGTTTAGGACAGTTTAAATACTTAATTTATGGGTAAAAAATTTGCCGTTCCAAAACTTTGTTTTAATTTATTTTATGATGATTGATCAAATAACTTTTAGCGAACTTTTAAGCAGAACATTTGCTGCCTTGGAAAATACAATCGACGTGGACGTTGACGAGGAACTCGATCGAGTGGTAGAAATTCTTCGGGACGAGGGTGCAAAACTCTGCGGTCTGCGACGTACGGGCAAAAGTCTAAACTTGCGGAGAAACACTAGATCTCATGGCAAAGCGTCGAAATGATCCAACCGTCACTTCGTTAGAACAGCGGGTTCTTAACAAGACCATCTCCAAGCTGGTAAGGCGCGACCTCCGTCACTCCAATACGCTCTCAATACAGAGAGCTATTGAGAAAAACTGGGGTCAAAAAGTCTTCATACAGCAGCTTGGAAGAAGCCATGTAACGAAGTTGACAAAAGAGAACGGAGAAGTCGTCGCTTCGAGACCAGAGGTTCTTTCGGAGGTTGATAGCTTTTACAGCCAGTTATACGCGTCGCATTCAGCACACCGGAGCCGGATGAGAAGGATCCTCGACCCATTCTGACTCGGCATGTGCCGGAGGATCTTTCAGAAATCGGCATAGACGAAACCGAGGGGGCTCTTGAGCAACTTAAAAATGGAAAAACACCGGGAGAGGACGGAGTCACGACGGAGCTACTGAAGGCCGCCGATAAAACGGCGCTGAAGAGACTCCGTCGTCTATTTAACTCTGCCCTTCTCTCCAGAAGAGATCCTGAGGCATAGCATAGAGGTTTGGTCGTTTGTTCTTCAAAAAAGGTGATAAAACCTTATTGAAGAACTATCGGCCAATATCACTCGTGAGTCATGTATATACCTTGTTTTTGAGGGTCACCTCGAGTCGTCTAGCACAAAAACTCGACGAAGCGCAGCCTCGAAAACAGGCCGGGTTTCGGAGAGTTATAGCACCATAGACCACATCTGCACAGTGAGGCAGGTTATCCAGAAGACACATGAGTATAACCAGCCCCTTCACATGGCATTTATAGACTATGAGAAGGCTCTTGACTCCATCGAGACCTGGTCTTTTCTCGAGTCCTTAAAGCGGTGCCAAATTGATTGGCGATATATCGAGATGCTGAGATGTCGGTATAACGTCGCCACTATGTCTATCGTAGTCCAAAGTGGGCAAACTGGGCCTATCCCTGCACCGCGGTGTGAGACAAGGAGACGTCATGTCTCCGAAATTGATTCTCCGCCGCGCTTGAGGACTGTTCAGGACGCTCAACTGGGAAGGACACGGCATAAATGTGAACGGCGAGTACATCTCACATCTTCGATTTGCGGACTATATCGTCATCATGGCTGAGACCGCTAAGGACCTGCAAAAATGGTGCAAAGCCTGGCTGAGTCTTCGCAGCGCATCGATCTCCGGATGAACTTGGGTAAAACCAAGGTCATGTTTAACGAGCACGTTGATCCGGAACCGATCAATTGACGGCACCTCCCTCGAAGTTG
Source organism: Lamproptera curius (assembly GCA_029286875.1). Lineage (NCBI taxonomy): Eukaryota > Metazoa > Arthropoda > Insecta > Lepidoptera > Papilionidae > Lamproptera > Lamproptera curius. The sequence goes on along the minus strand of JAGSMT010000107.1, from coordinate 304,177 downwards.
TTTCGGAGTACGTTTACCTAGGGCAAACGCTCCAACTAGGTAAAACAACTTTGAGGGGGAGGCCAACAGAAGGATTCGGCTGGGCTGGACAGCTTTTTATAAGCTTCGTCGAGTTTTCTCGTCACCCATCCCACAAAGCCTCAAATCGAAAGTCTTCGATCAGTGCGTCCTACCCGTTTTGACCTACGGTGCCGAGACTTGGACACTTATGGTTCGACTGGTCCACAAATTTAAAGTTGCTCAGCGAGCTATGGAGAGGGCTATGCTCGGAGTATCTCTGAAGGACCGCATCAGAAATGATGTGATCCGTCAGAGAACCATAATCATCGATATAGCCCAACGGATTAGTAAGCTGAAGGGGCAGTGGGCCGGTCATATAAGCCGCAGAACTGACGACCGCTGGAGTCGAAAAGTTCTGGAGTGAAAACCGAGGCTTGGCAAACGTAGTGTAGGACACCCTGCGGCAAGATGGTGTGACGACATTCGCAAAGTGGCCAGTGTGGGCTGGATGAGAATAGCCAAAGATCGGAAGCGGTGGCGTGCATTAGGGGAGGCCTATGTCCAGCAGTGGACTGACACACGCTGATGATGATTCATATGCTGCATATATTTAATATTTGTAATGGTGACATCGAAAATTTAAAATTATGTTTTATATACACGTATTTACTCTTTATTAAAATAATATAATAATGAATAATACGAAAATTTAAAACTATTGCAAACAAACTTCGAGAGGATGAAGAAGAAAAATAACTACGCAGCGTACAAAACTCTTGAATGCACTAAATATGTTGCCAGGGCAATTTAGTTTAAAGCGAAGTTTCTATTTATATCAGGTAAAACCCACTTTTCGTTTCATAGGTTCCTTTTTTACTCTTATTAGCTAGTTCATATCGATGAGTAAAAATATATTTAAAGTGTGCTAAACTTCCTCCATAGCCTAGTGATAAGAGCAAGTGCTTTAGAAATCGGAGGTAGTGGGTTCGAATTCTGACTAAACAAATTTTCATTGTTGTTTCCTAGTTGGTATGGAATGTAAAGGTCTACCCACCAACTGCGGGGTGGGACCCTGGTCAATGCGAGTAGTACTGTAGGGATGGGTACCTTCATTGCCCACGGTAAAAAAATAGGGGCATGAAAGTTTATATGGGAATTGGTCATTGCTGAACATAAAGCGATTCAATTTTGTGTACTTGAAACAAGCTATAAGTGTTTTTGCCTAACAATTTTGTAGTTATATACTGTACTGGGATAAAGCAGGGGCTTAAATGAGGATGAAAGTCAATGTGGAAATTCTTCATGGTCGAAGCCATGAAACATGATATAATGGCACAAAGATTTATGACCTTCAATTTTAACACTTCGTTTTCATTACTATATAAAGTTTATTTAAATACAGCATTAGAATACAATACGCCAACATTACTCCTATTCCACGCGGACGAATTCGCGTGTAATCGCTAGTTACTGATATTTTACCAACTCATGACAACAGAACTTCGCTAACAATTAATTTCAAATAATTTTGTTAACTTAAATAACTTCTCAAAGGATTTTATGTAAATATTTTGTAATGCATTCATTTAATTGACACAAATTAAATATTTCTTCTTTACAATGAGGTATAAATAAATATTTTAGGTGATATATGCTTTGTTTACGGACTGTTTTCAAATAATTATTATTTTACCTGTTTGTTTTAGGACAGTTTCAATACATAATTTATCAGTGAAAATGTTGCCAGTATCTTGACAACTTTGTTTTGAAGTTTCCCATTAAATTATGATGATTGTATCAAAATAACTTTAGCGAAGCTTTGTAAGCAGAACAAATTTTCTTTACCAGATTTACATTTAATATAATAAAATATTTTTCATCAGATTATCGAATAAAATTTTTTACAACGTTAAATACATGTAATCAACATTTTTATCGCTTTCATCTTGTATAAGGATTTTTGTTTTATATTTAAAGACTTATCTAAACGATTACTTTTAAAACTGTGTTTTACACATAAATGCTTTAATATAAAGTTTTATACGCATGATACGGTTGGGTCTCGGATAACTTAAGCTATTTAATTAGCTATAATATATATTTTGGATAACGTACTTATGATATAAATTGTATTAGCCTAGTATAATCTCAATTGGTTTTTTATTATTTTTAGCATCTATACAAATTCAAAATACCAAATTAGGATGGTTATAAATATGCCGACCGTACAATAACATAGTCATGTATATAGAAGCATACATATATATAACTATATTATACGTTATACAGTTATTTATAATTATGCTTCTCATTCTTTTTTTTAAATTGTAATTCTTTTCAACTGTATGAATATTTTCTATCCATCATAGTATTGTTTATTTCTTTAACTAAAACAAGAAAGAATAAAATATGCATCGGTATTATAGCAGGACATCAATTCTGACAAAAATTTAAGGTTAACGGTTATGATACTCCATGTTTCGATTTTTTGGTATCCATTATACTTTTATTTAATTCCAAAAAGAAAAGAAAAGAAAAGAAAAGAATAAAATGTACATTGGTATCACAGCAATTTCTCATAATTTCTGACATAAACTTAAATAACATTAAAGTTATATCATTTGTAAACCTTATGACAATAACTTACAATAAAAATTATTTATATGAAACCGATTTTATATACGAGTTTTAAAATGCAACCAGTCTGAATTTTGTAATAAAATTATTTCATTTCCATCATATAATCTACGCAGTAAAACATCATTGATTGCAACAGTCAACACGTTTACATTTATCACTATTTAACTAATGTGTTTACCAAAAATGCTTTCATATGCACATTTTGCTATGTTTACGTTTGTTCATTGATTAACCATGCGAGTAAAAGACACTGAATGGTCAGTTATAACAAAACAAAAATTTCACACTCCGTGGTGTATTAATCTATTAGCTAGCGCAGAGTCTCTGAATGAGCAGAATATCCAAGTCGTATTTTTTAGTGTTGTTTAAGAAGAGAGTTTCATATGATTAAGCACGATGTGTGAGCCACTGTTAATATAAAAATAAAACTCCGAGTGATGCACAAACATTATATTAAGCCAAAACATAAGTTACAAAGCATTATATCCCTCTCGTTTACTCGTTGCTCTATATACCGTAAGTTTTTGTTTTTTGTGAATTCTTTATAATGATCCTCAAATAACCTTTTGTTACAAGGTAAAAAAAATATTTCTCTCTCTGTATATTTGTCAGTCATTAAATACGATCATTATTATTGTGTAGATAATTTTAAAACGTATAATTGTCGTTTATTATGTAAGCTTCAGCAAGAGTTTTTAATTTCCTCCCGATAAGTTTTCTGCAGCGGGGACCTGACCTCGGCAGACACTTTTCATATTATATCTTAATGGTTTGTATTTTTCGCTGGTCCCTATTTAAAACAGTAGTTAATCATTCTAAAATCATATAATAAACACCCACTTCTTCTCCTACTTAGTCTTAAAATAAATACTTGCTATAAATTTAAAATTGGCTTAAAACTTTCTGGTACAATGATTAATTAAGTTCGACAAACGTGGCCACATTTTCATTATAATCTATGTTTTACAATAATTAAAACCAAAAAACGAAGCAGCAACTTCTATTACATTAATTTTGGACATATTTAAAATGTAAAAATATTACTTAATCCTTTAGTAAGATACCAATTATCAATAAGCACGAATATCTAAGGAATTCCTAAAAAACATCATATTAGGTAATTTTTTTCCAATGAATGAACTAAAGACTAAGCGAACGTATAATACTTTCGAAAAGCCCTTTTGGAAACGAGATAAAAGGTATTATATGTCTGCCAATGCAATAAAAGGGACTGCGCTATAAAAGTTTCATTTCGCTAGTAATATCGCAAAGAACGGTGAAAGAATACATTTAAGTTTAAAAAAAGACGCAACTTTTACGTCACAATAAATAAAAAAATGACTATGCATTAATGAGCACATTCACGTGTAATATTTGAGGTTATTATAACAATTTTTTAGAAAATTCAGTTGAACATTTCTTTATAAAGTTTTGTTTTAGAAGCAATGACATCTATTTTAATGCTGAACAGATATATAATAATGCAACAAAACAGTGACAAAAGGTTTCACGTTCACTATAGATATATTCACAAACTGTTTCCTTCTAAGTTAAAGAAAAAACGTAACTGGCGTTAGCAAGTAGCCGTGTGATAACGCACGCAAGTTTTGTTACGTTTACGACACACTAAAATTGTACGTGTAACGTATCTCAATTTTGAAGCAAGGAATTACCAATAAATAATAGTGAAACTGGAAATATATTGCAAGAGTTGTTTAACACATATTTTCTTTTTGCGTGGATAAAAACATAAACGAAAACTATTTAGGAGTTCAGCCACATGCACACCTACGGGAGAATTAAAAATATATATAAAGACTAGCTGACCCGGCAAACGTTGTTTTGCCATGTAAATAATATAATATCATGAATAATTCCATAAATTGGTACTCACATGGAGGGGAAAACTTACCAAGTGATGATAACTGATGAGATCTAGCGGAGAGAAAATGATAAAATGATTAAAATGACAATTGAAAAGCAGGGGTTGGTTTAAGAAGGTGCAAATTGAGTGTTGTCTGTTTGTTTCTATGCCACATAATAATGGAATATAAAAAAATAATTATCAATATAAGCATTAACCAAAAAATGGAAAGTAGGCTATTCTTAGATATAATATAGATATTCTGATAGATATTCTAATATATACATTTATTTATTTTCGCAAAAAAAAAAATGATAAGCTGCTGACGACTCTGCAAGTCAGAACGTGTCAAACTAAAAAACATCGTTGATAAACGGGTAATGTGAAGACTGAAATATAAAATATCGATGTGATGTAACGTGGCCATATTTGTAAAGATTGAAAATGAGTCAATTGCAGCTTAAGATTTTGTATTTTATTTTTTCATAAAACGCGCGTTTTTGAAGGTTTTATTTTTACAGGTAAAGACAAACACAGACGCACTCCTTGTTCTTATATACTCTTAAAGCCCAATGGGACGGATAACCGACATGACTGGAGGATAGGGCGCAGGACCAACCTTTAACATACACATCCGACGCATGGATCATATTACTTCTCAAAAAATTGGGTGATCAGCCCAATTGTCAACCAACTAGGAAACAACAATAAAAATTTGCTGAGTCCCCGCAGGATTCGAACTCACGATCTTCGGTTGTATAAGTAAAGAAAAATAGGTACTGGTGCTATAACTAGGGTATTATATTTTATTATGTAATAAAACCGTTTAAATTAGTGATAAGGGGGAAAATATCTATTTTGCTATTAATTATTCTACTCAAAAAAAGATTTAAATAATATTAAATCTAATCAGCAAAATTATAATGTACCAAACTTCTTTGTACTAAAATATTATCGATCGTAAATATAGTCCATATATAAGTAAATAAGGGCGGTAAAAACTAAATAAACTAAATACCCTTGCGGCAATAGCTTGAAATTATTCCTTGATAAAAAAAATATAATTAAGAAACGAATACATGTATGTATGCATTATGTTTTTCTCAATTAGTTTATCTTTATTAATTTATGATCATTGTATACTATCTTTGACAATATTTAACGGAAGTACGTACAACATGAATGGAATGAGCTGAAGTCACATAATTGTAATAGAGCGAGAACTTAGTAGAGCGTAGTTAAATGTTAATTAAGAAATGAATTTGCTAACGCCTTTACGATTTAAAGTCAAGAATATTATGTAGGTCTTCAAATATATATCGAGAAACGCAAGCCTCCAAGACAAAAGTTCTCCTCGTTTTAAGTGCGAATGAGACTTGCTTCATTATTATTTGGCAACGAGACTTACGACCTAAGTATTTAGTTTTATTTTAGCTCTAAGATGCACTGGTAAAGCAAATTCCAGTTGTACGTAGTACTTATTACTTCCATGCAAAATTTATCAAATTTATTAAAACGTCCTTTCATCATCTTCATCATCATCATCATCATCAGCCTCTGTTAGTCTACTGTGACATAGGCCTCCTCTAATGCACGCCTTCTCCAATCAGGGTTTTAAGACCGTTTACCAACACGCTGGTCCAATAGGAGTTGGTGGGTGGACCGACATGCCCATCTGACGCGTGGATTACCTTACTTTTTAGACAGTTGGGTGATCGGCCCAAATTGTCCTAACCAACTATTAAACAACAATGAGAATTTGTTGAGTCCCCGCAGGATTAGAACCCACGATCTCCGGTCTCTGAAGCACACGTCTCTACCCTAGTGGTAGGCAACGGAGGTCTTTGAATATACCAACATCTATTTTAATAACAATCTTTTGTAGTGTTTATCAGATGCTAGTTGTACTAAATAAATAAAACTTACTCAGGTTATACTTATTAGATAGCAAATTGAACTAGAAAAAAGACAAAAATTCTAGAATTTATTGTGAAATTGTGAAAAGTAATACAACCCAACTCAACTTGCCTTTCTTGTTACATATGAATTTCGTGCCTTGTTGTCCGTCGATTTTATTGACATATTTTATAAAATATGTATGTGAGTATTTCGTGCTATCTATTGACATATTTTATAAAATAAATAAAACATGTCAATAAGATAGCATAAAATACATTACACATTCTTTGACCGTTCTAATATTGCGCAATGACCTTGAATCTTTTCTTGTCAAATTAAGCTCATAAATGTTTTTTTCCTTTGTTTCGCCTAAATCAAATCAGGGCCTGCCGATCGTTTGTTTTTATTATCTGTCTTGCTTAAAAATGCGTGAAATTTCACACACTTGCCTGCTGCTTTCACAAAATAATAGCGTTATATGATAAATGCTTATATAATTAACATTTTGAATTTTAAATGTATTTAAAAATATAAATCGAGAACTTTAGTAACTCTTTCTACGCGAAATTTAGTAAACTCACCTCAAAGATTTTTATTCATTAATGCTTGTGGTATTAGTAGTTCGGAAGTGGTAACTTATAAATGTGCACTTCTCTTCGTCGAAAAAGGTAGGGATTACAACATAATATAGGGGATATGATCCACGTGCATCGACGTGTGCCTGTAATGTACGCTATGAGGACCCTTTTCGATTTTAATATATACCGGTACCTGAGTATGTAACAGACCATCAGTATCTACGAGGGCGGCGTAAGTTCAGGAAGTGTTTTTCGGACTCTTTACAAAAGTGATTAATGGCTAACAGGCGGAAATAAAGCAAACATATAACATTTCAAGTTGTCTCAAATCGACCCAAACACCCTGGATAGTATAGTCCGCATCATTTTGACGTAACACAGGATGCACTGTTGGTGAGGGGGATGTATAGGGGTAAGGGCCCCTTGAGATGCACCATCGCGAAGTGTGCAGTCTCCGTAAGTACATCCTGATAAAATCGGATGACGCACTTTATGCAGGTGTCAAGTGATAAAGGATTAACCCCTTTATCTTTAGCATTGGCAAGACTCGGCAATGCTAAATCATCACCGACCGTGAAACTGTATGGAAACAGAAAGAGCTCCATCGGCAGTTCTACAAGTTTCAGTAATCTCTCCGGAGAACCTAAATGTTCTGCAATACAGGATAAGTTTACTAAGACCAACAACTATAGGAGATACATCACTAAGTATCACATAATTGAAATGACAAATGTTGAGCCTGTCGGCACCCTGCGATGACGTTTCGTCCTTTCATCTCCAATTGCTTAATTCTTTCTAGCACTGAGCTGTTGCACAGGCATAATCAAGTGGCCCGGATTTTTCCATCAAAAGTTAGCTCTCAAGCACGCCATCATCGAAAACGATCGCTCCAGACTCTATTGAGAACGGCTAACAAGCCTGATATCGTGCTGACGGACCAGATTCTATTAACGGTTGGGTGTATTTTGGGTTGACATCGTGATCCTACTTGACGAGACAGTATATATCCATTTTGCATAATATAACCGAGTGCCAACCTGCACTCTGCAAAAAATCTGCCCTTGATATCTGCCACTGCATTTTTAATCTCTAACATAACTTTTAAAGAATTCGTTCAATAGAAATGCCATGTACGGCACGTTTTGAACAAATAGAATTAAGAGTTTTTTGAAGCACTAACTTTTAGATAAACTCACAATACTACACTCACCTTTATTAAGATTTGAATTGAAGCCCCTTGCAGTTTTTAACATTGTTTTACTTTAAAAAGTTTGTTTGACTTATTCTTGAATCATAAATATATACGCTCGTGGACTTTACTATCCACCATTTTCGGAAGTACAAATTTGTTAAACATACTTTAAGTATACATAGTTTAAGTAAACATTGTTTAAGTCTATCTTTTACGGTTTTTGTAGTGTTTGCAATTCAATCGCACGAGGTTGTGAATTTCAGTTTGTTATGACAATATTATTTAAACGGGACCAAACAATAGCTAATATCTATAATTAAAAAAGCAATGAACGAAATCAGAGTACTAGGAGCGGAGCAATGAGGTAACTAACAAAAACATACGCTTCGAATGAGGTTCTCCTCTTATGGAAAGTCGGTCAAAAAGTGCATACTAGTTAGAAAATGATATGTAAGCAATATGAAACATACGATATACTGAGAAAAAAACATACACTGAACAGGAATTTTAAAACAAATTACCAATTGATCAAACCATAATTAAAAGCTACATTTCAATATGACGAGGCCGTCTTTACATAGTTATTCGGTCATTTATATATGAGATGTGGTGTTTATGTTTTGCTTAGAAAAAAAAAAAATTATATATTTTCCCTCAGGTTTCAATTTTTGTCAGTAGAAAAAGTCAAGCTAATGTTTATTATTAATTACATTAATTTAAATTGTAATTTTTAGTTGCAGACGGTATTAAAAAAAGGAAAAACGAAATATTAATAGAAATACCACATTGGTATTTAAAATAAAGTAAAATACCAAAAAGCAAAATACCATATAAAGTACCAAATATGTCTCCATTCAGTATAGAATCACGAAGTTGCCTAGAACTTTTAGGTTTTTAATAATTTAAAAAACTAAATTTTTTCCTTAAAAGTTTTTTTTATATTTCCCATAAAATCAAACAATTATTTAATTATAAAATTTAAAGGGGTATAATGAAAAAATCCGTTAAAACAAGATTTAATTTTTAATTTCAAGAAAAATTTAACAAATTTATTCAAGGCCAAACCAGTAAAACTTTACTTTACAAAAAAATTTTTAGGCTAAAATCAAGGTATTTGGAATTCTATTGAAGTGGAAAATGATTAAAGTTTTAAAAAAAGAACTCCTTTTGTATTGCTACATAAAAAAAGAACATTAATTTTGTTATTAAAATAAGAAATAATTTTTAAAATATTTTTTAATTTTCCCGAAAAATATAATTTTTTAACGGTTTTGCTTTTTTTGTTTCTCATTTAAAAATTTCTTACTTTTTGTATAGCCTTAACATTTTTCGTACTTACTAAAAAAATTCATACTTTAAATTTATAGTTAAGTCTATGTAGATTTACGGGTTTGGGACGCAATTTAAAAATTTACTGCACCTGTTTCCCAATGAAATTAAATAAAATCAAGGAACAATTTTATTTCAACTTTAACGTTTCTAAAATCATAACCATTTGTTTTTCAAAAAAAAACAATTTAATTAAAACAATTAAAACTTAAATAAACTTATAAACTGTTGTTCCAACATTCATAATTGCAAAAGTCAAAAATAGGGTTAAAATATTAAACTTTTGACGCTTAAACCCCCAAAATTAATTTTGGGATTTTGGAGCGATTCAAACCCCCTTTTATTTTAGACTTAAATTGATAATTTTTTTATTTGGGAAGGTCATTACATTTTTTAATAATTTTAAATTTATTTTGTATAGTTGTTAAATTGTATAAAATTTCAATTTAAAGGTTTATTTATTAAAATTTTTATTTGAAATAATAATTACTTTAAAAAAGCAATGGAGCTTAAAATTTGTAATTAAAAAATTTGGGTGATTTAAACAAAAATATTGTTTTTCTTTCTGGGTATTCAACTATTTAATGTTTTTTTAACAAAAAAAGCCGTGATTTATTAATAAGAAAGTTATAAATTTACGGCTTTCAAAAAAGTATATTTGTGTTAATTTAAAAAAATTTATGTTAAGGATTATTAAATTCCATTAAAAAATTTTGATTCCCGAAACCTTGTTTGTTAAGGCGCACTTTATTTTTTTTTCCAGTCTTTTGAATATTTTAAGTCAAAAGAAGTTTATAATTCAGTTTCTTTGTTATTTAATTATTAAAATAAAATCAAATGTTTTTAAAAATTCAAAAGAACAAACCCGCTTTTGTTTGTAATGTTTTGAATAAGAATTAACTATGAATTTTGAATTTAATTTATACCATTTAAATTAATTTTATTAGGAAATTTTATTTCAATTAATTAAATTAAAAGTAAAATTTTTTGGCCTTTGGGAAATAACAAAATTAAAAAATAATAATAATTTCTCCAAATAAAATTTGAGGAAAAGGAATATTTTTAAAATTTTAATCTGACTTAAAAGATTATTTCATTTGCTGTAGAAATTTAAATTTCTATAATTTATTTTAAATGTAATATTTTTTAAAATTTTTCAGATTTACTTTCGGTTACTTTAATTTAAAAATTCTTTTATTTTATTATTTTATTAATTTTTTATTTGAAAAATAAACCCAAAAAATGCGTTAAAGATAATTAATTTAAAAAGATCGAACCACAAGAAAATTTTTCCGTTTAATAAAAGATTTTGTTTATTTTTAATTGACATAGAGTTAATACATTTGAAATGATGATTTATTTTTTATTTATAAAAATTTTTTAAAGATAATAATTTTGTTTCCAATAAACCTTGGGTGAACAATAACCTGAGGTATTTTTTTAAACTTGTAATTAATAACTAAATAAACCATTAAAGTTTATAATAAAACCTTTTATATATTATTAACAAAAATTAATGAATAAAATTAAAATTTAAAAGAAAGGAACTTATTTTGTTAAATGTGATATTTAAACCTTATTTCGAAGATTGACTTAAAAATTACAAGGGAAAAGATCGCAAAAATAATAGAAAGGAACTTTTCAAAGTGGTCCTAGGAAAAATAGACCAATAAAAAGTAATATTTTTAAAATATTTATTTAAATTTTTAATTTTTTTGATAAAAAATTTTAATAAATCACTTTATAAAAACTCATTTTTTGTAATTAAATTATCTAAAAATTTTTTTAAAAAAGGTTTTTTTATGTCCAACAAATATCGGTTTAGTAACAATTTTTAATTTCTTTTTATTTGCCTTTAAACTTTCCCCAAACCAACCTGTTTATGAAGTTTCTTTCCAAAAAAACGTTTTTAATAAAGGGAAAAAAAATAAATTAAATTAAGTGATCATTGTTTATTTTATTTTAACAAAATTTTAAAATATGATCTTTTCTAGAACCGGGTGATTAAAACAAAAAGGGCCAGAATTTGTTTTTTTTAAACTTCATTCACTTTTTCTTTTTTCAATTATAATTTGTGTCTTTTTGTCGACTTTTAAAAAATGATAAAAAAAGCTTGCTTCTTTTTCAAACCTCTTTTAAAACTTTTTAAAGGCTTCTTGCCCGATTCCAGGCTCACAGGAAGGAATACGGCAGCCTATTAATGTCTTCCAAGAAAAATGCTGAATTTAAGAAATGTTTTTGCGATAAAATTAATTGATATAAATTAAAAAATTTTAAATTAATATTCAACATACAAACTAATTTTTTAAATAAGGAAAATTTGAAAGGTAGGGCCAAAAATTGGGAAAGAAAAACGATTTGAATTTTGGTTTTTGTGGCAATTTAAAAGATTCAAAAAACTTTTTGTTTTCTTTTTAAATGTAAGAAAATGTTTTCTCCTCAAGAAAAAACAGCAATCTTAAATGGAAACGGGTTCCTCCTATTTTGGGTTCTAAAGGAAAGATTCGTTGGGCGTAAACCCTTCTTCAAGAAAATTCTCCCCAATTTATTTTTTTTGGCAAATTAAAATGCTCCACCGGGTTAAAGGGATTCTAAAAAATTTTTTTTTGCCCAAAAAAAAACTCTTTTGCTGTGTGCGGTGATGCTTTGTTGTTTGGAGGAATTGCTTGTTGCATTCTTTACGGGAAAAAACCGGCAAACAAATAAACCTCCCTTAACCTCTTTATCCCTAAGGAATATCTTGTTGGGTTTTGGGCTCTTATTTTGAAGAAAACTCTATTTTTTCCTTTTAAAAAAATCAGATCTTCGGGAAAACCACTTTTTACCTAAGTGTAAAAGATTTTTTTTTTGCTTAAACCTACTGTCCCTGAATTTCGCGGTATGTCACATTCGTCTTCCTCAACAACTTCCAAAAATCACTATTCTTTTACGTATTTATCTTTAAGGGATACCAAGTTGCAGTCTTTAAAATTCAGCAAACCACGGTTTGTGGTTTTGGATGGGCTTCATCAATAATTGCAGAAATCATCTGTCAAAATGTTTTTGTTAAACCACTTCGAAATCATAATAAATCTCTCTTGAATTTTTTGGTCAATTCCATTTTCTTAACGACTAAAAAAGTTTGACAAGACCTTATGGCAAGATCGAGAATCTTTGAATAAATAAATGAATTGTTTTCAATTTTCAAAACCAAGGAGTTTGCATTTGAAAAGATTGTAATATGACAGGAATAGTGGAAATATTCCATTCCTAATACTTTAAGTGCACCCCCTAATATACAAACAAAAACATTAAGTAGTAAGGATCTTAAAATACCAATACATAGTATTTAATGCAACAGTAACAATTAGTAATTTGTTTATTGATAACAAATACTCATTTTGATTTGAGAATTTTATTTGAAAAAACCATTGTTAAATAATGTTTTTTTTTGGTTAATATTTTGTATAAAAAAATATTCCCAACTTAAATAAATCATTACCAGAAACTTAATTTACTGTGTCTCAATTTCATGTGTTAGCAGATTAATGATATATAATGCAGAATAATAGATATAATACCCGAATTATAACAATTAAAAAACGTCAATATTTTAAGAGTTTTGATACTTGGCCAGTCTTCGTTTTCGATTCCGGCTGAATCTGAAGCAATGTCCATACTTTCGATTTTGAATGTAATTCCGGTTTCGGTAGAAAAGTTTATTTGCCTTTAAAATATCTGGATCAATGTCCGTAAGACAACGTTCTTAATATTTTTGGGACTTACTAAATAGTAACCCGTTCCGTGTGGTTAAATTTTATTAATTAATACCAAAAGATACCAGAATTTAAAATGCAGAACGTTGTTACCCTTATATTGCGCTAAATGGTTATACACTGTTTAAGTCGGTAATACTTTACGTTATTTTATTTGTTATATTCATCGCACAGGTATTTCAAATCAACTAACAATTTCACAAATTATTTTAAATTTACCCAAAGTTAAATAAACATTTATATTCATTGTCCGGGAAATTGTGTGGAACTGAGTGGACCCCTTCATCGGTATGATCAATTTTTTTAGCTTTTTGACTCTTAAACAAAACGAATGAAAGTACTTTAAGTAAAAAGTTTTTGGATCAATCGGTTAATAAACCTGAATGGACTACCGTTAATACCCGTATAAACCAAAACTCTTTAATAATATTTTATAGTATGGTCAAACAAAATAAATTAAATTAAACCTTTTAAGTTTAATTGTTTTGGGTGATCAAATTAGAAAGAAATACAAACAGATAAAAAAGCAAAAGAAAACAAAAATTTAATTATTTAACGAATAATAAAATTAAATTTCAAAAATATTTAAGTTCAAGTAGGAGGAAAGTTTAGGAAAATAGTCCAACTCTTGACGATCTGTTATTAGGGAATTTAAAAATCCCGTTTTAAAAAGAATATTTATACATAAAGTTAATTACCTTAAACGTTATATAAAGTTTGTGTCTCGTTTAATTCCAGAAAGAGGCTGGTACAAGACCCGACAACGATCTGGGAATAATGTCGGGTCGGATGGTGGATTCGGGTTTCTGTGCTTTGTCATCGGCAACTCTTCCATATTTCCCTTTTATTCAAGGATATAACAGATTGTTTTTAGCGAATAGTTAATACGACATTTATCGCAACTATTATTTACAAATAACTAGCAGACTAAAACGGGACTCTAAACTTTGGAGAAGTTTCTATTTGAATATCAAACATCGACGCAAAATTTACTTTGCTAAATTCGGAGTTTAGGTTAATTAACAATTCATTACCAGAGCTATTATTCAATATTGCTATTGGTAGTTCAATAAATCATGTCTTTTAACAAAAAATTCAGGCCTAACAAATGTCAAAGAATAACCTCATTTTGGTCTTTCTTTTTAATTAAGGTTTTTTATCGTTAATTTTCTTTTTTAATTTTTTAATAATCGTCTGGTTTATTAGAAAACAGCGCAAGCAATTAGATTTTAGAACGAAGAAATGCCAATTTTATATTGTTAGGCACAAGTGTAAATATTAAGCCTTTAGAGATATTTCATTGAAGACTGACTTCATCTAAAAAATTCATGTTGCATTGTATTTTTTTATTTATAAACTTTATGTGGCATTTTTTTTAAATAATCAATATTTTACCTAATTATTTTTTTATTATATCTTAATGTTCAAAAGTTTTGACAGGGTTTTTGTTCATAAGTCCTTTTATGGAAGTAGGAAAAGAATTTATATTCTATCCATGTAAAGATCCCAATTTTTGTAATCGCCCAAATATAAATATGTGAACCCATTGCGAACTGGAACCCCGAAAAGGCCGAATGTTTTCCCAACTCTCATTTAGCGAGCTGTAACATTCGGCAAATCGTTCAATCAACTTTTTGTCGTCCAGGCGTACTATGAGTGCCCTTTAAAGCTGCGTAAAAAAACGACATGCGGTTTGCTGCAAATCGTTTGTGTTTCTTTGCCGTTGGGGCCACTTACACCATGTTTAGGGATTACAATAGCAGTTACAACAACAATGTTTCGGTTTACGAGATGGTATCTTATAATCGTTTGCTGCGAACTTCTCCAACCCCCTGAAGGTTTGGGAACCATGTATACACATGATTTTTCGTTACAGCACATGCAGCGGTTACAATTACGGTTCGGTAATAAGTACCCAGCTTAAGTGTTGCCTATAATTTAAGTGAATATTAAAAAAACATTATTATTAATTAAATTTGGGGCTTAACCAATTTTTTTATACAAACTTATTTAGTTTTTAAATTTCTACACATCAAATCCCAAAAATCAGTTCAATGCTTCAATATCTTTGGTATCTGTAATCATCAGGTTTAAGCAGTCCTTAGTTTCTAACATAAAGCAGGTGATTAAAGGGTAGTCATGTAAAAGAAATAAAATGTAAAATATTTAACAATAGCATTAGAATCTATTCTCTCATTATTTCGTATACGTTTAGTATATGTAAACAAATATAACATTAAATATTATTTTATCCAATTTTTTTAAAAACATTTTAAATAATAAACATAAAAGTTTGTAGGAAATATATCAATTATAAATATTCAAATACAAAAATATTTTTATTTAATTTAAAGTAGATTAATTTATATCGTTGTTCATTTTCTTCATATTATGGTCCGGTATGATTCAGTTCGATACATTTTCATACTGTTCACTTTGTTATTTTTTTCTAAAAATTTCTTATTTTCCGCTTCAAGTTTATCGTTTATAAGTACATTTTCAACACTAATAGTAAGTGTTACTTTTTCTTGATGGGAAATATTATCCTCGGGATGATAGGGATTCTTATATTCACTATTTATTAAAGTTTTATAATTTTCCAATGCAAACCTACGGATTATTTCAGAACTCATTATTTTTTCCACAAGTTTAAATAAGTCTTCAGAACAACGAATTTTTTAAAAAAAAAAAAATTTGAAAAACTAAAACCAATTTTTTAATTTAAATTCAATTAATTTAAATAATTCAGTTAATATAAAATTGTATTTATTTGGTTATAATTATTTAACTAAGCAGTTGCTTATACTTGCCAATTACTTGAAATATAAACATTTTTAATTTTTGTCCAACAGCTGTCAAATGAAAATATGCAATAAAGTACCAAGGAACAATAAAAAACTTAAATCTTTAATTTTTTTATTCCGGGGAAAATTCAAGGGGCTAAAATTTATTTATAAACTTTTTAAACAATTTAATTACATTTTAATTTACTTATATTTGGTAAAAATTTACCATTAAGGAAAAAATTCCAGATTATTAATAATACTTTCCTTAAGTTTTTAAGTTCCCTTTTTTTTATAATGACATTTAAATCCTTTTTTAAATAAATGGAAAAAAATTTCCATTAGATTCCTTTGTCCAAAAAAAAATGTTTTTTTTCCAAATCAAACTTTTTTGAATTTTTTTTGTTTTTTAAATAAAAAAAAAGGAAATTTAAAATTTTTTTTAAAATTTTAAAATTTTTTTTTTTCCGGGTTTCAAATTTATTCTTCTTTTTGAAAAAAATATTTATTTTGGAAAAATTGAAATATTGTTTACCGCGGCTTTACCTAAAAAAGGTTATTGAAAATTATGTGCTGAACCTTATAAACCTCTTTTTAATGGAAAATTTGTTTAAGCAAAAAAAGAATGGTTAAAAACAACATTTATCCCGACTTTTCATTAAATTAAAAGCATTTTTGAAAAAGGGTTGCTTAATGTTTTTCCCAAACGGGTTCGGGAAACGTTCATTTTTTACTTTTTTGATTTTAAAGCAGTTTTCAAAGGAATTTCATTGTGAATACTTACCCCCCAAACCAAATAAATAGGAAATACACTTTTTTTAAGATGAAAATTAATCTAAGCAAATGAAAATTTTGGGGAATTCCATTTTAGTTTCAAAACAATTATAACTACAATGAAAGAAAGTTTAATCTAATTTTACACTTTTTTTTCCTTTAAAAAAAAAAATTTTCAGATTTACTTTTCAATTAAAGAAATTTCCAAACCTTTGTAACAACAAAGTTTAATTTTTTTTTTCAACTTTTGGCTCCGGTTTAATTTTATTAGATTAAATAAATCATTTAAATTACAAGTTAATCAAATTAAAAATTACAAGTCTTATTGTAAAAAATTCAATAAAGATAATTACGGTAATGTAATCTGGCCAAGTCAATTTAATTAAAAATAATTTTAATTTATTGGATTTATTTTTTTATAAAAGCTAAAAGTTAAAAAAAAAAATTCCCTTTTTTGGGTAAAACTTAAATTTAAAATATATAAAACTGCAAAAATGTTTTAAACTTTTTCCCTTCCGCTTTAAATATAATATTTAGAATTTTAGTTTTTTTTTAAATCCGAAAAAGTAACCCCATAAAAAAAATTTTTTTTATATGTTTAAAAAATTTTGTTACGGGGGCTAAGAAAAATCCCTATAGCCTTTTTAATAAATCCCTTTTATATCCTAACTTACCAATAACAGGGTTTTTAAGTTCTTCTGGGGAAAATTTTAATTTTTTTTTTTAAATTTTTCCCACAATGTTAAAAATACCTAAAAATAAAATTTGTTATCATAAACCCTTCCTTTTTAACAAATTTTTTAAAAAACCCATCAATTTTAGTTTAAGATTTAATCCATGGAAAAGGGAAAAAAAATAAATTAATTTTTAACGTAAGTAAAAGGAATAAAAATACCAATCCAAAATAAAAATTTACTTATGGATTTTTTCCTTTTTTATAACAAAATTAAAGTAAAAAAAAACCCTTATCCAAAAATAGTGCCCGTTTTAATTCCAAAAACAAAATTAAAAAAGTGGAAAATAAATATTTTTCCCCTTAAAATTTAAAACTTAAATTAAATTTTTTATTTTAATTTTAAAATAAAATTTTATTTATTGTTTATAATAAGGAAAAAATTAATTCAATATTATAAAAATTTTTTACTTTACCTTGGTAAGGCTTTATATTAAAACTTAATCCGTGGGTTCAACCAACTCCAAAAATTTTTCATTTTTTTCCATTGGTTGGGCTTTGATAAAATTATTAAATATATATAAAATATATTATTTAAAAATAATAAATTTTTAATATATTTATTCAACTTAATAATTAATATTTTTTATTAATATTTTCAAATTGTGATTTATTATGAAAGTTTTAATACCCTTTCGTCCCAATTAAATTTGTTAAATCCGGTTTAAAAATAAAATCTTTAAATTTAATTTTCAACAATTAATAAGTTAATATATAAAGTATCATTAATCCAAAAACTTAATAATTAAATTTTACCAACTTGTAAAATAAATTTTAATTATTTAATTATTTTTTTAATTTCCCTATTTTTAAAAATTATAAAAAAATTTTCTTAATATTTAAGGCCCTATAATTGAAATTAATTCCGATTAATTTGGGAAAAAAAATTTTTTTAAATAATTAAATAAAATTAATTAATAATTTAAAAATTTATTTTGGATTTAATAAAAAAAATAAAAATTATTTAATAAAATTTAATAAAAGTTTGTATTTAAAATTAAATTTTAAAATTAATTTTTTTAAAATTAAATTTAAAAACAGTAAATTTTATAAAAAAAAAAATTTAAAAAACTTTTAAAAAATTTTAACTTTAAAATTCAAATTTTAAAAATATTAATCATCTTTAATTAAAAATACAATTGTAATAAACCTTTTATTTAGATTAAGAAAAATAAATATTTTTTATTAATTTTTTAAATTTCGAATTTTGTAATTTCCTTTTCAAATTTTATTATTTAAATTTAAATTTGACAAAAAAATTTTTTAAACCCAAAAGTATAACTTTCGCGCTGGGAAAAGGCACCCTTTTGTTATCTTTAAATTTTTTAAAAAAATTTTTCCAATTTTTTGTACTTTTTATTCCCAAAGTTTTACAGGTTTTTTTATTTTTAAGAAGGAATTTTAATTTTTTCCCCAAAATCCCCTTTAATTTTGAATGTTCAAATAAAAATTTGTAACCTGGAATGGCCGAAAGACATTTGGGGCTTAAAGGAAAATTTAAAAAACTTTTTTATTTAAATGGCGACGCCCCGTAAATAAATGCCCTTTAAATGGTAAAAACACTTTTCGAAATCGTTTTGTCCCTTTTGATTGGGAACCACGTTACACCTGTTTTTTGGAAAAGGGAAAATTTGTAATGTAAAAAAGGAATTTTTAACCCTCCCAAGGGGGAACCTTTCCGGTTTTGTTTTTGAACAAAAATTTAAATTATTTAATAAATTTACCCCAATGTTGCCATAATTTTAAGGAAATTAAAAAACTTATTTTAATTAAATTATGGGAATTAAGAATTTTAATTTTTATTGCTTATTTTATTTTTAAATTTCCCATCTAACTAAATCCATTAATGCCAATATTTTTTATTTTAAAAATACAGGTTTTAAGGGTCCTAGTTTTAAAAAAAGTTATTAATTGCTTAAAAGAAAAAAAGTTTTTAAAAAGATTAAACATTCCTATTTTTCATTTTTATTGGAAAAAATTAAATTAAAATTATTTTTAATCCTTTTTTCAAGTTAAAAAAAAAATAAAAGGAACAATAAAAACTTTAAAATTTTTAATCTTTTTTTTCCGGGAATTGTTAAAAATTTTGTTTATTATTTTTAAAAAATTCCATTTTTTTTTTAATTTACCTAAATTTAGGGCCAATTTTAAATCATTTAAGTAAAATTCCAGCTTATAAAGGGTCTTTATTTGAAAATTTTTTATTCCCAAAAATTGTTAAGGCTTTTTAAACTCCCTTTTTAAATAAAGGATAAATAAATAAAAATTTAAAGACTTACATTTACAAAAAAAAAATATTATTATTTTTTCCTTTTTTTCTGTTTTTGTTTTTTAAACTAAAAAATTGAAAGGGGACTATTGGGTGAAATTATTTTAATTTTTAAACCCAAATTTTTTAATCCAAAGATTTAAAGTTTATTCTTCTTTATAAATTAAAAAATTTAATATTTTTTGGAAAAAGTTTATTTTAAATTTTTACCTTTCTTTAAAATGGCCAAATTTTAAAATTTATGCCAAAACCAAAACATACAAATTAATGGAAAAAGTTTGTTTAATAAAAAATAATTAGTGGTAAGAACCCAAATATTTTTCCACCTTTTTTAAACAAAAGCGTATTTATGTAAAAAACAATACATTAATGTTAAAATTATACGAGAACTGAGGCATTATTTTTGATTATCAATCGGTTATCTTTTGTTATTTTTTGCTAATTTGGGTCTATTGGACAAAGGGTTCTCTTTCAGCCAATCATAACCTAAAAAATTGAAATTCCTTTTATGAAAAAATTAAATGTAAAGATGATAATTTTAAAAGGAAAATAATTTTTTAAACCTGCAACAATTGGATAAAAAATATTTTTAAAATCTTAATTTTTTCATTTTTAAAAAACCCAAAAAACATAAAGAATTTTCAGATTTAATTTTCGATTAAAATTAAAAATTATTTTAGCTTTTTGAAAGATTTCACGTTCTTTTATAAACTTTTTGAAGCCTGCGTTCTCATTTTTATTGTTAAATAAAACTTTCCCTTAAAGATCTTCAAAGAACTTGGAATCTTTGAAAAGAATTCAAAATCAAATATTCTTTTGTAATTTTAACTCTAATCAATTTCATTAAAAAAATGACCTTGGATTAATTTTTAAACCCCAAATTTTGAAGGAAAACAAAATTAACGAATTCTTTTATTTGTAAAATTTTCATTAAAAAGAAATAAAATGAAAATAATTTTTAAACTTTGATGTAAGCTAAAATTAATAAAAATATTAAATTAAAGATTTTTTTTTCAAAATTAAAAAAATAAACCATTAAATCAATTAAAAGTATAAGGTAAAAAAATTAATTGTCTGGGCCCTAAAAAATCTCCCTAGTTTTATTTATTAAAAAGGGGTTTTCTACAACTCCAATGGGAAAGTTTCCAAATGTTTTGCTTAAAACTTTTTTGCTTTTCCTTTATTAATAAATCCTGGTTTTTGGGTTTTATAAAAAATTTATAAATATTAACATTTTTATACAATAATTTTTTTAATATTATCTTTAAAAAAAATAAATCTTTTTTAAATTTGGTACAAAAATTTGGGGAAAGCGCTTTGTTTTTATATTAGGTCATTTTTATACTTGCAAGTTCCAATTGAAAAAATAAATTTTAAAAAAAAAAAATTTGTTATTGGATTAGCTTTTGTCTTTTTTAAAAAAATTAATTCAACAAAAACCCCTTATCACTAAAAATAAAATATGATTTTAATTCCATTAAAAATATAAAAAATTGTCCTAAATATAATTTTTCAATTCATAAAGGTAAAACGGAATTAAATATAATTTTTTTTTAATTTTTAATTAAAAAATTTATTATTTAAATACCAAAAATTGGAATTTAATCATTTAAATAAAATTTTTACCCTTAAAAGTTATTTAAATTAAAAATATTTTTTAATGCATAAAAATTTTCATTTTTTTTATTTTAAAAATTTTTTAAAAAATTTTAATTAAAATATAATTTAAATTATTAAATAAAATTAATATTTTGAATGATTTTATTAAATTAAATTAAAATTTTTTTTATTTTAATTAAAATTTTAAATTTATTATTAATTTTAAATTTAAACGATTAGTTTTAATTTAAACTTCTATTAATTTTAATAAAACCCATTTAAAAACTAATTTTAAGAAAGGGCCAAAAGTTATATTTATCAAAGTACCGGAACCATTTTTTTTAATAATTTTTATATGATTTTAAAAATCATTTTTTACTTAATTATTTTTATTATTTATTCTTTTTGAATGTGAAAAATTGTTCTTTAATAAAACCAATATATGGGTTAATATCCATGTTTTTATTGTATAAATTAAAAAATATTTTATTTAATTAAAAACACTAAAAATTTTAAATTAAAGTTAAATCTTTTGGTTAAATATTACTAAAATTTTTAATAAACTTTAAAAAAATTTTTTTAAAAATTAAAAACATTTTTTTAAATTTTTATATTTCTTTTGAATTGAAAAACATAAATTTTTTATTTTAAAATAAAAAATAAATTTTAAAAAACTTTTTTGTTGATAACTGAAGTTCCGATTAACATTAAGAAATTTAAGCCATTTTTAAAAATTTGTAATAAGAAATTTTTAATTTTTAATAAAAAATAAAAAATTTTAATTTTTTAAATTTAAAACTTTGTTGATTATTTTTTCCAATTTCCCTTTATTTTATTTAAATTTTTTTCATCAAAAAAAATTTTTAATGTCCAAAAAAACCTTTCCCGGTAATAAGTAACCCCCTTTTTTTAAAAACTTTATTAATTTTTTAAAAAAAATTTTCAATTAAATTTTATTGTTCTTAATTTTAAAATTTTGACATTTTTTTATAGAACCCTTTTTAAATAAAATAAAATTTAAAATTTTTTTAAAAAAAAAAAATTTTAAAAAAAAAAAATTGTAACTATTGGAAATGGAAGAAATGAATTTGCTTAAATTAAAATTTCTTCAAATCAATTTCATTATATGTGGGATTACCAGAAAACCTAAGGCCCTTTAAAAGTCCCAAAAAAAATCTTTTCCAAAACGTTTGTTGCCCTTTTCTTGGGAAACAAATCACCAGTTTTATGTTCTTAAAAAGGGTTTTTTTGTCCCCTTTCCTCCCTTAGGTTTGGAACCTTAAAAAAGATTTTGTTTAAAAACGAGGGTTAAATTATTCGAAATTTAACTTTTTTTAAATTTTTAATTTAAAAACGAAAATTGGTATTTGGCGCTTAAACCAATAAAATTTTTAACAAACTTTGTGGGAAATTCTAACAACCATAAACGGGAATTTCCCCTTTGGGTTCAATATTGGGGTTTAAACGCCTAGTTTTAACGCCTATTAAAGGGTATCATGTAAAAGAAATAAAATTAAATTTTAACAATGAAGATTATTCTTAATTTTTCTTAGTTTAGATTTAAACAAATATAACTTTTTTATTTTAATCCAAATTTTCCGTCAAAAAATAGTAAATACCAGGAATAAAAAAACTTAAATTTAATTTTATTTGGAAATTTTTCAAGGGGGTAAATTTAATTCATATTATTTTATAAAAATTAATCATTTTTTTTTAAACAATTTTGGGCCAATATTTATTTTAGTGAAAAAATTACCCTTATTAATAAACCACCATTAAAATTTTTTAGTTTTTTTTAAGGAATTTGTTAACTCCCTCGTTTTAAAAAAGATAAATAAATTACCTTTAACTTTATTTACAAAAAAAAATATTAATTTTTAAATTAGTAAATTTAAGAATTTTTGAAATTTTTAAATAAAAAATTAAAAGGGGATAATTAGTGAAATCTATTTTTGTTTTTTAAAATTTTTTTAAAGGAATTTAAAGTTTTTTCTTCTTTTTAATTAAAAAAATTTTTTTGGAAAAAAGTTCCAAAAAATTTATTTTTCTTTTTTCCTTCCTTGAAAGTTATAATAAACTAAAGTAGAGTTTTAACTTTCCTTATTGAACCTAAAAATTTTTTAATGTCAAAAATAATTTAAAAGCCCAGAAAACCTTTTTAAATCAACAAAAGAATATCTTTTAAAAAAAATGAAGGGCGTTAAAACTATCGAAAACTTTAATATTTGGGTGGGCGTTGTTTATTAGGTCTAAAGGTACTTTCTTTATTTTTATGGTTTGGCCAGTTTGGGACTCTTTCCTATTTGTAAAAACTTCCCAAATTATGGGAAATAATTTTAAGATTTAAAAATAATTTAACATTTATAATTTAAAATGAATTCGAAGGGACATTGGATAGAACGAACATTTTTTTTAAAGTTTAATTTTAATCTTTTTAAAATAAAAAAAAACATAACAAATTTAATTACGTTTTTGGGATTGATAACTATTTTTTCGTAAACAAAATTTAATTGTTATTTTAAAACTTTTTAATTGGTTGTCATTTTTAAATTAAATAAAAAATTTAAATAATTTAAAACAAAAGGAAATTACAACTAAAATTTAAAAATTAAAATCAATGTATTGTTTCTTAATTTAACGGCTAATGGAAAATTTATTAAGTTTAATCCCAACCTTTTACGTTATAAAGTTCTTAGCAGGTTCAAAAGAAAAAACGAAGTTCTCCCTTTATTTTTAAAAATTCATTTTTAGAATTTAAAAGCAAAATTGTTTAAAATTTTAAATTTAATATAAAATATTTTAATATTAATATAATTTTTGTTTTTATTTTATCAAAATATAAAAAAAAACCCTTTAAAATAAATTAAAAATTTATTTATTAAATAATTAAAAAAATTTAGGGCCTAAAAAACTGACCCGTAAGCCCTCTTTAATTTATGGGAAATGGGGCGTGACTACTAAGTTTTTAAAGGTCAGGGTTTCCTTTTTTTAATTTTTGGGTCAAGTTTAATTCCCTTTTTTTAATATTTTTGGGTTTTCCCTTTTGGGAAATGTTTAAAAAAATCCTAAATATTTTAAAAGTTTAAATAATTTTTTAACCCTTATCTTTAAAAAATAAATCTTTTTTAAAATTTAAATAATAAATTAAAAAACATTTGTTTTTTAATTAAAATAATTTTTAATTTAATTTAAAAAAATAAAAATAAATAAAAAAAAAAAAAATTAAATTACTTTAAATTTTCTTTTTTAAAAAACAAGTTAAATTTAACAAAAAAACCCTTATAAAAAATAAAATGATACCGATTTTAATTCCAAATGAAAAAATATAAGTGAACATTAATAATTTCATCCAAAATAAAACAAAATTAACCTTTAAAATTTTTTTTTTAATTTTTCAACGCTTAATGAAAATTTTATTTATCCTTTTTAAAACCAAATTAATTTCAATATTTAAATTTTCTTATGGCCGGTTAGGGCGTAAAGTTTAAAACATTTTTTTCCAATGCCTAAAAATTTTTTTTTTTTTTGGTTAGGGATTTATTTTAAAATTTTAAAAATTTTTATTTAAAAATTTTTAATAATAAAAATAATTATTTTATTCAATTGATTAAATGGAATTTTTTTTTAAAATAAAAATTGTTTATTTATTTAAAAATTTTTTAAAGCGCCTTAATTCGAAATTAAGCTTTGATTAATAGTACCCTGTACTGCCCCTCTTAAATTCCTTTTTAAAAAAGTGGCCAAAACACCGTTTGAATACTTTAGTCTTGTGATTAAACTTAATAGTTATTTTTTTAAAGGTACTTGTAAATCCCTTTTGGATTTATTTTCCCCAATTTGGAAATTTGTAAAAAAATTTTCTTAAACTTTCAAAGGGTCCAATATTGGGGTTAACACCCTATGATTTTTATTAAAAATTAAAAAACTTTTATTTAATTAAATTAAACCAAAAAAATTTTTTATTAATTTAAATACTTATTTTATTTTTAAATTAAAAATAAAAATTAATTTAATAAAACATTTAATAAATTTGGAAAAATTAAAATTCATCAAATTTAAAAATTTTTATTTTCTAAAATTGAATAAAAGTAAATATTTAAAAAAATAATAAAAAATTTAAAAAAACTTTTAAAAAATCTTAATTTTCCGATTCAAAAGAAAAATATAAATAAATATTTAATTAAAATCAATTGTAATAAACAATTTATGGGAAACAAGGAAAAAAAATAAATTTTATTTATTAATTTTTAATTTCGAATTTTTGTTTCTTTTAACCTTTTTATTTTATTTTAATTTATTTTTTCTTAAAAAATATTTTAAAATTTGGTTTTCCCCATTAAAAAAATTTTTTTTATAAATTTTTAACATTTTTTTAAAATCTTTTTATAATTATTTTTATATTTATTTAAACCTTAAATTTTTTAAAAGGTTTTATTTTTCCCTTTTAAGTAAAAATGAATTTGGTGTTTCTTTAAAAAAAATTAAAAACTTTAAATAAAAATTAAGTAATCATTTAACCAAATTTAAATTTTTCCTTAAAATTGGAAAATGTTTTTTTTGGGGCACATAGTACCTGTGGCTTACTCCATACCCCAAAATGTTTAAAAGCTGCGTAAAAACACTGCTTTTGCGCCAAAAATTTTTCCCCTTGTTGGTTGGGAAAGTAACCCTTTTATTTTGGGTTTTATTAATCCCGGGCGGGAACCTTTCCTGAACCCCCGGGTTTGAAATGAACCATATTTTTCGACGACGCGGGGGTTTTAGGTTCGATAAAGACCCGTTAAGTTTCCTTAATTTAATGAATATTAAAAAAATTAATTTAAATTTAAATTATGGGCAAACTTAACCCAAATTAATAATTTTTATACATTACTTTTTGGATTTTTAAATTTATAATTTAAGTAAAATTTTTGCCCAATTTTTTTGTATATTTTAAAAGTCTTTTTAAAAGCATTTAAAGGGATCAAAAAAAAAAAATTAAAATATTTTAAATGATTAAACTATTCTCTTATTTCTTACGTTTATAAGGAAAAAATTAACTTAAAATTTTTTTAACCAAATTTTTTTAAGTAAATAAAATATCAATAACTCCAAGGAACAAAAAAACAAACTTTGAATCTTATTTGAAATTTTTAACGGGTAAAATTTTTCTTAATTATTTTTAAAAATTCCGATTAAATTTTTAATTTCTTTTTATCAAATTTATTTATATTTTAAAAATTCAAAAAATAAAACCCGTTCCCTTTTTTTTAAATTTTCCTTTAAATTGTTAAAAAGGCATTTTTAATTTCCCCGTTTTAAATAAAATAAATAAAAAATTATTAGATTAATTTCAAAAAAAATGAAATTTTTTGCACATTATCAAAAAATTTTTTTATGTTTCTTTAAAATAAAAATATAAAGGGGCTTTAGGAAACTTTTTTGAATTTTTAATTTTTTTTAAATCCAGGGTTTAAATTTATTTCTTCCCATAAATTAGTATGTTTTTTGGAAAAAGTTCCAAATTTTTACTTTTTCTTTTAAAAATAGGGGCCCTTGTTTTAAGGGCAGCTTATAAAAATCTCTTATTAATGGAAAAATTTTTTCCCTTTAAAAATTTAAATTTAAAACCCCGGGTTTTTCGATTTTTATAATCAAAGAATATTTACGAAAAAGGCGATTTTCATTAAAATCATAAAACTGCATATCCGGGGTTAGGGTTTTCCCCAAAATTATAAATCTTTCTGTTTTTTTATTATTTTTATTATTAAAGGACTGGTTTCAAATTTTCAAAATAACCAAATAAAAAATAAAATATTTTTGGAATAAAAAATTAACATTTGGGAATTTAAAGGGGAATTCACTTTTGTGGTCGAACTTATAACTTAAAAAATTTTAATGCCTTAATTTTAGCCCAAATACAAAATCCAAAAAATAAAAATTTTTCGTTTATTTGCTGGATTGAAATTAATTCCCTTTTTCTAGGTAACAAAATTTCATTGTTAAATTTAAAAAATAATTTTTTTTTTTAAAGTTAAATAAATCTTTCAAACATTAATGTTAATCAGATTACAGAGAACAGAATTAAAAAAAAAACCAATTAAATATTATTTCTTAATTTTAATCTGGTAATAAAATTTCTTTAAATGTTTTTTAATTTACCTTGGTTTTATTTTTATTAAAAATTTTAAAATTAAAAAAAATTTCAACGCTTTTTTTGGAAAATTCATTTTAAAAAAAAAAAACTAAAATGTTTTTAAATTTCCCCATGTCACCAAAAAAAAATTTAATTTAATATTTTTTAATTTTATTTTATCAAAATTTTTAAAAAATTTAGCCATACTAAATAAAAAAAATGTATAAATTTCTGAATAATTTATAATTATACTTTTCCTAAAAAAATAACTCCCTTTGTTTTTAATTTAAGCAAATAAAACTTTTTTCATAACCCCAAAAAGGTCGGGTTTTCTTAATTTCTTTTTTTTTTTCCCTTTAAACCCCCTTTTAAATTAAAGGAATTTTTTTTGAGGGAATCTTTAAAAAAATCCAAAATTTAACTTTTTATAATTAATTTTTTTAATTTTTTTAAAAAACCCATCAAATCCGTTGCATTTTA
Organism: Lamproptera curius; assembly: GCA_029286875.1. NCBI lineage: Eukaryota > Metazoa > Arthropoda > Insecta > Lepidoptera > Papilionidae > Lamproptera > Lamproptera curius. Next base: position 276,167 of record JAGSMT010000107.1, on the reverse strand, counting down.
AGGTTTAAGGAATGAATTAAAAAAGGGTTTTTTTTTACTAAAGTTTGTCATTTTTTTTGCAATTTTGCCAATTGAAAAAGAAATACCAATCAAAAAATAAAAATTTACGTTTAAGGCGAAATTTCTGTTAAACCAAATTAAAAACAAAAAGAACCCGTTATAATTTAAAAAAATGAACCCATTTTTTCCTAATTATAAAATTGCGGAGTGTTTTTCACAAGTAAAAAATAAAAAAGAATTCAGCCCTTAAAAAAGGAAAATTTTTTTAAAAATTTAAATAGCCTAAAAAATTGGAACCTAAATAAAAAAATTTTTTAAAATTTTTTTATAAAAAAAAAAAATTTTTTTTTAAATTTTTAATTTATTTTTTAAATTAAAAAAATTTAATTTTTTTAAATTTTAAAAAAAATTTTTTTTTAAAAAATAAAAAAAAAAAATAAAAATTTTTAAAAATTTTTTATTTCAATTAATTAAGGGGCCGTAAAATTTATTTAAAAAAAAAATTTTTAAAACCCCTATATTTTTTTAAAAATTTAGGGAAATTAAACAAAAAAAATTTTTTTATTGGAAATTTTAAAAATTTTTAAAATAATTTAAACCTTTCCCTTTTAAAAAAATAAATATTTTTAAAATTTTTCTTTTTAAAAAAAAAAATTTTTTCCCCTTTTTTTTAAATTTTAAAATTTTTAAATAAAACCAAAAATAGGGTTAATTTTAAAAAAAAATTTTTTTTTAATTTTCCAAAAATAAATTTTTCTTTTTTATGTTTTTAAAAAAATTGTTTTTTAGTGGGTTTTTTTTTAAAAAATTTTTAACCAAAAAAATTTTTTTTCCCTTTTAAAATTTTTAAAAAATAAAATTTTTGAAAAGGTAAAAAATAAATTTTTTTTTTTAAAATTTAAAGGTTATTTTTAAAAAAAAAATAAATTAAAATTTCAAAAAAATTTTTGGGTTTAAAGTTTGTTTAAAAAAAATTTTGTAAAAGAAGGGCCTATTTTTAACCTTTCCTCAAAATAAAAATATTGAAAAAACCCTAAATAAGTAAAAAATTACAAAGGGGTTTATTTTAATTCCAATAAAAATTTTTTCCTTTATTAGGGCCCTTTGGCCGTTTCCCAAAATTAATTTTGAAATTCCCTCAATTTGGCACCCTAAAATAAAAAAATTTAAAAATACCCAAAATTTTAAATTTTGTTTTTTTGGGTATTAATTTTTAAAAAATTTTTAAAAAAAATTAATTTTTAAAAACAATTATGAACTTTTACATTTTTTTAAAAATTTTTAATTAACTTTTAATGGAACCTTTTTTAAAAAAAGGAAAAAATAACAAATTTTAAATTTCTTTTGCCAAAGGGTTAAAAAAATAATTAATACCTTTTTTAAAATTTTACAAAAAAAATTTTAAATTTTTATTTTTTTATTTACACTTTTTAAAGGAAAAAATTTTTTTTTTAAATTTTAAATAAATTTAAATTTTAATATTAATAAAAATTAAAAATTTTTTTAAAAAACTAAAATTTAAAAATTAAAATAATTAAATTTTTATTTTTTCCTGGAATTTAAATTTCGGGGAAAAAAAATTTTAACCCTTTTTTAAAATTTTAGCTTTTAAATAAAAATAAAAAAATTTTTAAAATTTTTTTTGGGGAAAATTCCTTTAAAGGGGATTTTAAAAATTTTTTAAAATTTTTAAATTTAAAAATTGCGTAAAAAAAAATTTTTTTTTTAAATTTACAAAAATTTTTTAAATTTTAAAAAAATTTTAAATAAATAAATTAAAAAGATTATTTTCATTTTAAAAAATTTTTTTAAAAAAATTTAAAAAAAAAATAAAATTTTTTAATTATTTAAAGGGGTTTTTTTTTTTTTAAAAAAGCCTTTTAAATAAAAGGAAAATTTTTAATTCTAACAAAAATGGAATTCCAAAAAAATTTTTTTTTAACCAAACTAAAACCCCCGGGTCTTTAAATTAATTTCAAATTTAAATTTTTTACTCCCTTTTTTTAAAAATTCTTAAAAAAATTTTAAATTTTTGGTATTGAAAGGGGATAACGTAATAAAATTGGGGGGTTTGTGGTAAATTTTTTAAATTTTCCCAATTTTTTGGGGTTTAAAAAATTTTTTAAAAAAAATTTAAAATTTTTAAATTTTATTAATTTTCCCTTTTTTTAAAAAAAATTAAATTTAAAAAAGGAACCCCGTTAAATTTTAAAATTATTTTTTAAATTCAAATTTAATCCCGTAAAAATAAGTTTTTGGATTTAATTAGGTTTTTTAAAAAAGTTTAAAAACGTAAAAGAAATAAATTTTAAAATGGTTTCTTTTTTTTATTTAATTTTATTTTAAAATTTTTAAAATTAAAAAAAAATTTTAAAAAAAAAAAAAAAAAATTTTTGATTTTCCGTATTATTTTTATTAAAAATTTTTTTATTAAAATTTTAAAATTTTTTAATATTTAAAACATTTTTTTTTTTTCCTTTTAAAAATTTTAATAAAAGTTTGTAAATTTTTTTTTTTAAAAAAAATTTTTTTTTTTAAAAAATAAAAAATTTTTTTAAATAAAAAAAAATTTTTATTTTTAAATTTACAAATTTTTAATTTTATTTTTAAAAACTAGAAAAGGGGACTATTTAAATTTTTAAATTTAAAAACCCATTTTTTTTAACAAAATTTTTTTTTTAAATTTTAAAATTTTAAAAATTTGTTTTTTCCTTTTAATAAATAATTTTAAATGGAATTTAAAATTTTTTAATAAAAAAATTTTCAAAAAAATTTTTTAAATTTATTTTTTTAAAAAATTTTTAAATTTTAAAATTTAAAAATTTTTTTAAATTTTTTTCCCCTTTTTTTTTAAATTTTCTTTTTTTAAATTTGAATTTTTAAAAAAAAATTTTTTTAAAAAAATAATTTAAAACCAAATTTTAAATTAAAAATGTTAAAAACCTTTTTTATTTTTAATTTACCCCAAAAAAATTAATTTTAAAACCAAAAAAATTTTTTAAAATTTTTTGCCAAGTTTTAAAATTTTTAAATTTAAAGATAAACAAATTTTTAAAAAAAAATTTAAAAAATTTAAAAGGGTTTTTTTAAAAATTTTCTTTTAACATTTAAAGGGAAAAATTACTTGGAATTTTAAAAAATCTTTAATTTAAAAAATTTAAACATTAATTTAAAATTTATTTAGGGAAAAAATTTAATAATTTTTAAAAATTTTTTTTTTCCCAAAAAAAAAAATTTTTAATTTAAACCCTTTAATTTTAAAAAAATTTAATTTAAATTTTGAAAAAATTTTAAAAATTATTTTTTTAAAATAAAAGTAAATTTCCCTACATAAAAAATTTTTTTTAAAAAATTTATTTTCAAATTAAAAAAAATAAATTTTTCCAATTTTTTCAAATGATTTAATTTTTTAAGGGGTTTTTTCTTTTACCTAAAATTTTAAGGGGAAAAATTTTTGGGAATTTTAAACAATTAAAAATATTTTTTAATTTCTATTTTAAATAAAAATTTTTTTAAAACCCCTTTAAAAACCAAATTTCTTTGAGGTTTTAAAGGAATTGCAAAAGGCTTTTTTTAAGGGCCCTTTTTTATAAAGTAAAAATAAAAACCCTAAAATGGTAAAAAAAAAAAATTTTTTTTTTTAAATTTCTTTGTTCCAAATTTATTTTTAAAAACCCTAAAAAATGGGAATTTTTCAAAAAAGTTTTTAAAAACTTTTTTAAAAGGGGAAAAATTTTTTCCTTATAAATTTTTTTGAAAAAGGAAAATTGGGGAAAAAGTTCCCAAACTTTTCCTTTTTGTTAAATTAAAAAAAAAAATTTTATTTAAAAAATTTTAGTTTTTTTAAAATAAAAATTTTTTAAAAAATTATTTTAAATTTTAAATTTAATTTTTATTTTTCATTTAATTTAAAAAATTTTTTTACTTGGAAATAAATTTTTGATAAAATTTTCTTTAAACTTTGGGATTTAGTTCATTAAAACCCCATTAAATAATTTAAAATCCATTTTTTAAATTTCCTTTTATTAATTTTGATGTTTTTAAAAACCCAAAAAATTATTTAATTTTTAAAATAAATAAAAAATTGCAATAAATAAAATAAATTAAATTTTGTAATTTTAAATTTTATAAAAAATTTTTTTAAATTTTTTAAATTTTAAATTTTTAAAAATTTAAATTTTTAAATTTAAATTTAATTTTTATTTAAAAATTTTTAAAATTAAATTAAAAATTTTAAAAATTTTAATTTTTTTATTAAATTTTAAAAGTTTTTTTTTAAAAATTAAAAAACTTTTAATAAAAATTTAAAAAACCCCTTGGGAAATTTGAAAATAAATAAAAAAAATTAGGTTCTAATTTGGAAAAAAAAATTTTTATTTAATTTTAATTTTTCCCTTTTTTTTTCCCAATTTTTTATTTTTAAAAATTTTTAAACTTTTAAAAAATTTTTAAAAAAATTTAATTAAAAAAAAAATTTTTTAATTTTTTAAAACTTTTTTTTAAAAAAATTTTTAAATTTTTTTTTTTTTTTTAAATTTTTTTTAAAAAAAATTAAAAAAAATTTATTTTTTTAAAAATAAAAAATTTGAAATTTGGGAAAAAAAAATTTGTAACCTTTATTAAGAGAAAAATTTGCAAAATTCAAAGGTAATTTTTAAAGTTTTGGCCCAAGTCATTTCCCGGGGTTTTTTTAAAATTTAAAATTTTCTTTAAAAGTATTTTTTTAACTCAAATTTAAAGGTTTTATTAAAAACTTTTAATTTTTTTCCCCTTGTCTTTGGGAATTTTCTTTTTTGGGATTTTGGGACAAGAAAATTTTTTCTAAAATTTTTATTTTAAAATTTAAAAAAAAAATATTTTAAAAATAAAAATTTTTATGTTTTTATTTTTCAAAAATTTTAAAAAAAATTATCAATTTTTAAAAACCCGGGAAAATTTTAAAAATTTTAAAAAAGGGGGAAAAAAAAAAATTTGGGAAAAATTTTAAATCTTTTTTTAAAAATTTTTAAAAAATTTTTTAAATTTTTTTTTTTCCCCAAAAATAAAAAATTTTCCCAAAACTTATTTTACTTAAAAATTTTGGGGAAAATTTTTTTAAATTTTTAAAAAATTTTAAATTTTTTTTTTTGGGCAATTTATTAAATTTAATAAAAAATTTAAAATTATAAAAAAAAAATTTTAAAGTTAAAAATTTTTTTTAAAAATTAACAAAGGTTTATTAAATTTTTAATTTAAAAAGGAATTTTTTAAATTAAATTCTTTAAGGGTTTTAAAAAAAAAAATTTTAATTAAAAAATTTGGTAAACCCGGGTTTTCCAAAAAAAAAATTTTTTTTTTAAAATCCCAATTTTTTCTCAAAATTTAATTTTTATTTTTGGGATTTAAAACTTTTAAAAAAAAATTTTTTTAAAAAAATTTAATTTATTTATAAAGGTAAAAGTATAAAAACCCCAAATAAATTTCCCAAAAAATAATTATATTTAAAAAATTATTTATTTTTAAAAAAAAAAATTTAATTAAAAATTTTATTTAAGGGAAATAAAATTCCCACTTGTTTTTTGGTGGCTTTTTTCAAAACTTCTTAAATATTGATTAAACTACTAATCACATACTTATTATAAAAATTGGACCCCATGACAGCTACTATCTACCATTCAAAAAATATATTTAAAATTGGACCCCTAGAAGCGTAGCAAGGAGGTAACATATGTATTTATACATATATAAATAAACAAGAGAAATTTTAACCAAAAAATGTATCGACATCATAAAGCGTATAGGTATTTTACGTAATATTGTATGTTCAAATATCTTTATTCAATATAAAAGGGTAACACTCACTTATTGATTGTCAATGATGCTACCACCGATTTGGAATAGGACGCCTTTGACCTGAGAAGAACCGGCTAAAGAAACTCAGCGGGCCTATTTTGTTGTTGTCACATTAACGTTCCTTTACTACTTTTTTAAATTTATTAATAGTTAAATTCTGAACGTTTACTGGGATTTTGTTGTAAAAGCGTATACATTGTTAGATCAGCATTCCACCCGTGCAAAGCCGGTACACGTTGTTGGTTAAATATATATGTCAAAGATTTTAAATTAGTTTACTGTAAATATATAAATAATTTTTATTTTATGTATGAGCTTGACCTTCGAAATCTGGAAAAGATTGCTCTCCACAAAAAAGTCACAAGCTACTATGTTGAAAATATGCCTACTTTACGAAACATAAGTACGCAAAAGTTTAAAAATGTAAAAACGATATCCTTAGGTAGCACACATTTTTGCTACATTTATAGTGTAATTTAAACATTGTGTTAATATTTACGTATAGCAAAAAATATAGGTTGTACCTCTTGTAATTATAAAATAAGCACCAGTTAATTATCAACTGGAACAATCTCATACCCCAATGGAAAAGGTCCGTTGTCAAGTAGACCATTTAGAATAAAATTATTTGCGTGTAATTTATAAATGCCTCTCTCTTTTATATCTCTATTGTGGTAGAGGCTTAGAAAAGAAATAAATAAGGCGACTTCATTGTCGGTTGTTTTTATGTCAAGAACAAAAACCTCGACGCAATAGCGCGCTAAAGAAATTTTTGTGTACTAAAAAAAAATCTTTGGTATTATTGCTCAAAATGAATCAAACAACACATATACTTTGAATGCAACGGAAATAGCATGTTTTCAGAATAAAAACATAAAATAAATCAAGGTGACGTTATAGAACGTTCTTGTAATACGGTACGTAAAAATGCCTAAATTAAACCACGGTACTAACATAGCTATAAGAGTGAATCGTTATAGACACAAAAAAGCAGACTTCCCAATATATGGTTAGTTCAATAAGCCACGTTAAGGCTGCTAGATGAAGATTCGTACGCTTATAATTTTCTATTCGTGTGTAACTCCGCACCGAGCCAAGTATTACAAACACCTAATAAAGTTTAAAAAGAGCTTGCTTGTGGTACTTATTTACATACATAATAAGCAATTGCTGTTCGTTAGTCTCGACAAATCTCAAAAACACCTGAACCAATCTGGCTAATTTTGGTCTTAAATTATTTGTAGAAGCCCAAATAGTTTAAGTATTATATACATTAATTAAAAAGTTTGTGGGTTCAATAAATATTAAAATGTTTGGATCAAAATAAAAACAACAACTTTGTTTTTCAGAAATCACATTAAGGATAGTTTAAAATAAATAACAAATAAAAGAAAATATATCTTTCTATCTACATATTTGTTTTAAGAAGGTAAAATATTTTTTATTACTACTCGGGGATACTTAAAACAGATCCGTCAAAACAGATTTTTTAGTTCGACCTTTATGAGATAGATACCTTTTTTAACTTTTTGATACCGATTGATTAATAATCCCTCGCATTAACTTTAATAATATTAGCAATAATGATTGATTAATAATAATAGCAGTAACGTAGTGAATATAAAGAAAACTAGAGAAGTATTTGGTTCAACAGATAAAAGATAAATATTTATTAAAATATGACATTCATCATCAGCCTGTGATAGTCCACTGCTGGGCATAGGTCTCCCCTAATACACCCCTATCCATTAGGGGTTTTGGACCGTATCCTACCATGCTGGTCCAATGCGGGTTGGTAGGGTTTCAATCAAATAGACCAAAAATATGACCGACTTCAAACAGTTCTCAAATTTTAGTTATTTCATTTCAATATTCAAACAAAATTACAAAGTAACAGAGAAGTAAAGCTGAACTACGTCCACAAATATTCATGTATCTACACACGCGCACTAATACAATTACAAATGTGTGTGTTTGTAGGTTACCCGCCTTCAAAATACTGAATGCCATTTTCAATATAATCAAAAAAAGGTTCTAGTGTCCACTTTTATTCTACCGTATTAGTATATTTATTAATGCAGTACGAAGTCGGCCGGGTCCGCTTGTATTTAATATTTATCAGCGTTCTGTATCATTGATTTAATAGGCATTTTCTTAGTAATAAACTTTTTGCTATAACAGTCTAATCTTAAATAAGATTAAAAGAACTTTTACACGATTGATAATCATATATCTCGCCTAAGACATGAAAATCACAAACATGAAATATCAAGGTTTATTACTATGTATACTATCCCATCGGTAGGCGACCGTTTATTTTTTCACTATGCTGCAAATCAAAAAAAAAATTAAAACAGATAAAAATTTGTTTCTACTTAAGGACTATTTTATTATTAATAATATCAACTTCTTACCAAAAGTCTAATTTTATTTGATACATGCATTTGATATTATACGGTATGTTTAAGTCTTCTTAGCGCGTATATTTTTATTTATACATGAAACACATGGATTATTTTTACCTTAATCACTTGAATAATTTGCTTATATTGCTTAAATTTAATAAATATTATATTCCTAAGATCAGAAGTGGACACAGCGTTTTCACTTTGCAATATTCGTATTATTGACCTTAAATTTACAAAGCCCATGGCACATGCCATTGAGGTAATAGTCTAACCAACTTTCTATGTAGAAAAGTAAAATTAAGTAAAATTTTTACACAAAATTTTGTATTTTTTTTTATTTATTACTAAATACGAGGTAAACTATTAGAAATAACAAACATAAAAATAAACTTTGATTCCTTATCGTTTTAAAGAAAAAACCATTTTATGCCATTAGGTATGATATGTAATTAAAGTAATTAAATAGATAAATTAAGCATAAAATTTTATTATAATTGCGCATAAAATTCACACGATTATACAGGTTCTTAAAATAATTCACGTCGACCATATTAATTTTTAAAAATCTTTATTCTTCTTTTTAAATCCTTTTATTCAATGAGGCGACTTTCATTTACATTATTTGTTTCAGGATTGTCTTTTAAAAAGTTTTCATAATTTTTTATTTTCTAAAAAAAACAATAAAAAGTTGTAAAAATTAATGTACACATTTATTCATAAATTGTATATGCTCTATTGTCGGTAGTTTATATAAAGTTACTTTTAGTTAAAAAATTGTAATCAATAAAAAGGGAAAGCTAATTATTATTAAACTACTTAAAGAGTTCAAGCTAAGCAATAATTAAAATATACTTACTTTGTTTTTGCAATGTCTTCGAATACATACTACTAGTCCAATAACAATTGTTATAAACTTCATTATTAAAAACACTGCAGTGTAAAACACTAAAAAGATAATTTGCATTAGAATAGAAAGAGCTAATCTAGATTCTTAAAAAAAATTGATCTAGCCTAAGGTAATAAATCTAAACGTTTTTCTTCAATCCTTCAATCTATCTCGGATGTACCGGGTTTTTAACTCGATTCTTCTTTGTCTTCAACTTTGTAATAAATAAAAATAATTTAATAAAAGTGTTACTAGTTAAAATTCAATAATTTCGAAGTCATTACTTTTTTTGTAATTACCACGAAATATTTTATTAATTAAACATAAAAATATCATATAACATTTAGCATATATGCTTATTTCACTCCACACATAATTCAACAAAACATTACCTTTTTCATTGTTTCTTGTTGAAAGATTTAGTTGATATGTTATTGATTTTTCTTTGCCCTCATCTGTGTAATAAATAAAAACAATTCAAGAAAGTAATACTAGTGAAAATTCGCTAATGTTCACCATGTGAACATGAGAATTAATTTTAACATATGATAATTACATTGCACACAATTCGTTATTCAATAAAATTTTAACAAGAGCATATGACGCAATATAAGTGGGTAATAACGCGGTCTGTGCTCAAAACTGTGTCGTGATTTATGCCACCGCATTTTAAAAGCTCTGATATCTTTTAAGATATTCATTGTATCAAAATTTTGTCCATCACATGTTTCATGCTTAAGAATGAAGATTTTTTAAATTTATTTATTTTTATGTAAAGTTACACTTTATTATATTTTTTGATTAAGCCTTTAATATGCCTCATTACAATTTGGTTAATTGTTTATATTAAAATTATTATTGTTGGTTATTTATAAAACATAAGTATATTATGCTCTCGCGTATTTCATTATAGACCATTTCAAGAAGTGCAATGACGTAAAACGTATTTTAACTGTATCTTTACGGTGGCGGCAGCGTTTGAAATTTAATAGCACAAGGTTGTGATTTTTGTCGAAGTCATTTTCTTAATTACTTAAATGTCTATGAAACCACTTATCACAAAATTACGGCCAATACCTACCATTTAAAAAGGGATGAACAAAAACAGAATATTAGGAGCGGTGGAATGAGTTAACATATATAAAAGAAAAAAATATCCCAATTGAGTACTACCTTCTTTTGGGAAGTCAGTCAAAAAGTGAGATGGTAAATATGAATAGACTAGAACCCGATCCCGTGATGACTTAGATAAATGCCTAGGAGATTGATCTGATATTAAATAGTGCTTACATATTAATCATTTTCATAACTTTTTTACTTAATCATATCACCCTATATTAAAAGACCTTATAAAAACGTTTTATTTTAAACACAATTTACTATAAGCAAATTTTACCTAAATGATACCATCAACTAATATCAGGCGTAATATAAAAGTGTTTGATAACTATCAAATCCACTAATTTACGGATTTTTCGCGTTACTTAAATATATTTATTCCCGACGTTTCGGATTCTTTTCAGCATCCATGATCACGGGAGACTAAGTTGGTATATGTCTGATTCTATGTTTTCGATCAACGTCAGTTTTTATTTAAAATTGACATATCTTCGATTTCTTAATTTTAATGATGGTTTGACAAAAGTATTTATGTTGTCCTTGGTTTTGTAGTTTTATACTTGCTTTAATTTTGAAAATTATTGATCCCAGGAAGGTGCAAAGACCAACTATCTTCTCATATTAACATTTGATATTTTTAATTTCTATTGCTTCCTGAATCATCCTTGTATAAATCGACGTAATTAGCACTATTTTTGGTTCATCAAATCAACTATAAGATTGGCTTGTTTAGAACATGGTCCAAATTGCAGATTTCTTATAGCTGTCGGTGCTTAATATCAGCTATGTTCTTTTACTCTGGTTTTTACTGGTCTCTTTGTCTGTCCAATGAAGAGAGACCACACACGATCTACTTTGTGAGCACACGCCGAAACTGTAGAGGAATGTTACACGGACCATGGTAATAATATGCAATCTTCTCGTTGGTTGATAATATGTTTTAATAGAAGCTCGCTTAAATATAACCGATCCTTTTGTCGGTGACTCTCTGATTAAAGTAGACGGCAGGCACTCATTCACTGTGGCTGGCTTCACACGGTGATCGACAGTGAGACGTGAACTTGAGTTAATTGCACTGCAGCACCTGCTTGACATTCTCCAGTTCAAATGCTCCTTGTTGCAGATCCTCCAGAAATTAGCTTATTGGTACCTATTGTTTTCGTCCTTTGCTTGAAAAGTCATTTAGCCAGATTACTTTAAAGAACCTACGAGCTACTTTAAGCTCATGTACGTAAACAAGTAGTACAGTTTGTCTTTAGACGATTTTTCATTCAAACTATTGCAAAGCTGAAACTAAACATGTATACATAGTCATGTAAGTGAGAATTACAAACCCTTCTAAAGTCGAATAAATGCCTAACGGATTTTTATTAAATACGTTATTACTTGCACTTTGATGTGAAAGTAATGTGTTTTATATATGGATTTTCCTGCAGATTTCATATTTTTAAGTGAATTTTAAAATTACATACATGCATTAATACCTGTTAGTGCCATAAAATTACTTATATTGCTTATAATTATAACACAATTTAAAAGTAACTCATAATATATTATATATGGACATTACTTTGGCAAAAAGTACCTTTGTTGTCTTGTGATTTTGCAATTCTTATATCTCTGGGTTTACGTTTATTTAGATGATCTGGACACCATAGCTCCGATTGGTATAAGCAGGATATACTTTCTTCATCTTAAACAAATAAATCATGAGTAAAGATTTAAACTATAGCAATAACAATTTAAAATATTAGCAGTGCACATAAAAAAAAAGGCGGTAAATATTTTACACCTAAATACATAATTTCATTATTTAACGTAATTTCCACACAACTGACGCACGTTATTTCTACTTAATATACATTATTTTCTCAATATATTTTATTCACAATAAGAAGTTTGATTAATAATTTTAGTGCCCAACGAGACATGACCGCCCTTTACAGTGATCTCTCCTTAGCACATCAGGGTAATAAAACTCCCCAGGAATTTTATGATCAGTGCCAAACTCTTTTTAGCACAATAATGACATTTGTGACTCTCCATGAGCCTGTTAAAACGACAATATAAGCAAAGAGGGCCTTGAATAAAAAAGTGGCTATGCAAGCTTTTGTACGAGGGCTAAAAGAACCTCTAGGGTCTAGAGTTAGGTGTATGCGACCTTGTACGATTGAAAAAGCTCTCAAATACGTCCAAGTAGAACTAAACGTGATGTACTTACACCAACGTCACGAGTCCCCGAAAATTCAACATAATTTAAAAATGCCCTTTCCGTTACCTCCTATAGCCAAGACCTCAAGCTTTTCAAGCTTCTATGCCTAGTTGGAACGCGCCTGCAGTGCAGCGTGGTATAGCTCTGCCGTAACCACAAGCGTTCAAATTTAATAATCCACCAAATCAACCCCCGATCCGCATGCCCACTCGTACTCAGCAGATGTTCCGCGCGATACCTCAAAATTATAACCCACAGAGTAATGTTTTCCGATTACCTCAGAGAAATAACCCTCCTCAAAATAGGGGCCCACAGCCTATGAGTGGAATACAACATTTTGTACCTAAGGCATTGCCACATACGTCGATGACAGGTCACTATTGATTTAAATCGGGCAACCCACCGCCGAATAACTACTTTAAAACTCGCGACATGAATGTCCACGAATGCTCTTCTTATGGCGACTATTATCCAACTGACTATTACTATGAACCGGAATACTATCACACGGACTACGTAGAGTACAGTATTCCTACCAATAATTTTAATTCTGACACGACGTATTACGATGCATCCTATGACAATAACTTGACAGACGAGCATGAACCTCAACCAGGTCCTCATCAGGATCATGCCAATGATCAGGATTTTCGGTCAATAAAAATGTCAAGGAAACCAAAATAGAATTAAATTTACACACTCAGAGACAATTACCGTTCATTTTATTTCCGATCCTCCTCTTAAATTTTTAATAGATACTGGTGCAAATCAATCCTTCATCAGTCCCGAAGCGCTAAAAAATTATTTTCCTGACATTCCACTGAACTATGATCCTTTCGAGGTCACAAACGTTCATGCAACAAGTAGAAATGACTATTCAGTTACGCTACCGTGTTTCAGAGAATTTTGTGACTCTAGTGACATAAAGTTATTCGTGTACCGATTCCATAATTATTTCGATGGCTTCATAGGTTTAGAATTGTTAAGCAAATGGGAAGCAAAGATAGACCTTAAAGACCTTCGTCTTATAACTCGATTCGCCATTAATCCCATACGGATGTACAATTCGCGCAATGTAAATCTTTACGGAGACATAATTCCGGCAGAATCCACTAAACTAATTCACATTCCGATTAATTCATTAGACGGCGACGTTAACGTAAAGGAGCAAATTATTTGTAACTGCATAATCCACAAATGCATTACAAATGTCAGCAGTAACCGCGGGTATATAGAAATAGAAAACCCTACTCAGAACGACGTTGTTTTTTCTCATAACTACCCAGCACAAGCTGAGCTTTTTAATATAGATAGCGATTACGACTCGAAATGCAAAAGCCGCGTAGACGACGTTATATCGCGTTTACAAACAGATCACCTAAATGAGGAGGAAAAGGCAAACCTTGTTAGCCTTTGCTCTCGTTACGCGGACGTTTTCTATATAGACGGAGAAAAACTTACTTTCACCAATAAGATCAAACACCGAATTAAAACCACCGACGAAATTCCAGTCCATACGAAATCATATCGTTACCCGTTCGTACATCGTCAGGAAGTAAGAGACCAAATAACCAAAATGTTAGATCAAGGAATAATAAGACCGTCTGACTCCGCATGATGTTCTCCCATCTGGATTGTTCCAAAAAAATCAGATGCTTCAGGGAAACAAAAGTGGCGCTTAGTCGTTGACTTCCGTAAGTTAAATGAAAAAACTATAGACGACAAGTACCCCATACCTAATATAAACGACGTTTTGGATAAATTAGGGAAATGCCAGTATTTTACCACTTTAGATTTGGCCAGTGGGTTCTATCAAGTAGAGATGGACCCACAGGATATCTCAAAAACGGCTTTTAATGTAGAGCACGGTCATTTCGAGTTCCTGCGCATGGCTATGGGCCTGAAGAACTCGCCGTCCACCTTCCAACGTGTCATGGACAACGTCCTCCGAGGGCTACAGAATGAGATATGTCTCGTCTATCTAGACGACATAATCGTTTTTAGCACTTCACTCCAAGAGCACATGACGAATTTAGAAAAAGTTTTTCAGCGACTAAGGGAGTCAAATTTTAAAATCCAGATGGATAAATCCGAGTTCCTTAAGTTGCAAACGGCTTACCTTGGACACATCATCAGTAGCGAGGGTATAAAACCAAACCCTGATAAAATTTCTGCTATCGAAAAATATCCTATTCCCAAAACTCCAAAGGAAATTAAACAGTTCCTTGGACTTCTCGGTTACTACCGAAAATTCATCCCTGACTTCGCCAGAATAACAAAACCCCTCACACAATGTTTAAAAAAGGTAAAAAGTAATATTGGATCCCGAATACATTAGATGTTTTGAAAAATGTAAAACTCTTCTTACTAATGATCCCATTTTGCAATATCCAGATTTCACTAGACAATTCGTTTTTACTACAGATGCTTCAAACTTCGCTATTGGAGCTATACTATCTCAAGGGCCAATAGGATCCGACAAACCAATATGTTATGCTTCTCGCACGTTAAACGACAGCGAACTCAACTATAGTACAATAGAAAAAGAGCTTTTAGCTATAGTATGGGCGACAAAATACTTTAGACCTTACCTGTTTGGCCGAAAATTTAAAATTCTGACCGATCACAAGCCCCTCCAATGGATGATGAATTTAAAGGAACCAAATTCTCGCTTGACTAGGTGGCGATTACGGTTAAGCGAATACGATTTTACAGTGCTTTATAAAAAAGGTAGCTCCAATACAAACGCAGACGCCCTTTCGCGGGTAGAAATACACACAAAAATCAAACATGAAGATGAACCGATCGTTAATCTAATACCTTACGCTTTAATGGCATATAACAGCTCGATACATAGTTTGTACAAAATGTAGGCTTTTCGATTTATTAACTGGACACTTTGACCCTAGGGATCTTAAGGACATTAACTTTAATGAACATCTTCTTCAACAATACCTACAGAACCATAAAGAACAAATAAAAATAGTATATGAAATGGTTAATGACGCAACACAGGCGTCTCGCGCAGCTATCATAGATAACCGTAATAAAAATCGAGAACCAGAAGTAGAATATACACCTCAGCAACAAGTATTTATTAGAAACCCATTTGCTAATCGCCAAAAAACGGCACCGCGTTACACCCAAGATACTGTTTTAGCCGACCTTCCTATACACATATATACATCGAAAAAACGAGGTCCCGTAGCTAAAAATAGGTTAAAACGTGTCCCTAAGACAGCTAAATTGTTTCAGAGTACTCCTTCTGCTGATGACAAAAACGATACAAGCCCAGGAGATAAAACTTGAAAGCCTAGCTGATGGACCTGGACTGCTATCTTATAAACTTGGACCAACCAGACTAAGACAAACTACCATACATTTTTGCAATATGTTTATTTAAGTGATATAGAAGACAATATTAATACCGTACAGACTCAATTACTGACTTTTAGAACTCGACTAAATAATGACACTTACTTACTGTACGAAACTCAGATTAACTATCTCACTAACAAACTCAGCAAAGTAACTAATTAAAGTCTCTAGAACCTAGACGTTTTAAAAGAGGTCTTGTGGACGGGCTTGGCTCTATTATAAAAAGCATAACTGGGAATTTAGATTACTCTAATGCAGTTAAATATGACACCGCAATTAAAACTCTACTGGAAGATCAAAACATAATTTCTACCGACTTTAATAAGTACATAAGTCTTAGCAAAGAATGGATATCCCGCCACAGCACTGTATTAGTAGAACTAGCGAACAATCAAGGTAAAATTAACGACACTACATCTAATTCCAGATACAAATGCATATAGAGAATCAACGTTAATTAGATACGCAAAATTTGCACAATTGCTTGAAATCATAGGGGAAAATTTAGACGATTTGTTAACTGAATTGTTTAAAATTGAAAATATTCTAGCCTTCACCGGAACTTCCGGTGCACATCATTCTATGTTGGATATAACTGTTTTGAAATCAATGTTGGAAAAACTTAACACTGTATATAATAAGGACCAAGTATTAGATATAGAACTTAGGGAATTTTATGATATTATAAAACCGGGTTCATATTTTGCTGAGAAAAGTATAGTTGTAGTTTTCAGAATTTCTATAGTCTCCCCAGTCATAATTCCCAGACATAATTTATACAAACTATCAATTGTACCCAACAAATATAACCAAGCCCTCATCCCTGCCCATCCCTCTATAGCAACCAATGAGAAATATCATGGGTACATAGAGGCAGAATGCGCGAAGTTAAGCACCTGGTACCTGTGCGAGAAAGGAGTTGAAATTCAAGTCCGGGCAGACGAAGACTGCGTGAAAGAGCTCATAATAGAACAAACTTTAGGAAATTCCTGCAACCTTAACACGATTACTCTGGCCAAAGAAGCAATGGAAAAACTAGACGATCAACATTTCATAGTATCTTTTCCTAACCCAACGCGGATAGAATTAGTCTGTGAAGGGCCGATTACACATCATTACAAGGAAGCTATCTAGTTACTATTCCGATCAATTGTTATCTACGTACTAAGGAGTTTACAATTGTAAATGATAACGACGAAATCAGAGGCCAGCCGCTTAAGCTAATGAAAATTCCATATGACGTAGAGGAACAAGTAGCACCACTAAACCATATCAGTTTGAACTCTATTGACCTAGAAGGACTTCACGACATCCAGGACAAATAACGTTGGAAGCTCCAACAAGTCTTAATAAAATCCAGTGGAACACAATGTACCATACTACAATTCCTTTCTACATTGTCATATTTGGTGCCATTATACTCATCATCCTATTATTAGGCCATCAGTGGTGGAAACCAACTAGAGAAGGAGTTCCAGTAGCATCATCTAACAAACCCAAGACAAAAGAAAGGAATGACATTCAAGATCCTGATGAGAAGTTCCCAGCAACATTTTCGCTCAATGTTCTAAAATAGTTGCTGGTCTGAGGGTGGAGGTGTTACATACGACGACTCTAAGGATACCGCATACGCAGCATTGACGCTAATGTTAGGAAATATGAATATGAACTCACGTGTTGCTGATGTTGCAGAACGTGACAAATATGAGCATTGCAATTGAATGCGAGACGAGCTCATTCCATTTTCCCACATCGAAGTGGACAGTAGATTAATTAGCAAATAAGTTTAATATTGTAATTCTTTTATAATAAATAATTATAAGTATCTTGGTTTTTTCGATCCCTCGGCTGTAGCTTACATAATTAGTTTAAAAACAGTATTCGTTATTCAGTACGAGGTGGCGCTTTGTCATGACGGGGCAGCGTGGACGATTGATCAATTAAGCTAGTTGTAGACGAGTAAGCTTCTGTACCATTTTCGTCAGTTATTATAGGCGACCCAACTAGCTTCGGCCTGCCGCCTGTATGCTGGAGTCATCAGGTCGATAGCCCTGTATGTTGCGCCCGTGTCGACCGACACCCTCCAGAATAACGGTGTAACACATTTAAGAAATACACAAAATGTGGGCAATATGGGCCATACAGGGTCATCACACCATCTCCGCTGAGGCGGCCTACCTACTAGCTGGCTGTGGCCTTGAATGTTAATTCTTCCCATCGCTACGTTTCTGGCGCAATGAGGTGTCTGCCCCTCCCAGGGGCTTAAGAGGAGGTGCCGTGTTATTTGCTGTGGCATGGCACTTGCTTATATAGTTGGCTTAATACTCCCGAAAAGATGGAGCCTGTAAAACTGACGCTGGGGTCGCCGAATATTGTCATCACGTTGTTACGGCACTGGCAAAAGAGGTGACAGAAAGAAGCAACCATTGTTTAGCGGGCAAAACGGCAGTTCTATTTAGGCTGGGGAGCACCACAATATTTTTTCGCTGGCTTTGTTTGGCACGCGGGGATCTATCAAAGCTTTTTTTTTGGTTGAAACAGCTTTTACTAAAACCCAATTGGACTTAAGCCAATTGGATCTTTTAAACGGCCGAAATGCCTATCGAATAATTTAGCCATCTGTATGGATTTGAAGCCTGGACTCTTACTGAAGCCATGTGAAAGCGCCTCCGAGCATTCGAGATGTGGTGTTGCAGGAGAATGTTGAAAATTTCATGGACGGACAGGGTGCGAAATGAGATGGTTCTACACATAATCGACAAAAAATTGGAAGTATTGGACACCGTGAAACGACGCAAGCTGCAATACATGGGTCATATTATGAGACTAGACAAGTATGAACTCCTGCAGCTAATAATTTAGGGAAAGATTCAAGGACGCCGAAGACCAGGCAGACGTAAAGATCGTGGCTCAGAAACCTCCGCGAGTGGTTCGGATTGAGCACTCGATATTTATTTAGAGCAGCCGTTTATAAAGTACGCATTGCAATAATGATCGCTGACCTCCGGTAGGAGATGGCACTTTAAGAAGAAGAAGAAGTGGAAATATCAAATTCAAACTTAAGCAATATACGATATAAAGTGATAAGCCTCAGGATAACGTTATTTTACTAATATCATAAATATGAAAGTTTGTTCGTATGTTTGTTCTTTACTCTTTCACCCAAACACTACTTGATTATATTAAAAAAAAAACTTTAATGTAATCATATTTTAAATATTAAAATAACCTTTGTATATGCTATTATATGTAAGGATATAGTATAATTTATTCTAACTATACTTATAATGTAATAATTATTATCACAAATTACAATCGGGTGAAAACGCGAAGCTAGTTTAAAACATAGATGGTACTTGAAACTTTGCACCGACGGTATAATGCATATTAGGTTTGTTTTTGTTAAAACGCCTCTTTTCGGTATCAAATCGGTTACAAAATTAGAAAAGCTTTTTAATGACCTATGCTTACCAAATTTAGTTAAGTTTAGTAAGATGCTAAAATTCCCAGTTGTTCCTATAGATGATGAAGATGAACACACAAGCACATTATTTGTATCATCGGAGCTTAGAGTTACTCGGTATCTTATCGAATCTGTAGGTAATGATAAACACTCAGCTTTGTCTTCTCCTGCCTCTGTAAAGAGAGAAAAAAATTTAGTGTCATATATACTTGCTTTCCTGGAATAGACTCGATTTTGCGTCAATAAAACAAAAATCTCTATATTAATTGAATTGCTCATGTAAAAAAGTACCTACTAACAAGGGCAACCCTTGTGATAACGTGCAGTTAAAGCTGTCTGATTTCACTATTTCGTTGCGAATTACAGCTAAACTTTGTTTAATTCTTCAAAGTACATTTTGAATACCACAAAGATTCCGTTTTTCATTTTGTGAAGCAATAACTAGAAGGCTCGAAGAAAACATTTGCCAGCATATCAGCTGGTTTAGAACTCTCCATGGAAATTTTACCTATATCCATGGAATAACTTTTATTATATATTTTTTTTGCCTTTCCTTCTTGCTTGATCATATTTTCGATTTAAAATTTTATAGTATAAATTTCAAAGGAAATTTACATCCGTTTATTAAATAGTTTTATAACAATATTATGATGAGAATTTTTAACAATGATAGACATAAATGTTTTGTAATAGATTAAATTACTAGTACGTTATTGCTAAAAATTATTGCAATCTCATTTTAAATAGGTTGAAGAGAGGTATCTCAATTTTTCCTAGACTCATGAGCACATGATACCGTGGTTGATCGTTAAAAATATATTAATTTACGGAGTATATATAAAATTATTATGTAAACTTCCTGCAACTACATATATTTAAATTACAACTCACGGATAATCCATCCAAGTTTTTCTTCGCTTGATTTGTCTTTTTTGCACGTTATATCCAATATATCGCCCACGTCATAATTATAAGTGTAATGACCAAATCCATCACCACTTTTGCTTAAGTCTTCACCTGTTAATAAGTTTTCGACAGTCAAAGCCCTAAAAATAATTATATGAAACGATAAGCACATTTTATACGGCTACGTCTAAGGAACCTTTACCACATGGGTGAAGTGACACATTGACACGTGTTGACAATTTTTGGTGTAAATTAGCGACGTGCATGAATTTCTTTGCTTAACTCCTTCCCTAAAAAGATGAATATATTTTTGTTTATGCTTTTAACAAAATTGACAATTCTACTGAAGTACCGTATAGATTTTGGGTCAAAAACCTATATGGTAGTTTGCTTATATCCACAAAAATAACAAAAAAGTGCTTTGTACATAAGCATTACGCATAACAAGTTACACTTCTTTGGCGTCACTAGATAAAAATCCATTTAAAAATTTTATTTTCGCCTTATTCTGAATTTATAGAAAAAAATACATTAACAATACATAGGCTCATGTAAGGGTTTTATTTTATTTATCTTTTTATTCTATATTTTTGGGTAGTGGAAACCCACCTAAAATATAGTTTAACAAGGCTCTTTCAAAGATACTATTATATATTTTGACTGTATACTGTATTGTAAAATGTACTCATGTAACTACTATCATCTAATATTATATTAAATCATATTTGAGTATCAGCTTAGGCTATGTAAATGCCAAGAAGTATGTAGTCTGTGTATTTATAATAGCTGTAGTTTTGTATCTGTTAGAACCTATTATTATATTATATTTCGGTTATATCTTAGGCTATGTACAATTTTACATTTCAAGTAGATAACATAAGAACTGTGCAATCTGTATATTAGAATAATTAATGAATAACAAAATATATTAAACTAATATATACTGATTATTCCCCTGTTTCCATTAACATCCACGTTGCTGCATATTTACCCTTTTGCTTTTTAATAGACTTTTTTAAGAGTTTTGAATACACGAGATACATGAACTCGTATGATAAGTTTTCATGTATTAAAAGCAAACTAAAACTGTCCTTCAAATTCTACCGTCACAATATCTTGTGGGCTGAGAGAGTACAGCTTGAGGAATTTTGAATCGGAGCAAAGTCGTGATGATTTTAATATTTATGTTGCTAAAAATTCCACCTATGTTTATGATATAAACACGGCTTTTAAAACCATTTAAAAAGAGTTCAAAACGAGCTAATTAAAACAATAAAACATTGCTAATCGTCCATATGAATGAGCAATAATAATCTAGACGTGGATCTGAAACACAACACACACTGACATTTTTCTAATATATGGGATATAATACCAAAGATTAAAACAAAAACACAATATTTGCATACACACATTTTCTAATATTAATTCATAAAATCATTAAATTTCAACTATAAGTTAAATTGGCCATACATATTACATATGCGTTTATTCTAAATAATATACAGTAAATAATAGTTAATACTTACGTATCTGGATAATGCAAACTAGATGAAACAATAAGCAAGTGTTGAATATCATTTTGCTCTTCAAACACCAAATCGTAACTGGAAAATTCATTAACTGTTGGGTAATAACAGTAACAGGAAAACAACAGTTGTTACAGTTTTATGTATTTTGTATGAAATGACTTCGTTGAGTGACTAATATATTTGATAAAGTACAGGAAAAACCGACAGTTGCAATGTGGTATTGATTAATATATTTTTGTTATTTGAAACGTGTACCGTACTTAAGGTTTAATACTCATTATATTGTAAAAAATGACAAAAAATAATCCCGCTGAGTTTCTTTCGCCGGTTCCTTTCAGGTCAGAGGTGTCCTTTTTTGAACCGGTGTCCTTTTGGCAATCAATAAGTGACTGTATCGCTCCTATGTTGAATAAAGATATTTAAATTTGATATACTAAATTATATAGTATTTAAAGTAGTAGTACTAAAATGGTACAATTTACTTATAAAAAAATAAATCAAAATCGTTTTACAACGAGCAAAGAAATAACTTTATACATATTAAAAGAACATAAATACATTGTATGCCCCAAATTGACTAACCAGCTTTCAGATTCAGCAGCTTTTGGTACACTTCAGAAAATGTTCCAGTTAAAAATATTTTAGTGCTTGGATGGGTCCCGTTGTAATAGAAATCAGTTGGAGACTAAGATGATGATGATTAATATCTTTAATCATCATCATCTTAGTCTTATCATCTAGTTAAAATAATTACTACTATTTAATAAAAAATTAGTGTAATTTAAAAATATTTAAATTTATGTTACTTTTGTACTCGTTGCCACTAGTGCGTATGTGACGCGTTTACGCTTAAAAAGTAAATGTCCAAAGTGTTCAACCACAACACGGTTTCTGATATTTATTTATTGTAATATAGAAAAAAAAAATTTTTTCCTTAAATCTCTTAGCAAATGTATATAAGTTATCAACTCAAAAATATCAAAGTCCGTGTTTTATTAGGCATGCGGTTTCTTCCAAAAATAGCTATAAAACAGCTAGATAAATGGGTACATGATGAATTTGCAGTTATTTGTTATGACATTGTCTATTTTATGAAAATGCAAACTATAATTTTATAAATATAATGATTACACATATCTTAGAAGCGGTTAATATTAATAAAAGTTTACATTGTATGTTCGGTAATTAAGTATTTTAATTTTTACTTATAATATTATCCCTATTCTGCTAATACACTACATCCTCACCCACAAACTAAAACATTTTTGTACCAATAATATTCTTAGCAATATATATAGCTAAAAGCATTCATATAGTTGTATATGAAAACCAATTTTATCCGTCTATACCTTTGTGACAATTTATCTTAATACTTTTAGAGCTTGTAGCGTACAAGCTATGAAACAAACAAAAGACTAAACTTTTACCAATATTATATATTTAAAACTAACAAAGTTAAAAGACTTATCAATTGTTTGCAAGATTAACGTAAGGAATAATTTTGAAAGTTCTAATCATTGAGAATAATATAAAAAAACAATCTTTATTAATGAAACATTTTATTTCTACAATATCATGTCTGTAATCGTTGTACCTAAAAGTTAGTACCTGTTTACAAGTGCCGCCTATTTATTATTTTCTGATAAGTTTGAATATGATTTTGAAGACGAAACGAAAATGGGTTTTAAACCTTTCCAGTTAGCTAGGGCAGTCAAATTTCTATCAGTATTTTCAGTCGGTGATTCTGTCTTCGTACTTTCATCAGCTAGTTGTTGAAGAGGTATATCACTGGAACCCATATGATTTGCCTAAAATTGTTTACAATATTTATTAACAAATGTATGTGTACTTTAAACACTATTTTAATTGTTTTGAACTAGAATAGTTTCAAGGTTTCATAGTACTGTAAATACGATGTATTGCGATTCCACATGCTATTTAAATGTATCAACCAAATGACCTAAAGGTTTAAGCTCCGCCAATTACAAAATTATTACAACTTACTTTAATTTTAAGATGTCTGTATATCAACAATAGCAGCTGTCCGATACAAACAAAAATTAAAGTAAAAACAATGGTGGCAGCAGTGTAGAAACCTGGAAAATTTAAAAAGATTAAAACTACCATAACAATTGCTTAAATTTAAGTGTATTCGAAGAGCCTAATGAAATCTTTTTCTCAACTTTTAGGGAAAAGTTATGAGAGTACATTATAACGATGCACGCGCACGCCTTTAAAACCGACACTTGGAAGTAAGCTATAGTATTTTTTTTACTATGCACTCGTACACCGTCTCAAAAAACTGACACCATGAAGTGAGCTAAAGTCAACACTTAACTTTTGTAATTTATAAATAAATATTATTTGACTTGACAATTCGCGGCTGGACCCGACGCTTATCTAATGAATCTATAAGTGAAAAACTGCACTAATCCGATTAAACCAATGCTAATAGAAATTTGTGTATAATATCGGACTAAACTATAATTTCTGATTTTTATAAAACATTTTTTACACTTCCTTCTAGGGTTAACAATCAAGAATAGCATCATACAACACAAGACGTACACAGGTTTACATACTTTCGTTGTATAACCAACCCGCCCTGCCACCGAGCCATTTGCAGGCTCTGGCCGTAGTTTTAGAAGGGAAACCATCATAAAATTACCTCACTCGTCCTAATGAAGGACGCGTGGCATATAATAGTAGATAAAATCCGAATCTCCGCCGATTTTACGTGAGTTCAGCCATTATAAAAACATGTTTTGCGTTTTAAATCTTGTATGCAAAACAACTGGCTTTTTAATTTTAAAAATTAAAAAAAAAGTTAAGGAAATCTTATATCCATAGAAGATTTGAAACTATCAGCTTAGTGTGCTGTCAATCTTGGAGCCAAAATTTCTAACGTTATGCTTATTTACACAGGAAATCTGTTGAATATAATTAGTGGTTGATACATTTATTCCATTAGCAAAAAATGTAAATAATCAAGAATCTACCAACGTTTTAAGATGCGTACCATCTGATTGCACCAAATTTTGTCAAGATCCACCACTTGACCGGTTTACATTTCAGACTTAAAAGAGGACGTGTCTTTTTCTAGTTTTAAAAAAATGATAACTCGTAGACTTAGTAACAGGCAATTACAATAATTCTATTATGTTTTATAGTGTAGGAGATAATAAGTTATCTTGGCAGCAATTGATGTACAATGTTTCGATAATATTAGTGCAAAAAACAAAAACTACCTACTAAGTATTTGTACGTATGAACTTTTTCCTT
The DNA here is from genome assembly GCA_029286875.1 of Lamproptera curius. Lineage (NCBI taxonomy): Eukaryota > Metazoa > Arthropoda > Insecta > Lepidoptera > Papilionidae > Lamproptera > Lamproptera curius. The sequence goes on along the minus strand of JAGSMT010000107.1, from coordinate 251,149 downwards.
AATTAAAACAATTACTATCGACACGATGTAATAGGATATATCAATAAATAACTCAGTATTAGCTGCGAATTACTGTTCTATGTATATACATTGTCCTCGCTATGATGTTTCACAAATTTCTAACTTATCAAATTTTATTAAGTACTCATAGTTGGGCTTAATAAATTAAAATCAGGACTTATTACCTTCTGGAGAAACAGTAAATACAGGTCTATTCATGTCTTGTAATATTTTTATCATTACACCTTCATTTTCTTTTAATTTTCTTTCATTGTCAGTAAGTGGTTTCACTGCAAAATTAAAAAAAAACTTTCAATTTATTAAATTTTCCAAATATGAAAAAAGTGTAATTGTATTTAAAGTAATCAAAGTATCAAGAAAATTAATTAAAATTCTGTTTAACTATCTCTTGTATTTAATAATTTAATATCCTATTCTTTATTAACAAAAAGTAAATAAGAATCGATGTGAAAAACAAGGAAAATATTTTTTAATCATCCTGTAATATCTGTATGATGTTTAAATGATGATCTAAAAAAATTAAAATGTAATCCCTAATTTTGAACAAAAAATTATGGGGAATTAAATGGTACATAAACTTGTTCAAATATGTCTTAACTAATAATTTAAAAAATTAAGTAGAATCACTTGAATTTGATAAGATTTTTAGCAGAAGGCAACCTAAAATTGAATTTTAATAGAATTATCTAAGTATTGGCTTTTATAGGAAGTATTATAATTATTTAACATATACTCAACGTTATAGTAAATATAAAAATATTTAATTTTCCCTATATTTATTGTATGGGAAATATCAAAAAAATTTTATATATAGAATATTTATCCTATTATTGCTAAAAACGAAAGTCTTTGACTCTGGGACTGATCCACAAGTTTGCTGTAGCTCGACATGCTATGGAACGCGCTATGCACGGAGTCTCTTTGTCAAATAAAATTCGCTATGAATTCATTTGACAAAAAACGAAAGTTACGGATATATTGCACATTGCAGTGGCTGTGGGCAGTTAGTGTAGTTCGAAGAACAGATGGCCGATAGGCTAATAAGGTTGAAGAGCGAAGCGCACTTTTGGGGCAACTGAGCGTTGGGCGAACCCCAACCAGGTAGGATGCCAATTCCCGTGCAGTAGTCGGTTCAAGTTGGAGGCAAATAGCAGATGATCGGCTCATTAAAAAATCCAGCAATGTACTATTACAAGCTGATAATATTGATATAAAGCATTTGATTGTTCAGTAATGAAATATTACAACAGAAAATACGTACCTGTCACTGTTACAGTAGGTTTTATAGAAGAGTTGTCGTCTGTAAATTCATGATGCCATTAAACATTTTTAGATAGAAATTTTAAAACTCACAACTTTAACTATGTTTACATATTTTTAATACACACATCAGTTACCTATATACTACAAATAAAGCTGCTGCACAACTTTAAGGAAGACAATTTTGGAGTTCTAACTTTCTGATATATACACATGTTCTCCTTCGCGATTTTATTCAAAATTAATAACACCAAATTAAAAAAAAAAACGTCTGTCAAATCTAGATATCAGTTTAAATTTAACGCATTGGGTAATTGCGCGATATTTCTTAGATTCAGTGGACATGTCTTTAATCATTTTTTATGTCTCTCTTAAGAATTACCTTCTATTACGGTAACTTTACGCGAGTATAGCACTTAGATGTTGTAGTGATTTTATTAAGAAAATTATTACTTTATAGATAAAATTTTGCTGTTTTAATTTATAGTTACCGAAGAAATGCTTACCTGTGTCCGCTTCTGTTGTTGCCATCGAAGTTTCAACATCTGTAAAATCATGTTGTAATTAGATTTTTTTAAAGAATTAGAAAACAATTTGTTACTTCGATTTAATTCATACTTTGGTATACAACCATGTAATCACTTACTTAACTACTAGAAATTTCGATACAATAAAAAAAAAACTCTAAAACCCCTAATGTCCTATACAATAATATAAATCCCCAACGTGGTCTGAAGATATTTATTTTAAGCTATATCTAGGTTTCATCGCGGAGTCTAAGCACGGTGACTGAATCGAGAAATTCCGTAACGAAAATAAAATCCAACACTAAGATTTTTTCAGAAAGTTGCCCAAACTGTCAATGAACAGACGTAGTAAATAAGTTATATTTTCAGATCCATTGATCTTTAATGGATCTGAAAATATAAAAAAAAAACTTTATTTTCAGTGTTCAATATCAAAATGACATCTATACATATATTTTAGAGATGAAAGATTTGATCATTTGGATTAATTAGGCTCCAAAATTACTTGACAATTTGAAAATAAAATTCACTGTTGGGAAGCTACACTATCCCGGCGAACATGGGCTAACAAAGCCAATGTTTAAAAAAATCTAAGAAGATTTTCTAAAAGTTTGGCATCCATTCTAAGCCACCAATAATGTAACCCAAGTTACGAAAAAAAAATATTTAGTATTCGAATTTTTTTTTATAAATTAACTTTTTGTTAATAACACCACTCAAAAACAAGACTGATTATGGGAGTATAAAAAGTTACTTTTTTTCGGTTTGTTAAAAACAATTTTTTAATACAATATTTGTTTAATACAATAATTAGTGTAAAGCTGGAGCGGGCTGCTATAATGTTAAAATGAGATTAGAATTGGTATTTTAGTGTGTTTGTTTATAATGAATTAACTCAAAAACTACTGTGCTGATTTATAAATCAACGCACCATTGGAAAGCTACATTTATCCTTAGTAACATACGCTATAGTGCTTCAAAAGGTTAGGGACCCGTACCGAAACTTACTTAACTAAACAGTAAAAAGTGTCCTAAAATATCTATTTTAACACGCGTTGCGGAAACAATTCATAATATAACAAAAGTATATTTTACGATATTAAAGAACATATTAATATTTACCGGGATGGGCCATTAGTTGTAGTAGTAATATAGAGAAGTACAAACTTACCCGAAAAATTACGAAGAAAAATCTTTACTGAGTATCTATATATGGGGTACGACTGTACGAAGCTTGCACGGATCAAAAGGAGCTGCTCCGAAATCGGATGAATACGTAAGTATTATGTCACTATGTAATACTTATAATGTTATATATGTTATATTTGATTTTAGGTTATCAAGTCTCAAAGTTATGTATCTTACTTCAGTTACCATAAACCTACTGTTAAGATGATAAAAATTCCTGAATAACCTACTAGTATTATTAGATCATAAAAATATTTTAAAAATTATATTAATTTCACATTTATTCAATAACAGAAAAAGTCTTATCGGTCACCAAGCTCAAAAGTGTAACTGAATTAACATCAAAGATAATTTACTATATATTAAAAAATGTAATTGCGAAGTTGATTAAAATGTACCGTTGCAGTCCTATAGATATTTTAAAATTAACAATCCGAAAGTCATGGGCTGAATGACAACTTTGCTATATACATGTTTATTGTATGCTCGCTAATTTATTACGGTTTAAGCCCTAACAAATTGGAAAGCACGATGATGATAGCGGTATTATTACCGCTTATTCATGCTATATTTACTTTGGTCAATAGAATTAGGATATCAGTCGCTTATACATGTATACATATTCCAGACGAATGTTTAGACAAGATAGGTAAATTTTGGAATGGATATAATGTTTGCCATTCCTATGTTCGCCTCGGGATTTCTATCCTATTTATAGAATTCGCGATAGGCTGTTAACTCGGGTTCTAAAATGTTCTTAATAAATATAGATTTATCAAAGTTTTATGCTAATCAAAAATTTTATAATAATCATACTTTCAGAATTCTCGGTTGTCATCTCAGGTGCTACCGTTGTGCTGGACTCAGTATCGTTGACATCTGTATCCAATAAAATAAGTGATATTAACGTACTTATCAATAGGAATTTACAGAAAAGAGCCATATGTATAAAGCAGGTTAAATCATTTCTGATATTTTTTTTTCAGTTTTCATTCCATTCACGCACTCACATACTTGTGTTCTATTCATATTTCATCATACACCCATATTTCATGTGTTGCAAAAATTATGTTCACTACTTGTGAATTCAAATCGACAGTGTTATGTTAATAAATTGTGAAAATTTTGACAATCCCTATACAATACATTGTACTGAGTGGTTAAAAATGAAATGTACAAAATTCTGTCATTAAATTTATCATTGTAATCATTTGTTAGACCATTTTTTGTAGACGATACAATGGCATATAAATACTACCAAGATGCCAAATTTTACCTAGAAAAGCAGTAGTGCGAAAACATTTTCCCGTTCAAAGACCATCGTATCCAGTGAAGTTAATTAGTGAAACATACGTAACAGCCCAAGTCACAGTGTGGTGTGCGAACTAATGGTGTTTTTACTGCATTTTTGAGCTAGGCAAGGCGCTACATTTACCATCATATAAAAATGTACGTTGTTTTTGTTAAGGAATGAAATTATCTTTGTAACCTTAATACATAAAAATATATTCAGGTCAGAACAAAAAAGGAACGTAATAAACATTGATAGTAGACATTTTAATAAGTCTTTGACTATGGGACTATCCATGGGATCCACAAGTTTAATGCAGCTCAACATGCTATGGAACGCGCTATGCTCGGAGTCTCTTTGTCGAGTAAAATTCGAAATGAATTCATTTGACAAATTAAAGTTACGGATATATTGCACCCACTGCCACTTCAAGGAGCTAGTCAAAGGGCTAGCTCCTTGAAGTGGCAGTGGGCAGGTAGTGTAGTTCGAAGAATAGATGGCCGATGGGCTAATAAGGTTGAAGAGCGAAGCGCACGTTTGGGGCAACTGAGCGTTGGGCGAACCCCAACCAGGTGGGATGCCAATTTCCGTGTAGTAGACGGTTCAAGTTGGAGGCAAATAGCAGATGATCGGCTCATTAAAGAATCCAGCAATGTACTATTAGAAGCTGATAATATTGATTTAAAGCATTTGATTGTTCAGTAATGAAATATTCCAACAGAAAATACGTACCTGTCACTGTTACAGTAGGTTTTATAGAAGAGTTGTCGTCTGTAAATTCATGATGCCATTAAACATTTTTAGATAGAAATTTTAAAACTCACAACTTTAACTATGTTTACAGATTTTTAATACACACATCAGTTACCTACATTCTACAAATAAAGCTGCTGCACAACTTTCGGCAAGACAATTTTGGAGTCCTAACTTTCTGATATATACACATGTTCTCCTTCGCAATTTTATTCAAAATTAATAACACTAAATTTAAAAAAACGTCTGTCAAATCTAGCCATCAGTTTAAATTTAACGCATTCAAGAATTGCGCGATATTTCTTAGATTCAGTGGACATGTCTTTAATCATTTTTTATGTCTTTCTTAAGAATTACCTTCTATTACGGTAACTTTACGCGAGTATAGCACTTAGATGCTGTAGTGATCTTATTAAGTAAATAATTACTTTATACATAAAATTTTGCCGTTTTAGTTTATAGTTACCAAAGAAATGCTTACCTGTGTCCGCTTCTGTTGTTGCCATCGAAGTTTCAACATCTGTAAATCATGTTGTAATTAAATATTTTTAAAGAATTAGAAAACAATTTGTTACTTCGATTTAATTCATACTTTGGTATACAACCATGTAATCACTTACTTAACTATTAGAAATTTCGAGACAATTAAACAAAACCCTAAAACCTCTAATATCCTATACAATAATATAAATCCCCAACGTAGTCTGAAGATAATTATTTTAAACTATATCTAGGTTTCATCGCGGAGTCTAAGCACGGTGACCGAATCGAGAAATTCCGTAACGAAAATAAAATCTAACACTAAGATTTTTTCAGAAAGTTGCCCAAACTGTCAATGAACAATCGTAGTAAATAAGTTATATTTTTTAATATGAAACTTTATTTTCAGTGGTAAATATCAAAATGACTAATATCATCTATACATATATTTTAGAGTTGAAAGATTTGATCGTTTGGATTAATTATGCTCCAAAATTACTTGACATTTTGAAAATAAAATTCTCTGTTGGGAAGCTACACTATCCCGGCGAACATAGGCTAACAAAGACAATGTTAAAAAAAATCTAAGAAGATTTTCTAAAAGTTTGGCATCCATTATAAGCCACCAATAATGTAACCCAAGTTACGAAAAAAAAATAATATTTAGTATTCGAATTTTCTTCACAAATTAACTTTTTGTTAACAACACTACTCAAAAACAAGACTGATTGTGGGAGTATAAAAAGTTACTATTTTTCGGTTTGTTTAATACTAGTGCGAAGCTGGAGCGGGCTGCTATCATGTTATAATGAGATTAGAATTTGTATTTTGGTGTGTTTGTTTATAATGAATTAACTCAAAAACTACTGTGCTGATTTATAAATCAACGCACCATTGGAAAGCTACATTTATCCTGAGTAACATACGCTATAGTGCTTCAAAAGATTAGGGACCCGTACGGAAACTTACTTAACTAAACAGTAAAAAGTGTCCTAAAATATCTATTTTAACATGCGTTGCGGAAACAATTCATAATATAACAAAAGTATATTTTACGATATTAAAGAACACATTAATATTTACCGGGATGGGCCATTAGTTGTAGTAGTAATATAGAGAAGTACAAACTTGCCCGAAAAATTACGAAGAAAAATCTTTACTCACTATCTATATATGGGGTACGACTGTACGAAGCTTGCACGGATCGAAAGGAGCTGCTCCGAAATCGGATGAATACGTAAGTATTATGTCACTATGTAATACTTATAATGTTATATTTGTTATATTTGATTTTAGGTTATCAAGTCTCAAAGTTATGTATCTTACTTCAGTTACCATAAACCTACTGTTAAGATGATAAAAATTCCTGAATAACCTACTAGTATTATTAGATTATAAAAATATTTTAAAAACGATATTAACTTCACATTTATTCAATAACAGAAAAAAGTCTTATCGGTCACCAAGCTCAAAAAGTGTAACTCGAATTAATATCAAAGATAATTTACTATATATAAAAAAAAATGTAATTGCGAAGTTGATTAAAATACTATGCAATAGCTGTACCGTTGCAGTCCTATAGATATTTTAAAATTAACAATCCGAAAGTCATGGGCTGAATGACAACTTTGCTATATACATGTTTATTGTATGCTCTCTAATTTATTACGGTTTAAGCCCTAATAAATTGAAAGCACGATGATGATAGCGGTATTATTACCGCTTATTCATGCTATATTTACTTTGGTCAATAGAATTAGGATATCAGTCGCTTATACATGTATACATATTCCAGACGAATGTACAAAATCTAGGTTTAGACAAGATAGGTAAATTTTGGAATGGATATAATGTTTGCCATTACTATATTCACTTCGGGATTTCTATCCTATTTATAGAATTCGCGATAGGTTATTAACTCGGGTTCTAAAATGTTCTTAATAAATATAGATTTATCAAAGTTTTATGCTAATCAAAAATTTTATAATAATCATACTTTCAGAATTCTCGGTTGTCATCTCAGGTGCTACCGTTGTGCTGGACTCAGTATCGTTGACATCTGTATCCAATAAAATAAGTGATATTAACGTACTTATCAATAGGAATATACAGAAAAGAGCCATATGTATAAAGCAGGTTAAATCACTTCTGATATTTTTTTTTCAGTTTTCATTCCATTCACGCACTCACATACTTGTGTTCTATAAATATTTCATAAGCAAAAAAGCATAATGTTTTGCAAAAATCATGTTCACTGCTTGTGAATTCAAATCGACAGTGTTATGTTAATAATTTCTGAAAATTTTGACAACCCCTATACAATACATTGTAATGAGTGGTTAAAAATGAGATGTACAAAATTCTATCATTAAAATTTATCATTGTAATCATTTCTAAGACCATTTTTTGTAGGCGATACAATGGCATGAAAATACTACCAAGATGCCAAATTTTGCCTAGAAAAGCAGTAGTGCGAAAACATTTTCCCGTTCAAAGACCATCGTAACCAGTGGAATAATTAGTGAAAGATACGATACAGCCCAAGTTACAGTGTGGTGTGCGAACTAATGTGTTTTTACTGCATTTTTGAGCTAGGCAAGGCGCTACATTTACCATCATATAAAAATGTACGTTGTTTTTGTTAAGGAATGAAAAAATCTTTGTAGCCTTAATAATAAAAATATGTTCAGGTCAGAACAAAAAAGGAACGTAATAATCATTAATAGTACCAGAATAACAAGTCTTTTTTCTTCTAAAATAAATAATATTTTAAAACTAAAAATTAACCACAAGCATATTTACAGAGACATTGCACACTTTTTTATGTAAGACTCACATTTACAACAATTTAAACTTCTTTCTTGGCCTGGTATTATAAGGGGAGTTGTCTCAAGTGGTGATTGTGGGTTAGCAGTATTTATTATGAGACGATAGTATTTTACATCATCATCAGCCTGTGATAGTCCACTGCTGGACATAGGCCTCCCCTAATACACCCCTATCCATTAGAGGGTTTTGGACCGTATCCCACCACGCTGGTCCAATGCGGGTTGGTGGGTGGACTGACTTTTACATGCCCATCCGACGCATGGATCATCTTACTTTTCAGACAATTGGGTGATCGGCCCAAATTGCCCTAACCAACTAGGAAACAACAATGAAAATTTGTTGAGTCCCCGCAGGATTCGAACCCACGACCTCCGGTTTCTAAGCCACACGCCTATACCACTAGGCTACGGAGGCAGTTAGTATTTTACAATATTCTGAAATCTAATGCAGTTGCGTTCTTTATGTCAAATGCCATAATTGTAATAAGTTACGAAAAAATCTAAAATAATGGAACAAAGTTTTTTTAGCTGCACGAAGTACGAAATATATATTATATAAGTTACATATTCCTTGTTAAATAAATGATAATGTTACTCACAGCGTGCAGGTATTAACGTCAATTGTGCTATAGCTGAAAACCCAATAGTGGTAAAGCAGTTGACGGTGTGGTTATTTTCATCAAAATTAACATCTATTTTACTTTTTATTATGCAGCTTTCCTTGCTTGAATCACAGTCCATTGTTTCTAAAATAATTATATTATCGATGTTAATATATGTTTTGGATCGAAAAAAATATTATTAGTCGTATCACTTATTGTCATTCTAGATCAATTCTCTCTTCAGACAAGTCAAATCAGTATCTAGTAAATGCAAGGATACAAAATTAACAATTCCCTGTACGGATAAAGTATACAACAGTAGTAATAAAAATGCCAAAGTCAAATATAAAACTTAAGGTTAAATCAGACAATAACAGAAATAATTAGTTTAAGACAGACCCAACAACAGTTTAAAGCGGCGCACAGTGGTGAAATTTTCTTAATAGTTGGCCAAAATTATATATGTTGTTTTTAAACAATATAATATTTTAATTTTTTTTTATAAACACCATTGAACGTAGGTGTTGTAATTATATTTGAGCTTACATTTATTAAAATGAATATACATAATAATATAACACAAAAGTCACTTCTGATTCTTTTAAAAAGTAATAAGATTCCGAGGCTAGGGCCTAACTTAACTTTATGGCAGGATCTGAGGATCGAGCAAAATTAAAAGTTTGAGAAACAAATTTTTCATAGTTTGTTTGATGGAAAATTTTTGTGTAAATTTTTACGAATATTTTTCTCTAGGGTCTCTTGCAGGCCTTTAGGAACTATATAGAAAGCCTATATATGCATGGATTAGTATTCTGCAAACTAGTAGTTGGCATATTTAAATAGACAATTACGGATTTTAGAAAAATTATTTTATACTGACAAGTATAATTAAACAACTCTTGTTTGTTGTAATTTGGTAATCTATCTTCACAGAGTGTTATTTCACATACTTTTGTAAACCATCATTAAAATTGTATCTCGTGGTTATTTGATTTACCTATTAAATAAAAACTCAATAACATCTTTTACTAATTTGAATAATGGAAAATACAGTATTTTTTTACTTTACTCGGTGTCCACGCAAACAAATGATGAATTTGATATATTTTCTTAAAAACTGTATTCAGTAGAGAAATTGCTCTAACTATATGTCTACTCTTCTAGTATTATCTATCTATAAAAAAACTCAAAAAAAACTACTTGGTGTATAATAAAAAATTACAAAGTTATTCTGAATATTTTTTGATAAGCATTATAAGTTTAATAATACTATGTTTGGGTGACCCAGTTAGACGCAGTAAACTCTGGTGTTGAGTCAAATTTTAATAAGCGGGCTACTAAAAATCTAGAATTCAATTATGATGTATTTATGAGCATATTATGGTAGCTTTATAACTTAAAAGTAAAACCCTAAAACGATTTTAGAAAATTTCAATTTTTCCAAAATTTATGCGCGGGTAAAAATTTCGAGTTCTTTTTTTTAATAATAATATATCAGTGAATAGTAACTGGATTCTTACCAAACTCGCGTTGTATACTAAGGAATAGTAGGAGGCTAGGAAAAATTTAATTTCTATAAAAAATCTTTATTATTAATTACTTTTATAATAAAAAAATGCAAATTTGACTTCCTTGTTGGTGTTGTAGAGAACATTTTATTTTTAATAATCTTTAAGCATTAACTAAAAACTGTCACAAGAAAATTTGTGTGCACTATTACTATGAAAAAAATATGAACTATTGAATGTGCGAGATAGTTATCGAGGTAGACGCGTGACGCCAAGCGCTACACCTACATCGGGCTCCTGAACATACTAATAATAATAATAACATAATCTACCTTTTGCAGTTTTCCAGATTAAATAAAACTTAAAAAATAAATAACTTTAATGAATATATGATAAATTTCCCAAAAGAAAACATAACTGCTCCGTAAACATTACTCCTCCGTAGCCTAGTGGTATGGGCGTGTGCTTTAGAAACTGGAGGTCGTGGGTCCGAATCTCGCGAGAACTCAACAAAAGAATCATTGTTGTTTCCTGATCACTTAATTGTCTAAAAAGTAAGATGATCCTTCGGATGGGCATGTAAAAAGTCGGTCCACCCACCAACCCGTATTAAACCAGCGGGTGGGATAAGGTCTAAAACACCCTAACGGATTGGGGTGTATTAGGGGAGGCCTATGTTCAACAGTGGACTATCACAGGCTGATGATGATGATGATTAACATTTACCTTGATTCGAGAATGTATCAGCACACATATATATAGTTGTAGGTGAGTCTTTGGACGAACAGGCAACCTCGATAACTTCATTCTGTTTGTAATGATATGTAAACTCATAAGATGGCAAGAAATGATTTTGGTCAGGCTTCAAGAAGTTTCCATTAACATACATTTCGATGTAAACTGTGGAGAAGAAAGAATATATTTATTTTGGAAATTTTTTATTCCAAAATAAAAAGTATAATCTTACATAAAATGTAATGTGATTACCCTAATGTAGAATTATATTCATATTTATTTTATGATAATCTATATTACCTTAAGGTGGTTAGGTTTATAGACAATTAATAGTTATAGACATAAGTTTAAAAATTTTACTAAACGGATTTTTTTCTAGAGAGGTGAAAAGCAGTTAACGTATGTAACATTGCTTTTTGAAGTAGCTAGCTTTCAAACATTTAATAACATAGTTGTGATTTTAAGTTATGTCACAAGTGTATAGATAAAAAAGTAAAGTACATACTGACTCAAAACAGTATATAACCAATTTACTCAAAACAACTTGCTCTATGCACGTAACTACACTGCATATATCAAACCAAAATCAGCTTTAGGAGCGGAACAAAGAGGTAACATAATGTATAACATAACTTTTATATAAACATACAATGTATGATAAATAATACATTTGTTACGTATTTCATCGTGTTTAATTACTTGACAATTATTTAAAATTATAGTCCATGTTTTAAACCTTTCCAGGGGCCATAATCACGAGACCGCCTTAAATATTTGGCGTCAAAATGTCATTGTTAGTTCGGCTGCCGTAAATTTTAAATATAAGCAACCTTACATCTTAGGCCCCGCAGCTGACCCGTATGCATTTGTTTTCCGACGTCTCTAGTGCTTGCTGCGCGGTTTTTATAACCCTTCCGTAAAGTCGTTGCTGTGCGCCATCTACGCTTTACGAGTGCATATGCACTTGTAAAATGCCTTTGTCGTAACGCTGCTATCATCACGTTCGCATTGTTGCGCTACCTCAAGCGATTGGCTTACGCACCACTGTGTTGAGGAACTCATTTGTGTAAGTCAGCTGTTTGACTAAACTTTTGTTTCTCCTCCTAAGTTATTAATAGACACATTAGGCCCTAGTAGAACGTTGTGGTAGTGTCATCTTGTGTTACAGAACCAGCCAACACACACCTCCCTGCCGGGCCCGGTGGGGATGGTAGGATTCCACATACCTGGCATACCGCAGGGCCAAAACCGTTGCGTGGAGTGGCGCAACTTATGTTCGTTGAAGCGCGATCTATACCGGAGTGAGGGTGGACCAAGTTATGAGTCCTCGCAGGGGTAAAGACGGGTTATGTTGAACTCGCAACTACTAAAACCATGATTTCCGTTGTTCCTTTGTTGTTCCTCCTTGGCGCCATTCAGATGAGGTCACAGGAACACTTTGGCAGTATTCTTCGGCCACCCCACCAGCGCTAGCCACCGTAGCAGCCCTATCTCGGCTATCTGTGTCTGGTTTTAGGCGGGTCAGAACCAACGTTCCCTTCGTTTTGGCTCCCATAGATAGGCAACAGACTCCCCCAAGTCAGTTACAAGCCATGGGAGCCCGGAGATTCTAGCTCACGCAGGGACAAGACTCTGCACCCCAGCGGTGACCTCTGTGTTGGGCTCCGCAGCTAGCACCGTTTCGGCCGCAGAAGGAGAAGAGATCGCCGACACCATACCGAACGTCTCCTCCTCTGGTGAGGGGCCGTGGCCCCTACACACCGCATCGGTGGTGCGGCCCCTCTGAGTCACGGAATATAGGAAGAGCGACTTGCGAACTACCGACAGTACTCTTCTCGTGCGACTTCACCTTGGCTGCAGAGAAACGGGAATGGCATGGCGTCTACCATCTCTTCTCCGTTCGCTGCACCCTCCTTGGTGCATTTTAAGCTGGCTTCTCCGGCAGCTTGGTGCAGCTTCCTCCACGGCGGGCCTTAGGTTTCTCTTAGCTATCTCGCGGCTGGACCAAGCCGTAGGCTCTAAGCACCACCGCTACGACAAAGCGAGAATCTGTTCGGGGAGCAACAAAAAGGAGACAACACCATTCCCTAAGGATAATGATGGCGACAGCTATTAAATGTTGAAGGATTTAAACCGCTTGAAATCAAAAATTTACGCAAACGCCGCGCTTTTTCCCCCGTACCCGTGCCTTGGGTTGAGATTAACCTAGTCTTATCAAATAATATCAAGTTTCAGGCCTCTAAAAAAATTACGGGATCCAACTACAGTTGTCCACTCCTGACGAATAAGGTGACCCTTTCACCCGAGAAAAGGGACACGACTTTTACACATTCGCGCGTCCCGAATAAGCGAGTATTTAAGTAGTCAAAGGGCTGCCTCAGGAAATTATCAGCTCCGTGATAGCTGATGCTACCTTATCCTTTAGGGTACAACGCATGTACTATCCACGTACCAAACGCCATTAGGACATGGTCACATTAGAGCGCACCACGGAGTATAAGCTTATTAACGACGTCTCGCACCGCTGTGAAATCGGTGGTATCACATTTGAGTGGCCGCATTTCAAACGGACTTCTCGGGCACTTATCCAAGCGACAAAGTTTTAAGAAGTGGTAATAATGTTTGCTAGAGCTCTTCAAGCTTTAACATTTTATTTTAATCCTTTAAGAAAGCGCATAAATCCAGTCGAGGTCTCGGCCTGAGCAGCCCACGATTCAGCATGCTAACGAGACACTACAAGCCGGGTCTTTCTTTCTAGTGCTTTAAGTCACACCTTGGTGTGACGTGCCTGCAGTAACGGTCCCTTCACATTCGGTAAAGTTTTAATTGGTTTATTCCAAAGAGCAGCAGATCCAGCAAAAAAATGTAATAATTAATTATGAATAATAATATTTATAAAACAACTTAATAGCTATGGGGCCAAAACTGCAAGATCGCAAAAATTTAGTAACAATTTAAACATTGCTTAATTTGAATTATTATGAAAATTTAGGTCTTACCTTCGTTTAGAATATCTGGGCAAACTAGTTGTGAAATATCTAAGCAGGGTGAATAATCTTTATCTGAAATGTATAACAAATGTTTAAATAAAATGTTGTTTGCATAATTATAATGTAAACGAATTGCCCCTATTGTTCATTGTGTTATTAAAAGAATACTTGCTAACACATAAAAAATCACTATTTCCCTTTAAACTTAAAGGTTACATATCCACTGTGATATACGTATAGTAGTAAAATAGTTTGACATCAACCGTTCTTACCCGATTCATTTAACATCAGTTGTATAACAAAATTGTCTTCAACACCTTCAGGTGACACGGCTGAGCAAACCAACTGGGAATTATTGTCATCGGTGGCTAAAGTAAGCCGGAACCGTATTGCATCTTTACTTGAATGGTTGCAAATATGTTTATCCTCGCTTTCATTATCTTTGACATAAAACGAAGAGAAATCAAATTTAAATAACATTTCATAAAAAATATTAGCATCTTATAATTTACTAACATTAGTGTAACTAATGACTTGTAAAAAGTAAAAGTGTATAATAGGTGGGTCACCTATTTAGATGTTACGGTTCAGTGTTTAATTTTTTTTACAAGATTAAGATATTGAAGATGAGATTATCAAATGTCACTTACTTATAATCCAACCGAGTTTGTCTTTACTTGATTTTTCCTTCCTGCATGCAATGTCTAATCTATCACCTTTGTTATATTCATAAGTGAAACGGTTTTCATCACTTAAGTTGTTGCTTATTATTTCACCAGTTAATAAATTTTCTACCACCAACGCCTCTAAAAAATAATATTTGCCTCATTTATTAATTTAATTTATTTTACTTTAAGCACCAACACAAGTAAATAACGCACATTCAACACTTGAAAATTATTCCTTTGGCACCTAAGGCACAATCGTTTACCAGGTAATCTTAGATGGGCTAAGATCAACTAAAGTAAATTCATAGGTAAACAGAATTACGTAAAGATTACTATCATTATTTGCACAATTAACAAATCTCAAATAATTAAGGAATTGGAATTATTTGTACAACTTTGAACAGGAATGAGGTTGTCGCATTATTGAAACAGAGCGAGAGCTAGTAACTGACTTATTCCTTCACTGGCAATGTAGAGATATATTAGATGGAAATGATTCAATGACAAATATTACAAGTAAACAGAAAGTAATGGGACCTTTCATGAGATATTAAGCTAAGGACTCGAAGTCTCTTATGAAGATCTAAAGATAAATAATTACCAATGTGGCACTATTACACTTCTGTAATGTTGCTTTCACATTCAGTTGAAACAGAGCAACTAAGTCAATGACTTTAACTTTCTACATACAACTCCTAGGCATTAAATTTATCCATTTTTCCCTAACGTAAGGATCTTTATGAAATCTGTAATGGAAACAAAATCAATTTAATAGAGAAAGGAAAAATGCATTTAGCATAGGTATTTAAGATATTTGTTCTTAAACTAGGACTATCCAATTCCGGTATGTGGGCACCGTAATTCTTCACTGACAAATTATGTTTCAAGCAATTCTCTTAATTTTTTTTCCTAATTTAGATCTTTGAAACTCTAAACCTAACACGAAACAAAATAATCACAGAAATGAAAAGACTTTCCACATATTAACATGTCTCGAGTCTCACGATTTCATGTGTGGTTGTCAGTTTGTTATTACGTCAGGTGTCCGTATTTCATACCAATAAAAGTAAACCTATACGCAAATAACTATTATATTTAGGAACATTTTAGATGTAAATATTTTTACTTCATTAAATTACCTGAATCGCATATTATTTTACAAAAAACAAAGGGTTGAACATCAACTTAACAACTCTAAGATATTGCTAGAAGGGGCCACAGCGTACACCAAATACCATTTCACTCGGTTGATTTTCATTTTGTACACAACAAGACTCTTACGGCCTTAGCATAAGGTTTTATTTCTTTATTTTAGCAGTAATAGAGCGCGTTTCCGTCGTACGTAGTGCTTATTATTTACATGGTATAAACCATTTTTTACACATACAATATTTAATCAAGAATTTTAATAACACAGATGTTATTTAAACAATGAGAAAATATAAATCATTCAAATATATTTTTAAACATTTCTTCAACGGCCATATACTTATTTTGCCATCTTTCTAGTATTTTTATTCTACCCAACAAATAAGACTAGTCGAGGTCTGTAAAAGAGACGTTAACTCCTGTAATACAGTCCTCATTTCTTTTTTTCTCCCGATTTTTTTTTTATTTGGGAATAATTAATAGTAAAAGTGACAGTTACTTGTTTTTAGATTATTTTTTCTATAAGAAGGAGGTACTTAATTAAGTAAGTTGCTTCACTCCTTACCCCGATTGAATCTTTTTTAATAATTAAAAAAATAGCTATCAAGGAACACAGCTTGCTTTCGCTAAACAAGATTGATTGAAATAGTTCTTTACGTATACGTCTTTATATAATCTACAATTAAGTCCGCGAAGGCATATATCTGTTTGTCAATAATAACGCACGTTAAAAATTTTATTGTAAATAGATACAAATTAAATTAAGGCTTTAAGAATGCCTCATTTTAATAGTTACCTTAAAGGCATCATAGATTTGAAAAGGGACTGCAGAGATTTCGGTGCGATATCGCCCAAACAGTTATAATACATAGTTCGATTTTGAAGTCGCTCTTATTTTTTTTATTAAAACTTTGCCTATTTTAATATAGAATTTTTATTAAATATTCTAATTTGATAATACTATTTTATATATGAATAGAACAACTTCTAGCACTTTGAAATATAATTCTGATAATAGTGCCTTGTTATAAACAGCTTCGAGACTAAAGCAAGCGTTTTTTTGTCTCATATTTTTTCTGTAAAACAAATTTTAGACTATACATGTTTCTCTGTCGTTTTCTCAAAATTAAAACATATAGAGCAACAACACTATCTATTATATACAAAAAGTTGATATTGCACTAAAACCATATAGCAGAGCAACAGTACTCTAAACTCTAACTTCGACGTGATTTTGGAAATATCTGTAGTAGTAACCTTCTCTATTTACATTTATTTATGAGTCTTCCTAATATAATGTACTGTGTAATTAATCTGTACATACATTACGTTCTACTTTTAGAAAGTATAAATTTGTTGTAAAACATGTATTTACCGTTTTATATCGTTACGCACATTTACACAAACATTAGTCTTATACCACCTCTTGTACAGCACGTTGTCTGTATGAAATAAAATAAAAGATTCGCTATAAAAATGTGATGAGCCACTTTGAAGCTAATTAAACTAGTACAATATCCGTATGGAGATATTCACATTATAATATTTCGATATTATTGTAGATCAAAACTACAATTTACGACTCGACACAATCAATATAACTATTTCAAAAGCTATAGGCAGCACAAAGGCAGAAGAAATGAGTCGAAGCTAAAGTGGCCGAGGATAACAAAACCGTAAAATGCTTGATTAGAGAATAGGTACGTCATATTTTATCTAGAACTGTTTGGTTAAATATTTTAAAGTAAAACTATTTTTGTGGATATTTACATAAAAATTTCTACACGAGACTCATAACAAAAACGCTTCATATCCTACACTTAGAACTGGTGAAGTTTTAATATTTTTAAATTAATTAACAATTTATTGAATAACACTTACGTATATTCACATTGCAGAAAAATGCGATCCATAAAGAAATTTTGAACATGGTGGCTCACAAATACAAACGTAATACTCAACAAAAAGAATAAAATGAACGGTCAACAGTAGAGGATAATATAACTTTATTATTAATTGTGGGCTAACACGCGGCACACTGTTGTCGCGTTTAAATACTTGGTACAGTGAAATAATAATATAGACGCTCTTGATAAACACAGGAATAATGAGCACCACTATGTGGACATTTTGATAAGCGTCTTGAATTGGCACTAAATTATAAAAACGTAGTAAACGGCAAAAATGAAGTTTTGAGCGACTCCCCGAATGAGAGGTAGTAACAGAGGAGCGACGAGGTAAGAGATATATTTGTTACCTCGTTGTTCAACTCCTCGAGAGATTCGAATGGTATAATTTTATTTTATTACATAAGTTGTGGCCATATTTTTACGAATAATAACGTCTGTATATTTAAACAATTAACGCTGGCCGCACCATCAGAGAAAAATTAAAACAATACTTTCCATAATTTTCTCTATGAACGTATTCAAATAAGATTCAAATAAATAAAATTGGAGTGTCTGTTTGTAACATCACCGTTTTTAAATTAATAAATTGTAAGATATAACATAAAGCAAAACAATGTATTTGTTCTGTTTGACGGGACTTTCATAAGAGGATAACTAATGCAATTGGGAGCAACTTAGGCTCCTTTTTTGATAAACTTACTGACCATAGAGTCAAAATGCGAAAGAAGTCTCGGGCGACATCTAGTCTACAATAAATTCGACGGAAGCATATAACTATTTGTTACAAATAACTCACAGCAATTATTTTCACTTAGACCAAGTAAAAACTTTTTATTGAAGGTATATTTTATTTGGTGCGTTAAGGAAAAATGATTGATCATTTTTAATCACGCACAGCACCGTCACTAAAAACCGACACCCTGAAAATAGCTTTCAAGTGAACGTTTTAGTTCTTTTGTGATATTTATATAGTTATAATAAAAGTTAAAATGTATAAAATACCTTTTTCTATTGTTAGTGTCGTTTTTTATACAAACGAAGAATAAGGCAAATAATGAAATTTTTGAAAAGTTTATATTGAAATATAATATAATTTTTATATTGAATTAACTTTTGTTAAATAATTATAACTTCTAACTCGTGTACACGCACACTTTTCAATTTTTTTTCTGAGAATTCGTTGCGTCTTTCTTAATAACATTCTTACTCGGGATAGAGAGAAAGCCGTAGGAGCTTAGCTAAAATGAGCTTTAATGAACAAAATCAACAGTCCCTATGACTGTCTCCTTGGCAGGCTTTGCCGTCAAACGTGCCCCAAAAAAGATGAAAACTGTTTTATTGGACGTCGAAAAACTATCGAATTGATTACTGAAAGTGAAAGGCAATCACTGTCCTTTGCGAGGACTGATTTCCTGAGGAACTTGACTGTCTGCAGAAGAAGGCCAGAACGCCATAGAGCAACGCGTGAGCTTCCCCTCACACTAAGCCCTGGACGGCTAACAAGAAGGACCAGGGAAGGATCGAGAGGAGGCGCTGCGGAAAAGCTAAGAGAATCATAGGCCGGTCAAGGTAAGGCGGCTGAGGAGCAGGCTGCGCCAAGCTACAGCTTTGGATGCGTCTGAGAGTGCGAGGCACAGGTTAAAGGAGGTAGGTGTGCCATCTTTCCTGTCCTAGCAACCAAGCTGAAATCACGGGGAAGAGGAATGTCTGTAGTTCCTAGGCCGCTCGCCCTATCCTCCAAGACTCGGCGGGGCAACCACCGGTGATGCTGTGTGAAGGGGCTACGGGAAGAGAGGACGTTTGGCATGGCATTGTCGATATCTTCTTCTTATGCGGCCGAAAGGGTGCTAGTGCTAATGGCCAGCGCTGGTGAGGTCGCAGAACTTTATCAAAACATGCCTGTGAACCTTTCCTATGGCGCCAGGAAGAACAACGTGGTGGTCTTAGTAGGTAAAAGGGTCACCGAAGAATGTAAATTTTCTTGAGGCCAAGGCGACTTGACAAAAAGCAACTATAGGTTTTGGTGGGTATACTGTATACTGCCTAGTTCCTCAATCTGGTGGCATAGACAGATTGGAGAACATGCCCTAAAGAAGACAAAAACGTTTTGACGGTTGGAAAAGTGATGAACACAGTTTTTTGGATGGCGAATCCATCACAATTGATTAATCGGAAAATGAGGCAGACATTCAATGACTCATGCCTGATACAACGCGAGTTGTACCGATCTAGTACATAATTATTGAAAAAACAACCAAAATTATCCCCTGGATATTAAAACACCAGATCTAGATCCTTCTGATTACTACCTATAGCCGAATTCGATAAAAGTGGCTGACGGTTCAAACTTTTTGATAAATGAGGAGTGCTTAACGGCTAATGCAGTGGTTAACGGCTAATCAGCATACTTCGACAAGTTTAATTTTAAGAGATGACATTTATATTTAATAGGATATATTAATATAACAGTGCATTTTTGCAACCAGTCTCTAACTGTTTAATTAAGATTATCTAATTATCAAAATATAATGAACTATTCTGAACTAGGGACCGTCTGAGATAGAAATCTGACAGGGTGCTAATTTGCTAATTTAAAGGTCTTGTAGTACTTTTATAGGCAGTTGGCGTTTAGCGTATCTGTCAGTATTTATCAAAATGTAAGAGAAAAAATATTAAAGCCAATGTACCCGTGAGTGAAGACTTCCATAAATGCAATTCCTTGTCCGTGTTGTATATCTGACAGAATAACATATCTTTTTAACGACTGCTTACAGTGCCATTTTCGATATAACAATATTTTAAGGCTATTATCTGTTATGCAAACAATTTAACATAAAGTTTCTGGTTTTACAATGAATCGCATTACATTGTTCTACGATTTCATTTCTACAACGCTAAAATGAGTGCTATGCAGAATTAGTTTACATGATAATGCCAATGTTTGCCCTATGTAAATTCATGTAGGAAATTTTCTCTGATATATTCGCAACATTAATCTATAAAACTTTACTTACAAATAATTTGTAGAATAGCATGACAAATTTTAAAACAAACTACAATGCCTTTTATATTAAGTGTTACTCGTATATTAACGCGGATTTTGCTAAAATAATAGGGCGATTCTTTATTGACAAACATATATATTAATTTGTAAATATCTAGCAGTCAGTGTTATTATTACATTTTTATATAGATTATCCAAGGTTAAAAAATTGCCAATGTCACTCAAGATGGATGCAAATCAAAGATATTTAAACATTGTCTTTAACTCTGCTATAAAATAGCAGGCTGATAAGACAATATATTCCTATAGAGTTAACCACATCGACCGCGAGGCGCTTGCCTGAGGCAAACTAAACAAGTGCAATAATACATGCGGGGATATAAGTGCGCCGTCATGACTTCCATTTTAGACCCTTGTTCCACTACTTTAAGTAATAAATGAAAAATATTAGTATTTTTTTTATGTAAACGTTTTAAACGTTGTCGCCGTTAAAAAGATTCTTTTACCAAATATGACTCACAATCGAATAACAAGGAAACTACGATAGCACTTTTTGTATATTTCTTTACTAGCTACTGGTTTTAATATTGCGTTTACTTTTATAAATATCTTTATTGATTAAAATTGTATTTTATCTTTGGTGTCAATTTTATTAACACATTAATAAAATTTATACAGTACTTATATTTACATATTGCAATTATAATCTGTGATGGTACGTAAGATGTTTTATGTTTTTGAGTCTTTATTTTGTGGTAGAGAATAAAAAATTGTAAAACTTACCATCAACTATTTGAGGTTGGAATTTAACCTCCAATATTTTTTAAACGAGTAAACTTAGCGAAAAATCATTTCAGACCTCTTTTGTAGATCGTCAAATTTCCTACAAGAATATATTTTTATTTTTATCATCAAAAATCCAAACAAAAAAAAATGTTATTTAAATGGAAAATAAAAAATCACAACAAGCCACGTCTTAATATTAATATTAAGTGCTAAAACTTAACCAGATTTTTTTTTGTCATCTTGAACGATATTTTCGTAGTGGCTAAGGAAAAGAATTTTTTTTTATTACTACTTATGAATTTTTTGGCCCACCCTAATTTTTATATTACTTATTAACTTATATGTTCATGCTAAAACTCACCTTTAGGTTTGTAATATCAGTGTAATACTATTTTTCGGATTTGAAAGCAATCGACCCTTACTGCGTATGACCCTGAATCCCAATTGAGTAAATCATGTGCCTCATTCTTGGCGATCGAAGCCTTATGAAGAGCGGTATTCAATGACGCGGTGTTAAGACAGCATGTCTTTTGTGACTAACTCATGATCAACCTAATAAAGTTATTTCAAGGTTAGTTAACCGCTATAATAAGTTCTTTAGTTTATGTTGGGTAAAGCGTTAACCGCCTCTGTGGCCTAGCGGTATTGGCCCTTGCTTTTAAACGAGAGGTCAGGATTTGAACTCGTTAGACAACAGCTTTGTGTTATCGTTGTTTTCTGGTTGGTTAGGATAATTGTGGGCCGATCACCCAATTGTCTTACAAGTAAGATGATCCGCGCGTCGGATGGGCATGTAAAAAGTCGGTCCACCCACCAACCTACATTGGACCAGCGTGGTGGTATAATGTCCAAACTCCCCTAATGGAGAAAGCGTGTATTAGGGGAGTAATATGCCTAACAGCGGACTAATACAGGCTGATGATGATGAAAGCGTTAGTTTCATACGAACAATAATTAAAAAAACTTTTAATGGAAAAGGGCCTTTATTTACAATCTTAAAAATTAGTTGACATAATAAATTACGTTTTTTTCCAATCGCCGATTGATTGGATTAAGGTTTTCATGTTTAATAACTCTTATTTTATTAATATTTTATGTAATGATATTTACAAAAACAATAAAGGCGAAGAAAAAACTCAGTTTTTATTTATACAAAGTTAATTAATCTTTACATCATAAACTTTTATGAATTACAATTTAAAATTATAAACAATTATATGTACTGCATTTAACAAGAATTAAACAAAAAAAAAAACAAGAGTATTTTGAACATATAAATCACGTAGTTAAAATTCACAATATAAATAAAAACATAGTCAAGAACACAAAAAAGATTCATTCCTTAGTATAACGAATCATTAAAGTTTATTTCTTGAAGGGGCCGCTCCTGTCTGCCCACAATGTCAAGTCGACCGCAGGCAGTTCATCACATGGCACCAACTTGTTTCTATTAGTAAATGTTTAGATTAAAACCGGCACGACTAAACCTTATATACATTTAGTAGTCCAAAACCAAATTGACCTGTCGGTAGCATTAATGTTGCCAGTATAGAATATTAATAAATTAATTATTAATGCAATTTTAAGTTAAAGACGGATTAAAAATGGATATTGGACACACTATTATAATATGAATAGGTAAACGTCGTAACTTATAGCGTCAATGTTGCCCCTAATTATCCATTTAGCCCTAATGACTTCACTTCAAACTTAAATAATATTAAAGTCTTAAATTTCTTCAACTTAAATTTTTTGCTACTTATTTATTGAGTATAACAGTCTGTTTTCCCATATCCCAGATCAAAATATGCAAAATAAACATAGTAAAGAAAATTTCCAAGAAAATGTAGCCGCGGGGATGTTGACGGAATTCTTCGCTATCTCAGAAATGTATCTTATTTAGAGCTTTATTTGGAAATTTTTGCAAACAGCAAAAAGTTGTGGATGAAATATTCCGATACGGAAGAAAATAACACCACGCCTTGGGTAAAGGTATAATTTAATGTTTAAAACGTGTGACACTATTCATTGGCGATATCTTTTCAATTAGGATTTTTGTGGCACTTTACTAAATTGCAAACATGATTCTGTTTTATATTAACCAGACTGTCTATTATAATGGCAAGTTAAACGAGACATGACATCTTAACAAACAATGTATAGACGTAGTAATAAATTATTTTTCTTAGGGAAATTCAAATCTTTATTGGAATGCGATGTCACCCGAACTGTCAGTGAATGATCATTTGAATGAGTGACATTTTCAAATCTAATAAATGGAACTTTATTGTTTAGTGTTAAAATTAATAATGTCAATGTATAGAGATTTATAGGTATTGAAGCTATTTTATGCAATATATAAGATTTTTTTCCAAAAAATTACGTAGAAAAATATTTTCTCACTATATCTTTAATAAGCATATTTATTATATCCTTCGCCTTATATTTTATCTCTTATCGTCATTGAATATTAATTTATCATGGAGAAACATGAACATTGTTTAATTTATTATATTATTCATATAATATACCGTAGAACTTACCGAAGAGATATTTGTTCAAAAGCTCTAGGTTGCATTATGTCAATTTCGTCAGAATTGTCGCAGAGCAATCGGGCCATTGATGATCCTTGACGAATCGCTTCTAGTTGATCTGCATTATGGGATATTACAATAATGTTTGTCGCCGTAATCATGTTATTAGACTTAATTTCATATATTCTACTTCAGATCCTCTTACCTAATACATTGACCTTTATTAATTCAAGCTTTTTAAGTATTCAAAATTTAAAAACAGCACCACCGTTGTTACATACAAAGCTACTTTTGTTAATAAACTGCCTCGCTAATACACAGGTAAAACAATTAGAAATAAATAGACAAATGGAAAATGCGCTTACAAAGATTTAGTGCAATCTCGGGATCACCGCCGTTCTCGTAGAAAAATCTGTCTCCGGCTCTCGTACGGTAGAACTGCTCGGTAAGGATGCACAGGAATGTAGGTCCTGCCTGGGCTCCTGGCACATTATTTTCTAACGACCCCGCGACAACTAGTTCTACGTCATTTGGTGTTTCATAGAGTCCTTGCAGTATTTGTACGTTCTGGTAAAAATAACAAATTCCACATTGAATAAACCAATGGAAAAGTAATATTGTAATCATGCAGAAAGTTAGGTTTAATTTTGTGGATAATATTAATACCTAAAAGGTGTTTAAGGCATACGAAACTCTAGGACAACAAGAAGGTCAAATTACAACTCAAGTTAAATCAAAACGTGGTATACCTTTTCAGGCATGAAGTCTAGCATATCCTGGAAAGTTTTAGGCACTGGAAGACTGCAAGCGGCTCGTGTTGCTATATAACTACCTAATCCATGATCACGTCCCCGCTGTATGTCAGTGGCTCTTAAATCTCCGCCGTACGTATTATTACGCCTGTCATAAAATAAAAATATAGGCATATAAAAATGAAAATAAGGACAGGTTTATTTAGTGCATAAGTTCATACGAGTAATGTAAATGTTCTTATAAAATGTTAGCCCACAGCCTTACTTAAAGAGGAACTGCGTGATCTCTGTGTCCCAGAATTGATCACTAAAGTCCTGCGCTTGTGCCGTTAAACCCCTTGTTAGGTCGTCAAATGCATTATTGATTTCCACCAACAAAGGCCTGTTGAACCAGTCACTTATTCGCACGGCACCAGTTAATTTGCGGTTCTCATTGATCAATCTGTAATGAATGCACAATTGTTTCGTACTCGAATTATTCTCTTTCTTAACAAATTAATGAACCTATGTGTAAGCTTAATAATAAAATATTCAATATTAAAATTTTCTCACAAGAGGATTCGAAATTACACACAAACTATATACATAAACTAAATATACACTATATATTTGCAATAACGGTTTAAATATTTAAATAAATAAAATACAGTTAGTTGCTTACTGCAAATATCCACGAATCAATGTGTGAAAATGTCTAAAAGCTGCCGTGGCGTGTTCGTCGAGCACCGTCGGGTTTACACTGGGGTTGTAATCATTGACGTAGCCTTTCGCACCCGGGTAAATGAGTTTGTTCTTCACCATATTCTCGAAACCTTTTGAGTAAAAAAATAATTAATGAACCTTACACATTCATGTTTTATATTTATCGGGACAGAAAATACGCACGTATTACTTAGCAGAAAACGATCAATTACAAGTAAACTCGTGACGTCATTTAGGTTTATCTTAATATATATATTTCACGTGTCAAAATATCTGTCCTCGATGGACTTCTAAACTACTTAACTGATTTTTATAATATTTGCGCATGTGTGTGCATTTTTGTCAAGCTAGGCCGGTAGAATAGTTTAAAAACTCAATTCAAAGTCGCAATATTGTTTTATAGCGAATAATTTTTCATTTATTACCTAATAAAAACTGTTATCTTCAAAACAATTGTAACTGAGAAGAATTGAGACAATAAATAATTGCGTAAAGTGCGTTAAGGAGTCATTAGTTTTGGTCAGTTCATTATATGCTAATTATTGTCTAGGGTTGCCCAAAAAAGCAACTTGATAGCCTCGTCTAAATTACCAAGCCATTACATAAGCAAAAGTAATTCATATAACTAATAAAAAAATAAAAGTTTGAAAATAATTTTACAGTGAAAAACTGTACAAAAATGATGTGGTACGAGTATCCTATATAAAAGAATATTTTGATTATATTTTCATGATAACGGCGGATTAGATTGTAGATACTGTAAATATTATATTTGTACTTGTTTTTTGTTTTTTAATACTCATGCAAGTAAAACTATAGAACCATGTTTTGGTTATAGTGCTCCATACTCAATAAATCCAACCCAAAAAAAATATTATTTAAATTAACTCTTTCAATAGATTTTTGCACGATATAACAGAAATAATATTTTATCAATCAGATATTGTCTCCATTTCATTTCCATTCATCGATTGATTTAATTTATATTAGTATATTAATTGTACTTGGTTTGCTATTAAATACTCATCTAAGTCAAACATAGAACTTTTTTTAAAATGACTTTACCATAAATGAACAATAAATATGGTCTTAATTATACTCTTTCATGTTTCTTAGCACATTAAATTGTTTTTATCAATGTATTAAGTATACATTGTCAATAATGACAAGATCGATTAGTTATACAGTTATATTCTTTAATTATTATAAGTTATAGTAGTTTAATTTAGTTTTTATTACTAAAAGATTACCAATGAACATGTAGGTCTATTATTTCTCTGTTCTCTAAGCTTGACAATGATTAATTAAATAAACGTATTAAACGAACACATATAATAATAATTTATACGTAAAATCGTATTATATCAATTATACGAGTATTTTTAATTATTCAAACCAAATAACATTTTTTTTCTATGACTGTTAAACTAGACAGGATTAAATTATTTAAGCCTTAGAAAATAATAACTATTTTCAAAACCTTTCATACTCGATATTACGGCATGCTAATTAAACAAATAACATTTCGCTCTGATTCGTTAAATAGACGGAGTCATTCATTATTATGCGCAGACGAACAAGATCGTTTCAGAAACTCAATATTGACCGATATCGTTAATAAAATGCAACTCACTCTGATATAGTAGGCAAAGTACTTATAATTGATGTGTTGAGATCAAGACATGTGAATGCATTCTGACCTCTGGTAAAAAGTTCAGTCTCCCAGAAATAGGATACTCGTAATAATTGATAGAATATCCGCTATGAATTGCTGTCTCTCCTGAGAATATCTGCGTCCCAGCAACTTGGATTTAGTTTACTAGAATATCACCTAAACATTGAGTTCTCAGCAATCATTGATTTGAGTAATACATACTTGACTTATGAGTTCACTGATATCACCTAAAAATGTATAGAATCCTTGATTTAATATGTAATAATATTTAATAGTATATAATCGGTTTACCCAGACTTCCTTTTTAATACCTCCCTGAGGAGTCTTACACCTCGCATATAATTTTAATATAATTGTGAAGTAAATAAAATCCATAAAAAAATATTGTTTATTATGCATGCTAATTAACGGTGACACTTTATTCTCTAAACATAAAAATGTATAGATATATTTATCAATTCACACGAATATTATACGTATTAAATCCACTACTTACGAATTCGCACATTTAAATATAACACTATTTACGGTTTTAGACTCAAATGTACAAGTGTACATTTCAAGCTATTATCATAAAAGATTTACTGAGCTAGAGTAATTAGTAAGGGTTGCCGAGAAAACAAAGTTCTTCTGATAAACGTAGTCTTTGTATGATTTCCCAAGTGAACTAATTAGCTACTTGCGATTCTTAATAGACACAGTAATAACAGGTCAGGGGAGAGTTACATTAAGAATGACACGCGATATGACATATTCTTGCAATCATCCAAATACTTAAATTTAATATGAATACAATTAAAACAGTCTAAGTTAAAGAATAAGGGAAACTAGTATAGTGATTTTATTTTGCAATTGGTTAGCTTAATATGTATATTTTCATTATCACCCAATATTTATTTAGCGGAATTTAAACATTTTGCTGTTATATTAAGAAAGTGGATGGGCATAATTAATGTAAATTTAAAACTTTTAAGTAATTATCTTTTTAAAGACGTGAGAAGATCTTTAACTCAGATGTGTTTCAGCAACATACATTAACATATGAATATATCGAATCTCGAGAGGCGAAACATCTTATGTATGAGTGTCACTTACAATCGGTATAATCTTTCATAAAAGGAAGATAATATATGCGTTGGAAGGGCATGGAAAAATCATAACTGCATCCGATCTCAAGATTCCGTGCAAGTGGGATTGCGTATATACTTATTTACTATAGAATGTTCAGCGATCTTTAATTAACCGTAGCCGTAATCAGCTTGGAAGACATTATCGTTATACTTGACAAATTATTTGCTGCTATTACATAATCGGTTTACCTGTTAAGTAACAGGGTTCGTTCGGCGAACGAGCTGATTCGCAGGTCAATGTAATGTTTGGATCCTGTGGAGGAAATTCACGGCCGTTTCGGACAAGTGTTGTCAAACGACCACCATTGTATGCCCGGATTGCAGCCGCCTGTTCTGCACTGCTGCCGTAAACCAAGGATAAGTCCATGTAAGCCGTTACTGTGGACAGCTATTTCAAAAAATAATCATTGATTAAATGAAAGGAAAGTTCCTATACAACATTTTGATTAAGCAAAAATTAACAACTTAGCAATTACAGATAAGGAGATCTAAATATTATGAAATTTTATACTTGGTAGAAGTCTGTACAGGTAACAAATCTCTAGTCCTAATTTGCAGAAAACTAAGATTGACCCATAGATATAACTTGAAGTAAACTTTTTAATTTGCTATGTACTTCAATTCCTTTTGTAGTATGTAGATGGAGATTTACACTAATTTATTATATTCAGGTCGTATTTACTTATGAAGTTTCTAATAGGATACGTTATATCATAGTAGAATCTTCTTTTTCATACAAATTATTTCGTAGATTTCTATAGAAAATTTTGCTTACCGGTTGTGCTGGAGCATTAGGTGGTGTGCATCCTCTGTCCCTTGTTGTTGTCGTCCTTACAAAGTTCATGCACTGAGTTCCTTGAGGACCGTGGATGACATCAGTCGGTGGTATGAGTATTGGGCACAAGTCGGCTTGAAAGCTACATCGGGTGCTAGCTGTCCGTTATCATCGCAGCATGTCATTAAATCTTTATCTGTAGGAATAATAATATAGTTAAATTATATGCTAACAGTAGTAGACTCAAGCTGCTTTGTGTACATAATATAACTATAATAATAATACATCACATTAAGTAAATTATCATCTTTGCAAGATGTTCCAATACTACACCACTTAGATGATTAGTTCCTTAATAAATATAGTCTATAAATAGAATGCGCCAAAAAATGTTCCATAGATCTGGTAACAGGGTTACTATATTTTTAGATTTTTTAGATACAGGTATAATATTAGCATTACACCAAAATTTAAAAAAGGCAACCTCAATAAAATGGCCATTTATTGTCCACATAACAAAGTTTTGTTTATTTGAGAAAGTTTTTGAGAAGATTTTTCTTATTGCATTTTAATTTATTTACATATTAACCGTATCTAACTCAAATTGGTCCGAGAACTACTTTAGATAATTCTCATCCTGTATACACCTGGTACATGACGTGACAATTCAGAATATTTGCTTTTGAAACATTTTTAACCTGCACATGAATGAGCTGATATTTTATTGTTTTAAAAATTTTGGAGGTTTATTGTAATTTTAGTTTTAAATGCTTTGTAAAGTAAAAATATTTATAACGTGATAATGAAGCAATGTTTGAATAAACTATTATTAAACTATTTATGGTAATAATGACTAGTACATGCCGATTAATCTAGTATATAAAAAATATAAGTATAGTGTACATCACTGTAAAATAAATTTACCCTCGTTACGCTATGAACCTATTATTTTTTAATTAGCTGTACTAATTAAAGAATAATATTTAATGTTTACTTTAACGTAAGGTTCGGTATAATTTATATAAACTTTCATTTGAAAAACTGTTATGATTTAAAACATTTTTTCTTTATATTAATCTGAAACTATACTTACGTGTTTGTGCCACACCAGCTGTTAAAGACATGTCGTGCGTGATAATCTGTCCCCATTGTTGCGCGTTTAAATTCCATATAGGATCAACCAACTGCTTGTCTGGGAATAATCTTAAGCTGATTTCCCGCGGGTTGGGTAATTGACGACCGGTCAGAGATACGGGCATTGCGTTTATACCTACGACAAAATGTGGTTTAATTATCATTAAATCAAAATAGCCAATTTTATACTGTGGCAACTATTTCATTAATATATTCACTAAAGAAATATATCATACTACTTTTACCCCGCTGTTACACCTACATAGTGATAAAGTAAAGTTTACATAAGATCCATTACGCAGTTTCTGTGTCAAAGAGGCAACAACTTTATCGCACAATCTGTCACAGTGGGAATTTCTTTCTACCGTCGCATAGGTCATGGCCACAAACCACTATGCTCCTTATAGGCTTAGTGGCCAGTGATTTTTTTGTATCTACAGTTAGTTTAATAACTATTACGTACCATCAGCATAATTGAATCCAACCAGACGGCCGTACGGCGTCTGTGGTATACCCCAAACTGGGTTCTGCAGATTATTGCAGGAACCGTCTATCGACCTGTATCGTGACTTTGGACAAAACGGTGGTGACTGACCGCATGTCTGGACTGCTGGACTTGAGCCACTGTTAGGCGGAGGCGGTGGATTGCTGAAGCTACAAATGTATAATTTATTTAAAAAAGAGCTCTAACATGTCGTCCTTATGTCTAACATGTCTTAGAACGTATAGCTATATCGAATATTGTTTTAAATCATTTATAAATAAACGAATTTAAGGAATGACATGTTAAAGTATAAACTTTGAAAGAAATTGTACTGAAAAGTAAATAAGAATAATTTTTAAATCGAGTATCAACCTCTCGAAAACACAAAAGTTACAACTTGTGCAGTTTCTCAATCTATGCACTACTTTAGAAAATGTTTTTTCTTTTATACAGCATTTTCTATTTTGATTACCTTAACAGTCCAATTCTGTTATAATGTAACAGGAATAATTATAAATGATATATATATAAAAAATGACCTGAAATCTGGTTCGACGTCATAGTCTTCGCTGTAATCCGTCCCATGGCTGTTGAGAAGGACCAACAAAAGGGTTAAACAAAAACATGCAACAATAACTTTAATATTATTAACAGGTGCTCACATAAATACAAATGTTTGTGCCCCCATATAATCAAGTGCATTGGTGCAGCTTACTGATAGACAATTACAGTATTAAATTTGTTAAGCTGCCACAGAATCAATATATGAAAATAGTGGTGATTGTAATTTATAATTTACACATTACACATTACAGTTCGTGCTGGAATACTCGCCAATGCCGGATTTTTTTCATAATTTTAAAATCTCCATTTGTTATATTCTAAAAAAGTAACAACTATATCCATATATAACATTAGTCATAAGTTTCATTAACAATTTATTAAAAGCTTTTAGTCAAGGTAAGCAGACATCATCGATAACAATACATTAATGAACGATGAAGATACATTAGTAAACGTGTGATGTAATTTATAATTACATATATTAAGTGCAAATCGATCACTCAAACATTTCACTAGCTAAAATAATTTATACATTTTGACAATAACACTTTCATATATCATAGTCTCATAATTTACCCTACAATCATTGATGTGATAGCTTAATTGAGCAAGGACCAGAATCCATCCAGTACAAACATTAGAACGATGAAGACGTGAGGTAACCTATGAAGTGAAAAATTGGCATATGATCGATCTCAAGAACGATATTCTAACCGAACGATTTACATTGCAACACTTGTACACTGTTGATATATATACAAATCCATTGACTGTTAACTATCTTCCACGAGAGTAACAAAACAGAAACTCGAAAGTTTTGGTCTACAGAAGATATATATAGTAGCTTCAAGCAACGATAGTTAATGCCAGCAAAGGTACGATACAAATGAGTTGATTCTGCATACCTCTACAGAGCGTTACTAAATCCTTATATTGAATGATAGATATATAGTACGGTGGCAGGTATCCTGATTCTGATCTGCATCTACAGGCGTTGGCTAATCTATATGAAGAAGTATCGGACACGTTTATTGAAAAAATGCCTTAATTGTCCAGCTGTGAATCGTGATTATGATTATGATGTTGTAAATATATAATTAAATGCTTTAAATTCAAATCGAATAATTCCTATTGTTTATTATGTAAATCCCAGAGGATGTACGAGTGTAAAAACTTCTATCCAAACAATTATTTGTCTGGAGGAAAGTTGCCGAAGAGTTACTAAATTTACTACATTTACTACATTTGGTATGGAAATTGAGTTGCAGGACTAACGAAAATGAACTCGTTTATTCATAATATTTCTCAACTTATGTTCCTAAGTGTGTACATATGGATATATTTCATTAGTTAAATTATAATTAAGTACGTTTTTATATAGAAATAATAATTTTGAAGTATTAACATCATCATCATCAGCCTGTGATAGTTCACTGCTTGCCTCCTAAATACACCCTATCCATTAGAGGGTTTTTGGACCGTATCCCACCACGCTGGTCCAATGCGGGTTGGTGGGTGGACCGACTTTTACATGCCCATCCGACGCATGGATCATCTTACTTTTCAGACAATTGGGTGATCGGCCCAAATTACCCTAACCAACTAGGAAACAACATTGAAAATTTGTTGAGTCCGCAGGATTCGAACCCACGACCTCCGGTTTCTAAGCCACACGCCTATACCACTAGGCTACGGAGGCAGTCTTATCACTTTTCACAATATTTAAAAAAATACTTAGAATTTGTAACCACGACTTAGAAATTTGCTTACATTAGTTCCAGTTTTTTTTTTACTAAATAACAATTTTTTCTTAACATTTCTAGCGTTATTTCCCGATAAGCCAGCTTTTGGTGTAATGTTTTACTACTATTAGGTGTAATATTAGGTAATTTTTACCATTCAATATTAAATATTAGTTACAATTTACGATTTAAAACGCTCATGACGTTATAAAACTTAAAGCAAAAAATGTGCGCCTTTTCAAAGAACAGA
Organism: Lamproptera curius; assembly: GCA_029286875.1. Taxonomy (NCBI): domain Eukaryota; kingdom Metazoa; phylum Arthropoda; class Insecta; order Lepidoptera; family Papilionidae; genus Lamproptera; species Lamproptera curius. The sequence goes on along the minus strand of JAGSMT010000107.1, from coordinate 217,707 downwards.
ACAAAAATTCAACATAAGTTAACTACAATTACTTGGATAACTATGTTAACTGCGAGCTTAAATGGCAATACGTGGATTCCGATTGACTCAATCTATAAAAGTAATTATAAACCAGGCAAGTTTCTCATGATTAAAAACAAGCACTGATACCCGACAAGGTAAGAAATTTAGTTTATGTTGAGAACGTCATACCAATAAATACACATCACACCTTAGACCACAGTCCTCTAATAAAGTTACATAATGATATTTTATTTTGGTTTTTTATTGATTTAAACGAGACGAGGACGAAGGACCCGATGTTTAGTGATTTCCATAAGAAATGTATTGTAAGACGCTACAATTCTGCTCAACCCCCTGAGAAATAGGATGTTACGTCTCGTTTATTCAATGATTGCGGTGGATACGGTACTCTTCGAACCGGAGGACGGTTGTGCCTATACACTTGATTTGCGGCTGAAATAGCAGTAGCATTATCTGTGTAATAGTAGTAGTAGCAGGAGACCGTCTGGGGCGGTACCACTGGGGTGCGTATTCCTGCAAAGCAGTAGTATGAGAACATTACTTAATCCGGTTTGAAGGGCACTGTAGCCAGCGCATTAACTGGGTAAGAGACTGCCTACCATGAGACATCCTATGTCTCATGGCATGACAGCGCGTTAGTGATATCACTGATATTGCCAATGTCTACGGGATTCGGTGATCACTTTCCTTCAGGTGGACCGACTGGTCATCTGCCTGCGTTGCCAATAAAAAAAAACAGGCACCACGATGGTCCTTCCTCTGCCATCCCCAGCCCGAAGAGGTCTTTCAATTCAATTACAAAGGTAAAGTAAGGCGTGTAATATAGAATAAACATTTTAGATTAAATCCTGAATAAATATAAACTAATGTTAAAAATGTAACTCTATTTGTCCGTTCGTCCGTCTGTTTGTCAGTCTTTACAGTCTGAACCATTGAACCAATTTAAATGAAATTTTGTACATACTTACCATAGATTCCATAAAAGGACATAGGCAAATAAATATTGCTATAAAAGTGGAATATAAGGTTGAAATGTTTCTGTTTAACATCACACGACGAAATTTTGTGTCTAGATAGTCGAAACGAGCCATAAGTGCTGTTTTTCTAGCAATTTTGTACTTTCAAATTGTACTATGAACTAGGGGTTAAATTGTGGATGAAAATCAATTTGGTACTTCGTCATTGTTAAAGCAAAAGCGATAAAACTTTATGTTTAATGATAGACACTAACAATAAAACACCTCATTTGTATTATCCATACTAATATTATAAATACAAAAGAAACTTTGTCTGTCTTGACCGTATATATAGACGCTATTCGATTAAATCGATTTCAATGAAATTTAGTGCATACTTAGAATAATTTCCAAGAAAAGACATAGGCTATTAGTTATTGAGATAAAAGTGGTTTATAGGGTTGAAGTAGCGGGTGAAAGTTTTGTTTAACGTATTTTATAACAGAAATACAGATGAATAATGTCTAAACATAATTACCATACTATTATAAAAAGGTGACTTCCTTGCTTACAAGTTATTACAGTTAAGAGATCAAGTGATAAAATCGTTGGATGCCAAATTAATCTTCATTGCCTTCTTTAAATAACTTTACATAAGAAGTTGATGGCACGGGTCGTGAGACTTGTTACATTTATGCATCTAACACTAGATTACGTATCTAGACGTTGAAAAGATCATTACAGTTTTTATATCTCAGTGTCCGTAAGACGCATATGTATTGCCAACATTCTAATACCGATCAAAACAAATAGATTATATTATATATAACACGATTACAATTATATCGATGTTTTGAAACAGTTATAAATATTTGTTGTTTTATAGCGAAGTTGTGGCGGCCAATATGTAGTAATTGAGTAATACAAAAACGCATGTTTTTGTACATAAATACATGTAGTGGCCGGCAATCTAACGGAAATATGTATCAGGCTCATTTACCACTACACGAATAATTTCATATTAATAATTTCTTCAATTGAGAAAATAAAAGTTATTTTTGAAAGTATGTGACGGTACTGGAAAAGGTTATTTAATTATAATATTAGCGCATGGTCACACAGATCATGAATTATTTTAAGTTATTCAATTTGAATATCTATCAGCCTAACAGGTAAACAATAGTGTATATAATTTCATAATGAGTATTTATATACTATGTCAAATCTCAAAACTTTGAACTCTCTTTTTATACGAAAAAATAAAGTATTTGCAGTTCTGGAGAAGAAATAAAATAAATAAAGAAAAAAATATGCGCAGAATTTTTTGGACGACTTCCCAAAAGAAGGAGCTACTCATTCGGAGCGTTTTTAAATATTTACCTTGTTGGTCCACTCGTGGAGCTCCGGTTGAGTTCATTATTTTTTTAATGTTAGCGATATATTAGACCTATTATTTTTTAATTTTGTAATAAGTAGTTTAATAGATATTTGAGAAATAAAAATAGTTGCGGCACCAAATATCACAATAGACACTGTCAAAACCGTAAAAGATACATAAAGTATGTTCTACATAATACTACTTGAATTGGTCTACAATTAAGTCAGCGATAGCATATATCTATGTTTTAAGAATAATCCACAATAACCGTTTTGATGTAAAACTTCATTAAAAGTTTTAACGAGGCAAACTCAAAGTTGTTTTAAGGTAATATAAGTTTACATAAAAGGTTTTTTATATGCATTTAAAAAATTCTTCATTCTATACGTCTCATGCATGTAATTTTGATTAAACTAATATCTTAAGAGATATTAGAGATTTAAAATAAAGTGGCAGAAATCGCACGGAATTTTTTTGCAGTTGTCACGTTTTCCCCGCTTATATTGCACAAAATGGTTGTATGCTGTTTGAAGTCGGTCATATTTTTGTTAAAAGTTTTGTTATTTTTTTTTGTAATTTTAAAATTAATACCTACGTGTACACCTCGAATATTCCGGTGCAAATGTACAAATCCGTAATGAGTTCTCGACAAAAGTAATAAAATCAATGCCTATGTAAAAATATTGCTCACAAACACTTTTTTTATTAATTATATCGTATGATTAAATTAGTATCTTAGAAGATATAAGTTATTTAAATTAAGGAAACGGGCAAACCGAAAATGGCTGACATTTCATACGGTAAAAATAAGCAGTTGGTACAATTTAATTTTGCTATTACAGGTTAATAAAAGCATAAAAAGTCTTTATACACTTTTTGTTATGGATTCGCTTATCATTTTATTTGAACATATAATATTTAGCGCTCGCGTAACAAAACGATAAAATGGGATGGAATGAGATGTTTAATTAAATAAAGGGTTTACATTTATATAGTCCCAGCCTGTACTATAAAGAATTGAATACAAACAAAAAATATGAAGCATACCAAAATCAAATAAAATAAGTCCGAAGATCTTCTGAAACAAAAAATATTACATTATGGCCGTTTATGTTCACAATAATAATGTGAACGTGTAAATGGCCGGTAACACAAATATCCTACAAAAAACAAACCAAATTTATGATGTAGCCATAAAAATAACTCGGAATAATACTTATAAGGTATAATACTATAATAATCTATTTTAAACACAAGGAAAATCCACATAATATAAACAGACTGTGCGTTGCAGACTTGGTTTAAATACAAATTCGATACACATTTGTTAAAGTAATAAAATTGTTTGTTTGCTTTCAATAAATGGCATGAAAAGTATCAATTGTAACAGAGCTATAATTCTAATTTAAATAGAGTATTAATTTTAATAGAGTCGCTATTAAATTTAGAATTATAGCTATTAGAATTATAACATCCCTTATCAGTATGAACAGATTTTAAAAATATAATAATTGTAAGTAACTAGAACCCGCTAAGAATATATCATCGCGGACCTCATTTTTACTGCAAAGCTGTAGTATGCAATCACTACGGCATTCCAAACTAGGCAGCAGTACCTGTTGTACCTTGTAAATGAGACATAACATTGCGTATGGAGGTGGCAAGTGGTGAACATAAGATAATATCACTTACCATGAGGTCAAACCTTTTACTTCATTATATTTAAAAAATATACATTTAAATAACAAGATATTTTGAAACAGAAAACATCTCGTCCTCTAGAATAAACCATGTACAAACCACAATTCGTCTGAAAATTCTAGACTTCGAAATTACGTTTGTCTATTACTCAACATACATGGAGGCAATCCATTTATCCGCTATAGTTGACAGCTTGATATGTTACTTCACCAGCGCAGAGATGTAATTAAATAATTTCTCACATTGTAACACACAATCTATTTATCAATTTGAAACGACCTAAAAGTAAGAGGAAAACATTTGTTTCGAATACATAATCATTATCAATCAAAATCATCCAAGCGTATTAAAATCTCAGAAAGTACCTTCATATTATTATTCAACTAGCGACCCGCCGGCTTCGTATAAGTTCAATGCTGCTACAAAATATAATTAATAGTGTTAATGTATACAAAGTACTCAGATTTTTTGTCATTGTCTAAAAACACAAACCTGTTTTTTTACAATTAAAAAAGCGAAATGGTTATTGTTAGTTATCCCTAAAGATTGACATACACCATCAAGGACCTTTGTAGGACTTCTTAAGGTCTATCATACTGTAGTACATTTTATTGATTTCTTAAGGCACCGTGTAAAATAATCGATATGATATTAAAATCATTGTTTCTTAATAAATATTATTAATATATATTGCCTTACCGTGTCTATTAATAAATATTGCCATCACGGTATTCATTTGATAAAGTTATATTTCTAAATATTAAATAAATTTTCAATTTAAGCCAAAGATGGTTAGTCTTTAACTCAAATTTACAGCAGATTTTTAGTTTGTTACATCAATAGTTAGCATAGTAGAAATTTAATATTCTAATACTGGTACTTAATTATTGTTGAAGAGGTGACCTGTTCGATCATTTGACAGCATAGACATGATTAATATAGATTGAGATGTAATTACCCCTTAATTGAATCCTCTAAGACTCTATATAACTGCTAACTAATAGTATGGCATAAGACCTTACTATTAGTTAGCAGTTATATAGCAAGTATCGCATTTAAACCAAACCTTTTTTATTCTACTGAGAAAGATAATGAGAGCCTAACAGTGTGATTCTGTAGTAGTCAGCGGACTGTGCAAGGAACGCGTAACTTGTGCTTGTTTACTTCAATTCCAAGTCTTATTTGACCAGAATATAGAGTGTGCCTTTACCGAGTAGTTCAGTTATGTCTCTGTAATCAACGAGATTCATGCAAAACTTTTAGTTTTGATTAGTTTACCACACCACTTATTTTTTTAAGGCAATACCCTTATAATTTATCACTAGTGCTTTAGTCTCACAAATAAAGACACTTTTTTCTTATTACAATATTAATGGCACTAAACCCGTAACAGACAATACGTTGAAACATTATGGTCGGTGAATATACCTAATACGCGGTTGTACCAATTAAAACATTTAATGAACGTATCCAAAGCATGCGTTAATAAATTTATAGATTACATGCATAAAACCGAGTTGATTGCTGCTTACATAAACAAATATTTCCTATCAGAAGCATTGGCAAAAAAACAAGAAAATTATTATTGTTTTTCACAGTAGCTCTATCATATTGCCCTAATTAATGTGTTAACAAAAATTTTAATTTGATAACACAGGCGAAATTAATATTTCATGAAATATTTAAAATAAAGTGTTTCGATACAAAATTTCATCGTTTTATGTTCCAACAGAGACGATTTTTTTATCGTAATAATCGATAGCCTATATCCTTTCTTGGAATCTATCCTAAGTATGTACTAAATTTCATCTACATCGGTTCAACGGTTTGGACAATAAAGACGGACAGATAAAGAGAATATGGTATGGATTGTTGACTTGCAGCAAGATGCATTATGGGTTAGATATTATATGATAGTAGTTTGTACAGCATGAGATAGAAGCAGGAATAGGGATCACCCTAAGAAACTCCAAAAAGACGAGTGCCGCAAGAAGTTTTCCATTTAATAAGACTGCAGTTGCTTAATATATTGATAGCTTTGATTTTGAAATATTTTGTAGTTAATTTGGCTATGATTTAAGTTTTATATCACCGATTACAATATTTTTACAATAGTAAAGTAAAATTATCAAAACTTTACTTCACTTTTGTGAATATTTAATTATTTGTTATTATTTTATCCATCTCATGCTATCTCTTTGTACTAAAATGCCTAGAGTGATGTATCTAAGTGCAGCAGAATTATTTAAAACCTATTTTATACAAAACACTTAATACAACATATTTATTTTACTTTTACATCATCAGCCTTTGTTAGTCCACTGCTGGACCTAATACACCCCTATCCATTAGGGGTTTGGACCGTATCCCACCACGCTGGTCCAATGCGGGTTGGTGGGTGGACCGACTATTTACATGCCCATTCGACGCATGGATCATTTTACTTTTCAGACAATTGGGTGATCGGCCCAAATTGCTCTAACCAACTAGGAAACAACAATGAAAATTTGTTGCATCCGCAGGATTCGACCCACGACCTCCGGTTTCTAAATTTTTTTTTTTACTTCGTAAACAATTTTAATATTTTGTATTATGTTTATTATATGTAGTATTATATTTATAAACCTAGCTAAATTTTATAGCAAAACAAAAATTAAGTATATTCGTCCCACCACGATTTTGTAAAAGGTACGCACAAAATAATTTTATAACGCTTTATATATATAATTATAATAGTCAATTTGATGAAGTAGTTATCTTTGGCAAAATTTAGAAAAATTCCAACGAGATATCATAACTAAAATTTGTTTAAATTACTAATACTGTGAGTTATAGGGAGGGGGCAAAGTAGGGTACTTAACGTTTAAACATCCCTAAAAACTAAATTTATGTGATTACATTAAAAGTTTTAACTTGGAATCATAGCTTCATTCATTACGAATGACTATGTATACATTTATGTTGGTGACGTAATTAATCTACGAGATGTGAATATTTAAATGAAAAGGCATTTGACCCGCTATGCCCCGTGCTTAGGGTAAAGTGGGTCTCCAATGGGAGCATTGTGGGGTGGTTATAATGAGGTATGAAACACAACTTCCAAACGAAATAGTTTTATTTCTAAGAGACACAACGACAGTTTAAAAATTTATAACATAACTATATCACTTTAGCATAACAAATTCAGTACAAATCAGAATAAACTTCACTTTATTATTATTATTATTCTAAGTTAAAGAAATCAGAAATCACACAAAAACTTTGACACATTTCTTTAATTAAACTTAAAAACTAAAAAACGAAATACAGAACTTTGGTACAGTTAAGTAATGAGTTACAGTTAGCTCGAAAGATCTCCTTTAAAACTTTAATTAAAATAACAAAAATCAACGTAACTATTCGTAAACATCTTTACATTTGCTAACTTAAATATTTTGACTTTCAAAAAAACGTTTTTAATTTTTTTAATATTTTACAAAATTAGTTTTGAATACATAATGCACATAAATGAGTTGCCTCTTCATCTTTTTCATCCTCTCCAGCACAAGAGTAGTGTGCCCATCGAGAACATCTTAGACAACGTATCCATGCCTCGGTTGACTCTGACCACAAGTAACTCAATAGATACATTCAGTATCGTCATCACCTTTTTCAGAGCTTGCTTCTTCAGGCAACAAGCCTTTCTTTTTGACAACCTTTCTCTTCTTCTGTTCGATAGATTTCAATTTTAAATCTTTAGCTACCCTCTTCTTCTTTTCTTTTAGTTCTGCAGCCTTTTTTATGGTTACAAGTTCGTTTTTGTACGGTGATTCTGTGATGATTGCTGTTTTCCCTCGTTGCTTACTAACTCTTCTGCTTGTTCTGTTCTCCTTAGGCACTGGCATTATTTGTTCTGGAGTTGTTACAAAGCTCGATGGCCTATCGACCATCCAAGAACAACCAGGTTGTGGAGAAGGTTGCCTAGGGGGGGTTTGGATGTTCCTATCCCGTTGTGGTATTTGCGATGGTGGTGTCTTGTTGCCAGTCAAAATTTCTTGAAGTGGTTGTCTAGGTGGCGTCTTGGAACTACGGTCGCTTTCTGGGGTTTCTTGTCTCACTGGAGTTTGTTCTCTGCAAAATGGCTGCGTTAACTAAAGGCACCTCAGCAGGCTCAGGATTATCTGTAGTGTCCGCATGGTGCAAAATCTGCGTCAGTGAAAACATCCTTATTTATGAGGCCATATACCTGTAGCTCTGAATGCATTAATAGCAGTCGCCATTGTTGCTGCAGATACATAAGCTTTTCCGAAGAGTCCAGCTGTCTGATATTGTGTCACCACACGTCCGGGATGGCACCCAACCAATTCTTTATTTCGTTGGAATAATATGTGCTTATAGGTTTCATGAACCCAACATCCAGCGGTTGGAGTCGGTGTGTGCAGTGAGGTGGAAAGCATAATAATATAACACCATTTTCAGAGCCAAATCAATGACCTCTAGAGATTTAACGTGTGTTGCATGACCATCTAGCAATAAAAGTGCTGGATTATCTTTGAGTGGAATGCGACCACTCAATGAATCTCTTGAGCCAGAAGACAAAACAAGGACCCTGGATCCACCCAGATTCGTGACATTCTCCCAAGATCCAGTTGGTGCCCATCAAGTAACTCCGGTTTCATACGCTTCCTTGGAAATATGAACATTGGCGGCATATAGTTGCCAACTGCGCTGAAGCAGAGAATTGAGGTCATTAGTTTTCCCCTTTCTGCGGAGGTTAGTGCTCCTACCTGTCTTTTGCCACAGGTAGCAAGGACTTTAGATTGACTTTTGGGTACTGTAGACACACCTGTCTCGTCAACATTAAAAATTCTTTGTGGAGTAAGCTTATGTTCATCGTAAACTTTTCTAAAGTTAGAAAAAACTTTCAACTGCTACTCTGTTGAATCCCATAGCTCTAGCTGCTGATGTTGGTTCAGGTTTTCTGTAGCTAATATCGGATGTCTTTAAGGAATCCTTTCAACCAATCTATGCCAGCAAACCGTCTCTAAATCAAATTTATGCGAATTCCATTTTTGGGCCACTTCAAATGCAAGTTTGCAGGTCACGTGAAGTCAGTCCATGAAACCGTGCTTCCATCATTTTATGTGATTAATTAGTTCTCTCTCTTGATTGGGAGAAAATACGCTTTGGAAATGGCCAATTTCTTTCGAAAGATGCTGTCATCTGGATTGCCCTGATATTTAGACACATAACGTTCTAATGTTGTTTGTGGAACGTTGTGCATATTTGCTACTTTCCTGTAGCCCATTTCTCCGGACACCACACTGTGTACGAGCTTGTTTCATAGGCTTCTATAGACCATGAATGCTGTTCAGTCGTCCTCTTGTATGTGCGGACCATATTGGCTAAAAGTAACAAAAATAAAAAGATAACAACTTAAAATCGTTAAAACGAGGGCAAAGTGGGGCACTTTCTATAATCTAAAAATGGGGCATAGTGGTGTACCTCACTTTGCCCCAGACACCTACCCCACTATGTCCCACCGGCTCGTTCAAATTAAACACAAACTAACGGTATCTTACCTTTGAATCAATGACTTTTGCTTCTTGATTAAGGAATCGAAGATACTGATTCATAATAAACAATAACACACGGCAGTATACGATTACTTTTAAGAAAGAATTGCTGTTCAATTTCAGTCAAAATTTTAAGAAAACACTGGTTTCGATATTTTCGTTTATAACATACAAACACCTGACAAAATGGCGTCGTTCGCTCACGAAGATCACGCGCCGACTAACGACCAATCAAACCGAGTCATTTGACAGTTTGCACGCGTTTGTTTCGAGCTGCGTAAGGCTCACCCCGCTATGCCCGTGACCCCCTATGCCCCCCTCCTATAACTTCCTTCTTCTTCTTTTCTTTTTTTAGATATATTTATTATTTTTGTTTGTGTTAATATTCACTGTACTTGTACTGCTTGTATATCATATTTACCTTTTTGTAAAATTTTGTAAGCACTACACCTATATGTCTACATGTAAAATTGACTGTGTCAAAATGAATAAAAAAAAAATAAATGTTGAGTCGATACTTCATGAAAACTCTTTTATTTATATACATATTATTTGCATTATAGGTAATTATATGCATCAATCTTCCCACTTCTTCATTCATAGCGCATTGCTCTGGCCATTCCGTTACCTCAAACAGAAATAGTTTAATACCGATAACTGTTTTTTATTTTTTTTTTCAACACAATGTAGGTAATGATTGGGTTTATGTAAAATGAAATTTTAATGTAGTATTAACAAAAAACACCGGATTTTTTAATAAACTAACTTTTATCATTTAAAAGTCAATTTTTTTTGCAAACTACTCAATTTTATTATTAATATATAAATATGTCCATTGGTACCACACTAGGCAAACAGTCCTGTAATTGCCAAATTATGTATATCAAATATACAAACAATTTGTTTCAAGTACACATCTAAAGATGGTGTTATATAATATACATCTTTAACGGAATAAACAATTATTGGGTAATATGAAAAGAAAAGTTATAAAGTGTAAGTCTTACTTATTAAGCAAGAACCTTGTTTGTGCGTCTTAAAAACATTTTTTATGTAATTGTAATGTTTATCTGGGTATGTTGTTTTTTTAGGCCATAGAGTTCTTAAAATTTGCCAATATTAAAATCACTAAGGAATTCCTCTACCGAAACGGTATTGACTCATTGCAAAGATTTATATATAATTTACATAAACGAGCATAAGATTAAATCAATTAATAACATTTATCAAAACTAAAGCTAAGTACCTTTTTCTTTGGTCAGCATATACAAAATGGTGTTTACAAGATTATAAGTAAAGTACATAAACACAAATATGTAAATTTGCTTCATAATTTTTTCCCAAATCTTCGTGAACTTTGCTAAAATTCTTCCTAACTTCAGCTAAACGTTACTTTGGAAATAAAAGCAAAAGAAACTGTTAAAGCATTGTTTCAAATTCTATGCTAATCAATTGACACAATTAGTGTTCACCATTGTTAAATGCATTTTAATTAAACATAACACAAAAACAAACACAAACAAACACAAAAGACACAAAGCATAGATTGCAATATAACCGGCTGTTTTTAATTTGATAACACAGGCGAAATTAATATTTCATGAAATATTTAAAATAAAGTGTTTCGATACAAAATTTTATCGTATTATGTTCCAACAGAGACGATTTTTTTATCGTAATAATCAATAGCCCATATCCTTTCTTGGAATCTATCCTATGTATGTACTGAATTTCATCTATATCGGTTTAACGGTTTAGACAATAAAGACGGACAGATAGACAGACAGGCAGACAGAGTTAAACAGATTAATAATAATATAGTATGGATTGTTGACATGCAGCAAGATGCATTATGGGTTAGATATTATATGATAGTAGCTTGTACAGCATGAGATAGAAGCAGAAATAGGGATCACCCTAAGAAACTCTAAAAAGACGAGTGCCGCAAGAAGTTTTCCATTTATTAATACAGCAGTTGCTCAATATATTGATAGCTTTGATTTATTGAAATATTTTGTAGTTAATTTGGCTATGATTTAAGTTTTATATCACTGATTACAATATTTTTACAATAGTAAAGTAAAATTATCAAAACTTTACTTCACTTTTGTGAATATTTAATTATTTGTTATTATTTTATCCATCTCATGCTATCTCTTTGTATTAAAATGCCTTGAGTGATGTATCTAAGTGCAGCAGAATTTTAATTTAATAAAAATTTTAATTTAAATAAAAGAAATAATTACGTAAATAAAAGAAATAATTATGCAGCAGAATTATTAAAAACCTATTTTATACAAAACACTTAATACTACATATTTATTTTACTTCGAACACAATTTTAATATTTTGTATTATAATATTTATAAACCTAGGTTTATAACGAATCGAACTTGAAGTTGGCTTTGCTGTAAAATTTAGCAAGCTAAATTCTACAGCAAAAGCCCGACTCCCTGTTCGTTCTTCACGTAAATTAAGTTTATTCGTCCCACCACGATTTTGTAAAAGGTACGCACAAAATAATTTTATAACGCGTTCTATATATAGTAATAATAGTCAATTGCATGAAGTAGTTATCTTTGGGAAAAATTTAGAAAAATTCCATCGAGATATCATAACTAAAAATTGTTTAAATTACTTATACTATGAATTGTATAACTTCCTTCTTCTTCTTTTCTTTTTTTAGACATATTTATTATTTTTGTTTGTGTTAATATTCACTGTACTTGTACTGCATGTATATCATATTTACCTTTTTGTAAAATTTTGGGCACTCCTTGTGTATTTTTATAAGCACTACTCCTATATGTCTACATGTAAAATTGACTGTTTGTGTCAAAGTAAAGGAAAATAAATAAAAAATAAATGTAATAAATAAATGTAATGTGTAATTATATGCATCAATCTTCCCGACTTTTTCCTAACCATCGCGCATTGCTCCGGCCATTCCGTTACCTCAAACCGAAATAGTTTAATACCGATAACTGTTTTTTTATTTTTTTCAACACAATGTAGGTAATGATTGGGTTTATGTAAAATAAAATGTTAATGTAGTATTAACAAAAAACACCGGATTTTTTAATAAACTGGCTTTTACCATTTAAAAGTTATTTTTTTTTTTGCAAACAGACACTCCAACTTTATTATTAATATATAAATATGTCCATTGGTACCACACTAGGCAAACCAGTCCTGTAATTGCCAAATTATGTATATCAAATATAAAACAATTTGGTTTAAGTACACATCTAAAGATAGTGTTATATAATTTACATCTTTAACGGAATAAACAATTATTGGGTAATATGAAAAGGAAAGTTATAAAGTGTAAGTCTTACTTATTAAGCAAGAACCTTGTTTGTGCGTCTTGAAAACATTTTTTATGTAATTGTAATGTTTATCTGGGTATGTTATGTTTTTTTAGGCCATAGAGTTCTTAAAATTTGCCAATATTAAAATCACTAAGGAATTCCGCTACCGAAACGGTATTGACTCATTGCAAAGATTTATATATAATTAACATAAACGAGCATAAGATTAAATCAATTAATAACATTTCACATCACATCACATCATCAGCCTTTGTTAGTCCACTGCTGGACATAGGCCTCCCCTAATACACCTCCATCAACTAGGGGGGTTGGACCGTATCCCACCACGCTGGTCTAATGCGGGTTGGTGGGTGGACCGACTTTTGTACATGCCCATCCGACGCATGGATCATCTTACTTTTCAGACGATTGGGTGATCGTGCCCAAATTGCCCTAACCAACTAGGAAACAACAATGAAAATTTGTTGCGTCCCTGCAGGATTCGAACCCACGACCTCCGGTTTCTAAAGCACACGCTCATACCACTAGGCTACGGAGGCAGTTTATCAAAACTAAAGCTAAGTACCTTTTTCTTTGGTCAGCATATACAAAATGGTGTTTACAAGATTATAAGTAAAGTACATAAACACAAATATGTAGTTTTCTTTATAATTTTTTCCCAAAACTTCGTGAACTTTGCTAAAATTCTTCGCTAACTTCAGCTAGACGTTACTTTCGAAATAAATTATTTTAAAAGCAAAGAAACTGTTAAAGCATTGTTACAAATTCTATGCTAATCAATTAACACATTTAGTGTTCACCATTGTTAAATGCCTTTTAATTAAACATAAGGACAAACGCCGTTGGCCGTATAACCGGCGGTTTATTATTAACAGTAAGTGTGTCAAACGCGGTAAAAAAAATAGCTTGATAAAAAATATTGGAACGAATAACCTTAAAGAATGATTATGATAAATATATTCAGAAAGTATAACTTTATTGTGAGTATGATAGATAATGGATAAACTAACTCACAGTGCACATGAGTTGTTTTAAGTGTTCCGTTAAAGGTGATAGTATTTCTATTTCTCTTTTAAAAAGTACTTTTAAAGAAAAAGCAACTACAACAATGAAATCAAATAAAACGAAAATAAAACTAAAGTTGATGTTACACAATTTTGGATTTCTTATCGCGCGAGGAAGAAATTTAATAAGTGCGTAAAGTTAAGCTTGCAAAATAATTAAGTTTATTTTAAAAGATATAATCTTTAAACGTTTTCGAAACATTTCATTGCAAAATATTCGCACTTCGTAACATTTTGGATTTCACCAAGAATTATCATAATTGCTAAGGTAACATTAAACGTTAAATGCATAAAAATATAGATATCTGTTATTGCATTAACAAAGATTTTTGTCGGAGCAATCACTTTTAGGTAGCGTCAAGATAATAGTTTAAAAAAAAGGTTTTTTTTTTCTTTTTGTTGCTGTGACCCCATTAGCCTAAGCATAAGCATTTAATTTATTCTTCCACGATAACAGACTTACACTTATATCTATTATTCTTAATAACTAGAATTACACTTATATCTATTTATTAATTATTATTGACGGCAAATGGATAACCTAAAATATAAAATTACCTCATGAAATTTGTAAAATACCACACTTAACATTTTACAATTAAAATACTGAATCTGTAAAGTAAGTGACTTATCTAATTTAATCATGTTCAAGATTGGTTTTATTTATTTATGTAAACGATACAAGTAACGTGCGCAACGTTCTTTTTTAAATTTACTTATTACAATAGTAGAAAAAAAAATCAAGTAAAGAAAATAATACATCATGTAGCAAAGTCAAAAGTCTTTATTCAAGCATTACACTTTCTGTCAAATAAAAAAACAAGTTTGAAATAACCTGGAGCTTGAATTGTCCCATGAAAGATTTCATCGTTCTTCGGGGCCTAATTTGTGGAAGAACAAAATTATGCTTATTCGTAGTTTTTATATTATAGGTGTCACAATGTTTTACAATGCATTTTTATGTTTATAAACATACATAACATTTTCAAATATGTATTGAGAAAAAACAATCAGTACATTGATTTCAGTATTTTTTCTCAGTGATTCATGATGAACAGGTTATATTGCGGGACTGCCTAGAATTGTTATAACTGGCAGGTTATAACTATTTTAACCCTGATTATTTTTTTTTATTACACACATCAGCAATTTAACAAAAATTTTGCTTCTAAATTACACGTGATGCTATCGCAGTGATAAGGAAAATTCTGGAGCTTCAGTCAAGCGAATCCGATATAAATTACTTTTTCTCTATAGGGAAGGTACAGTTTCAGAAAAAATTACTACTTCTCTCCCCTCAGGCTCTTTTATGAAATAGAATAAAGTAATCGAGTCCTTAAACGTAATAAAGGATTACTTTTTCTTTCGTCAAAATAATTATATTCCTGAATCAAACTTAACATAACATAATATCCTTCCAGTCAATTTCGAATACGGCTGCCGATCTGTATCAGAGATCAGCCAACTACGTAAGAGACCTGCAAAGAATCAATAAATAAATTTTTGTGCACTTTAATATTAACTTTTTAGTCATCTCTTTTGTTTCCATATTCCGATGGAAGAAAACCTGGAGAGTATAATTGACTATTTAAATCGTCTTTTTTCACGAGTTATCAGGTGGTCAGCCACAATGCCCTAAACAACAAGAAAATAAACGATAAGATGTTAAGTCTCCGCAGTATTCGAATTTACGACCTTCGGTTTTAAAGCCCAAGCCTATACCACTAGGCTACGGAGGCATTGATTAATCTTACGATAACATACAACGCATAAAATATTGAATGTTATTAAGCCATATTAGATTTAATAGGTCATACAGATAGACTTTTTTTAATATTGCATTATAATAGTAAAATGAGTGACTGGTACCAGTTTCTAATAATTTTAAGTGGAATGGAATTGAATCTAGCTATTTAATAATTGACTATAACTATCACAAGTTGTTTCACAACAATCAAACCTTGTTTCCTACCCAGCCGTAACTGTGTCGAGGAAAAACGTGCGAGATGGAAAAATCACAAGGCATTGTAGACTATAAAAGATTGACATTGTCTTATACAAAGAGGGCTATATTGTTTGCATGATTGCGTTAAACCATGAAACCGCATCGAATGAAACTCTATGGGTGGCTAATGGCTAACTAACGCAACTTTATCAATGTCAGGTATAGAATTTTTTTTCCTGTAATATATGACCAACAAATAATAACTATTTGTTGGTCATATATATTTGACGAGTAAAGATTCTCATGCAATCAACTGTAAAATATCTATATATAATTAGTAAACTTCTATTTGATTGCTATTTATTTATTTATGATTGACTTTTTCAACCGTTTTAGCAATCAATCGTTTAGCGAGAGCGCAACTATTGCAAATGTAATAATTGCGAGTCAAAATGTGGTTAGTTTCGTCTAGACATTTAAGATACATAACATTTTATATTCACAAATCGACTGGAAATAAACTTGTTATTGAATGAACTGCTAGTTAATAGTTTGCTATTTAGAAATTGATTTTATAGTTTTGTGCAACAAACAGCTACGTGATAAATTCTTTAAATTGCAGGTTTAAACGTAAATTCTTTTACTTCAAAAATAAATCTCAAATGTCGCTTCGATTGGTGATTATTAGAATTTGTTAGGGATCATAAATATTCACATTTTATTTATTAAATAATTTAACCTTTTCAAGAGGCGAATCTAATGTCAATGGCATTACGTGCTTGAATGGCCTTGGAGTTATGTAGAAATTAAAAAATGAAGAGGTAAAAATCGTTTCCTATACCTAATATTTAATTACCAACCGGTGGTATAAAACTGGTCATATAAGGAAAAGTTGTACAAGGATTAGATCTCAAAAAAATATATTTTACGATTCATTGTATTCACGTAAAAAATTGGAAACCATAAATCAGCATATAAATTCAAAATGGTAATAACGTTTAACTAAAAAAAAATATGGTCAATGAAGATAAAAAACAGTTTAACTGAATATCTAAAATGATATATTTCTAGAAAATAATGCAAAAAATCATAAAAAATTAACTTAACAGTAATTTGTTAGAAATAAATAATCATGTATTTTGGATATCATAGAGGCTTAAGCAGCGTGGTTAATAGTTAAAACTATTTATCATTTCGTGACTCCAGTGACCCAGCAAGGTTGACCATGGTTAATTTACTTTCGCTGATCATTTTCTATACAAAGCCACTACCTCTATCTCACAGTGCTTTAACAACTTACATCAAGGATATATACGGATCTCGAGGTTGTTATCGTGATTGGTCCTTAATTTGTTTAGATAAGTTAACTTAACCGTTCAAATAACTATTAAGGTAAATAATACATGGTTTAAACTAGAATTTTTCACAAACAATGGTGGTTGTTGATCACTTGTTATATGTGAATGAATTTATTTCCGAATAATTTAATTTTATGCAAAAATATCTAACACTTTCCAAGGTATTTTTTATTATTATTTATTGTTATTTATATACATTATAGGACATTTAATTAAAATTAAGGTTGTATATCTATAAAATTTATACCTAAACAAATATCACTAAATATTGTTTCGGAGGTTTGTAAGATAAATATTGTGTTTAAAAAACAATTATGTTATTTTAAAATTATAATACCGTTACCTTTAGGTTGGCTACAGTAACTGAAACAAATATATAATATTAAACGATCTCTACAGTAATCAGTTGTAAACTGTTACTTAATCCATACAATCTTATTATCCTTATTAAATTTTATTCTACTAAATAACATTAATCCTTAAGAGAGACCGCAATGGCACGGCTGATAATCTGCCTGCAGGCTAGTAAATTTGTTTCTACATTTAAAAGAGCTTCAGTTTGGAATTTCTTTAATTCGGTTTCTGTGGTTACTTCTATCAATAGCTATACATTTTAACGATAACTCTTGTTTGCATATTTTTTTAATACAGTATAAAGTAATCAGTATTTACTTATAGCAATATATACCAAGTTATCATTGCCCCACATTTTCGTTTATTTTTTATCATTAGAATACAGCTCTTATCTTGTCGTATGCCATATTTTTAACATCTTTCTATCAACAAAAATAATTATAGTAAGAATGAACTGCCTCCGTAGCCTAGTGGTATGGACGTGTGCTTTAGAAACCGATGGTCGTGGGTTCGAATCCTGCGGGGTCACAACAAACTTTCATTGTTGTTTCCTAGTTGGTTAGGGGCAATTTGGGCCGATCACCCAGTTGTCTGAAAAGTAAAGATGATCCATGCGTCGGATGGGCATGTAAAAAGTCGGTCCACCCACCAACCCGCATCGGACCAGTGTGGTGGGATACGGTCCAAACCCCCCAATGGAAAGGGGTGTATTAGGGGAGGCCTATGTCCAGCAGTGGACTATCAAAGGCTGATGATGCAAGAATGATGCTGATGTACTAATTATAGTAAACTTTCAAAAATACTAAAATAGCCAAAAATAAAGATGTACGTACATTTTTTAGGCCAGAGGATAATATTTGACGTTAATTATTAATAATTAAATAATTCTGTACCTCTAAGTTATCAATTCGATTTGTCAATAAACGTAATTTGTCTCATTTTAATGTTTTTTTTTATCTAATCTGGCAGTTATTTTTACTCGCACG
Organism: Lamproptera curius; assembly: GCA_029286875.1. Taxonomy (NCBI): domain Eukaryota; kingdom Metazoa; phylum Arthropoda; class Insecta; order Lepidoptera; family Papilionidae; genus Lamproptera; species Lamproptera curius. The sequence goes on along the minus strand of JAGSMT010000107.1, from coordinate 199,054 downwards.
ATTTGTTTCTCATTATTAATCACATGAATCCCATAACTAACGAACAATACCAAATAAAATAAACCTTATCAATTTCACTTCGAAAACGTAGAGGCTTGAGAAATTTAAATATGTTTTATACCATTTCTGTACATTGATTAATGTCTTATATTGTAACAGAAAAAACCTAAAATTTACATATAATAATGAAAATGTATGTAGCTGTGTCTAAAAATAACGTTTTAGACTAAACAATTGTTATTAATTTATAATTAAATTAAAATATTTATTATATGACAATATAATTTAACAGACTTTTTACCACTTATTTTCCAACTAGAACCAATTCGATTTCTTATAAACGATGCAAAAAGAAAAACGTTAAACTAATCGCATACTCAAAGTACAGTCTTAAACCTAGATGTTTAAAAGGAAAATCTATACTTTGCATAGTTCTTACTAAGATGACAATTTTATTATATGTTTTAAAAAAACTAAGATAAATAAAAGGCGCTATAAGAAGCGTCACATTTTAACATCACATAACATTACCTCCCTTAAATAATACATTAGGCTTCCTTCAAAGTAAAAGCTTCGAAGAAAAAATCCTTCTTCAGTATAGGTTAATTCTGGGCGTAGAAATATCTTATAATATTACCTATAAGTGTTACGTGCTCAAGTAAAGTTTAAAACAACATTCCAGGAAAACATATTTTAAGTTAAGTGAAGGCATCATAAATTTACGTAATTATGCATAACATACTGTATTAGTTCATAATTTTTGCAATGGATTAAAGATGTTTGGATCAAACGCAACTCAGTTTTTACAGCGACACCGTCCTATATTCGCCAGGACGGTTGAGCGAACAATGGTCACTTTGCAATTGTATTAAAAACAACAATTAACAATAGCGTTGAAGGTTTCAACGAGATCATTACCTGGTTATAACAAATACATTACGAATAAATCTATTTAAATCTGTTAGATATACCTGTAGGCACAATCATCCTATAATATTTATTATACGCTATATCTCATATTAAATATGTTATTATTATGTGAAAGTTAAATCACAGGTAATATTATTGCATTTTTGCGAACACCACGAACAAACTTACCGTAATATATATCAATTGCACTTAATGCCCGCACCGCACTATGTAAAGGATCAAAAAGGCGCAAAAAACACTTTAAACACCTGAACCGGAACTTTCTCGACAGCAATCGGTGCTACTGCCTACTGCACCAAGCCGTTTGAACTAAACCGTGCGAAGGGAGAACTTCTTACTTATAGATTTGAGTAGCGGGGATGTGAATTTCGCTCCTTCACCAGTCGATGTTGCAACCGATGTCGTGTAGATTTCTAGTCCATAAGGAAAATTTATTTTTTTAAAAGCGTCTCCATAGATGTTCCAAGAATAATGGTGAAAATATGAATTTCGAGATTTTTTTGGAATCTTAATAATATTTACAAAGGTTAACTTATATCTGATATCAAATACGGAAAGAAAACAATCGTTATCAACAATTAAATTAGCAAACCTTAGTTTAAATAAAGAAATACGATTTACAAATTGAGAACCATGAGTTTTGAATCTCAAAGTTAGGTTTTTACTTTTTTCTTACTAAAACAAATATTATATTAACTGAGAATTTGTATCTTTGGGTATAAATATTATGAAATAAAGAAATTAATAATAGAAAAAGAATTGTCGTACTATAACTTTATCATGATGATGTGAAAATACTGAAAGACAAAAAATTTACAAATCTCAATTATTTTGTTATGTCTTAATTGCATCAAAATGTTCAATTTTGTTAAAATTTTGGAAAATTTTATAACAATTTTTAAAATAATATAAAAATGTTTTTAAGCAAACAGAAACCAAAACTAAAAAATACAATCGGAATGATTTAAATGGCCACCGTATATCCGTGTGTTAATTTATTTTGCTAATCAAATTTAAAAATTTGCTTAGCAAAATAGATTCGTAAGAGCAAATTACGTTTTCAGATATTTTAAATATGTCTTGTTTAAATAGCTCATAAATTTACATACGTGCAAACACATTCGCTTGGACGCAAATACATTTTATCATATTTGTGAATACTTCAACAAAATAGAATCAATTCAAAAACACGTGAGTTATAATCTTGTTTCACATGATCGGTATTTCTGCCTTCTCAACCAATTGATATTTTACAGTTGGTATTCGAATTATATGATTATTGTATGTTATTTATAGACTGTGTGACTACCTTCGTAGCCTAGTGGAAAGGGCGTCTGCTTTAGAAACCCGAGGTCGTGGTTTTGACTCTTGCGCGGACTCAACAAATTTTCATTATTGTTTCCTAGTCGGTTAGTGCAAATTGGGCCGACGTCACAATCGTCTAAAAAGGAATATTATCCATGGGCACAGGTTCCATCCGACCAACCCGCATTGGACCAGCGTGGTGGGAGACGGTCTACAAACCCCCTAATGGAGAGGGCACAAGGCTGATGTTAGTGGATGGTGGTAAGTGTAATGTTCAGTATTTTTATAAAGTGTAAAAAAATCATAGCAACATTAGTTTATATTTAAGCTTAAAATTTCTTACATGCGTCGTTTCGTCTAAAATACATGTTATATAATTCTTATTATTTTGCAATGATACTTTATCTGCAACGAAAATTTATGTTATCGTTATCTTATTTACGTACGTACTAAGATCCCTTTTTGCTAAGAGATGAAAGAAAAATAATTTTGCTTTAAGAGATATCTTAAAGTGTTCGATAATGTCTTCAAAATGCACGTATTCTAGGCATCAAATAGAATGATTGTTACTTATATTGAATGAAGTGCTATAATTTTACTTATAATTACAATCTCTTATCAAAACTGGACTTACTTTCCAGATTAAAAATAAAGAAAGTATTACACACTAGGCCCATAAATCGAGCTACCGTGTGCAATTTTTTCTGCGGACAAAAACTTTTTGCGAGTAATGCCGGTTGAAGTAACATATATATTATATATATTTCTATTGTTTACGCGAATATTACACATTATTAAATAAAATGACTTACGGATTTTATCGTGTTTATTTTACATTTTTAAATTCCCGACGTTTCGGACTCTTTCCAGCGGCCGTGGTCACGGGGTAGACTGAGATGTCATGCGTCTTGGTGCCAGTGCTAAAGCGGGGTTATTAATTATTTTTAGTCTGTACTATCTACGACCTATGCAATCTATATATTGTAAAAAGTCAAACATTCGACAAACCTTCGATCTATCAGAATACGAAAGACTTAAAAACAAAAATCTTAACTATTCTTTCGGAGGTGGGACCTACCACTATTAAAGGAAGCCGTGTGGGGTAGTACCACCACGGTGCTTACTTCTGCCGCAAAGCAGTAGTTTAAAAACACTACTGTGTTCCGGTTTAAAGGGCCACCGTAGCCAGCGTTTACAGGGTAAACGAGACTTAACTTCCTACGTCTCACTAAATAATATAGAAAAATCATAATAGTTTTCCTATATAACAATGATCCTATTTAAAAATAAGTTTTAATAACTATCAAATTACTCAAGGGATATTCAAAAACAGATGATTGATTTGATTTACAAAAAATGTGATTAAGCTACATTACATATTGCGTACAAAAACCTTGATAGCCATATGCAATTTGTTATGAGTTTGAACTCGGCTGAATGTTAACTTTCTCCATAACTTACGTCATTGACATGAACAACACTGTACTTTATACATTCAAGTGTGCACCATTCATAATTCGTTATTATTGGGAGAATTCGTACTATGACAAAACACGTTTAAAAAACAATATAGATATTGTTTTTTGTTATAAAAGAAATTTATTTAAATTTACAAAACATGTTATAAAATGTACCAAAACGAAACTACTAAGATCTTAACTATCATTTTCTTTGGATTAGAAAATGTGTCTATCTGAAATTTTTATATGACTATTTTCCCTATCTATTTCGGGTAAATTATGAATTGAAATTTATGACATATTAATTTGCCCAACAATACTACGGCAATCCATGGTATTACAATGGGTACATATATGGGTGAACCATTTAACAACCTTGACATAGGTACTGCTCAAGTGACGATAGAGAGTGGTACGCTAGTACCGAATCTGAAGGTCACTTATTTGTTATGTTAAGAAAAAGTGGTTCTACAAAGCACGTGATTTATTCGTAGTGTTGTGCATTTTTCTTATGCTCTAATAACAAAGTGGTTTTATCGCGGAAAAGTGTCAGGCTGAGGATGAGGGTCACAAAAGTTAAGTGTTTGAGCATAATACAAGAAATATAATTTTTGTTACGTACATTTAGTGATTTCAGTTGTTTTTGTTATAATAATTCACACCAATGTTGTTGCCAAAGAAGATTTAAATACATAATAATTTAAATGTAAACAAAAACGATCAAAAGATGTATGACTTTCAGTTAGTCTTATTCAAATAAACTTCGAAAATGTCTTAATTAAATAGCTCTCACCGTTTCCTGTTGGCGTCTAATCTAAATTCAATCAGTATGTAACAAATTACTTGAGTATTTGATTAAAGGGCCTTAACCACAACCACTTCCATGGAATTACCTGATTGGATATGTTATAGAGTGGATACGATGCCAATTCTCTTTCGTAATAACAATAATTCGTAACGAAATTTCGTAACTCATTGACTTACCGATCAGGACAAACTACCGTGTCCGAGTCATGTGATTAAGTTAAAACAGGTACATAGATTTTAATTTTGTCATCATCATCAACATCAATCTGTATTAATTCACTGTTAAACATAGGCCTGCCTGAACGCGTTCACTATTAGAGGATTTTAGAACTTATATTACTTAGAACCTATCACGCTGGTCCAATGCGAGTTGGCCCGACTTTTTACATGCCCATCCGATGCATGGGTCATCTTACTTTTCAGACAATTGGCTGATCGGGCCAAATTATCCAACCAAAAAACAACGACAACGCAAAGTTGTTACCCCGCGGGATTCGAACCCACGACCTCCGGTTTATAAAGTAAGGGCCAATACTGCTAGGCCACGGAGGCAGTTTTTATAAAGCAAGGGCCAATACCGATAGGCCACAGAAGCGCTTAATTTTGTATAACAGTTTAAGTGTACAGGTAAATTTAGTTAATAAGATGCCAAGGCGCAGAAGACTTGAAATAAATTTTACGATCAGAATGACACCTAGAAAAATCTTCTATGTTTCAAGCATCTCATATTAGATTAGCGGAGAAGAATTTTATATTGGCTCCCAAGATCAAAGATTAAGCTCAGAAAATTTCCTAGAAAAGTTAAACGTAATATTAACGTGAAGTGCTATTATGTCCGATTACAAAATAAATTTGCGCTAATACTATTTCTATCTTCGCGGAAAATATATACTTATACTTTATTAGTTTGACGCTTATCTTGTTCTCACTTTTTTATTGATTTCAGTTCTAGTTTCTAGTTAAATAAAAACCATCCGTTCACAATCTAGTTCGTAATGTTGTTAACTTTCGATAACAAAAAAACTAAAGAGCAAACTGCGGTTAATTGCGGTATTATTATTTTTTGTCATAGGTCGTTACTTAAACTGATACAGTTGTTACTTTTACTATAAAATTATATGAGATTAAGCATTTTAATGAGTTCAATTCAATCAATTCAATCAAATAAAGGTTGCCAGTTTTTAATTCAAATAAAATTGTCTCTTTATTTTCATATGCTCACACTTAATATTGTTTCGTGCATTCCAAATATTGTCATCATGAATGCATTTATTTTGAGTAGAATTTCCGAAATTACTGTAATGAAATCTAATAATTTTATTATATATACGTGTAATGTGTGTCAAATGAAGTACCACAAGAATTGCCTAATTTTTTTTTCGTATAAAACCGATTATCCATTATCAGTGTCGATGCCGTTAAATTAAACGTTGTACTTGACGTTAATGTTTTATTTCGAGCTAAGATCACAAGAATTGTGTCTCTCATCACGCGTTTTATACAATATATTTTTAGATTTAAATTATACTTAAATAAAAAAAAATAATTTTAAAATCTTTTAATATTTCCTTTTGCAATAAGAAAATTATAACTCCCGATTAATCACTCCAAAACTTATTCCACACATTAACAATCATGTCAAAATTTAAATAAATACTTGTTGTATTCAACCGCTTAAATGTTCTTCATGCAAGCTACTTAGATACTAGGTGTATCTTCTTATGTAACAATTAAAATTGAAACCACATATATAGAAAATCCAATTAAAAGACCGATTAAAGTTTGAAAATTGCAATAATTATTAAATACACTATAAAACAAGTTTTGACAAGTATTACACCCAATTACGACATTAATAAATCAACACACTTGTATTCAGGTGTAAAAAGTAAAATTATACTTTTTTATCCAAGCGCAAAATTATTTATTCGCTCAAGCTGTTCAATAAAAACTGATTCAGTAACTCATTACCCTTTAAAAAATTATCTAGACTATGCGTATTGGTTTCAAACAGAATTTTTTTTAAAACATTTGAGGAGAAAAAAACCTAAACGTAATAATTAGCGTTACTCGGAAATTTGGGGTAAAAGGATGGTATTATTCATGTTTGCTCTTTGATTATTGTTAGTATTTCGTTTTAATTTTATGCCATTCAAATATTAATTTAACGCAATTCGTGAATTTTATTATTTAATATCTCGAAAAGTTGGGTCAAACGCCAAATTCCGCTGTACATGTGTCAATTTATTTATCATTGTATAATTTCATATTTCTAACACGAAATAAATTAATACGAATTCAAAACAGTTTACACAATGTTTGTTCATCTATAGTCGCCTAACAATCCATTAACTTCTTTTTTTTACGCTGAAACTGTGTCCTTTTTTTAAGAAATAAAGGACAAAAGCTGTATCCTATTTAACTTCAGAGATAAATATGAGAAATCCAACGCTATGTTAATGTAATGTTTTTTAAATAGCATTTAAATTGCACTGTATTTCTGTAATGACGGTCTTTTATAACATCAAACTTACGAAATAATTGTGGCACTAAAAGTTGTTATGTAACCACAAAATATGTGAATAAACATCATTTCAGATTGCGTACGGACCTTAATAGATACATACGTTTCCTGTTACGATTTTGGGTTCGTCAAAAAGTGAACTTTCTCCGTCCGTTACGTCATTCACAAGCAAAATATGTTGCTTACATATAAAGGCGGAGATTTTATTAGGTAATTTATTGCATTCACGGTATTTCAATTGCGAGAAATAATTTTGGTATGTAAGTTTTATTTAATTTATATTTTTTTATTAGGTTTATTTTGTTTATCCTCATGTAAATTTGAGATGATTATTAACTATTTTTTATTAAAATCTGTTCAATTTACTCCCCTGATAAATATAAACAATTTTAAATGTTTATATTTATAAATCAAAAATATTTATTTGTGTACCAAATAAATATTTTCCTTTCTTTCTTTCTAAATGGGTGAACTTATTGATGAACCGCCTTTTATTTAATCCCAATCCGATGTTTAACATATAAAACTTTTTGGCATCTATTGCGTTATTTTAAAAAATTTCTATTAGATGGTTTATTTCATGGCAGCCTAAGAAATATTATTGTTTCATTCATGCATAATTTGAACCATTACTTAAATTTTATATTGATGTGGAGTTTAACTAATCGCCTGCAATAGAACATTGATGTAGGGTCTAAAATCCAAGGTTAAAGTTGTTTATTCACGTTAATCATTTTAATACAAAGCAAACAAAACGAAGCGAATATTAATATATCGAGTAAATTTTTTTTACGGCATACTCAGGCAGACGAGCAGTCGGGCCACCTGATGGGAAGTCGTCACTGACGCCCATAGACATTGGCAATCCCAGTGGTAGCACCATAGCGCTGCCTACCGTGAGACATAGGATATTAAGTCAAGTTTACCCAGTAAATACGCTGGCTACGGTGCCCTTCAAACCGGAACACAGCAGTGTTTTCACACTTCTGTTTCGCGGCATAAAAAGGCACCGCGGTGGTACCCACCCAGACGATCTCCGGTAAAAGGGGACCTACCCCCGGTAAATTTTTTTCATTAATATGTCAAAGTATTATATAATAGCATATTGATTATTGTAATGGCAAACAAATAAATTAGAAAATATTATAAAAACACTTAACGATAATCTAATGTCAGTTTAATACGATGTGATAGTCAGCTACTGTATGGTATAGTTCTAGTATTTTCTTCGAATAAAATAACATGTTTCAGCATCACAAAAACTTATTTTTTGTCGATAAATTATCTTCCAATGGATCAGCGCCATTGATTAAAAGCGAACGGTAGTAACTATTACGACATTCCATTAATGAATTCAAAGCATACATAAAAAGTTTAAACATTGCATGCATAAAATCGCGTTGATTGTTGCTTACGTGAAACATTACATATCAGAAGCGCAAGTGTAAACATAGGTTCAAGTCGATCATTATTTGTCTAATTAATGGAAGTACGTTTGATGAACGATACGTGAATAAATATTTTAATTTCCTCAAGTACTTGTCCTGAACTTTTAAACCTATTTAAAAAAGTGTGTGATGCCGCAATCCTGCTAGTGGCCATTTCGTTTTAATATAATCCTGAATTCTTACTGTATGGTGTTTTCAATTGTAATACCTTTATTTTCAATAATTTTAATTAAGTATCATATTTTCGTTGTTACTATCTTTTATCTTCTATAATAAAGAAATGAATTGAAAAATATGTTGGCAAGTGCATAGTTCAACAATGCCTGGATTATTTTGGTTAAGTCTTTGTTTTTGAAGTCCAGGGAATATTTTTAAGGTACGAAAAATACGAATAATTGAGGGGAAAACTCTTAAAACAGCCCTTTTCTACTTCTTACTAAAATGTAATAAAGAAATTCCAAGTAATTCGCCCCGAACACGAAAAAAGGTAGGAACAAAAAACTGCCAAATATTTTTGACAGAACGAATTCTGTGGGGTTTGCTAGTTTTATAATATATTTATTAGCCTAAAAAAGAGAAAAGACTATTATTCAGATAAAACTTGATGGATAAGTAGCCTGCCCCAGGACAAATCAGGAAAATTGCTAGGAAAACGGAATAAGAAAGAAGGCTTCTGATCTCATTCTGGGTTATTTGCTTAAATAATTTAAAATTAAAAACAAAACACCGGAAAGCCTACAGGAGGATTCAGGTGGGCGGACAGAATCTAGGAAGCTAAGCATTCACTCTAATAAGACTAATCCTTGCGTCGTCGATATCGCAGGATTTGAAAAGGTCTTCAACCAATGCGCACTCTTCGTGATGACCTACGGAGCAACCAGTTCAAGTTGGCAATAAGTAGCGGGGGATCAACCGTCATGGCGTTTATTAAAATGGCCTATTTCCAGCAATGTACTGCTAAAGGCTGATAGTGATGGTGATGCACTTGCTTTTTGATACGATCCTATGCAAAGTTTTTTTTAACCTCCTACAGCATATCTATTACAATACTACATAATACAATACTATACAATATATTTACTACTTCGTTGACGTTATTTATAATTGAATGTGTTAATCGTTTATGATGAGTACGTACAGCAATTTTTAACATATAAATTACATTAAAGTTTAGCAATACTGCGCCAGTCATTGTAACATTTTTTTGTCTAAACAGTAAAAGTTAGTTGGCACGACGAAAGAAATACCTATCCGTTCTGGTAGCTATTGTATAACGTTCAAGAATAACCTTGACCTCGACACGGGGACTTAAGACTGTTTGATTTCCTCAACCAGCTTTGTGAACAGATGTTAGATCATGATTTACTTGCTACTCTATTTCTCGTTTTATGTCAAAAAATAAGTAAGAATCAGAAAATAGGTAGAAATATTATTGTGTTCAGGTTACCTGTTACGAATTATTATTTGATTATTATAAACAAAACTTCAAAGACTAGTTTAATATGTCTTAACTTCCAATCTTAGAAATTTGCGATTTCACGCAATAGCTTGCAGGAAAAGTAACATACAAAAGTATACCCTACTGCTTCTATTTAACCCAGTGTGCATAAAAAGTATGGTATAAAAATCGGATTTATCCTAAATTTATTGTCGTTAATGGTACTGCCTCCGTAGCCTAGTGGCGTGGGCGAGTGCTTTAGAAACCGGAGGTCATGGATTCGAATCCTGCGGAGACACAACTAATTTTGATTGTTGTTTCCTAGTTGGTAAGGGCAATTTGGGCCTATAGCCCAATTGTATGACAAGTAATACGATCCATGTGTCGGATGGGAATGTATAAAACCTACCAAAAACCGCATTGGACCAGCGTGGTGGGATACGGTCCAAAACCCCCTAATGGAGAGTGGTCTATTAAGAGAGGCTTATGTTCACCAGTGGATTATCACCATAACGGTATTGAACAAGTTCCCATTTTAAGATTTCATCGATTTAATCTTTATGTACCGCATCGAAAACGTTATTACACATTGGAGCTATAATTAAAACCTTAGAATGATATGAATTAATTCTTCCTCTATGGAAAAAAAATATTAAAAACATTGCTCGTTTACTATTTAAATCGATAAGCTATCTAGAGATCTCCATCAAGTCACACAGAAAAAAAATTGAGCAATAGATAAAAATCATAAGAGATGAATAAACATACCCGTCACAAATACGCTGTTTAATATTACGTGTCTACGGGAAATACCCAGAGATAAATTTATATTTATAGTTCAAAAAATTAAAAAAAAAATTATTAAAATTTTTAACAGAACCTTTTAAGAAAATTGTTTTTAAAGATAGATAAAGATTGTTATACTCTCACGGAATGGAAACGATTAATAAATTATATATTAATTGTTGCCATTCTTTCCGATCTGTTCTGATCATTATACAAGAATTTTATTCATCGCAAACAGTTATTGAATTCATGATTTTTTATAAGTATACTAGTGTTTTATAATTAACTTTGTTTAATGTAACTATTTCCACAATTTAAAAATTATATATAAAGCAACAGTAACATTAATGCGATATTATTAAGTACCAAATATATAATTATTCATGATTATCTATCAAAATGTAGAAGAAACTGAAAAGTTCTATTCTATTACTCTATTTTATATTGATTGTAAAAACTTTTGCTCGCTACCAATTTGGTGCCCCACGAATAATATTTGTTTCCTTACCAGCTGTGAGTACGTGAGAGAAAAAGTGCGTGATAGAAAAAAATCTTTTTATAGCAGTTCCTTACAGATATAGATGGTAAAAAAGTAGTTAAAATTATGTTTTTAAATTGTTGGATTATTTGAGTTCAAATCAGTGTGAAGCTGTTTAGTAATCCGAATATAGAAAAGCAAGCAAACAATTTAGCCGTACATAGCCATTTCACACTTAACAAACATTCATTCACTGTTACGGTCCACAAATTATGCTATCGCTTGCTAATTATTCTTTATTCCGCAAGCAGTAAACAGTTAGTGCTAAGTATAAACGATTGTTGCAACCGCTTATTCTTTTCTACTTATTAAACTATAACAATCAATATAGTTGTTAGAGTAATAAGTTCTATTACATTATAAATTTACTGATATATTCAAGTATTCAAACCAAAAATTTTTATTTTGCACAATGATTGTAATGACGATCTTCTCATGTTTAACACAACAAACATCGCTGAAAATTTTATTAGGACAGATTGAATTGTAAAGGTGTAATTTAAGAGATTACTAAATGTAAGGTAATGGTTGCAAGTTTTGTCACGTGAAGATTTGTCAAAATAAATCCATATATATAACCGTTTTAGTTTTAGAGTTTCAGGATTATTCGGTCAGTTATTGATTCGATAAAAATAGGTGACAACAACATTGATAGCTTAATAGCTATCAATGTTGTTGTCACCTATTTTTTCAGTAATTTTGTCAGTAATTTTATTGTTATATATAATGTATTAATATACATTATATATAACAATAACTGTACTTCATATACTATTACTGGGCCCTCACACTACTCTTGATGTTAGCTCATTGATTTATACCTATTAACGTTTTCTAAACTCTTAACAATATCCATTACAATCGAGTCCAGACGAAACAGTATCTATATAATTAAAATTCTATATTCGTAATTACTATTCTAAAATACGTAACTATTATTTTAAGGCTTTCCTAATTTATTTGTAAAAAACTAGTTCTGGCAGTCTAAATGTGATAAGAATTTGCATAAAATAAAAAATTAACTGGTTTTATCATTAGAGCCAGCAGTGGTATTATGCTTAATTATGGAGTCTCAAGTAGGTGGTAAAACCCAACCATCTTCTCTATTAAAATTTGGATGTTTCCTAATCTTAATAGCCTCACGGATCATCCTTGGTAGGAATCGGTGTTTTTTAGCGAGGATTTGTGGCCGATCAAATCTGATGTAATGGTTTGGGTGATTTAAAGTATGGTAACACACTGCCAACTGCAGCTTTTTTATTTCAATAACTCAATTGAATAAGTCTTTGTCTGACCAATTTTAAAGATGAGGGGCAAGACAAAAAGCAGTAACCGTAAAAAATGTCTTTCCTCTTAAAGTTATGTTTAATGTCTAAGTCATAAAATTAAGTTGTGATGGTGTCGTAATAAAGAAATTGGTGAACCTAACATTATGGACCCGATATAAATTAGTGTTACTTTACACAACAAGGACAGTATCATGAACGTACACCATAACGTCTACATTTCGTCGTAAATGGATTACGCCTTAGGCTAAGAGATTTCGATTACTTTTTTTTTTATATTACCAAATTAGTTATTTTGCAAAATTAATTTTTTGTAACAATATGCCACGCAAAATAAATTTAACCTCCGCAGATAATTCAGACCGTAAACTACAAGGGTCAAACAAATTGTTTCTTTCTCCTAATTATTACCCCAAGTTATCATTCGGTTAAATTCTAATTTATCCATATTTACTTGAATAAAATTTTTTATGTAAAGCGACCAAAATACCTACACAAGCCAATGGATAAACTCCATTCAATGGATTTTTTTAGGTGTCAGTAAAACTAAGGAAACTGACGCCCTACAACAACTGCCAAAGATAGTCTAGTCGGAATCTTTACATGTTTATACATAATTTTCAGGTCATTAAATGATCGGCCTACATTGCCAATCAGTGCCTATACTACTGTAGAAAAAGTTGCTATCCCACAGGGCTCGTTCCGACCTCGTTCGCAATCCATTATTCCGGTGTTTCATCAAAGTTACTAGTCCGAACTTTACACATTATGATCAACAAGTAGTTTCTTACGATAGGATATTCTTAAGTATATAGGAATTAAAGAACCTGTTTTTTACAAATTAAAACAGTTTGCAATAAATTAGTTTTTTATCAGTAGACTTACCTATCTGTTCGAATGTGCAGGAAAAATGGAGATTAGAAAAATATCTTTTGCATGATTTGCTTATAACCAAGACTTAAAAGACTTATATTAATACAGCCTGTTTAATCAAAAAATCTACCTTCCATGCTGTTTTCGATACTTGGATTATGGACAACTAAACTGCGACGGAAATATTTGTGTGGTTGGCCAGTCTATAACCATAGAACGAACCGTGAGTCGAAAAGTTCTGGAGTGGAATAGGCTCAGCTGAATTGACCGCGCAAGATGATGACGACTTGCATAGTGCATGTGTGATGAATAGCTGAATGAGGAAGCGTAGCGTTGACTAGGAAATGTATGCCGCAGTGGACTAGGTTGTGATGATGATGTTCGCACACTACTACTTAAATAAATATCTCACAGTATATTTATGCAAAGCAGTGTATGAAAACGCTTCAATATTTCGATAAGCCTGGGTGCGGTACTTATGTAATAAGTGCATAGGTACGTGGGTTTGTGGAGTCCTCCAATTCCTACCTTATGGGCAAACCGCTTATCAAAGGCTCATTATTCAACTTGTTTCTTTAAGAAAAATGTTATCGCCTGAGCAGTTTTCTTATTAAAGGAGACATCCAACACTGGCATAATTTAAGGTATAAATTTTCTAAGAACAGACAAACTTCAAATGAATATGAATGTTAATATATTTATATATTGGTAATGAAATGGGAGCTCTGTCGCAGCTGTCTGACAAGAAATTACTTCTAATATAATCGAGCATGTAAGTACTTCTGACCAATTACCTTCCTAATGTTTATTAATATAATTTGATTAATCTTGCTTATGCATCTGATATTGCATGTACTCTTGTTCCATTCACCTGGTCAATCAGTTTGTCGAGTACTATCTTATTTTATATGCCTATTCCTTGCTAGTAGGATATTTATTTTAAAAAGAAACGTTGGTAAAGTTTATTAAGCATTAAACGTTTGTTCAAGCTCAACTAAAACATATGAAAATTTGTTAGTTTGAATTCAACCATACCTGGTTTCGTAAGCAACCCTGACACTAGGCTACGGAGGCAGTCCTAAGCTGATACAATAATCTTTTATATAGTATTCGGATTGGCTCAAAATCCAACCTGGTCCAATGTTTGGAGATAGACCAAACATTTTAATCTAAAATTTTAAAATTTGTAATCTCTTTGAACAATTGCCTGAAGCAACTAGTAAGTACAATCAATAATATTGTATTAAGATTAATCCTGACTCGGTTTCATAAACATTCCCTAAAGTTATCCAGATTCAAGAGCAGTTCACTAAAAAGAGACAATAATTTGTAGAAGTTTCTACGATTGCTCCTCAAAATTACAAATACAATATCTAGTTTAAAGAATAACACATAAACATTTTAATGTAAAATTTTAATTTTAATAGCATTTAAAGCTTAACGAAGATAATACAGCTTAAGTTCACATAATCGTTATTGTATTAAAAAAAATCTTCATTTTATATACATAAAACATTCCCTAAAAGTTATCAGAGATTTAAAATGCGGTGGCTGAAAACGCGACGCAATTTCGTGAAGAGAGCACGTTCTTACCTCCTTATATTACGTAAAATGGTTAAACGCTTTTGGAAAACAGTCATATATTTTTGGTTATAATTTCTTTCTAAATGTGACAAACTTAATAAATGGGTTTCAAATTTAAATTTATTTCTTAATTACTTTTACATATATCTATTAAATCAATTGCCTACCAACGATGATAAACTTGAAATATAAGGATAAGTCATACAAAGGTCGGATGTCCAAAAGATATCCCGCAACGTAGATGCGAAAAAACAATAACCATAAATCTTGCCATGTCATAAAAGTTCGTCATAAATCATAGTATAGTATAATAGCATATAAATTAAATATTATTATGTTTTATTAAATGTAATCCTTGTTTATAACGGATATAAAAAAAATCCTCGCAGTGATCTATCGCAAAAATAATAGGAATTGCAATTCCCTTGCAATAAATAATTATGTATTGTGACAACATGATAGAAGCTTCATTCATTCAGATCATTTGTAGTTCTATCGCGTACAACAATTGAAGATAAAAACTTATGGGTATAAAACTCGCGGTATTTATAACTCCCTAGTCGGTTATACAAGATGCTCAATCACTCAACTGCCTATAAATCAGATAAACTTTGCTTCAAACGGGCGTCCAATTATTCGGTTTTCGAGAACATTAGTAGATCTCATAATTATTTAATTAAGGCCAAAGAAGTAAAGACTACTAGGTCTCTTCCGGTATGAGTACTTATTGTCAAATTCTAAAAAAATATGGCATACATATAAATCAAACTAGATATATAGAAAGAAGTGTTAAATTTAAATTCTGAAGATTATTTTAAATGTAGTTAGATGCAGACATCAATGTCAGCCTGTAAACATGGACGCTAGAAAATCCAAGCGTTGTGAACAAATCAATTGAAACCGGCACTATATATGCAACGCAATGTAAAAATTGGATGCAATACGTATAGTAATCGCGTAAATACAAGATATTATTATCATGCAGTTACTTAATATACATAATAAATAATGAATCCATGAATGCTTTACCTATTTACTGTTTTGAAGTGCGAGTTCCTATTACTATTTAATAAAAATATTTTTCTGAATGAGGATGACGTACCAATTTGGGTTTTTATAAATTTTTTACTGGAATAACATTTAAGTTCCGTGATTTAAGAAGACAATAAAAACAGTTATATATATAAAATGGCAGTGTTATAAATATCTTTAGAATAAAACATGTACCCTAAAAAACGTATTTAAGTTTTCGTTCAAAGGTTTTTACGATAAGAATTCTATTTTCATCGCATTGACGTAAAATTTTACAGGTGCTAGGTCCCGTTAAAACAGGGGACCTTATGGGTTGGAACCACCGCGGTGCCTATTTCTGCCAAAAAGCAGTATTGTGAAAACACTTCTACGTTCCGGTTTGAAGGGCACCGTAGCCAACGTATTTACTGGGTAAACGAGACTTAACATCCTATGTCTCACGGTAGGCAGCGCATTGATGATACCACTAGTATTGCCAATATTTATGGGTGTCGATGGTAGTCGAGCCACCTGATGGAAAGTGGTCATCAAACCACTTTCCATCAATTGGCCCGACTGCTCGTCTGCCTGCGTAGTTAATGAATAAAAAAAAATATTCATGACAATTGTAATAATGCTGCTGTACGTCTGTTAACTAAATTAATTCATTTTTTTTACTCTTTGAAAGCTATGAGTATTACAGAGTTCACAATTGAAAACGTTAGAAGTACCTCGTTAATCTTTCCTAAATAAGAAAAATATGTCGTAAATAAGGTGTATTATTGATATGTGTCTATATAAAACTCAAACTTCCATGGTTCTTTCTTCAACAATGATAAATTTTTGGATGATCGTTTAACTATTTCAACTCTTTTAACCGCTTGTTCCGCAAAGTACTAAGTAGCCTAAGTCCTTTCATGGAATCTATTCTACGCATATTTCAAATTTTATCCAAATCGTTTTAGTGGTATGGACAGTGAAAGTCAGACAGGCAGACAGAGGGGCTTTAGCATTTTTTTAAAATAGTATTGATCTATACTACACCTGTCTACATTAGTATCTTATACATTTTTTAATTGGAAGTTAAGTCATAGACATTTTATTTGGCATACTTGTAAGTTACTATGCCTGTTTAACATGCAGTGCTTAAAAATGTTCATTATTGCGAAGCCAGTATACTCAAGGTTATCGCATGATTTTTGTGACACAAACAAACAGACTATACTGTATCAACGCATTAACGTTTTTCATGATCCTTTTAATGATGCCGCTACGCCTGTTACAATATGGATTAAAAATGAAATTCGTACCGTACACAAATCTATACGTACGCAATCAAATGATTGCACTGTAGATAAACGAACATAATCCCTGTTAAATTGCATTCCACCAAATAGCCTTAATCTTTCACAAAGGCCGTAAAAGCAGTGCTGATAATCTGCCTTCAGGCTTGCTAACTGTGTCGGATTAGAAATGTCACGGTACGAAACTCACCTAAGACACTTTCTCTCCTCATTCTATGAATATTTGGAAATAAAAAATTCAAAGGCTTTAAACTTTAAGATTCGTACATGTTAACGATTCGTACATTATTTTATGTATAAAAATCATAATATTGTTTTTTCGTCATACATTTTAACAATTCAAAAAATTTTGTCTAGGCGAATTTTTTAATAGGAGAGAACTAAATTAATCTATCACCAAACATTATTTTAAATTTATTTACTCGTGTATACAAAAATTACATTGAAAATTGTTTTAAGATATTTAATTTAACTGCATATTTCCAATAAAGGCTTCAAAAAATACATCGATAGTGTTCTTTATTTATATGTGTTTCAAATCGGTGGTTTAAATTTAAAGTATAATAAAAAATTAATTGTGTTTGTTGCATTTAGACAAATTCTTCAAAACTAATATTTTGTGTCACTAAACAAAATCACTTACATAGCACATTCACTTACGTATCTCGAAATTAATGCTATATTAGCACCAAAAGAATTAAGCATTATCAATTTTTATATCGCCAACGGAAAGGTCCATCCCGCTACATTTGAATACGACTATACTGTATCGTATATTTTTTATTATCGTTTTATATAGAACAAAACAATTTCATGCAAATTATGAAAAAAATATCTAAATCCTATATATGAAATACTTCACAATTTGAACGTTTTACATAAAGCACAACACGTGTTTCAAGAAGTGTTTTAGGCACTATTTAATTAAATCCAAAAATTATTATACTCAAAAAACCTCACGGATCTTTACAATCAACTTAGTAAATATTTTTCTTTTAGAAGGTTTGGCTTTCGGTTTATAACTTTTGACATAAGTTTATCATTTTATTTTTACAATTCCATGAACCCGATGTGTTCAAGAAGAACTTTTTTTTATCTGTATATTTTTTTTAAAAATTAAACCAAATTTGATGCTCCAAAAACAATGGAAATAAACAGACTGGCAAAGAATTTTATTTAAGACAAGAAAACCCAATGTAACTAGGGTAAACTAAATAAATATGTTTAATAAAAAGTGGGTCTGCCACGTCAACTTGGAAGACTGTCCCCCAAATATTCCCGGGATTTTCCAAATTTGCAATTACAGTTTTTTTCCGGAAAAATGGGTTTATCTGGGCTCCTCAAATAGCTTATCCACCCATCAATCATCGGCCTTTGTTGGTCCAATTGCTGGCCAAGGCCTCCCCCAATTACACCCCTATCTATTAGGGGTTTTGGGAACCATCCCACCACCGCTGGTCCCAATGCGGGTTGGTGGGTGGACCAAACTTTTTCAGCCCATCCGACGCTTGGATCATCTTACTTTCAGACAATTGGGTGATCGGGCCCTTGCCCTAACCAACCAAAACAACAGGTGGCTTGTTTGCTCCCGCAATTTGAACCCACGACCTCCCGGTTTTCTAAAGCACCGCCCCCCTTCGATCATTCTTGACAAGTTGTTGGACGGTTTGTTTGCCCATCAATTTTCGATAAAGTCTAACCTAAACCCAACCTTCCGGGTTTTATTTTTACGGGAATTTTTTGATTCGATCGTCGCCTGAAATTACGATAAAATGCTTCAACCCTGAAATAATTTGGTGGAACTACCTTTGTGCCTCCATTAAACCCTCTCTCATTCTTCAAGGTGAAACCGTCTTTCTTCAATGAACACTCAAAATGGTTCTTTGGTTTAAAACAAATTCCAAACCGGGTTTGCCCGGATTAATTAATTTGTTAAAAGGTCTTTTTGCAAAAAGAATTTAATTAAATCTGATCAGAAATCTACAATTTTCCATGAAAATTAAAACAATATAATATGGTTTGTAGTATTTTTGTTTGTAACAAATAAAATCCAGAATAATTCTTTAAATTCATTTAAATTTTTTTTAGTGTTTAAAAGTTATGTTTATCACAGAGTTTAATTAAAAATATTATAAAATACTTACTTAATCCTTCCCAAACGGAAGAAAAAATCTACTGCATCGTATGGGCTACGGCAAATATCGATAAAAAATAATATACAATATTATAGAATATATTATTAGTAGCTGGGTAATTTTGGCTGTAAAAGGCTAGATATTAATATAAAGCTGAACAAAAGGACCATTTGTATGTGTCTTTATAAGACACACATTTTCATGTTCTGCCTTGTACAATGCTGAATTTTTGGAAGACAGTTTAACCATTTCAACACTTTTAACCACTTTTTACGTAATAATAAGTAGCCTTAGTCCTATCGTGAAAACTATTCTGTGTATGTCGTTTTAATGGTTTAGACGGGAAGGACGCACGGGCAGTCAGACAGACAGATGGACGTTTATAAACATAGACTGGGTGCGATACGCCTTTCTACAAATGTATATCAAAAATATTTCCTCAATTTGGGAATGAGGACATTAACGTTTTAATTAGCAAACATGTCAGTGAATTATATTCATTTATTTCAAGGTATTTAAAAATGTCCACCCTTGCGAAGTCAGGATAGTTGAGATCATCGTATGGTTTTTATGACACAAACAAACTTACTACCACACCGCAATATGTTTCGGACCATAATATCCAAAATCACCTGCAAACCCAAATGTACGCTGCATTTTAAATCTTCGATATCTTTTAAGGTATTCATTAATTAAAATGTCATGTACGAAACGTTTTGAGCACATAGATGTAGATTTTTAATGCATTCTTGCATTGGTTGCACTTATATTTAAACGTACACTGTATTACCTTAAATGAGCTTTAAATGTATGTCATTATAATTATTACCAATATTTTAGATTAAAGTGGTTATTGTAGGTCATTCTTTTAACACAGATATATACGCTCGCGGACTCTATAATAGACCTTTTTAAGAAATACAATTATGTAAAATGGACTTCAAGCCTATCTTTTACAGTTTCAATGTCGTTTGAAATTTAATCGAACGAGATTTTTGGTTTTTGGTGCTTGAATTTTCATATTTTTAGAATCTAATTAACAACTTATCACAAAATTATTTAAAAAAATTAAACAAAAAAACAGCTAGTATCTACCGTTAAAAAATTATCATGAACAATGAATATATACATGCATAATATGTCGAGGAGATTGTCGTAATTGATAATCTGCAAAGACGCACTGTGCACATTTATCTTATGATAAAAAACGAAACCTAAAATATTTATGCTAAATTTAAAAAATCGCGGCTTTAATTACATAGAAAATTACATATCATAACATTTTTGAGTTTTGCACTTTACAAATTATTTTGCCTCCTATAAATAATTGCTTAATAATGAATCTTTAGTAGATGGTATGTAAAAAAAAATTACCGGTGGTAGGTCCCCTTTTTACAGGAGACCGCCTGAGTGGGTACCACTGCGGTGGCTTTTTCTGCCGCGAAACAGTAGTGAGAAAACACTTCAGTGTTCCGGTTTGAAAGGCATCGTAGCCATCGTATTTGCTGGGTAAACGAGACTTAACACCCTATGTCTCACGGTAGGCAGCGCGTTAGCTATACCACTGGTATTGCTAAGGGCGTCGGTGACCACTTCTCATCACTGCTCGTCTGCCTGCGTATGCCAAAAAAAATTCACATTATCTTTTTAGAGCTTATCATAGTTGCAAAATATCCTTGAGCCTATTTGCATATTAACACAGTATTGGACTTCCCAACCGCAATGAACAAGCGGGGATTTTTATTTTAAATTATGTAAAATATTTCTTGTTCGAAAAACACAAAAATTTACATATACGCAAATATATATGCTTCGAGTGTCTTTGCACTCATATTTGTTAATCTAAATGTAATCGAGACATCATCGTAAAACACATGTGTCATACGAATTAATATTATAACAATTGGCTGACCTTATCCAGTGCATAACCTCAATTTACCATTTATAACCTTATCTTTTATTTAAGTTTATTTAGAACTTATTATACCTTAAAATATATAAACTGACTTATTGTCGGTAGACGCTTTTAACTAGATTAAATAAAAAATATATGTTAAAATATGTAACTTATTTCTGATTTATTATTATCTTCGTATTTTTAAATGCTTCTTTATGTTATTGCATTCGTGTTTTTAAAGTTGACGTTACATCAACCTTTTCGTAAAAATATGGTTTTTCCTTGCGTGATGATTTTTGTTACTTCACACAACATAAATTAATAGAACTTTGCTCTAAAATACACCTTAATAATAGGCTTGTACAACATACTTTAAGTAACGTTATGTATTAAGACAATAATATCAACTTTGCTAACTAGAACTAACTGTATCACATTCTGAAAGGATTCGATTTTTGCTTAAATCATCATTTTAGATTTAAATTTTAAATTTTAAATATTTTACGTCAGTTTTATTCTTAAAAAAATTTACTTAACAAAGATTTTTAAATTTTAATAGAAATATGTTCGATATTTCTATTAAAATTTAAAATCTTTCTAATAATTTTTACAAATAAACTGACGTAAAATATTTATAAACTCCGTTACTGTTCTATATAATTTTATAAACGAGACAGACGAATACGGTGACATTATTCAGATACTTTGAGATTATCAGTAAATTAAAATAAATAGAAATTGGTAACTTACAAAGAGGTAAATAATTATTGAAAACGTTTCTGTTACAAGTTAACTAGGTTGTTAACGTCTTTATAGACTTACATAACACTTTTTTTAACAATAACGTATTAATTACTACTCCAACCGATAAACGTACATTACACAATTATTTTGATTTGAAATACTTCTAATTATTTAAAATCTTAAGTTTAAGACAGTTTAAATGTAATTTAACTTTACAACATTTAAAATTTATTTTCTAAAAAAAGGTAAACGTTTTAAAAGTTTTTTTTTTTTTAAACAAATTCATTGTGCCATAAAAAAGAAATAGTTTTTCTTTACAGCCTCGTTACTGGGCGAAGCGGTTTGTATATATTTCTAGTATTGATATTTAGTAAAAATAAAATTCAAATGCACTTCGTATTTATTTTATAACTAACGATTTAGAGTTTAAAAGTATAAGTAAAAACTGAACTATAGTTTGCTAATTTTCAAGTAGGTTTTTTTTTATTTGATTTACAAAGAAATCGATTAGGCCACTAGTTGCGTACAGTAACCTTGATTGTCACGTGCAAATGGTGTTATGAATTCGAACTCGGCTGAATGTTAACTTTCTCCATAACTTACGTAACTCAAATGCACTTTATATATTTATGCCTGAACCGTCCATAATTTAATTTAGTTAACATTATTATAAAAAATATCACATAAATATTTTAAAATACTTGATACTTAAACAATCTTTACTAACACTAGAGCTCTTAATAATCGAGTCCTGTTTGCATCTGTAAAATATTGATATACAAACTATGACGTGATAGTAGATTTCCCAAAAAATTTTTCCTATTATAAACAAGTGAGAAGGTTAATAAAATCGACTGTTTCTCTGGTTATTTGCAGAAAGAGAAGACTTAGTTATAACGTTATACTATTACCGAGAGTTCTTTCTGTCAGAAAGTTTAACTCGATTAAAACTTCAAAACTGCCTCCGCAGCCTAGTGGTAAGGACGTGTGCTTTAGAAATTGGAGGTCGTGGGTTTGAATAATGCGGAGATTCAACAAATTTTCATTGTTGTTTTCTAGTTGGTTAGGGCACTAACGGCCGATCACCCAATTGTCTGAAAAGTAAAATGATCCATGAATCGGATGGGTATGTAAAAAATCGGTCCACCCACCAACCCATATTGAACCAGCGTGGTGGGGCACGGTCCAGAAACCCCCTAATGGGGAAGGCGTGCAGTAGAGGAGGCCAAAGACCATGTCCAGCAATGCACTAACACATGCTGAAGATGATGATAATAAAAACTTCAAAAGAATTTCTTAATACTGATTACTGTTTTATTCGAAATTCAATTAGTAAAAGTAATTTGTTGAATAATGTAATAATTATGTAATGAATAATAATAATAAAGTCAATAACACGAGTCACAAGTTACTCGAACGATTCGATTTGAGGTTCAAACGACCATTTCTTCATGTTTACGCCTGATTAGTTATGTAACACAGTTGGTGCGACAATGCCAAAACTCTTTCGTAAAAACTATAATTCGTTAAATAATTATTGTAATACATTAGCTTAATTATTAGAGCTATTAATCACTTTGATAGCTCAGATATTTTATACCATAGATAAATTTTAAAATAAATTGAAATGCGTACTTAATAATCATCACATAAACTTAAATAGCTAATTGAAACACTGCAAAATTTTGTGTTTTATTAAGAGTGACCAACTTACTTATGCCCGTAATATAACACAGATTTACATCCCTCGCTCATCAAAGAAGGAAAAAACTGTAATTGTTATCTAAATACTCCTTTTGCCATACTTTCAGAAATATTATGTTATAATCATTTTTTTTTAGTTCAAACCATTTCTGTTGTAAAGTATAACGTCAATTACGTTATGTATATAAGAATAGTAGGTTAATGTGATAATATTAATACAAATTTGAAGACAGTACTACTTTTCGGTAGAAATAAGGATTGCTGTTAATAAACAGAACACAGTTCCCAGTTTGAATCTACTGCCAGTTTCTAGAGCAAAAAAGTCAAACTGACAAAAACTATTTAATTTGTGTAAATTCTAATATATCTATTTTGTTACCTATAATTCGACTTAGAATCTGGAGCGACCACACGCACCACAATTAAATAACGCAAAAGTTACGCGCGTGTAAATTTATATGTGAAATGTGATTTTACAACTTTTTACCTAACCGCTCAATCATTTGTTCACGCAAGCTGCTTAATTATAACCATCTTATATTATTTCTACTAAAATACTGTTTTAATTGAAACAAGCCAGTCATTCCAATTAGAAGGCTGATTGATGTTTGAAAATTGCAACACTTTATGAGAACTAATAAACACGTTTTAAAAAGTATTACACCTAATTGCTAAACGCAACACTTAAAATCACGAGTAAAATGTAAAATTAAAAGTTTTTATTTCAATCGTTCAATTTTTTTCATGCAAGCTGCATATTAAAATCTATATTAACTCATAACACGTTCATAATATATCTACAATATTAGTTATGCTTTATACCATAGTTTGGAGGCATTGAGCGCGGCAAAAGAGCCAATACATAAACATTAAAAAATACAAGAGTAAAGATAAATACACATTCAGCTAATGTTTTAAATATCGCAATTAGTTAATAGTAAGTCATAGTTACACTATATAATACAAACCGTAGCTTAAAAACATCCAAAAACTTTTATAATTGTCAATCCTGGTTGATCAGAAGATTAGATCTAAAATACGAAATTTTTTGACTTAAGATTTTATTACGACATAAATAAATATTTATTAAAAAACATCAAATAAAAACCGCGTATCTAAATGTAGATCACCTGTTATAATTGGTTTTGTCAGTTTGTCATGGTTTATCACCTATAAATCGAATTTTGATTCATCATCATCATCATCATCATCATCAGCCTGTGTTAGTCCACTGCTGGACATAGGCCTCCCCTAATGCACGCCACCGCTTCCGATCTTCGGCTATTCTCATCCAGCCCACACCGCCACTTTGCGTATGTCGTCACTCCATCTTGCCGCAGGGCGTCCTACACTACGTTTGCCGAGCCTCGGTCTCCACTCCAGAACTTTTCGACTCCAGCGGTCGTCAGTTCTGCGCTTATATGACCGGCCCTGCCACTTCAGCTTACTAATCCGGTGGGCTATGTCGGTGATCTTGGTTCTCTGTCGGATCACGTCATTTCTAATGCGTTCCTTCAGAGATACTCCGAGCATAGCCCTCTCCATAGCTCGCTGAGCGACTTTAAATTTGTGGACCAGATCGAACCGTAAGTGTCCAGAGTCTCGGCACCGTAGGTCAAAACGGTAGGACGCACTGATCGAAGACTTTCGATTTGAGGCTTTGTGGGATGGGTGACGAGAAAACTCGACGAAGCTTATGAAAAGCTGCCCAGCCCAGCCGAATCCTTCTGTTGGCCTCCCCCTCAAAGTTGTTTTTACCTAGTTGGAGCGTTTGCCCTAGGTAAACGTACTCCGAAAAAACTTCGAGGAGGTGCCGTCAGTGTGATCGGTCCCGGATCAACGTGCTCGTTAAACATGACCTGGTTTCCAAGTTCATCCGGAGACCGATGCGTGCAGAAGACTCAGCCAGGCTTTGCACCATGTTTTTGCAGGTCCTTAGCGGTCTCAGCCATGATGACGATATCGTCCGCAAATCGAAGATGTGAGATGTACTCGCCGTTCACATTTATGCCGTGTCCTTCCCAGCTGAGCGTCCTGAACATGTCCTCAAGAATTTTGATTAAATTCATTTATATCATTCTAGACTTAAAAACTAGGTTTATTCGAGATCTAAAAGAAATATGACATAACAGTGTGTTGACTACAGGCACGTCATTTTAAAGCGTAACTTTATTCGCATTTGAAACACTCCAACAATTTTTCATTGTTCTAGAAACTTGATTGTCACAAGTAAATTGTTTCGTACCATGGTGCGTAAGTTACGTCCAAGGTCTTACCTTCCGCTTTTTTTTAGGTTACGATTTATTTCTGAGAGTTGCTCAACTTCGCTAGGTAACTTATCTAACCGCGATGAGTGAATATCGTTCCCAGAGTGTAATTATGACTGGAGACTGTGCAAGTTAAGAAATCATGCATAAAATATTTTTTTTATTATCTGTCGAGTCAAGTTTTTAATACAATTAAAATTTAAATAGTGAAAATAATACCGACCAGTTCATTTTGCGCTATATTGCGGGTGACAGTGTGCTCTCTGCAAAAAACTGCTCTGCTTCATTTTAAACGTTTAATACCTTTCAGGTAGTCATTTAATCAAAATGTCAAATATGAACGTCATTATACACATGGAATAAAGAATTTTTTAAAGGGATGAATTATTAACTTACGATGTATTACCTAAAGTTTGCTTTGCAATTTTTTAATTTTAAGCTATTTTAAGAAATACAATTACGTAAAATTTACTTTAAGTCCGTCTTTTACATTTTCGGCAGCATTTGCT
This sequence comes from Lamproptera curius, assembly GCA_029286875.1. NCBI lineage: Eukaryota > Metazoa > Arthropoda > Insecta > Lepidoptera > Papilionidae > Lamproptera > Lamproptera curius. The sequence continues at coordinate 172,504 of JAGSMT010000107.1, read as the reverse complement.
ATTTAATTGCCCTTGGTTATGATTTTTAATGCCGTAATTTTTTTTAATTAGGCCCTGTAGGAACCTTATATCATCATTTGAAAAAAGAAGAAACAAAATCGGAGCACTACCAGCGGTGCCACGAGGCATCCGAATTGAGTACCTCCTTCTATGTAATCAATAAATGAATATAAGGCTGTAAAATAGAATAGGAAAAGCTGTTATCACCCACTTCTATATATTACGTCACACGTTATGGGGAGGGTGAAAGTCAACGATATGTGACAACGAGGTCTCCTAACTTTTCTTGACGTTTTATTTTTTATAATCTGTATTTCAAAATAAGTGTTCTATTGTTATAAACGTGAGATTATCCCAAAGAGTAGAAATAAGCTAAATTTTAACAAAAATATATGACCGACTTCAAGCAGTATATAACAGTTTTGTCACATCATGGTCATAACGGGCCTCTGCAAGAAACTACCCCGCGATTTCAGCCACACCTCTAATATCTTTTAGGGCATTCATTTAATCAAAATGTCATGTATCACAAGTTTAATGCACATCGAATTTTTTTAAACGTCTTATTTTTTATGTGATCTAAATCTACATTACCTAAAACAAGCCTGGAATATTTAACGTATTACCTATGTTTAACGATATTTTACATTATAATAATTATTGTGGGTTATTCTTAAAACATAAACAAAGTTCTTGAATATCTATTTAACTTCATATGAAAAAAATATGAAAAAGGAACAATTAACAACTAATACCTATATACATATAACATTTAATAAACGAATGAACAACATCGAACCACTAGAAGTGGAGCAACGAGGTAAAAAATATAAAAAAGACTCCTGCTCGAATTGAGAATCTCTTCCTTTTAAAAGGTCGGTAAAATAGGAATAATATAAAAATATATTATAGTTTCTATGTTATAATAAAAAATCATGATATTCGTATGACATACTTTATTGATGGCCTCTTATTAAGCTATCCCCTCATAGGATAGTAAACAGTGCTGTCAAAACACAACAACAAACATTCGATTAGACGCACGTCACTTCAACATATTATCGGTAGCTTAAAAGAAATGTTGTTTTAATGATGCAATCATTGCTCTGTACTTTTTAACGATAAACACCCGTTTGTGCGAAAATCATAGTGCCATTTTTCTATTATTAAGTATTATTTATGCCAAAGTATCTTTAAATAAAGATGAGGTTAAATCCTATTTAAATTTTATAATTATTTGGAAACAAGATAGAAAAATATCACTTTTATCAGATAAGTTCTCTCCTCCATCCCCCTATTATTCTCCTCTTGTCCCTTTTTTATATAAAATAATATTTATCGATGCAATGTGTTTTTTCTTACGCACGGTATTAGTTTGAAAATTATCTTCAGTTGAATCAGTGAGATGGAAACAAAAGCATGGTGTGCAATTACAAATCTTAATTAACAAAAGCAAAATAAAAAAGTTTGTACATTGCATGCCTGAAAAGGTGTTCATAAAACCCTTTACATATCAGGGGTGGTGTAAAACTTCATGCCAATAATATTTTTGTCTTAGTAATCTTTGGTGAACAGTACGTATCTCGATATGGGAAATTTCAATATTTGACTTAATTTAACTAAATAAAAAATGTTATAACCGTATTGACTTAGTAAATCTACTAATAAAATAAAAAAGAAACTATTATAGTTTATTTTAAGTAACTTGAGAATTGATAATAAAAATTATCCCATAGCAACATCATGTCATCAAATTCAAAATTTAATTTTCAAATATCTTTTTTTAATATATAAATATTACACTCGGTTATTGATTGACAAGTACGCTACTATTGGTTTGAAACAGGACGTCTTTGACCTGTTTTGTATCCGTGTTGTATTATCTAAATATGTTATCGAATGTAACTTAGTATAAATAATAGTTATAAACCTGTATTAAATCACGCTTGGGATCTTCTTTCTGACAGATCTAATGTTTTTAATTCTTGTCCATTGCCAGCTATTATTGAATAATTTTTTCTTCTTTGCTACTACATATATATGTGAAGTTTAGAATGTTGCTCTAACTTAAAAGTGAGTACTTGTTTGAAGTAAGCATGTAATTCTAACAAAATTATCCACGTACTTCAGAGCTATCTAATCAAAATTTTGATTTAAATAAATTTCAAGGATTTATTGTTCTGCTCATCAAATGTAAATAATGAATTAACCAAAGTGGAGAATGCAACGATGAACTAGTTTGATACCATCTTAGGCATTGTTCCCTTTCTTTAATACTCATCCTGCAAGTAACAATGTGGTGAAAGTAGATAAGCTGACATTATTAGCATATTTTCTTATACAGTAGTGTTACTTTTATTAAAAATTAAATATGGGATTGGTTTACAATAAACAATGACTGTAAATTTATTTAGTACATTAATTATCATACAAAGAAGTGCATTATGACCTTTCGATTGGGCAGTTATGCGCAAATAATTTTAACTAATATACAATGAAAAAAAAAGACGATTATTTTCGGACCTTCAAACACGCTTCATTGCCATCATTCCAAAATATAAGCCTTCAGACATAGGTGTTAAATCATTTTGTTGAAAATACAGATTTTATTTTTGCCATCCGGTAAAAGTATGCGACACGATAAACTAACTGTTTTTTAGGAGCTATTGTATTCCGTTCAGGAATAACCTTGATCTCGCTACGGCGTCTGACGACTATTCGATTTCCTTAAACAGTTTTGTGAACAGATGTTTGATCATGACTTTCCCTTGATTTTATTTCTTGCTTCCCTTTTTTTCGGGTTGCACATTGTTAATGCAAACGCTCGGTAAAAATAATTACAGTGATATAGAATTCCGTTTCACAAAAGCGACATAATAAATATGCTTATAGTATTTATAGGTATTAATATTAAAATACACTTATACCGTGTAAAACATAAAAAACATAAATAAACACTGCCCGCTGCTTTTACATTTTGTGTCATAAACAATACACACAGAGAAATGATACAACTAAAATAACATATAAAGTCTCAAAATTGTATAGTTTACGTCATTTAAAGAAAACTTTTTGTGAACTTATTTTTATTGAAGCAAGCCATTACTAATTAAAATATATTTTGCTTAGTTTAAAAATTTATTCATACATTAACGGTTGTCGAATTGCCTCTTAAGTTTATTATTGGCACATAATAATAAAATATTTTACGCAAATGAATATACCATTGTAATTGTTTATAGAAAACCATATCTAGCAATAATCTAGTCGTTCGAATAGTGATCACTAATTGAACCTAGTTTCCTAACTGTGTCAATAAAAATCGTGCAAAAATAATAACCACTGCACCTTGAAAGTCGATACACAAAGTATTAAACAAACTATTCGGTATTGTTTGTATGATTGCAATAGATCGTTGCTAATATAATATAAAAAAAAATATCGTCATCACCTTTTGATGTCCACTGCGGACATGGCCTCCCCCTAATACCCCTATCCATTGGGTTTTGGACCTTCCCACCACGTGGTCCAATGCGGGTTTTGGGTGGACCGACTTTTACATCCCATCCGACCCGGATCATCTTACTTTTTCAGGCAAGTGGGTGATCGAATTCCCTAAAATAAAAAAAAATGAAAATTTTTGAGTCCGGTTCGAACCCACAACCCAATTAAACCCATAATTATCTAATATAATTTATACTTAGATCTGGCTCTTAAATCAACTCCTTGGTGAACTAATTTTTCCTCCGGTTTATATAGATGTTCAATTAATTTCCCTGTTTGTTGCATCTTGTAATTGATCAATGACTTGAAACTAACAGTACTTATAAACGAGCTCAAAAAATATAACATCAAAAATGGTAAACTAGTAGATTTTGAAATTAGCTTAAACGAATACTCAAGTATTTTCAACTTAAACGTTATTTCAGATAAATATGGATTGTTAAATAATGGTTAAGTTAAGATAAAGAAAAATAATGAAAACTTCGTTGACAAAAACCGTAAAAGATAGACTTAAACTATATTTTACATTTTAAATAACTGTACTTCTTTAAACGGTCTTTCATAACGTCCGCGAGTGCATATAACTGTATTTAAGAAAAACCCACAATAGCCCTTTAACGTAAGCCATTAATCAATAAATACTGATAAACGGGCTCAAGAAATAGAATATCAAAATTATTGAACTAGTAGGTTTGAAATTAGCATGTTAAACGAATAGTCAAGTATTTTCAGCTTACACATTATTTGAGATAGATATGGATTGTTAAATGGTTAATTGGATAAAGGGTGTAATATGAACATGCAAATCGAAACACGGATATTACAATATTAATTATACATAATCTTAGAAATGTGTTAACCACTATTGTTAAACTTTGCTCGGATACACAGCATCTCTATGTTTTATTACGTTAGAAATGTATGCTTAGTTCATTTCTGATTAAACGGATATTTAGAAATAAACCCTGAAGGTTGTTAATTATTTTTTTTAAATAAAATTTACTTTCCCTTTAAAACATTATTATTTAAGTATTTATGATCTCGTTATATTATCATCAATTACAATTATTGTGATCAGTGTCCCTTATTAATATGATATATTTATTATTTACTTTTCTAAACAATTATTTTAAGAAATTTTTTTATCGAATATAAATCAATCCCAACGAATTTTAAATTTTAACATTTAAACATTTGGAATAATTTTGAAAATTGTCAATGTTATATAATAGTTGTGGACGTTAAAAGCAAATACCTCACCTTTTTACAACATTTTTGGTAAAAAATTAGCTGCAATTCAAATAAAAACCGATTCATTAACAATTGCATTTTTATTAAGGTTAATAATATATACGATCAATTTCAAAACCTTTTTTTACAATAAGTTATTTTTTTCTGTTTCGGTCGCCGGTACATTTTACCATGACTTATATATTTTTTCTAATTATATTACTATTACTTCGTTTTTCAATTACACTTAAACGAAAAGTTAATTACTTGTTGATCGTATTCCTAATTTCATATAAATCATCCCTCCATAAAGTTATCCTCCTTTTATCAGATGCTGAAAATAAATGCATTAAAATTGGTACTAAGTCATTTAAACCCAAAATATATTATTAGGAAAGTAAAATAATTTAATTTTCCCGATAAATACCTTATTCTTAGGACAATGGTAACATTTTTTTTTTTATCTTTATATTGCAATCACTGGGTTTTCCGGGGTTTTTAAAACCCGGAGTGTTTTTAATAACTTAAAACTTCCCAAAATAAGATTAAAAAATTTTTTTTTTTTAAAAAACAAAAATTATTTTTTTTGAAACTTCGTAAAGTTGATAAATTGCTATTTTTTTAATAATCATAGATTATTGGAATTAAATTTAACCGTAAAGATGATTAAATTATTTTCCATAACTGTATTTTAAAGGGTTTTATTAACCCGGGTCATATCTTCTATATTTAAGAATAACCTACAATAGCCCTTTTAATTAAAACAAAAAAAATTGACGCATATTCAAATTTTTCATATTTTTTTTAAAATTTCCTTTTTTGTTATAAAATTGGGACATTCTTTGTCAGCTATCAAATGTATCAGGTAGATACGATTATTATTGCAAGTGTAATTTTCTTGACGGAAGCATTAATTACTTTCAGTAAGAAGTCATTACTTTGTTGTTTATTGACCTTCAATTGAAAATAACAACTTTGTTTATTGTTGTCCGATTTTACTTTTAATGTTGTATGTAAATAATTGTTGGACTCCTTTTACATAATTTGCGTGTATTCCTTATTTTTTACAATCCAAAAAAATATTATTTTAATTTAAATTTACAAAGAAACAAAAACAATTTTCTAGTTTTAACACGGAGAATATTAGCTATAAAAACAGTAACTTTTTTTATAAATGTTTAATTACTAATATTTTACTGTTTTTTATCAATAAATTTTTGATATATGTAAAATACCAGTCTTCGGACTTTTAATTTGGATACTTAAATTTTATAAACTTTGGAAAATTAAAATTATGGGGGTTAAAATTTATATCAAACAGTTCAAGGTTACAATTTAAACAGAATTTTTAAATAAAAGTTTATTTATCCATTTCTTTTTTGTTATAAACAAAAATTGAAAAAATGAACGAACGGACAGATGTTCATAATAACCACAAAAAATTTCCGACTAAAGGCTTTTCACACCATTGAAATGCGGGAGTTGGCCCTGTGGTATCCCTAATTTTCCCTTCTCGAACGGAAACAGGGTGAGGAATATGTTGAATTGTTCCCTTATGAAAATTTTAAATATTTTAATGCTTTTTTAAAAATAAAAAACCAAATGTTTCAAAAAATTGGTTTTTTGAAAATTAATGGTTATTACTTTTCAACATAATTCACCAAAGTTTTTTCCCTAAACCCTTGACAACATAAGACCTATTTATTCCACAACAATGAATATAAAGTAAGTTCTTATAATTATTGTTCGATTAATCATGGCAACAATTAGATGCACCAAAAAATAGATTTTTTTATGGAAATGCTGTAAAGCCACGTATACAAAATGGTAAATGAAACACAAATTATGAACCCAAGAAATAAGGTATTTTCAAATTTTATAAGAGACCATTCAATTAATCTATATATATATATATATATAGACAAAAATCCTTTATTGTTAGTATGATTACCTATAAAAGTCAAAAAAATGAGTCAAACGGAGCTTTCATACAATATACCAGGTACTATATTCGTACAAGGCCATTTTTATTGGGGACTGGTATAAGTTTATTCATATCTACGCACCTGTGATTATCCAGCACTTTTTGTCTTAATAAAAAAGGGGTAGTCTCTTAAGGGTTATTTAATTCAAATGTCTTTCCGTATTTATATGTTTATTACAAAATGGGAGCTCTATCATCCCAAGCCAACAAATGTATGTAATTTGGCCAATACGGGAATTGAGCTTTTATCGTTCGTTCAATTTAACAGTAAAGTTCGTTAATACAGTTATGGCTCCGTATCTGATGCTTTGCATATATGTTTTAATGAACACAAATATATTGCATGTACAATACATTTGTAACTTTTTTATCCGCTTATATGATAAATTATAACACTAAACTTTACTGATCATTAACTTTTAATAACAATTATAATATTCAAGTAAATTATTTATAACTTTTAAATTAATTTTATTCTTTTATACCTATATTATTAATATTTATTTTATTCTTTTATTGGCAGATGATAATAATTTAAGGCTCGAAAAAAACAAAGAAAATAGATGACTTCCGTATTTAATCACGTCCAGCGATTGTAGCGCATTCGGTTATAATTACGAATACTATTTTCAGACAAAAAAACATTAACTTAATCCATTAATTACATTACAAAATTTAATTCCTTTTTTTTATTGCATCTTTACGGTGTCTTGGTGTAATTTTCATGTGTCTGATAAAAATAACGGAATTGATAATGAACATATTTTTCAAAAGCTATTGTTACGGTAATATCAAGACATAAAAAGAAAAAACCCATGTAAATGTTCCTAACGTAATTTTTATTTTTAAAAGAAAAGGACGGGCAAACTTTACAAACCATGCCAAGGGTGATTTATTTCACGCCCTTTTTTAAATTATTTTGTCTAATTTTAAATTTTTCCGTATTTTTTTTATTAAATTTTAAATTTAAAGTTTAAACCAAAACTTACAAATCGGCAGATTTGTTTTCAAAAATTTTGTTTTTTAAAAAATTTTATTTTTGGGTGTTCAGAATGTTGCATATCATAATAATTTTTTTACTCAATTTTGGAAATTTTGGGAACGTTTTTCAATTTGAAAAATTTTTCTTCCAAAATTTTGGAAAAATTTTCAAAAATTATAATTTTTAAAAAAAAATTAATTAGTTTAATTAAAAACAAATCCAAAAAAGCAAAAAATGGTTTAAAAAAAAAAATTTTAAAAAAAATAAAAATTAAAAAATGCAACTTAAAGGAAAAAAATTGTTTTTATAACAATCTTTTATTAAAACTAACAAAAGTAAGAAATAAATTTGAGAATATTTAAAAATTTTATTTTAAAAAGTTTTTGTTTAATTTTTTTAAACTTCGGGAAAATTAATTATTATTTTTAAAAGAAAATTTTCATTTTTAAAAAATTATTTTTATTATTTTTTTTAACATAAATTTAAGTTTTTTAAAAAATTTTTAAAAAAAAATTTGGTTAAGTTAATAATTTTATTTAATAAAATTTTAATTTTAAAATTTAAATAAAGGATTTTAAAAAGTTAAACAATTTTTATTTGGGTTGGTTTAGGAAGGAAAAAAACTAAATAAATTTATTTCTTTAAAACTTTTTATAAAAATGGATCTTTATATAAAAAAATTTTTAGGTTAAGGGGGAACCAATTAAAAACAAATAAATTTAAATTTTAAAAAATTCTAATAATTTATTTTTCCCAAAAACTAATTCCTCAAAGAAAAAAAAAATTTGCAGTTGAAACTTAAACAATCAAATGATTGTACTGTAGATAATCTAGTAACTTATTTATTAAGTTCTTCCCCAAATAACATAAGGTTCTCAGAGGGATCACAATAGCAGAGCTGATAATCTGCCTGCAGGCTTAGAAACTGCCTTATTCTATAAATGCGTCAGTAACAAACTCTCTAAGACGTTTTCTATACATAACACTATGTATAGATATTGCATATATATTAAATGTGTACATATAACAGTCTTCCGTAGCACACCATACCACTGTATGGGCGTGTGCTATAGAAACCGGAGGTCGTGGGTTCGAATCTGCGGAGACTCAACGAATTTTAATGTTGTTTCCTAGTTGGTTAGGCAATTTGGGCCGATCACCCAATTGTCTGAAAAGTAAGATGATCCATGCGTCGGATGGGCATGTAAATAGTCGTCCACCCACTAACCCGCATTGGACCAGCGTGGTGGGATACGGTCCAAAACCCCTAATGGGTAGCGGTGTATTAGGGAGGCCTATGTCTACAGTGGACTATCACAGGCCGATGATGATGATGATGACATATAAGTTTCATTATAGTATTACCATTACTTATTAAACTTTGTAAAAGCAATTGTATTTTTACTAATGGCAATTTACCACCGGACGATACTTGTGTTTCAGTAGCTTTTTCCATTTTCAGTTATTATCCTTTAAGAAAATTATTACGTAAAACAACTCATAGAATTTGTACTATATTAAACTTAAAATCAAATTTCTAATGACGACTTCCAAAAACGCCACAGCAGCATAAAGCTTGTTATACAGTTGTTTAAATCCAGCGGTTCAAATTGCGAGTACAGAATAAAAATAATTCCAAGAGTTGCGTTGCTAAATCAGCGGTCGTCGACTCTATCAAAAACATTTTGTATTATTATAAAATCACTATTCCATTCCTGTTATGTTATCTAGTAGAAAATTCAAGTCTTTGGCATTTTATAAGTCACCCATTTATCTCAGAACTAATGAATTAAAGAAAATAAATTAAAGCATGTCTACTCACAATTCTTTTAAATAAAATCTGAAAGATTTTACTTCGTGCTAAGTTTAAATATGTCTGATACCGTATTATGTTCATAAAATAATAAAATATACTTTCTATGTAATTAGCTTGTTCTACGAAAAAGGAGAATCAAAGGAGAAAATTATAATAGTTAAAACGAAGTTTTCAGGGAAATAATAAACGAGAACCGATTTATTTGAAAAGAACATGTTCCTTTGAATATACAATATAATATACTTGAAAACATTTTAGGTAATAGAAAACAAGTAGGTAGAATCTTTAACAATATTGCTGAAGGTTTCGCCGAGATCATTACCTACTTAAAACTATATTATTATAAAGAAATCTAGTTAAATCTAATAGAGAAATCTGCACATATAATCTCCTTGAAATTTTAATTATACGTGTATAATCATCATATTATTATTACGTCTAAGTTAAAACGCAAGAAAATTTTTTTCTTGCAAACAAAAAACTTACCGATTTCATAAGTCGATTGAACACAAAGCGCGCATCGCACTATGTTTATAAAAAAAAATAATTGCGCAAAAATTACTTCGCCGATTCTAAAATTTAGGCCAAAACTGTGGCGACGACATTTAATGCTAGTGCATATTGCATAAAGCTGTTCGAACTAAACCGTGTGAAGGGAGAACTTCATACTTATAGATTCGAGTAGAGGGGAATTGATTTTCGCTTTTTCAACAGCCGAAGTCATGTGATGTACCATACTGAAATTTTACGTTTTAACAAAATTCCCCTTGTTCTCTTGTCTCCTATATATTTCACGAATTAAAGTGTAACGAATAGTAAATATACATATGACTCAATAAAAAAAATATGTCATTAAAATAGGAACATAGGTGATTGAGTATTCACCGAAAATCTAAATATATTTTCAATATTTATAACTTGAAGTTTATGATCACTGAACAATTATAAAACTAATTTAATATCACAACTAATAATACGTTTTTATTTCTATAGTATCGATTAGGTCTAAAGCTATTGATAGGTGCAGAAGTATACTATGTCACGGAATTTGGAACGTTCTTTTGCAATTACTTTTTGTTAGATTTATATTAACATACCGAGAATTTTATATAAATTTATTACCAAACTTTATGCAAAAATTAGAACGGAAATAAACTAAAACAATTTATAATCAGCTTGCCTGGTAAAAAATTCCTCTATACTTAAAAAAACATCTTAAAAGGTTGAAATATTTTAGTGGTGTTGCTAAAAAGAACTGAAAACATATAATTTTACGAAGTGAAACTTAATTTGTTATTTAATTTTCCGTCCTATTAAAACAGTACTCTAAACATTAAACCCAAATAGTGGTTTTTTTAATCTTATATTTTGACATAACTTATTTACATTGATAACAAAAGTTTAAAAATTCCCAACCGCAGTCACACGACGGAATATTTGTTTTTTAGATATATTAAGTATTACTTATTTAAAACTGCTTAAATTTACATACATGCTAATATGTTGGCTCGCACTTAACCGATTTACACACATATGTGTTTTTATCTAATTAAGTTTTCATTGTAACAAAACGTGAGTCATACTCGTGGGCAGAAGAACTGACAATTGTTATTAAATTAATTAGCATTTATCGGTAGGTATTAAAGATATTTAATATAAATGCGTAATTCAATAAGGGCACTGTCACGCTCTCATGCGTTAATAAACTATAACCAGTCTGAAAATTTGACATCCTGAATTACAGTCTCATTATACATTTATTTCAATAATATTGTTTCTTAATTAAACAGTGCATTGATATTTTGTGTTAGATACCGTGTTGATTGGCAATATGGCACACTTCTACAAAATAGAATGGCATAGATAATAAAATAAAATCATAAACATAAAACAAATTATTTTAATAGATTCTAGGTGTCCTAATACAGATTTAATCATAGAGATTTTTTCTAATAATCCACGTTTGGAAAAGTCTTTATTTCTAAATTATCTTTTATGGGCTACTATAAATCAATTGGATGACATATAATTAAATTTCATGAATTATTTCTAAATCATTATATCACTCAGCCCTATGTAGTCCATGCTCTGACTCCAACACATTCATGTAGGTGGACCTATCACCATGTCTATCAATGCGGTTAGTGGAAATAGTTTCAAATTTCAAATTCTTATCTTGTTTCTATCATAAAGATTTGGAATAATGTATTAAAATTTACATTTATAACTTTTTTCTACTTATAAAAACTTATTCCTAGGTCGATAGAAAAACAGAAGACAGTCTTTTAGATAAAAGCACTGCCCTATTCGCCCAAGACAGCTATAATTCTTATTTTGTTACAATTATTTTATGTTAATTTATAATGTAATATTTAGTTGGAGACAACTAATAGACAAGTTTATAAGTTTATTACAACTAAAATAAAAAGTATAAAATGACTTATAATTTACCTTTCAAATTATACCTTTAATAACACTTTCTAATATCTCAACAGATGTTTCAAAAATAGACCATTGATTTGAGACACAAAAAATATGATTAAGCTACATTACAAGTAGCGTACAGAAACCTTGATAGTCACGTGCAATTGCTGTATGAGTTTAAACTCGGCTCAATGTGAACTTTCTCAAAAACTTACGTCACCCGCACGTACTTTATACATTCAAGCGTGTACTATTCATCAGTAAAATCAGTTCGAAATGCTCTTTGCGTTTTAAACGTAAAAAGAGATAAGTGTTATTATGTTTTTTGTTTGCTTTTAAAGTAAGCAAAAAGAGAAAAACCTTCTCGAGTGGCAGCCTCGTACTGGCCATCGCTGGTGAACGGCCCCCACAAGATGGTTTGACAATCTGTGATGACCGGATAGTCCCTCTTGTCAGCTAATGGAAGAGGCCTATGTTCAGCAGTGGACTTCGTGTGGCTATAACGAAAATCGATCAAGCCGTCTTTATTTTCTGTATGTTATTTCGAATCGTTTTGTGGTGCTTTTTTTTACTTTTACAGCCGTTTTAAATATCCAAGTCTATATTCGCGAATAAGACTGACCCAGATTTAATCTAACATTATAAAATAGCTATTTCTATCTATCAATAGTTTATTGAAATGAAAATTATGACGTGTAGATATTTCACCCTACGTTTTGTAATTGTAAATATAATTATGAACAGGTTAATATCATTGACGTATTAAGTTTTCTGTAATTTGTTGTATGGTCTCACTGTTGATTTATATTGTCGTTATCGTCAAATACCTTGACATCGGTACTGAATAAGTGACGATGGAAAGTACGTAAGTACCAAATATGTAGGTCACCTAGTAAAAATAAGAGAAAAGGATGATCTATTGGACAAGTTATTAATCCGTGGTATTAGGCATACTCGATATTTTGTAATTTCTTACAGGTTTTGACGAACTAATAGAACCAAGCAGATGAGGGTCATAAAGTTAAGTTAATCTGAATATAAAATAAGAATTGGTACGTAAATTAATAATTTCGTTGGTTTGGCTTGGTTATTAGCCCTTCTTTTATAATAGAGTAAGAAAACTGAAAACAAGAAAACAATGATATATAATGATGTCCAGATAGTTTTATTCAAATTAAACTTGTAAATAATTTGTGTGTTAATACCAAATTATTCAGTCAAGTTCAATTTGAATATAACAGATATTTTATAGAACAAGCTTTATTTAGATTTAAATTATTTTAAAGTTTAAGGGCCATGACCTAAACAACCACTTCCTTGGAACCGCGCTTGGCTAATAAACGCAAAAATCTCCTATGAGTCATGAAACCTCCGCACAATATCGTAATTCATCAATTTAATTATTAGAGCGTTTAATTGTCTGTAGGTCAGATTTTACTTTAAGCGGTTATTTGCTAAATACTTTAGATTTAATTTTAAGAAAAATTAATGCAAAAGTTCAAAATTAATTAAAAGTGCAACGTTCTGCTATAATTAAGCTATTAAGACGACATTTATGTGCCTAAAATTATATAATGAAACAGGTCGAAGAAATGTACAGTGATTTATCGAATTTATTATTTAGATATTTTTTTTTGCTTCGCTATCTTTATTCTTATTTGATTTGCCATAAAAGTAACAAAAGAGCTAACATAGCCGTTAACAACCCACAGACTAAAAAAGCCTTTGATTGATTCAAGACTTTTTTACTTTTCTCTCACTGACTAAAACCACCACTTATTCTGACGGCTTAAAGATAGGGTTACAGACAAGTTATCGCGATTTTCTGCAACCTCAGATGCGCTGGCTTCCTCTGGCGTCTGGACTTAGGCCAGAGATGGGGCTGCAGGGGCAGAGACAGGAAGGGCGGTACGCCTACCACCTTAAACACCACTCCGAATCCGTCAGAGCTCACCATAAGCTGGCTTCTTTTATAAGCTTGGTAAACTGCACGATCAGCCTTACTCCTCAGGATGGCCATGCTCTTCTTAGGTTACCGGTGACTGGACCAGGCCTCAGGGGAGCCCCGCTACCTCCTAGGGATGGGAAGGGATGGGAACCTTTTAGGCAGGGATGATTAATCATGCTGCAATAACCTGATCACAAACCATGACGTTTATTTAAATCTGTCATCTTACTTTAAAACGGGCTTATTCCCGTAGTCTGATGATAATTGGTACTGTAACATTAGCATAGTAGCTGCTCTAATTAATTATTATCATTCACTCTAAAAACAATAACCCAAGAGAACAAGCACCATTAGACGTTATCAGGCACAAGCAGACCTGTTACTTAAACACACAAAGTCCGCATAATCTACGCTCACATTTTAAACAAAATGATCTTAGTCGTTCAAACGACTGTATTTTAACTTAAATAATATAATATTTTTTGTTAGGATTAGCTGAACACGCTTCAATTAAATTAACTACATATAGAACAATGATATATATTTGTTTTGAACAATCTTAAACAATGTCTAAGCGCATACCGCTGTTACGTTTGTCATTCAAATTTACCAGATTAGAAGGTTTGACTTGTCCGGAGATGAACCGGCAAGAAGTCTGCGTGATTTTTTTTATATACATGTTTAATCAATAAATTAAAGTCATCTATTTTAAACAATTTAAGCAGTTGCTAAGGCGTTAAATGTAGTCTATAACAGTATAGTAGCCTTTTTAATCCGTTGCCTGTACAACATTTCAAAAGCCGACGTCATATAGCAACGCCTGAGTGTCATTTAACTTATTGTATATTATGTCACAGCTTACAAAGATATTCAAAAAGATTTTTTGTTTTAGCTCAAAATAAGTTTTTGATTGCTAAATGGACTATCTTTATTAATATAATCTTTGATGCCGCATTACAAATTATGCAATCCTTAGCTGTCTACTGCGATATTAATATGTAATATTCTACTAATTTAATTTCATTTTACAATTTCTGAGCAGTTTATATTAATTAGCATACTTTACTTTACGTAAGACAACTAATTGTTATCATTAAAATACCGAAATTTCATCCTATTTATGAAAAAAGATAACAGAACCAGCATTTATATTACTAATTCAAAATGCATTTATTACGAATGATATATATTACATGCACATGAATGATAAAAACAAAGTAAGCCTGTAGCCATTACATCATACTTACGTTAATTTATTTTTAATTAATTAATTCATTTAACATAAAATGTGAGTATGCTCCATTACGAGTTGCGTACAGAATACTTCGTTTACAATATACATTTTTTTTTTCTTATGTTTCGTTGTTTCCGTGTACAATATTGTTGCTTACTTAGGCATATATATGTTACTTCGTAATTAAAATTTATTAAAATATCAGAAATATTTTTTAATGTGACAAATAGTCGATTTAAAAGCAAATCATTTTAAATAATTGTACTAACTATTTTGTTATATTCAAGTATCAGCATAAATTTTGAGACGGCATTAAGTCATAAGGTAAGGGTCACAAAAATAAATTCTCCAATAATTCAAGATAAGTAGTATCAATGCTAATGTTATAAAGATTTTGCTGTTTTGGTTATGTGATTAATGTTATTGCCGAAGAAGAATGAAAAATTATAATTCTTCCAAATGTAACAAAATGCGTATAGTGCACGTACTTAGGGCCATGACACCCACGATCAGTGACTTGTAATTGCGGCTAAATAGTAACGTGCGTGTGCAACTCCAAGACAGAGCGCCTCCAGCAGCGGTCCCGACCGCACGTGTTCGCCGCAAGTCTCAAGCTCGCTTCGCAGAAGTCATCGTCCGCCGCCGTGAAACCGTCTCGCTGCACCATCTGCGTTTTATGAGTGCACCTGCGCTCATGAGCCTTTGTCGCACCGCTGACGTCATCGCGGAGGAATTTATTGCGCTACCTCAAGCGGTCGGCTTGACGCAGCTGTGTTTTGCAAGTCGTTTGCATAACACAATTGTGTTGCTAGCCGCTTGAGCTAAGCGCATAATCTTGTTCTTAGGGTTATTTAATTCTGTTTCTTGGCCGAACAAGTCGTTTTAACGACTCTACTAGGCCCATCGAACGTTTTAATATTCTGTTTCGTGTTTCAGAAGCAAGTCAGACACACCTCCCTGCCGTAGCCGGCAGGGCGGTAAGGAAACTACGCCCGGCAACCGCCGGGACTCACCGATTGCGTTGGATGACGCAACCAATGTCTCGCCCCAGCTAGACAAGACACAATCGGCATAATGGTCGACCGGGAGCTCGCTACTCGCTTTGGTCTCGACACCAAGGCGATCAGGCGAAGCTCGGTAAAAATTATATATGAAGCTCACCGACGCCGTGCCCTGCTCATATCTGAGTATTTACCCGACCATCCCAGTCCTACCTCAACGCCCGGACCGTCCAGGCCATTTCCCTGACGATGATAGCGACGACAACTATGTCGACGTTAGCATCCGCACGGAATCGGACATGAGGTCGAGGCATTCACAAGCTCAAAACCAATCCGGACGACGGCTTCAAAACCGTCAAATCCAAGAGGAAGCGCAAGGGCGCACCTCTTCACCCACCGTCCTACCGTCAAGGCTGCAAAGCCTGACATCCCCACCACCTGCCCCAGCAGGTTCCCAAACCTCGTCCTCCCAGGCGACAAAAACCTAACCATCCATCCTGCCGATCCCAGGCGCCCCCGGCCCTCGCCCCGCCCGCTACCCGTGAGAAACGCCCCCACCGATCTACCTCCGCGAGAAGGAAAAATGGGTTGACATACGCTCGGCCCTATCAATAGATTTAAATTTGAGGGCCTCTGATAGCAATCAGGGGATCAAATTACAATTAGAGACTCCCGACGACTTTAAAAAGGTGACCTCTTTCCTCCGGGAAAAGGAACACCAATATCATACATTCGCGCTCCCGGATGAGCGCGTACTTAGGACAGTGGTCAAAGGGCTGCCTAAGGAGATCCCATGCGCGGAGATAACTTCCGCGATTAAAGAATTAGACATTCCAGTCCTAGGGGTACAACGTATGTACCACCCACGCACCAAACGCCCTTATGGTATGGTGCTAGTCACGCTCGAGCGCACCAAGGAAGGTAAGCGCATCTACGACGTCGAGCAACTGTGTGGGATCGGCCGTCTCTCTTTTGAGCGGCCACACTCTAACGGTTTGCCAGGGCAGTGTCACAACTGCCAAGTATTCGGTCACGCTGCGCGGAACTGCTTCGCACGCCCCCGTTGCGTTAAATGCCTCGGGGACCACGGTACCGCATCCTGTCCCAGACCCAGGACAAAGAGTCCTCGCCACCTACGAACCTCCGCGTGCGTTAACTGCCGCGCTCCGGCCAACGGCCAGCTACCTCCAGCTGCCCTAGGCGCCAAAACGCAGAGTTCCTGCGATCCCAGGAAGCCTCTTCTGGGCGACCACCTATCCCGTCCAATAGCACCGCTTCCACCCTCTCCGTCCTTCAACGCTTGGCGGTTCCGCCCCGCGTGCAACAGCCAGCGCCGGAGCCACTCCGAGCGCACAGGCGGCCCGCCGCCGCCTCAAAGAGCCAGCATGCTAGCCACAGCAATGGCAGCACTGGCAATAACGCCGCGTCATTCCTTCAAATGCTAGATTTATTTAATTTAGATGAATTTAATCAGGCGGCAGATGGGTTCGCCGCCGCCGCCGGCGACGCGATGGTTAGGTTTCCTTCTTGTTAAATACAGAATTTAATTACTGCCCTTAAAGGCTTAGGTAGCGACACCCTAGCGTAGCCAGACACACCTACACTTAGAGTGTGGGACATCACACACACTCACGACATCGGCCCCACCGGTGAGGTCAGTAATTACACACCCTTTGCTATATGACACTGTAGCAACATATATTAGATAGGAGCGTTGCTGGGTTTCTTGCGCCACTTCTTCTCCCAGCGCCAACGCTTTAAGAAGTGGTAGTAAAATTTAGATAGAGCTCTTCTGGCTATTAAATGATCATTGCAAAGCGTCTGAATCGAGCCGAGGCGTCGGCCCACCTGGGCAGCCCTCGATTCAGCATGCTAGACGGAACCAGAAGAGTGACAACCAAGCCTAGGCTCCCTTCTGGGGCCCTTGGTGAAGTTAAGTCACTTACGGGAGACGACGCCTGTGGCACAGGCCCCCGAACCCGGTTATGTTCTAATAGGTTTCTTCCTCAGAGCACGAGATCCATCAAAAAAAAAAATAAAATAAAATAAGCAACTCCAAACCTGTTTCGAGAAACTCGTGACACAAAGCGTCAGCATAATATCGTTAATCATTCATTTACTTATCAATGCAAACGAGCCTTCGAAAGTCACGAGATTTTTCTGAGTAGTTTATTAGTAAATGTAATTTATTATGTAACAAAGAACTGTTTTACGGATCTAGTTATGTTGTACGGTAAATAGTCCGAATTATTACAGACTCAATTCTGTAAGGATTCGAATGAATTCAGATAATACTGCCTCTGTAGGATAGTGTTAAGGGCGTGTGCTTTAGGACCCGGAAGTCGTGGGTTCGAATCCTGCGGGGTCTCATCAAATTTTCATTGTTGTTTCCTAGTTGGTTAGGGGAATTCGGGCTGTTCACCCAATTGTTTGAAAATTAAGATGATCCATGCGTCGGAGGGGCATGTAAAAAGTCGCATTGGACCAGCGTAGTAGGATACGGTCCATAAACCCCCTAATGAAGAACGGGAGGCCTATGTCCAACAGTGAACTTACACTGGCTGATGATAATGACGGTGAAGATAAAACTTATTAATATCGTTTTATAAGTTCTTAAAAAGTATGTGCGATGTGTTTTATAGGCATCGCGTTGTGTACGGCTATTTTAGGAGTGATCAACTACAAATGCTATTGCAAATATTTCTCTCCCTAAGCGTTATAAATTTGTATTGAAATGAATAAAATTAAAATGTTATCCAAATATCATCAATGGACATGATATGTGCCACTGCATAGTTTTAAAATCATTCACAGTTAAATAAGACAAAGAGTTAATGTTATTAAAAAGAAGATTATTGCAGTAAAAGGGCACTATGAAATGGCTACCACTGAGCGGCTATCAGCAGAAAGTACGTACGACGTCACATGACGGCCAAACGTTATGTTGTTTATATTAATTCCAGATCTTTATCGTTCCACATAAAAATAGTCTATAATAATAATTTATTATTTTATTCTAACCCAACGGTTCTGAAAAGTTTTTCGACAGACAGCGTAACCTTTGGGAAAACTTTACACGTTTAACTTCAATTTCGATTTCTACGCCCACTTGACTTACTATACAATCGCTTTGAAAAGTTTCTGGGGAGACATCTTGTCATTCACAAAGGATTATTTTAAAAACGTTGAGAATAATATTGAATAAGTCTTCAGTGTACAATATGATATGGTAAAACTGGCTAAACTAAAACATATTTGTAACTTTAAATTTAAGTGGGTATCGCTCAAATTTAGAAAAATACTATACTCATCTTTACATTAAAAATCGAAAACAGTAGATAAAGTACTGAACATCACACCAATATATGGATTAACTTGTTTAAAGGTGCTATGCCAAAAAAGTGGTAAGTGAACTGTGGTTTTTGCATATAAGAAAGCCATATGTCTTATAGTACACCAAAAAAAAAGTGGCGAAATAATTAATGCGGTTTTTTTTTTAAATTCAAATGCATAAATGATTTAGTCGACTTTTATTGTATTATGTAGTATACTAAAAAAGCTAAACATATTGCATTAAAAAATAAAACAAAAAGCTTTCAAGGCGCAGGTATAATAATTTTCTTCATAAATTATATATTTTTTAAATTTAATTATTATTAAATTTCAAGTAAGACCGTTGCTGATATGTAAATATTTTTTTTCTTTCTTTACCAAAGTGATATGTTCTTTATGCAATATAGAAGCAGCACACTTTCTTATTGATTGCTTAATAAATTATTACTAAGAAATTAAAGTCTCTGAACTTTCCTCCTTTTTACAATAATTTTACAAAATTAATATGTAGAACATGATATTTTAATATTTCGAAATAGCCTGGAGCGAACAGTTCATACCCAGGTTGTGTCATCTTTCAAGTAGTCATTACAGCAATTATATCTTTTAACACACAAACGTTCCTTTACAGCTTATGAATTTGTTCACAGATGACATCTGGTTTACTGGGATTTTGTTGTACAAGAGTATACATGGTCCTATGAAAGATTTCATTGTTCATCGGAGTTTTTTTTTTTTTTGGAAAAACAAAATTATGCTTATTTCTAATATTTATTTTTTCTGTATCTCAATGTTTTCAAAAATCATTCATTAGATTTCAGTAAATATATTTCTCAGTAACAGTTTGAGGCCCAGGTTATAAGACTACTCGAATCGCTCTCTTTTGAATTACGATAATAGTATTTTTATCAGCCGCGTTTCCCTAAAATATTTCTTTAGTTGATAATTTTTTTTTCATTCATTCATTATCAGCCTGTGTTAGTCCACTGTTGGACACAGGCCTCGCCTAATGCACGCCATCTCCATTAGGGAGTTTCTGGACCGTATCTCACCACACTGGGCCAATGCGGGTTGATAGGTGGACCGACTTTTTACATGCCAATCCGACGCATTGATTATCTTATTTTTCAGATAATTGGGTGATCGGCCCAAATTGCCCTAACCAGCTAGGAAACAACAATAAAAAGTTGTTGGGTCCCCGCAGAATTTAAACCTAATACCTCTGGTTTCAAAAGCAGACACCCTTACCACTAGGCTACGAAGGCATATGATAATTTATAATTGATTTATTTAAAGGAAACACAATATTTGTTTAAGAATTGGGATTATCATTTTTTCATATAGTAAACAAAATACCAAATAGTAATGCAAAATAATACCAATTTTTAATTTTAGCGCGAATCATTTTCACAGATAGAAATATTTTTCTCTCATCTTGCTCAATAACAATGTAATACAAACCCAGCATATTAAATAGCAATGATGAGAAAAAGTTATTTATATTTCGTTCATATTATTTTCTTTACTATAGGTTCATGCTTCCTATGCTTACATCTATGTCAAGTCTAGGTTGGCTTGACTTAATACGAAAAGACGCTCTATAAATTTTAGGTATAAGTTTCTCATTAACTTAGTAATAAGTATAATAATAAGTCCCCATAAAGTAGTTATATGTTAATGTTTAAGGCATAATAAATATTTTACTGAGAGGTTAACTACTGTTGTAATATTTCTTCGCTGTCTTCAATAAAAAAAAAAGTTGCGAAAAAGAGTAGGTATATTAAAATAAAAAGAATTTCTCAGAGTAAAAAATGTTTATCATTTTAAATTATTCTTATATCATAGTAAATTCTTGTCTGTTATAATATATTATAAAGGTAAAACAATCTGCAAAAGCAAGCGATGATAAGATTACTTATTCTTTTTATGGTTATGGTAATTATTATAGTCTGCTGTTTTAATGTCAAGGAAAACGTTAATCTTATTTAATCTCTGTTTCATTAAGCAAAATGAGTTACGATTTCACTTGCTACAATTTTACAAATTACAAAACGTTATGACAATCCTATTTTAATTCAAAGAGTTACTAATTTTAAATAATTTACGTAAAGTATTTTACTACATTTTATATTATACGTGATTGAATTACGGTTTTTATTTAAAAAAACTTTAGGAAATTTAAGATAAATACGCCATACTACAAATTACTTCGAAGCACGTTCAGAATAAACACAATCTTTTGGCATAACTCCAATTATTTTCTTTAAAACAATATAACAAATTTCATTGTTCTAAAATGGGGATTGTTACTAATGAGCGCTTTTGTACTACGGCGCGTATGTTTGCTTCATGGTCATCATATTCATCATGGTTTTCATTAATATGGAAAATGTTTTGGGTTTTCATTAATTTGTTCATACTTTATTAAAGTGAGTTGCTGAACTTTTCTAAGTAACTAATTTCACTGAGAAGAATGCGTACCTAGTTCTAAGGATTCCATCTGGTTGGACCACTGTAAGAGCTCATAATTGATAAAATATGATTAGAATCTAAAAGAAAATACATTGCCATTAGCCTGAAAGATATTCATGATAAAAAATATTCAATACAGCCGCATTATGTTTCTTAATAACGTGATATATTTTCCTCTCCGGTCATCCTTTTAGGTCTAGGTATAAAAAACATGATAACGAAAATATATTCTTATTACATTTACATCCGAAATGAGCCTAGCCTTCAAATAACGTTAATATTAGGTTTGTGTCCCCTTTATGGTTTACCTTATAAAGGTATGGCTAAGTAAGTAATATTTTTCTATTAATAACTGACAAAATATTTTTTTAAATGGTCGAGTTTTATTTTACTTTGGAGTATGTAGTGAGAGAGATTATACCCTTATTCAGTTCTAATAGGCTTTTATAATAAAAAATTTCTTCGATATTGCCTCTTTCCTGATTTTTTTATATTATTTTTATTAAGTAATTCTTTGTATATTTGGAAAAACTAATTAATTTGTATAGGTCTTTGTAAGATGTTATAATGGATATTAAGGATACTTGTAGATATTATACAAATATTTACATTTCGCACTTGTGAAAATGAATACTTCACGGTGAATAAGACTTTGTGCAATAACGTTTATGCAAGCAAATGATTTATGCAACATAGAAAGGTGTGATTACTTCCCTAGCGAAGTTCTATTTGACGTGGACTATTGTGAAATGGCTTCCCTTCAGTCCTCATAGATAGAATATCCGAAGTACTGGTATTTAAGCTACCCATCGGGCTCTCACTACTCCGACATATTATCTAGCTGAAGTAATCATTGCATATCTTACAAAAGACATTTGTTACGAGACAAAAAAATTAAGTAGGTATCTTTCTCTGGCGTTTCTTTTTGTTTTGATGTTTACATCATCAGCCTGTGATAGTCCACTGCTGGGTATAGGCCTCCCTTAATACACGTCTATCCATTAGTGAGGTTTGGACCGTATCCCACTACGCTGGTCCAATGCGGGTTGGTGAGTGGGCAGACTTTTTACATGCCCATCCGACGCATGGATCATCTTACTTTTCAGACAATCGGTAGCCAAATTGCCCTAACCAACTAGGATACAATGCAGATGAAAATTTGTTGAGTCCCGCAGGATTCGAACCCATGATCTCCGGTTTCTGAAAGCCGATACCAATAGGCTAAGGGAGAGATGTTTATTTTTACTAAAAGTTTGAGACTTTGCTAATCCTTTTTTGAATTCTTAAATTATCTGTTTTCCAAGAAAGTGAGTAAATTGAACGTCAGTTTTAAGTCGACATCGTATTTACTAGCCCTATTATTTGTCACTTCTGCTTTGGATGATATAAGTAAAGATTTTTGATGACCAATTAATAATAAGATACGTATAAAGTTTGGAAACTGCAAAAACCACATTGATTGTCGCTTAAGTAAAATGTATTACATTTCAGAAGCGCAAGTGTAAACACAGATAATTAAACCAGTCAATCATTATTTTCCTGATTATTTCCAGGGTCCACGGGTGATCACGGGTAGACAGATGGAAAGAATCCGAAAATCTGGGAATAAATGATTGACGTGAAGAATCAGTAAATAAGTGGATTTAATGTGTACAATATTCGCGTAGATAAAAGGAATAACAAATATATTATAAAGTGTTAAAAATAACACAAATGAGTTTAAGCAATTCTTACATTACATTGTATAGTTTCTTAAATACTTCGCTGGAACTTTATTTGCTTATCTACTTTCACCACTTTACAAAATATATGATTTGTTATTATTAAATAATAAACGCTTTTATAACTATTGATGTCACAAAATAAAATTGAAGCACTACTGCAGTATTTAATTTTTTATTTACTTTAACATTTATTTGAAATTATTTGATATAATAGCACTTTAATGTGGTGTTTTATATACGTATTGATATAAAAAAGAAAAATAAATACACAAATTACCAGCACTAATCTCAAAACTGATAAAGAAAATTGGAGTGACGATATTCGAAAAGTGAACGGTGTATCCTGGATGAGATTAGCTGCAGGTCGGAAGCGGTGGCATGCATTAGGAAGCATAAGTTCAGCAAAACTACTTGTTTACAAAAAACAACATTATAAAAGAATGATGCCCTACTTTATCAATTTAATGTAGGAAATAAACACAGTAACTATAAAACGAGATGAAAATCGGGCTTATCTTTTATATATGTCTGTTATGTCTCGAACAGAACGCTTGTTTACGAAATGCGTCTTCACACGCTAGGTGTTGGAATTGAAATATGCTACAAACATGTTCGCAATGTTACAACAACACCGACTACAAAATATTCGGATATAAGGAATACGTACTAAAAGCAAACTAAACCTTTACAATAACTTTCATTACTTTGGAGAAATTCAACTTATCATCAGGTGCAGTCGATAATTCATATAACAATTTTACCATAATGTAGTTAATTTTACTAGCTTTTTGAGCATTACTTTTTTTTATATATCATACATCTTTCATTAGCAAACCTACCGCCCCCGAAAGCTAAAAAACTTTTTATAACCCCAGTAAACGTTTCCTGATTAGAATTATTATTTTGAAACTGTTAAAAAAGGTACCGATAAATATAAAAACATTATATTAAATAAAAAAAATAAAATACAATTCCATATATTTTACAATACAATTTTCATAATCTTCAAAATGTTGAGGAGAACGTGCTTAAAATAACAAGGCATTACAGCTTATGAAAGGGCTATTGACATTGCCTTAAATAAACATTGCAATATCGGCTCCAATGATTGTTTTCAACCTTTTCTTATACAACTCTGTTTACAGATACTCGCTGGCCAATGCAACACCGTTTGCGTAATATTAAATGGTTTTTCTTCGTTTTCAATACATATGATTCCTGCACTTATTAAAGTAATCAGGTTATAACCTAATGAATGTGTAATTATCGCTAAACTGGCTATGTAATACATAACTAAAAACAGTCTTAAAATTTTATTCCAGTAACATGTTTTACAAAAAGACAAATATCTTTTAGCTTTACATATTAGTAGACATGAGCTGTTAAATGGTATTACAATAATGATAAACATGTTGTAAAATGTAATCACGCATACTAAGCAATGTTATATGATCCATCTATGATTAGCGACAGTTTAGCGAGATGACAACTATTGCCAATGTAATAATAGCGAGAAGTGAAAAGAACTTTAATCAAGGCTTAAGACAGCCTCTTACTTATATAAGTACTTATTTTATATACAATTCGACTGTAAATAAACTCGTTAGCAACGTATATTAGCATAAATATTGGTCAACTATATAGAGTTTAATAAATTTGAATAAACTAACTACATTCATTTCCATTTTTGAAATAAGTAAGTAAGTACTTCCGAGAATAACACAAATCGTTTAAAATCGCCGATCACGATCATGTTTTGAAATGGATTGAACGACATAAATACTGCTGTTTATTAGTTTGTTTACTTTTTTCTCGACACAAAAGTTGCATAACAAGGGCCGGTGCATTAAAAATCTAGTTATTTTTATGAAGGTTATCAATGTAATATATATTTTAAGTGTGCATTTATTTTAGATAGCGAATATTCTAAATTTATAGTATTATAAAATGCAGACGAAGTCTTGTCTTCTGATATCTGCTTGTTCTTTTATGTGCATCAAACGTGTCATGACATTTTGATTAATTAATACCATCAAGACATCAAAGATTTTAAACACGGTGGACAAAATTGCAGGCAGCTTCGTGCAAAAACTACGCTGTGACTCGCATAGATTGCGCTAAAGTTATTCACTGTTTTCAAGTCGGTCATATTTTTTGTTAAAAATTACTTGGTATCTACAAGTCGCTTAAATAAGCATAAGCATCATACGCTATAGTACTAGTCTGCACCATCTCACATTGGGCAACACTGACACAGTTATTAAAGATAATTCGTTGAGCAAAGACGTTTAATGACATCCTCCCACTCGAAACGCCGGAGTGACGTCGAAATGAGGTTAACTCGAAGAGATTAATAAGAACATACAGTATTCAAACATACAACCTAAAATACTCTAGATAGTTGCACGTATAATAAGTCAATCAAAGGACTTTAATTAGGCCGGTTGCGCGAAGAAATGATTAAACGTTTATAAAAAGTAGAATTCAATTGCGTGTAATTAAATGTTAGGTAATTGGATGTAATACTTTGAAAAACATTTTAATAGGTAAATATCAGAGAATTCTCTTTGTACATAGTCTTTCGAAATTACAGTTACAATTACAGTTTGTTTTTCAAAAATCAATAAATGGCCAAACAAAACCGAAACCAACCGTATTGTGTTGTTTATCTATTTGAAAAGTATGTATGCTTAGAAACATTTATCAATTTGTTCTTTCTTTTGGCGTCGTTAAAAGCAACGAAAGCAAAACGGAGAGAATATTTCTCAAATAAAACAAAATTTTCCGAGATTATGCTTCGACGTGGATATAAATAGAATTTATTACATATTACATATTTTTATTTATTAACTTATAACGTTTTAATATATAGAAAATATACGAGGTTAGTAAAAAGATTTAATTTTGTGATGTAGTGAAGTGAGTTAAAGAGAGTATTATGTGTTTTTAATATTTGATACATATTCACAACATACATTTGAAGTTTTTTTTTTTTTTATTTTTATTTAGAATATATTAAATTATAATTTTAATACGTAATTTTACGCTTTTATTATAAGCAGGGCGTAGTATTACCATCAGGTTAACGTCCTTCTGATCTCATCGCTAAAAAAAGGATTAGACTGGTGGTAAACAAAAATGGAAGTTTTGTTGTGCTCTATTTTTTTTCATTAAATTAGCTGTAATAAAGAGATAAACGCAATAAAAAACAAACCGCATATATTCTTTAACTAAATAATACACTATCATGTACCTGAATTAGGGCTGTGTCAGTTGGAACCCGGGTCGATCATAACCCATTAGCTAGACAATCGAATCACAAACATTCAATTGTCTAGCAGGTCGTGGGTCGTGTGCGGCATTAAGTTACTTTGTGCTAGTCAACGATCACACCCCGCGATCGTATTGTAATACTCGTGCACGTGTCGCGACACATAAGCTCCCAATTGGTTTTTATTATGTATTATAGTTCAAAATAATATTTAAAATTATTTAGTTTAAATGTGTTTATTAAGCAAATGGATAAATATTATCAATTCACCAAATTTCTATTTTTACGGAAATTGTAAACGAATCTAATTATAAACTATTATTTAAGCCAAGTTACAAAAATATTACGTAATAACCAGATTATTTAAATTCAACTCGCTATTAGATGGCAATTATAACTGTGGATTATTACTTACCGACCACGCTACTAAAAATTAATTCATAAATGCGGCGCGCGAGACGCGCGCGCAACTAGCGCGCACGCCGGGTTGCGTCGGGTCTGCGGCTCACTTTACTAACCCGGCACCTGATCACAGCTCTGTCTCTTTGTTTCGGCAAAAAAAGAAAGAGCTTATCTTAATGCATAAAAAAAATTAGTTACATTATTTGATGGAAAAGAATAACTTATTCGTAAATGCTTAATATTACAATCGACAACAAATGCATTATTGATCTAAATCTAATCTCAAACAAGTTTTAAAATTTTTATTTAACAAGAAACGAGTAGTGGTGGCCGCAATTCGGGAAAATAGTGTTGGTCGACCCTGACCAGGTAGCATGCCGATTTCCTTGCAGTAGCTGGTTCAAGTTGGAAGAGACTACCATTAGATCAGCCGTCGTGGCGTTCATTGAATAAAGCCTATGTCCAATGGTTAATAGTCCACCAAAGGCTGCTGATGATGATGATAATGAAACAAAAGGGTGTCTGCTAAGGCATTCTCATTTGGACCGACTTCACTTCTTCTCCTTCACGCCTTCAGCGTCAAATTACTTTGTACTTACTACGATTTAAAAATAATGATGCAATGTATTATTTTTAATAGTTGCTCTATATAGAAGGATTCTTAATGTTATTTAGCTTCTTTATGAATATGTATGAATGGTTGCACAATTATAGCCTGATTTTACTAGCGGTCCGGAAAAAGTCAAATTAGTAATGCATACCATAAAAAATAATCGTGTATTTAAGATAATCACACTATTAGGTTTATATCTTGTCTCATATCACTGTGAATTATTACAATATCTACTAATATATTGTATGAAAATGTGAATTAAAACTTATTTTAAACTGGGACAGAATCTATACTGTAAATTTACAAGAAAAAAATTGGAAATGATGAATAACTTTAAATTTATGCCTACATTCAATTTAGTATCGAAACATATTCTATAAATTTGCACTTAATACGTTATCGTTTTTTACACCATGGTCAAAAAAATATCTAATTTAAATTTTTAATGCCTTTCGAAAAGTAGTATAATTATTTTCCACTTTGAAAAATTTAAAATTTAGATGTTATTTATACACACGTTATTGTAATTTTAGCGATAATAAAACATTTTTTTAAATCTAGAATAATTTTCACCTTTTAAACTTATCTAATCTTAAAGAAAGTTAGTATTGGAACTAGTTAAGATATTATTTTAAGAATGAGAATCGATGAAAATAATCTTAAATGTTTTTTTTTTTATTATACAAACACACCTAATAGCTTTTGGTAGCTAGCAATGTAAAATGTCTGATTAAGAATAAAACTAGTACTATTTTGATCTAATGGTAAAATATCGCATTTAGTAACGGTGGTGATCCAACGAGCGTTATTTTAGAAGATGAGAGTTATAAAGATAATTAGGCTATTTGTGTTAATTTCTCACCTAAATATTCCTAGATATAGAAATCTCCAGGTTGTGATTTATATAAAAAACAACTTACATAGTTCAGAGAAAAGCAGTTTGTACAATCGTTAATAATAGTTGCACGTTGATTTGGCATCAGATAGCCTATGTGATTAAGGTCAAAAACGCGCTCTAAACTGAGTCATGTTATTATCTTAACTGGTGATGTTATTTATTTGTATTTTACTAATCTCTTCTCCCGAAAATTACATGTGTTAAAATGGTTCTCTAATTTATAATAATATATAATTGTTATCATAAAAATCAATTGCTGTTCGTTAGTCTGACTGAAACTAGAGATCGGTTGAACCAAATTAGCATATTTTGGTCTTGAAATATTTGTGGAAGGTTTGGTTACAGGGAAGGTATAAAAGGTAAATAAATATAAAAAGTATCGGAATTGGGCAAACTAAATTACATCTTTCTTCCTACATATTTGTTCTTAAGTGGTAAAAAATAAACTTAATTTCAAATAATTAATTTCAATTAATTCCTAGTATGCTTATTTGGAACAAGTCAATAAAAATTGTTCTCATGCACACAAATTATTATAGATATAAAATACAAATAGTACCAAAATTATTTAGAATTTTTATACCATATGCTATCTATCTACGTTAAGGTGTTTTTATCTTTTGATAACTTTGAAAAGGCCGAATGCTTAGCCGATACCCTAGAAGATGTATGCTATCTCGCCCACGCGTCGATGCGGCCCACCTATCGGAGGTGGACCGCTTAGTCGAATTTAGGGCTGCCTTACCACCAAAGGGTGGTCTTAAACCCCGGTTGGCCCCTTGTCCGGACAGAATTTCTAACATAACATTAAAATACTTGCCAGGCCCTACCGTCTGTGTATTGGTCAACAATTTTAATATCTTACAATTGACTTGCACTTTTCCTGACGCTTGGAAAGAAGCCATTGTCATCGGTATTCCAAAACCGAACAAGCCCGCTAACCTACCTACGAGTTATCGTCCAATTAGTTTGCACAAATTTTTGTATAAACTATCATCATCATCATCAGCCTGTGATAGTACACTGCTGGACATAGGCCTCCTCTAATACACCCCTATCCATTATGGGGTTTTGGATCGTATCCCACAACAGTGGTCCAATGCGGGTTGGTGGGTGGACCGACTATTTACATGCCCAATGAATTATGCTTTCATAAACTATATAAAAGCATAATTCTTCGGTTTTAGCACGAAGCACTCGTGTCTCGATCAAATTTATCGCCTGTCGGAATTCATTCTAAACGGCCATCAAAACAAACCCCGCATCACAGGGCCCGTCTTCTTCGATGTCGCAAAGTCATTCGACAAAGTCAGGCACAACGGCCTAATTACAAGCTGTACTCGCTCTAAGCCTACCCGTCAAATCGCTCTTTTCGGTACCGAGTCGAGGGCACCCTGTCCAAGAGCCAACTGCTTCAAGCATGCGTTCCTCAAGGATCCGTTCTATCCTCCCTCTTATTCACGCTGTACACGAACGACATACCAAAGCCCGACGATGTCAATCTAGCACTTTTTGCTGATGAAACTCCCCTTTATTATTCGTCACTAAGACCAAACTATATTTATTACAGGCTCCAGAACGCCATCAATCGTTTAGGCGATTGGTTTCGTAAATGGAGAATCGACGTAAACCCCGATAAAAGTGTAGCAACATAATTTCATCGGTATTATTTACATCATGATTACACAATACCCCCGATCCTCAACCCAGGCGTCAGGATAAGGCCACGCGCGGGCCAATACCAGGCACTAGGGCTACTAGGGCAACTTAAACTTTACAGCCAACTGATCCCAGGGGCAAGAAAGGCCAAGTATCTAGGCGTGATCTTCGACTGTAACGTTTAACGTTAGGAGAAACTCTCCGTTCGCTTCGATCAGACTTTGTCACCTAACGAGTTTTTACATAAAATGTCGCTCAAACATAAACTTCTATTTTCTAAGGTATGCATACGACTAATCATGGCTTATGCATGCCAAGCTTGCGCTCACGCATCCTCCACACTCATAAACCAACTAGAGGTAGTGCAATTTAAATTCATACGCCGCGCCACCGAGGTGCAGTGGTACTAACCAAACGTAGATTTAAACAGCGACTGCCAATTGCCGACACTTCGCGAGCACTTTATAAAGTTAACTCGCAAACACATAGATAAAGTAGTCAGCCACAGTAACCCTCTACTGGAAAAAGCAGCAACGTATACGGCCAATCCAAACGCTTCTTGTCGCAAGCGTAGACCGCCTAACAGTCACTGAGACTACGGACCCAACGGGGGCCCGTCCTTCAACCTTACACCCTATACAAGTTGCCATGGGTTACTTCGATTACATATATTCTAAGTCTAGTTTGGCTGATACATAAATTATTACATTATATCATGATTGAATATTGATGAATCAAAATATTAGTTTATCGGTGTAATTATAAACACATCCTTTTTTAGCATTGATGTTTGCATCCAGACCCATATCTTTGGAAAGTTTTGTTAAATAAAACTTTCCTAAGATATGGGTCTAGATCAAAGGTCCCACATGTCTCCAAGATGACAGTCACTGACCTATAGTCAATTTATAACAACGTCAAACGTGCGGCGCTGCTTGCTTTACTTTATTTACATCTATTCTAAATTTAGTTTATCTAAACTTGAGAAATTGGTTTAAAGTAACCAGCTGTATGTTCTTGATACAAACTAAAAATTTTTTAAATATATTTTGTTCTCTAAATACCAGGTTGTATAAGCACAAATTATAAATTATAAGACACGGTTTCCTTTACGTGGTTACGCGACTGGCGTTGGTAATAAAATTTGGCTTAATATTCACAATAGTATAGAAGCATCGTAAGCTGAAATGAATAAACTATATATATACAGTAAAAAGATCATATCGGTGTGATTTAAAAAGAGCAGTGTCCGAAATCTCTTGCAGACGTCATTTATTTTACTATTATAAAGTCAAATTGTTCATTTAAACATTTTATTTTTAAATAAAAAATTGAATTACCCATTTGTAAAATGAGGTATTAGTCTAAACAACATAAAACTTGGAATGTAAAAGATGAGAACAATGCAAATAAAAAGATTTTTAAGAAGGACAAAAAATGTCTTTATGTGACACTGCGTAATGACTCGGAGCACTGAAAGCATTTATTCCGTGAGATGGCGAAACAAGGAAGTATTTATGTAATGGTAAGTGGCACTCTGGCTAAAAAATACAGTATAATACAAAACAAATATCCTCCAATATAATTAAAATATAGTGTATCACATCTTACTTTTTGCCAACAGAATCAGAAAAGATATAAACATTGTAATCTATGGCAACAAATTGATGGTTTATAAATTACTCCCTATTTTCGATAGAATTTTGCTATTAATAAAACAAGTAATAAAGCACCAAGTTATGAACTTCACTGGCGGGTAGCTATTCCAAGAATTTATGTTAAACACAAATTCTTAAAAAGGTTACCCGACAGTTAAAAAAAGGTGACATTCGCTTTTAATGGTTGAGTTAACAATTAATTCAGCGAGAGTGGAGCTACCGCAGAAATAATAATTGCGAGATGAATTGTAATTGTTTCACCCAGGTTATAAAAATATATTATGGATGATATTGAACATATTTATAAATGAACTAATGACTTTTGCATTGCGAACACAAATTTATAAAATAATTTAACATGCTCTTTAAAAAAAAATATTGATGGATTACGACAATTTTTTGGCAGGCTGGCTGGTAGATTATGCCATCGGCATTATTTACCAGCCAGCCTTTTGGGTAGTGGTGCCATAATACGGCAGGTGTAACAAAGTAATCAAAAAACATTATTCATAATAATATGATATTATGAAAAACATAGTTAATATATATATTTTTTTCTTATTCTTATTATACTTTATCTTATACCTATTATATACCATATTCTAGCGTATACATTAGTTTGAAAAAAAAAAAAACTTTACTTATTATAATATATTTTTACAATGTAAGTTTTTATTAAATACGGTATAAAGAAAAACATAATCTTTTATGTATCTGTTAAAATTTTATGAAATTATGCGTTGTAATCTTATAACTTGTGGTGGGATACGGTCCAAAAACACTCTAATGGATAGGGTGTATTAGGGAGGTCTATGTCCAGCAGTGGACTATCACAGGCTGATGATGAATGAATCTTATAACAGGAAAACATAAATCTACTTGTAATTACTATAGGCCGATGAGTGGTAAGATAGTGTAAAAATATATTATTCCTGTGGTGTAAAATATATACTATAATAAACGTGCAAAAGTAATATTAAATTAAAAATTATGTAGCAATAACTACGTATGAATGTGTAGTAAGTTTGAGTTCTTGTATTATCCATATGTTCATTCGTACAAACATTATATATAATGTTTGTACGAGATGAACATAAGGATCCTTAATGGCCCACTAATTTCTTAGAATGTAGACACGACCCTTTTACGAAGCTCAATTTACTTTCACAAATTAATTGCACTTCAATATCAGTTTATCGTTGAGATTTGATGTCTTAAATTCGACATACACAGGGTATGTACTAAGTTTTAATATTATATTAAACTGATTTGAGAATGCCTAATTTTCTTTAAAATATCACTTTCAATAAAAACCACATAAGACAGCACAAATGCGCTTACAGTATTACGGATGGCCCTGTAAAGTTTTCCTTGTTGTAAAGGCAACGACGTTCCTTATCTACTTTACACTGCCAACCAAAATCACGTTCATTTCAAAACATAACATTCGTTCTTTGAATACGAGCAAGAGAACAATTTACTCCTTTTGCGTCGTAAAGGCAAAAAAAAACGAAACGAAGGAATATAATATTAGTAATCCGTATCCCACCACGCTGGTCCAATGCGGGTGGGTGAGTGGACCGACCTTTTACATGCCCATCCGACCCATTGACCATCTTACTTTTCAGATAATTGGGTGATCGGCCCTATTTGCCCTGAACAACAAGGAAACAACAATGAAATTTTTTGGGTCCCCGCAGGACTCGAACCCACGCCTTTCTAAAGCACACGCGCTTACTAGGCTACGGAGGCAGTTAATACATATATACACCGGATTCCCTAAACTTTGTTTTATATATATTTTAATGCGGATTTAAAAAGGCTGACAATCTGCCACAAAGCTAGAAAAGTATTTAGATAAAGAAATTCATTTTTCAGTTAAACATATTATATTAATTTCTAGTAAATATATTTGCATTTTTAATAATAATCTGTTTTAAAATAAAACGCAATGATAACATAAACGTTCTTACTTATCATGATTTTTCATATGCTTTAACTTAGTTATTTATAAAGTAGCGTTTAAATATAAACATTCTATACGGCTGCGTTTAAATTATTTTTGTCTCGCCAATAAAACTTTTGACGGCAAAAAGAAAAGGCAATGAACCTCATGAAATTTTATTAAGTAAGTATATACAGAGAATCAGAACCCTACATCAATACATCATTTGGGACTCTTCTATCTTGTGATCGCAAATTAACACTAATTTATTTTTCCATTCCTTTTTGTTCCCTAAGATGTTTTTATTAATTTCTTGAAGGACAAACGACCATCACAAAAAAATCTTAACTAATATTCTAATTTTCTAAATGTATCTTAATTAAGTTAATACTCTTAAAGAGAAATATCTTTCGATTTCGCTGTTGTAAAATAATACAATAGCTTAATGAAGTAACACACAAACTTCGGAATATTTTGTAAACATCGAATTCCTGGTAAAATTTTCTTGTCGGAAGTAATTATTACTTTAAGTGAATGGCATATCTTTGCTGTTTAAATATTACTTTGAATTAAACCTTGCATTTTGTTGTTCTGTACTTATTTTTAACGGTTAAACAAAGGCACAAAGAATATTTAAAGTGAAAAATGGTAGACTATATTTTACACGCTTTAAAAGCTACATATTTTTTTTTCTGATGGTGCTTTTATCAAAATGTCCAAAAATGAAGTGAACATTCAAGTTAATTGTTACAACTTTAAAACTTAATAAACGCAAACGTATTTACACTCATGATGAAAATTTTCAGTTAGGATCATCATGATGATCCTAACTGAAAATTTTTACTGACCGACTCCCACTAGAAAACATTCATTTCGGAGCGCTTGAAATAGTTTTACTGAGTATGCAATTATGTGTTCCTCTTTATTAATAAAAGCACTGCGTCTTATTTCTTTGAAATTATCCTTCCAGACCTTGTCAGTGTCAATGAATTCCTTATCTGTTACTGGATTCGGGGGATCCCTCGAACTAGGTGACTAAAACTTTAAAAAGAAATGGCCGCACGCTTTTAGGATACGTAGGCTGATATTGAAACAGTCGCCTAAGGACCATTGAGGTATAAAGTGTAAAGACCAATACGCAGATAAACGGTCAACTGAATAATCGGTTGCTGGGAGCGGTGATAACTAGCCTGGCATACGGGTGTGTCTAGTATACGCGGGGTGTGTTTCACCATACTCTCGAGCAAGGTCAACCTAAGTTTGTCTATGTTATCCCTACTTGTGTATGTAGTGTCGTGCGTCGGGACCCCTCGTGGGTCTGAAATACTGAAGACCTATTCTTCTTCCGGGTCTAAAAGTATATTATGTGGGCAACGCTTTCAAGTAGAGACGTCTGGATCTGAGAAGTTTCTTTGGTATTCTTTGGTTCGGTGGCACGGCGTAATAATTTATTTGCACCACCTGTAGTTGATTAAGGAGATGGGAGGATATTTGTGCAAATAATTGGCAAGCATACAACACGAAGGTAACATCAAGGTACTTGGCTTCCTTTTTCAAGGGATCTATAAAGAGTTCAGTTGCCCAAGCGTTTGCTTACACCGAGCATCGTGTGTTTTTTGGACGGGACACGTAATAGGACGATGAGCTCAGCTTTATGGGAAGATTGATTAAAGTATATCGCTAGAAATTTTTTGATATTCACTTCATTTCCTATCGCTTAGGATATAGATTGTCATTGAAGATTGCTAATAATGAGGAAGGAAGGTAATACTAACTAATAAGGTATAATAATATTGCATAAATATGTTTACACATTTATAGATGTAAACATCCTAGACTTAACAGGTAAACAAAAATATTTCTTTAAATGAACGGCGCTACGTTTTTTGCCTAAATTAATTTTTACTCCTAAATTATTTGCTTTTGATTTATTTTTCTGTCTGTAAACAAGAATATAAGTTTTAGTATTTAATGTTATCAGTTCACTTTGAAAATATTTTTTTTAAGAAATCATAGAACTAATAAACATTTGAATTTGCTTTGTGCTTTTTAGTGTGTACATATTTATACCTTTGAGTGAATAACCCTTTATTTTGGACAAATGTATATGTTTGGTGGTAAATAACAAAACAACTTAAAAGAAATTGATTTCCTGGGTAACTTCAACTTTTAAGGATACTTAAAAATTCTGAACATATGTTTTTAAAACAGTTCATTGATTTGATCCAAAAAATTGAGCAAGATCACGTCAAGTGGATCCCCATTTACCAGTTGATCATGAAAATTAAATCTATATATATATTTTCCAAAGTACTTATGATGGAAAAATTATCCCCCAAACGATTTTAAAATTTTGATTTTAAATTTTTTACAATATTTAAGCAAATATTAAGCACTTTTAATTAAAATGGATTAAAAGTCAACCGTAAGAGATAAATTCATGAAATTTTCAGCATCCATGGTCAAACGAATACCTATACTTTAAGACTATATTAACGACTTAAGGTTGTTTGTTTATTTTCGTATTGTTAACTAACTTTTAAGTTAGCAAATGAAAATTTATCTAATTCTTGCTAGAAATGCATTTTTTCTTTGGGTACATGCTTTATTCATTTAAGTTTAAGATCCCGAAAGAAAATTTCACAGCTCGCCGTAGTTTAAACAAAATGAATTTATTTGCCAGCCGCCGAGCGCTGTGAAAGCGCCGCGCTATTGAGCGTCTCGTAGTGCATTGAAACTTTTATCAGTGATAATTTAAAATAATAATACAAAATATTATTATAAAACAAATTTTATTATTATTTACGTTATATTATTATAATTATTTTCAATAAAATTTTATTTTTGTTAACAATATCGTAAAGAATATAATATTTTTTCTTATTTTTACCAAACAGCGTAAATTTAAAAATAAATAATCACTTAAAAATTCTTAAAACTGTTATTATCAGTTACATCACTCGACTTTAATATTGTAGTTTATACTTTCATTCATAAGTTAATTTAGTCAAAAGTACTCAATATATTTCTAATTAAATAAATCGTTATTCTATGGTAAACAAAATATTTTAAGAGTTATTTTGTTTATTATAAAAATGTAATATAAATAGATGTGTTATTAGTTACTAAATAGAATATGTTGTATAAAACATTTTATCACTATTTACGGCCATTTTGATATTCTAAGTACTCTTATCTATGTGTACGTTGCTCGACACAATCTTAGATTAGTTCTATCTATTCCTATACCGGAATTTTAACTGCAAATTACGTCCTGTGAACATTTTTTAAATAATTTGTAGGTAAACATAAGAATCGAAGGGTTCTTTAAAAAGCTTTTATTGTTTTCGGTAATTCTTTTGATTGCACTTATTTATGGACGTATATAGTCTTATCAATTAAAATAGCTCGAGATCAGTACTGTCTAGAAATAGAGTGGTGTGTAAGTACCAAATCTGAAGGTCACCTATTTGGAATGAGAGAAAAGTTGCTCTACAAAGCACGTGATTTGACCGTAGCGTTGTCCATTCGTAATATGTTCTAGTTACTAGCAGAAATTGGAGGTCATAAAAGTTATGTGTATTTGTATAACTGCCATTCATGCTAATGCACTACATTCGTTTGATGATTTCTGTTTTCTTAAAATTTTAGGGCTATAAACAAACTACTACTTCTTTAAAACTACACTTGGTTGATGGCCCAATCTGTTCCTAGAGGCTTATAACACTGAACGTCAGCACTATGACACAATCCATTAATTAGATCATCGGATCGTCTGTAAGCCACGTAAAATTACTAGAAGATTTTTATTATATATACATATATATATATATATATATATATATATATATATATATGTTGCGAGTAAATTAATTTAAGCGTATGTTGAAACTATCATTGATTTTAAATGATTAACTGTTTAGTTTTTCTAAGTTACGCCCAATTCTAGCTTCTTACTTACTCTAGAAACAATTCAAAAATGTTGCTCTGCAACAAGTTATTGATTTGAACCACAAAAAACATGATTAACCTACTTTACAAACTGCTTACAACCTTGTTTGTCACATGCAGTTGCTGTAATCAGTTTGAACTCAACTAAATGTGAACTTTCTCCATAACTTACGTCAATCCAATGCAAAATTTTATGCGTAATACGTGCATGTGTGTACCATTCAGTTAAGTTAAGAAAGCTCTTTGTATTTTTACCAAAAATCTGTTTTCTGGAATAAGTATTACTACAGTATTTTTTCTCTTGTTTGATTTTCTAGTGATTCAGTTATGTGTAAAGTCACACACGAATTAACAGCGATGTCCCCCAACGAGTTTTATTATAATGAACTCTTAATAGATTTTTTTTTCAATATGACATCGTCGTCAAAATTTAATAATAATATAGCAAATCGTTTGAAGTGCTCAATTTAAAAGCCGTGACCTCAGTAGCCACTTTTTAGGAACTGCGACTATTTTTGTGGTACAGTGGGTTCGACGATGCAAAAACTGTACCCCAGGAGGCATCACCTCATTAACTTTATTATCAGAGCATAAGATTGTCTGATTTACTTAAATTATTATAAGCAGTTAATTACTGAATAATTAACAGATTTATACATACATAAAAAAATTGTAGAACCATTACAGTGTGTAGTGAAAATTAAGCACTTACCGGTGGTAGGTCCCCTTTTTACAGGGGAACGTGTGGGTGGGTGCCTATTTCTGCCTCGAAGCAGTAGTGTGAAAGAACTGCTGTGATCCGGTTTGAAGGGCACCGTAGCCAGCGTATTTAGTGGGTAAACGAGACTTAGCACCCTATGTCTCACGGTAGGCAGTGCGTTGGCGATACCACTGGTATTGTCAATGTCTATGGGCATCGGTGACCACTTACCATCAGGTGGCCCGACTGCTCATCTGCCTGCGTATGCCATAAAAAGGCACGTAAGGTGAAACGGATGATGAGGTTAATTTTTTTAAAAAAGATGTTTTTTTTCTTCTAGTAAAACAGACAGACAGTCAGACAGGGGTTGCGTAACGAGCCTCCTTAAAATATATTGTTCCATTTTGTATGTAGGTTAAAATAAACAAAACGCTTCTTCACTCTAATAGCTAATTACTAAAATTAACTCTTACATCAATTTAAGGCAAGTAAATTACTTTATCCAATTAATGTGATACGAGTACAATGAAGATTCGCAAGTATGCCTATTATAGCCATAACCGCCTCTGTGGCCTATCAGTATTGGCCCATGTTTTATTAACCCAATGGCTTGTGTTATTGTACTTTTCTGATCAATTAGGGCTGGTAACCTAATTGTCTAATAAGTACGACGATGTATGTGTCGAATAGAGTATGTAAAATGTCGACCCCGGTTGTCAAGACCATCTATACCTTTCGTTATAGGATGTCAGAGCCTTAGAATGTAATGTACCCTTTGAGGTGACAAGGTAAGATGTCAGTCGCTCTGGGTAAAATCTGTTATTTACTTAAATATGGATGGAGTGGAAGCCGACCCCATGATAACTTAGGAAAATGGCTAGGTGAATGATATAAATAGATAAATACGCTAAAGCAAACCCCGCTTCGCACATGTGCTATGCTAATATTAAATACACCTACATTACCCTTTAACTATCAAATGTACAATGTATTTTTTGCTATCAAACGTAATGTATAAAAATGATGATGGTGAGTTATTCTTAACTACTAGCTAACATGCAAGTTTTTTGACCTTTAAAGAATGTACTCCTTTTTAAAGGATATACTGTAGTACATAATTTTATTATTCTCGTCGAGTTCGGCCAGTGTTTGCTATGTGAGAAAAAAAAGTAATAGACTTTTTATTTACGACATTACAATAGCAACCTCTAATTTAATCAGTTTCTATGGAATATTAAACATGTATTTTTTATACACACCTTCCTCTTTAATCACTCTATCAATAAAAAAAACGCTTTTGTTCACTTAAGCATTCATTAAAACGGACAGACAGCAAAAGCTACACTATACTATATATACTAGTAATAAAATACAATGCTAAATATTATATAGAGATATCTAAAAACGTAACATTGTACCGATGGGAAACGATTCATCCGTGAAATATTATGATGCTTTCGTATATATTTTTATTTTGCTACCCTGTGCCTTTGAGCTAATTCCAGGAAAATACGA
Source organism: Lamproptera curius (assembly GCA_029286875.1). Lineage (NCBI taxonomy): Eukaryota > Metazoa > Arthropoda > Insecta > Lepidoptera > Papilionidae > Lamproptera > Lamproptera curius. Next base: position 132,240 of record JAGSMT010000107.1, on the reverse strand, counting down.
CATCTTTTACGAATCGAAACCGGAAATACTGTATCAGTGATAGATTATAGTCCCTTGTATGATTGTCCCTATTTGGGCTCTTAAATAATCATTATAAATATTTCTTTATTTCAAACCAGTTTTTTTTTAGAAACTGACTTCTAATATTTAAAATTTTTAATATAAGGTAATTATCTCATTTAGTATTTTTTTTACAAGTACAATTCGGCAGAAATATACACCACGGTCCTACATCCCCATAAGTTATATGTACAAAACCCCAGTGAAAAAGAAATGTACTGTCAGTTTATAAAAGAAAGTAAACTTTTCTTTGTATAGATTAGTGCATATTCAAATATTTTAATCATGTCTGCTCAAAAAATTATAATTACCTCCGAGGCCTGCTAGTGAAAATAACCTGTTATCTGATTGTTTACGATAGCCCAATTGCCTGAGAAATAAGATAATCCATAAGACAGAAGGCCGTGTAAAATACCAGCCTGGTTGTTAAGATTAGTCATTATAGACTTCTTTGTCCTAAAATTTACTGACATCAAATTTAATTATCAAACCATTAGTAGGTGTTAGAATCAAATGCCAATGCCTCTGCTTAAAAATAGCTAATAGAATTCAGGGGCATGAATTGCCATTAGGTGACTATTTGCTATTGGAAAGTAGGAAACGTGCAGTGTCACCGTGATTTAATTTATTATCATCAGATAGTCCAGTTTCGCTTTAACAAAAATCAACACAAAATATGACATAAACAATTTTAAATAGTTTTTATCTTAAAACTAATCATGCAATGTCCATGCCAGTACCCATAAAGTGGACATTTACATTAATATTAACATTTTGTTTAGACCAAATGTGACGTTTATGTCACACATATTAAAACTGTAATTAGAATATTGCTTTAAATAAAACTTAAACAAAAATCTTTGGTTATATCTACTTATATAATATGGAGACAATAAACACTGTGAAATATATTTTTGACTAGCATATGTCGTACTGCCATATGTTGCTGGTCAATATGTATAAAATACCCAACTAAGTAACGAAAAAATCATTCTACAAACTTATGTGCGTCATATGACATTACAAATGTGACAATGTCACTAAAATGTGACAACATTACAAATGTGACAATGTCACTAAAATGTGACAAAAATGTGACATTACAACGCTATATCTAAACGCTCAATAATTTGTTCACGCAAGCGACCTGGTTAAAACTATCCTACATTACCTCTACTATGAAACGAATACACAACCATTTCAATTAGAGGATGACTGATGTTTTAAAACCGTTGCAATTTTCAAAGATCAATTACTCGTGAACACGTTATGAAAAGAATAATAACCTATTATTACCTGAGACAAAAAAGCTAAATTATATCATAGCGTAAGACTTTGTGTAAAATGTGAAACTAAAACTTTTTATCCAATTTTATTTTATCTTTGCATTTCAGTTGTTTTCTGATTGATTAAGAAAAAAGAGGGCTGATCGACTTTTAATGCCAGTTTCAAATTCGATATATGCAGATATTTGTAGACATCACCGTAAGATGCAGATGGCAGAAAATGCCATTGGCATCAAGTCCGCCTCTGTACAGCTCATGCATGAAGTTTTAATAAATATGTAAATGTTAGGTCTGAATGCTTTGAAATTTTTTAACAATTGATCCACTAGTTAAATTTAGTTTACATTTTTTTGATTATTGATAATTCTATCACCGGTTAAAAATAGCAGTCTCTAACATGGTAAGAACCGGCTTAAGAAACTTAGCATGACTCTTTTTTACCTTTTTTCTATAAATTCTTCGCAAACTTTAAAGAAGTACACAGTACTTTTATCAGTTTGAAAAAGCCTGAAACGAACTGTTCCCGAAAAGAGATTTTTATCATTCAAAATAAATTCTTCTGAAAAATTTAAGAAATAATAATCCGAAAGTTTTCGTTAAATCTTCAGTGGGCAAAAGTGCGATATACATATTTTTTGCCAATTTTTTTTACCAAAATTGAGGCTGTGTTTTTTATTTGGTTTCAATAAAAATAAGAAATTATGAAAAATTTAGATAAACAATGTTTGCCTAATAAAATACGTTAGTTTACGCGTATATTCAATAGAGTTGTATTAAATACTTCAACACTTACTGTTGTACAACTGCGCGTTTTCTTACTATGGCTATAAAGTGAGTTCTTACGTCTTCATAAATACTAACGTCCAAAAATGATTCAGTCTAGTACTAAATTGGTAACGGTTTTACTGTAGTGATTATTTAAAGTGTGGTTTTTATTTTACTTTCTAACGTCATACATAATCATTCATAGGTCTTTTGACTACGGATAGATGGATGTGTCTGAATTATAGTCATTAGCATCATTATCATCAGCCTGTGTTAGTCTACTGCTTGACATAGGCCCCCGAACGCATGCCTCCTCCATAACGGGGTTTTTGGTACGTATCCACGCTGGTCCAATGCGGGTCGGTGGGTGGAACCTCTATCTTGCTTTTCAGAAAATTGGGTGATCAGCCCAAATTGCCCTAACCAACAAGGAAACAACAATGAAAATTTGTTGAGTCCCCGCAGGATTTGAACTCACGACCGGGTTTTAAAGCACACGCCCTAACCTAGTGGTAACTAGTCTACGGAGGCAGTTGAATTTTAGTATAAAATAATAAATTAAATTTGCGTAATCATCATTTTAAGGCATATTTCATATTCATATTTACATAAACTAATATTAAATTGATTGCTTCAAGATGAAGACTTGCAGAAATATCATATCTGAAATCAAACAATTCATGCAACAGGGAAAGGTGTGATTACCTCCTTAGTAGTCAAGCTAACGTGGGACATTATGAAATTATATGCCTTCAGTCTTTATAGGTTGAATTTCCAGAGGGCTATTATCTTGGTTACCCATTATGCCCACGCACGCACATTATACCGACGTATTATCGGTTCTTTGAAGAAAGATTGTTATGATGTAGCTAATGCAAACGTTGCTTTGTATTTTCTTGCGATATATACGGGTATGGGAAGAATTATGACAGCACTTTGTAAAAAAAAAATGACATATATATAACCTTTAACAAAGACCTAGAGTAAAATTTTCACTGTGTGCTTTTGTAGTATTCAAACATTGTTTTAACAAAAACGCGCGAAACGTATTAGAAGCGCAAGTAATTGATGCAATTAATAATTTTTCTTTGAATTATGGAAGTGAGCTCGGTGAACGATACGTACGTAATAAGTTGATTTCAGGAAGGTGTTTCCGTGAATTGTTCAAATCTAAGTCGATCGAGTCATAAAATTCATCAAGTTAGTGTGATAATAACTATCTTCCATGTAACTATTTTGATGTAATGTATATAACGTGACTATTATGTCGGGATTTACATTTATTTATAGGTTTATTGGTTTTTATTTTAATAGCAAAAACCTACACCGTCACTATGAGTCGATTTTAAGTTTAGAAGCTTCTCTATAGTCATGACAAAATTGACAAAATTTACCTAAATCTGTATCAAGATTTAGGTGAAATGTAAATTTAACTATCATTTTTAATATATCAAATTATTTTAGGGAATTATAATGTTTTAATTATGTTTAAGGTTTCATTTTGGTTTACTTTGTTTATAAAATATTAAGATTAAACAACAAAAGTCGAGCATACAATGGCGCGCCTCCTTTTGAGATACCATCATTCGCATTGTTTACATTCTTGAATACTTCGCAGGCCTTAATTAGCATATCTACTTTATTATCTCACCATTTCGTCAACCTAAGTCATAATGTGACATATTATTTGTTTTTAATAAATAATTGCTGTACTGTTTGTTTAAGCATTCTAATTCCAGTACAAAGAATACAGACGGAATTGAAAGACATATACCCACAAGGACTTTTTGTCGGTTCTCCACTTAAGGCACAAATTTTTTGTTTATCGATTCATAAATCACTTGACATTTATTTGTCCCAGCGGAAGATATATTGTAATTAAAATAGCATGGGCGTTATTTTTTTACTTTTACATAATCGATCATAAAGTAATATAAAAGCAACGAGGAAACAAGCACTTTAATATTACTCATAAATTAACATAACAACATGTGTAAATGAACTAATGCAAAACGTTAGGTTCGTAATTTTATCAGGCTTGAAAATTTATTAACATGAGAAATATCGCAACTTATAATAATAATTTCAAATTTTCTTTCAATAAATGCTCAGGTATTCTGGGAACAAGGTACAGCGGCTTTGATGGCTTCTATTGTAATATTGAAATCAGCGGCCATGTCGTGACTACAATGTATTAATTATACCAGGAATGTACGTAAAATTTGTGCTGAATATGGGAAGTTTACTTTCCTGTGTGCCACAACTATTTCCTCATATATCCGGTATAATAACCCAACCAATAACAAACCTAAGAAGCATACCCAAATAAACAAGGTGCAGGCTTCATGTCCATCAAACTTAAGCAGTATGCATTATTAATTTATTTTCTCATTAGGTTTTGCGCTATTTCAAGCGAAGTAAATTTTAAGGCACTGACATCCTAAAACAACTGATAAATGCAAGAAACTGGAAAAAATATAAAAATATGCTACAAAGGCGTTTAGGATGAGTTTTATTTTTATATATTTAATGTAATAAATTGTAAAATTTTTCATTGTTGTGTTTTGTGAACTTTTATTAACACGTATAAGGTTTGCTGTAATAAGGCCTTCCAACGACGCTCTGGCAAATAAAACAACCGTCATGAACCGAAAAGAAAATATATTATTTATGATATATTTGTACATATGTCCGTTTAGCGATTCTTTTTGTATTTTTATATTGAACGTTGTTGCTAAGATTTAGACCTTCCATACAGAAAAATCTTGATAACTATAACTTTAAATGTTCTATTGCCGTTTGTAGGCTGGTTGTAACAAGATGTTATATAGTTACAGCCCGATGTCAATTATTTAGCACTTCAATCGTAGAAGGTTTTTTTTATTCTAAATATAACTTTTTGTGATTAAATTGGTCAAATACATAAATAAGAAAAGTTTTCAGAATTTTAATTAGAGTAAATTATTCTATTAATAAGGATTTAATGTAAACTAAGTACATATTCTCATATTTCATTCCAATAGACGAATGATTCAAATATTAACTATGAAATTATTAAAATATTTGTTTATAATATTTTTAAATAATAAAATGTGTAATTACAGTTAAATATTTTACGCGATTTTTTCTCCTTTTTACTCAACCCCTTAATCATTATCTGCCCCAAGTTGCTTACCTAAAATCATTTGATCTACGCGTTGTACACGTTTTCGGAGTATTTTAGTTTGCTCTTTTTTTAGATTAAATAATTGTAATCTGAATCGACTAAGAGAACATTATTAATTAATAATAACAATAAATGTCCTCCTCGGTATGATTACGGCTGCCGATCTATAATAGAGATCAGCGAACTGATTCGGGTCATTTGGTCCCGTTTTTTTTTAATAATATTGTAATAAATAGTTTAATGCATTTTAAAGAAATTAAGAAAATCTCGGCTACAAAAATCACAACCCAATGCGATTAAATTGCAAACGCCTGCACTGAAACGTTTTGTTTTTAAATGGTCTGTAATAAAGGTCGCAGGCGCATATATCTAATTTTTAGGAATAACGTATTATAGCCACTTCATTGTTAAAAATTGCGTATAGGGCATATTCTCCTCATTTACCATAATATAGCGTAAGTTAACAAAAAAGTTATTGCATTTTAAAAAATCTTTATTCAATGTACATAAAACGTGTCACACATGGAAATTTAATCAAATAAATACCTTAAAAGATATTAGAGATTTGAAATATAGTGGCGTAAACCGTGGCGTAGTTTATTGCAGAGGGCACGTTGTCACCGGCTTTTATTGCACAAAATAATAATGTACTGTTTTGAAGTAGGTCATATTTCTTTTGTTAATATTTCGCTTATTACTCAACCGCTTGATAATATCTCCTACAAGCTGCCTAACTAAAATTGTTTCATCGAAGCATTATACTTCAAGGTATTCACATATTTATATTGAAACTACCATTGTGGTGAAACAAATGTCGATATTACCTTATTTTGCGTCACTAGAGACTTTGGCATTTTAAGTTGAATCATGTCATAAATTGCGTTATGGGTAATCTCGATTGACTGTGTTGATGTAGTAAATATCGATATAAATGCTACTTCACACTTTCCTTTCACATAAATTTTAATCCATTTATATGCAAAACTTTCTTACCATTTTTAGGCTCTTCTATAAATTTTTAAAACCATAAAATAAGCAAAAAGAATGCAGTTTTATTTTTATTTTTGTTTATCCTACAACACTTAATACATCTTTTAACAAAGGCACCTGAATTAATCAGTGCTTAAAAATCAAGAGTATTTTAATAGACGTAGATACAACATGCAGTTCATTAGAAACGAACTATTAATGCCAACATAGCTACTACTAAAGTAGTTTTAATATATTAAATTGCTTACCAAAACTTATGACTAAGACAGATATCGCTAAAGTATAATCATAATTATCTCTCATGGGATTTATGAATCATATTTATCTCAGTGACGTAATTAAAAGGTGTTATTTCAGCATTTACACATTAATTACATAGTTGTCATAATTTTTAAGACATTTATCAGTTTTAAACAAACATCAATTATTATTGAAAAGGACAAATGGACACAAGGATACTGCAAATATTATTTAAACATACCATTGCTACGTTTAGCAAATTGTAACACTGGTAAGTTGTGTATCATATATCAACCCAAAAAATTCACTGACCTCTAAAGTAAAATGTGCTTTGTTATTAAATTAAATGTTCTATAAAAGGTTTGATAAATTAATGAACTTATATTTCGGAATAGTAATAAGTAAATGTTTTCTATAACATTTTAAGGTTTTAAAGTAATGTAAAAACTAACCAACTGAGATACATTTGATATCTTTAGGTATTATGAGCCGATCAAATGATTTTAATTGAGCGGCTTGAGCAAAGAAATGATTTAGTGGCAGAGTGAAAGTGAGAATTTAATTGCGTGGAACAATTTTCGCGTCTGGTAATTGGTTGTTTTACTTTTAACCTTTTACTAGGTAAATATTTAAAAATTATGTTTACTATCAATCAATTTATTGGCCTATATATAGTTCATACTGTATAAATCCTCATTAAAAATATATAATCGAGAGTGTGCAAATTAGTTTGGTTGACCCGTCTAATGTCAGGACGATTTATTTCGAGTTTAAAATTATTCTATAGCAAGAGCCCATTTACTAACAAAATAAAAGGCTTAAAATAAAAAAAAACGTGAATAAAGATACTTTTAAAGATTCAATCTATATAAATTTATATGTATGTAAAGGATTAGTCTTGAGTTTATCTTTTTTTTAGGCATCATTTAATGTGAAAGTACAGAAAAGGTCGTGAAAAGAGCGGATGTGTAAATATGCTACAAATAAAGCATTTCTTTTTTCGATTTATGACAGTGATTTTATTTGCCGGAATTTCGTTGAAAAGCAAAATTACGAATTTTATATGAAAACACACATTCCATTTATGTGTGTTCATTACAAATTAATAATTTAAGGAAACTGTTTTGTTGAATAAATAAAAGCTAAAATCGTTTCATGGCCTGGTGTTATTTTAATTCAAATCGCAATTCCCGGGGGAATAACGGTGTCTTGTTCCGGTTTTTAAAGGTCGATTTGGGCGGAATAAAAATTATCACCCAAACCAATAAAAATTAAGATTATCTATGCGTTCAATGGACATGTAATGTCCCTTTTAAATATTATAATATTTTTGAAGTTTATACTTTTAGGGCGTTTAAGGAAAAATGGTGAGAGGGAAATTTAATATGGCGCGCACCCAACAAATTTAAAGTTTATAAAATGAAAAGGGAAAATGGACCTTTTACCAAGTGAAAGGTTGATTTTGTGAGGATAATGGAGTTGTCGTTTTATTTTATGATAGTTGTTGCATAATGTAATCTATTAAATGGTTGCCCGTTTATATATATATATATATAATTTTTATATAAGCAGTTATATATATATATATATATATATAATATATATATATATATTATAATTTTTAATGATGCCAAAGATAATTTTAAAAGGACATAAGCACACCAAACCCATTTTTATTTTATACTTTGTAAAAATATATGCAACATTTGTAAGCTATTAATTAACGTTAAGTTATGTATTTTTGTGCTGAGGAAAAAAATTACAAGTTTGTGCTACAGTCCTTGTGACACAATTCAGGGTTAACTGTATCACTCTATCTAACTATTATGATTACCATAATCACAAAGTAGATAATATAACTAATAAAAATATACATAAAAAAATTCAGTAAATTTTAGACGTAATCAAGATTGCCTACGTAGCCTAGGGGTATGGCGTGTGGTTTAGAAACCGGAAATAGTGGGTTCGAAATTTGGGGCCAACAACTTTTCTTGTTGTTTGTTTTGGGCGTTGGTGACCGGGCCGAACAGCACCAAACAACCCGTCCGAAAAGAGAATTATCCATGCGTGGATGGGCATGTAAAAGGGGTCCACCACCAACCCCATTGGACCAGCGTGATGGGATATGACCAAAGTCCCCCTGATGGATAGGGGTGTATTAGGGGAGGCCTATGTCCAGCAGTGGATTATCACAGGCTGATGATGACGATGATGAATCAAGATAACATTGTTTCACATCATTTTAGTTTATAAACTTAGCACTAGTTAATTATTTGTTCTCATACATACATAAAAGATATAAACGTAAATTATATTTAAAAAGCACTCAAAGATATCGGCAACCGCAGCGATATAAATGTTAACATATCAAACAAGTTTTATAGGGGATAAAGCAATAAAACGTGTAATATTTTTTTATTTCCTAATCTAAGCACAGTTCAGACGAAAATGCCCAAAGGAGGCTTACCAGACCGTGGAATTTTACCAATTATACTGATCGCTGGACAGTGAAAACTAAAATTTAAATAAAGTATGTAATATGTAGTATATAAGAAATTGTTTTATTTCAAACAAGTTTGACCATATTTTACAATATGATCCGATAACTTATATTCCACATAATAACTGTAATTACTTCTTTCTTTTTATAGTAAATAAATAAACATTTTGAATACGATTCAAATTCAAATAAGATGGATATTGAGAATTCAATAATTTTAAGTATGACAGATGAGCGTGAATGATAAAGACTAATGATCGTTTCAATGGTAAAGTGATAGCTATTTGTTTGTGTCGTTCTAGTTAATAATGACAATATATAATATTCTAGAAAATCTAGTTAATCAATAATAAGCGTATTATTGCTAAAGTATAGTATATATATATAAATATGTATTCAATAATTAAGAAAAAATAAGCAATACCAAAATATCAAAATAGACAATAACAGAGGTGGACGCTTATTATCACATAAGCTTAGTTATAAACTACATTTTTTAAGGTGACATGATGATGATGATGATGATGATATAACCTTAATAAACTGTTTATTGTATCAGACTTCCACAGACTTACAGCGTATTATGGCATGAAATTGCAAATTATTTTTATATTTACTATACAAAATATTACTTAAAAATTAAATTCAAGAAGTTTAAAACCAATCTAAAATTTAATTTAGAAAGAATAAGAATAATTAAATCAACGAGACTTATTTTAAAAGCCAAGCAACAAAAATTGGTATTCTCGCAAAATTTACCGTTGAAATGAAGGGAAACTTGAAAGAATTGTAAAACAACTTATACAGCCTCGAGAGGACAGAGCAGTTTTATTATCGTTTCCATTAGAGCATAAATATATGTAGGCCAAATAATGCACATGAGTATGAGTTAGTCTATATTATTAAGGTCATAAAAAGCGCTCCAAATTTTAAGCCAGCTAATTTGACGTAACTTTTTTTAAGTAGTAACTAGTAATTGCATTCATTTGTATGTTTTCGGGGTTAAAATCAATTTTAAACTATAAGTAAATTACATAAAAGTATTTTGTTAGCGCAGTAATTTAAAAAAATGTAAGCAAAGATACAACCAATACATAAAACAGTTCCATGTAAGTCAAAGACAGATATTAACGGAAAGCGTTAGTACTATTGCGTTATTTTAAATCACTTGAACAATGGTAATTGCTCCAATGCCGCGATTTTCTTTTGAGCCTTATTGTAACGTACCGTTAGACATGGTTATAAATGTTTATATATAAGAACTGTACATATCAAATCATCTAATTTACGGATTTTCGTTACTTAAAAATATATTTATTCCGACGTTTCGGATTCTTTCCAGCATCCATGATCACGGGCAGACTAAGTTGGTATATACCAACTTAGTCAATCAATAAATATATTTTTAAGTAACGCGAAAATCCGGATTCTTTCAGCATCCATGATCATTGGGCAGACTAAGCTGGTATATACCAACTAGTCAATCAATAAATATATTTTAAGTAACGCGAAAATCCGTAAATTAGTGGATTTGATAGGTATAATAATCGCTAAATAAAAGAAATAATTAGAATTGTACCTATTACAAAATGCATGTTAAACAGCAATTACCCAACAACAATGCTTATTATAACAGGCTATTATTCTTGTAATATCCCTGTTGCTTTCATGTCAATGTTTTGTCTCACCCACTTTCTTATATTGATAATTATTTACTTTCGTTGACTCTACCTATGATATACATAAACTTTTGTAATATTTTTTTATTTGTTAATAGTTTTACTGTAAAAGTACAATCATTTATTATCAAGTAAAAAGAAAAAAGCCTATCCCCGGAAAACAAGATACATGTCAGATAGTTTATTTTATTTGACTGCAGGTATGTTTATTTAGAACAGGTCTATTTATTGATATAACGTTCAATATTCAGAATTTCATACGATATGCTATCTATTTAAGTGAATATGATCATAATTACACCGGTTGACTACGATTAATTTGTACATACCACGTGTCAGGATGAAATAGATGAGGTTCAAACTAACTTAGCTTTTGATTATATAAGGTATATATAATGTTATAAAAGTGTGCAATAAAAGTTCGAACTTAGTAATTAAAGAAAACTTAAAAATATTTGTCAAAAGAAAGGCACTTCACTTTGCACCTATTTTAATTTATTAGAATAGTCTATTTCGGTTGCAAAGGTTTTATACATTTAAATTCCCAAAAAATGGTTTAACGCTTGGATAAATAACGAACATTTATTAAGTCTACTATAAGTTGCATACATATTTTTTACGTAACATGTCAATTAAATTTAAAATAAAATAAACACCAACATTAAGAATTTATATGCAACATTCCTAGCTTAGTCTCCCGTGCTAAAATAAGTGCGAAACGTCGGGTATAAATATAAATAATTGATGCGAATAATCCGTTAAAAAGTAGATTTTATATCTGTTCAATAAACTGTTGCCTATGATTGTAATGTATTTATGTAAATCAACAAAATGGTATTACCAGGTTCTTTTTATGCTACTAGTAGAATCTCTAATAAGTTTCTATTAAATCTGTACTAATATCACAAAGAGTTAATTGGATTTTACTACTTCACATAAATATCAGCTTACAAAAATCAAAGACATAACAGAATCGCAATGCGCGGTACGGAACTAATGAAAAACATTCTTCTTAAGGAAAAATATAACTGTTATATTTCAAAATAACTCAAAGACTTCTCAAAATTATGCAAGCAATTCCTTATAATAGGGTAAACTACCAAACGGGCAGTAATATTATGATTATGAGTTATTCTACTTAAAGCTAGAAAACTAAAAGGAAGTATAAAATATGACACAAATAAAACGAATTTAACCCAAAGATATAATCTTTAATTGCACAGATGGAACATTTGAATGCAAAACGCTTGTGGTGTCATTTAAAAAAAGTAGATTAAGATTCACAATAGTAAGAAAACATCGAAAGGAGAAATGAATAAACAATTGAAATAAATCGTAGTAGTATCTGGACCTGATATTGGAAGATTTAGAAAAGGGCAATATTCGTAAAATGCTTTTGTTTTGATATTAGAAATTTAAATTGCTAATACAGTTACTTGTAACGGTTACGGTAATCTCTAGGGCAGATAAAAATAAAAATATAAAAGCAGAATTGTAGATCGTTGCCAAGGAGGGCTTGTTGTACAACAGCAATGGTCCGGGTGGCTCAACACATCCGGAAAGAGGACTGGACTTAGCTTTGGCTGAGCGGGAACTTGCGACAGCGACATGAGAAAGGAGCAACCATTGGTGACCGTGATGGTTGCTCCTAGCTAACCACAGAAGCTAGTTTTAGCGTGTTTGAAGTTTCAAAATATCCTAGAGCGTTAATTTGTAAATAATCCATATCGAAATGTTGGGAAAAATATAATCTAACAAGCAGCTTACTGAATAAAAAATGAGTTTAATAACTACATTTTTTTAAATAAAAAAGTTAAGACTTTAAAATGTGTTTGTAAAAGTAATGAATCTTAGATATCTATAACTTAACTACAATGCTTAAAAAAATCACTTGCCGGGAAAAAAGAAACAGTTTTGTGTATGGTATAATACCAAATTTATTCTAAAGAAACAAGGGAGGCATGTGCGGTTGGCTTTGACAATTTTTATCGTAACATTTGAATCATACGAACATGACGTGACTGCAATAGCTCACTCGTACTGAGAATGTGATGTATGTGAATGTGATAAGAAGTCCTTTAAACATGTTAAATTCACTTCTACTCAATGATGTAGCCACATGACTTATCGATATTTTTAGTTTAGCGTACTCTGTATTAACGGAGTTCATTATACAGGTTTTAAATAAATTAAAATGTTCCGTGGTCTGTTGGCCTGTTTTACATGAAATGGTATGACGGAGAGAGGACCAGAAGATCATTGGACTAATTCAGGGTCAGCAGAACAAATCAAGAAATGCAACGTAAATCACCACAAATCCTATATGCCTATTTCTGTATTAAATCAGTGAAACAAAACACTACTATCTTCCGGTCTGATTGATTCCGGAGTAACTTCACCAGCTTGCTGTTGGGTGAACGAGTGGGAAAATCCGATCCGGGTAGCAGAATTATGGCATCCAATTAGGAGTTTTTCAAGGGTAGTTTTCATTCACCATCAGGTAAATATTTGGCTCGTCTCATCGTTTTCACTACTTAAAATATTCTCTAAAACTGTATTCATGAATAGCCGGTTAAAAGGTACTGGTGTACCTTTGCTTATACTAACTTCATTAATTTTGCAACGACGTTACTAAGTTAACGCAGAAAACAAAAGCAGTTGCAAGTTATTATGTACAGTAATTTTTCAACAACGAAGTTATGCTTTTCATTTAAAGTAATAATATATAATCGCTTAGCATTGGATGTATACAAGGAGTTACAAAGTTTGCAAGTTGAATCATTATGAAAACCTGTGTAAAATATTACAAAAAAATTGTATATACTTTAAAAAACAATAACTTACCGATAAATTACCGTTTGCAAACCCGATAAAAATTATATTTTCATACTATATTAAATTACCTGTTGTTCAAAATACCGCTATAATGTACGCACCACATGATAACATACTGGCTCCTATTAAAGTATATTACAATCCTATATGGTGTCAATTGCCTAAATGGGTCATTATCGTATTTACTTTTGTTTGAATAAAATTTTTAACCGGTCTGTTATGATTCTAATTCAAATCATGACACTAATGACACCAAAACAAATGACGTTCTTATTTTTGAACATAGTTTGGAGGCATAGTTTAAAAGCGGGCCACAAATGAGAATCCGTATGTGAGCGCCATTTTGTTTCTTATTAAAAGAAACATATCCTATTCAATACCGTTTTATATACGCCTGATTTTAACTGCTTCAATAGCCTAATGGTACTTGCGTCTTAGAAACTGGTGGTCGTGGGCTCGATTGGGATTTAACTACGGAGACTCAACTACTTTTCATTGTTATTTCCTAGTATGTTCGGGCGATGCGGGTTGATAACCTAATCGACTGTACAGTAAGAGATTCTATGAATTCACCTTATACAGAAGGAAGTAGTGTTTAAATAAAAAACTACTGTATATGCGGCGAAAAAAGGCACGCAGAGATAAAACCCTCAGTTATTAAAAGAAACTAAGACTTATTTTTACGATCAGGAAAATTTCCTGAGCTTTGCTTAGTAAAAGAAGTGTTAAATTGATCAACTCGTATGAAAGCCGGTAAATAAACGATGGTTATACATCAATGGATATTTCACACTTAATTAACAAGCATTCAGCGTAATACCCATAAGTTCGACTAACGCTTGCTAATTTTGTTACTTCCGCAAGGATAAAATCATTAATTCTGACTATTATTGTACTTCTAAACTCTGACACGTTTTTCGAGTTAGGACAAAACCACCTAAAAATGTCTTTTGGTTTATTATTTTAACGCAAATTATGTAGGTACTTAAAATTATGCAACAAATCGTCAATTGTGTAATGTTCTATCTAGTAAAATGCTTACAATTTCCGATGATAGCCTTTGCCTTAACATATCCATCAAAGGTCAATTAAATCGTTTCCAACCGTCAAGCTATTTTAACAGTTTCTAATTTCGCAAGTAATTTCACAGCAATTAAAGTTTGGTTCAATTGAATTAATTCCAGCTAACAGTGTGTCGATAATAAACTAAGAAACGAGATGGAAAACGTACGTTGTGGCCGTGATAGACGATGGAAATTGTTTTGGGCAATAACTGAGATATTCTTGCATCACGTATTAAAACAGTCTTCAATATCAATTTTAATTGAAAACTACGGTATAGAATAGCGTGATCGTTAGTTTCAAATGGAATTTCTCCGTTTTAAAAATATTTTGCTGAGTCGCTATCTAATTAACCGAAAGATGTTAGAATAAAAAATATCCATCCAACACAAAGCATTTTGTATGGCAGATTATCTTTTTAAGTTTTGCATAATTGTACAGTACAGATGTATCTTTGAACTCAGGATACATGTATTGTAAATTACGACTACGGGGTAAACTGTGTACTTCACATCATCAGCCTTTGTTAGTCCACTGCTGGACATAGGCCTCCCCCAATACACCCCTATCCATTAGGGGGTTTGGACCGTATCCCACTACGCTGGTCCAATGCGGGTTGGAGGGTGGACTGACTTTTGTACATGCCCATCCGACGCATGGATCATCTTACTTTTCAGACAATTTTCAGGGTGATCGGCCCAAATTGCCCTACCAAACTAGGAAACAACAATGAAAATATGTTACGTCCCCGCAGGATTCGAACCCACGACTTCCGGTATCTATAGCACACGCCCATACCACTAGGCTACGGAGGCAGTTAACTGTGTACTTATGAAACATTTATATTAATAGTTATACGCGATGAAATGCTCAGAGCAGTTTTATTAAGATCGTTTGATTCATGTTATCAAATTAACTGGTAAATTTTATTCTAAGAACACTAACGATACCTAAACGTAGCTTTACGACCCAACGGTCGGCTACCATTATCAAGTCACTTGTGTGGTATTGGTTTTAATCAAGAACAAAGGTCGGAAAAAATTTCAAGTGTAAACGGGGTAAGTAAGCAATATTTACGTATAAGTTGCGTATCTCACAGGGCTTTTCATTAAATAAAACTAACCTAGAGTTATCTTAAATTAAGCATGTACATGTACTATCCCTGTATGTGTTATTTTTGTTAATCGAAACTTTTTATACATGACCTTTGCTGTGAATGATATGATAAATTATTTTAGTCATACATTTTTCATCATCATCAGCCTGTAATAGTCCACTGCTGGACATAGGCCTCCCCTTACACACCCCTATCCATTAGGGGGCATTTGCACCGTATCCCACCACGCTGGTCCAATGCGGGTTGGTGGGGGGACCGACTTTTTACATTCCCATCCGACGCATGGATCATCTTACTTTTCAGACAATTGGGTGATCGGCCCAAATTGCCCTAACCAACTAGGAAATAACAATGAAAATTTGTTGAGTCCCCGCAGGATTCGAAACGTTAACCTATTTTTTACCCAATGTTATAAATTTGTAAAACAACAAACGAAATAAGTAAAAATGTTTTACGACTATTTTTTGAAACGAAATTGGAAATTAACGATTCTATTCGAATATGAACTATTTATTATTCAGTCCTTTTGCATGATTTCAAAGCCAGAGTTCAAATATTGCAAATATTATAATTGTAAAACATTGTGTGGTAAGTATCATTGACTACAAAGAAACTAATAACTATAGTTACCAATTTAAAAAAAATGTTTAATACTTTTAATCGCTTACCCAAATTTTATTAGCCTTTAAAGGATAGTGTTTATATTTGTCGAGATATTCAAAATATAAATGTAATCGTCATAAAAGTCAAAAACAATTCGTGCAATTCGATTGTTTTATACACAGCATAAAATTTATAAATTACTCTCACTAATGGGCTGGTCCACAAGTGTGCTCTACCTGGAGTGCTTGAGGCTCTTTGTCGAATAAAATTCATAAAGAATTCATCTCGCAAAGAACGAAAGTTACCGACATAGCGCAAAGGATTAGGTCGCTAAAGTAGCAGTGGGCCGGTTACGTGGGCCTACGAACGGATTTAGGTTCGAGGTAGAGACCACGTTTAGGAAAACGGAGTGTTGGTCGGTTGGTGCAACGATATCCCGGGGCATTCATTGAAAAAAGCTTATGTCCAGCGGTCAACTGTTAGGAGCAAATGATGATGATGATGATACACAGTTATAAAGCACTAAGTTGCAATATGTTTAAATATTGGTGAACTGCGTTCGATTCTATTACGTATAAAATTTTTCAAGTTACGTTTACTTTTTAATTTGACGTAAAAAAGGATAAGTAGGATACTTCATACATTTTTATCAAAACTTTCAAAATACGTATGCGTGGTAGAGGCCTAAAAAAAAAGTTAAGCCTAATATAACATCAATCGTAAGCGTACATTAAAGGCATATATACATTACAACAAACTTATAAGGAGCTCTGGCACATTGCCTATCATTAAAACTGACTTTAAATTTATGACGCCAATTACTTAAGTCAACAAAATATCAGAAAGATTAACTTTTACTTGCCTTTTTTGCATTTCTGTTAGAACATATGACCAACGCCAAAAAAACGTATCTTGATTAGTTTTCAATTCGACAACGACAAGATTTCAAGTCCTGATAGGCGTATTTATGTCAGATAATGTTTCGAAATAACCATAGTAAAAATTCTGTTATTTTAGATTAACAAAATGTCTTAAGTTTCGCTAAATTAGCCTTTGCACCATACCGACAACTTAACTTAGAACTGACTGAAGAAAGGCTAAACCGTCGTCTTATATCTATTATAAAAAAAGCCGTACTGCACTATGTTAGGTTTAAAAAGGGCGCGAAAAAGTTGCCAACTTTAAAATTTACGGACAATTGTTACAAATGCCAACTGCTTCACATTATTTAAACTAACCCCCTAAAGAACTTTTATCTAATAGATTTAGCTAGAAAGGCTATTAATTTACTAGCAAAAATTCGTATTAAATCGAATCGATTTATAGCCTACAAGCAATAGTAGTAGGATACGCGTATGACAATTTTTCGTTGATCTTTCCACAAGTTTCAATAACAATGGTTGTGATATAAGTTTTCCAAAACTTCTATAAATATCATTTATACAGTTTTAAATAATACTTTTAGTTAACATTAAATATTTACTGTAAAAAATTGTGTAAATTTAAAAATAGCATCGTCTCAGGGCTAGTAAAAAAATATAAGTTTTCATATAGAATAAGTAAGATTGCATTTGTGTTAAAGATCATAATAATTAGGTCTTAAGCTTCTAATAACTCCATCAAAAACATGGGTATTTAAATTTGATTAAGCGTCAAATAAGATACGAATAAGATAATAAGCGACTTTAACTATTTTAAATGTATACATTTTATACTACATACTCACTTTATTTATTCCTTTACAATAGTTTATTAGAAATTAATTAATTTGAAAGCTTTATAACTCTTTCCGAATATTTTACTTCTAGTAAAATTTTCTTGACGGAAATAATAATTACTTTAAGCGTGCTTACTTCGTTGTTGAAAAATTACTGTACATCAAAACTTGACATGGCTTTTGTTTTCTACGCTTTCTTAAGAAGAGTACTGCAAATGTCATAAAGTAACAGAAAATTTGCAGACCTGTAAAATATAACTTTGTTGTATAGAATTATAATTTGCAAAATTTTACTTTTGAAAAAAATACTGTTTTAGTATTTTTACTAAACGGAATAGTAGTAATAAAGAAATCCTAAAGTATTTATATGGTAAATTTCAAAATAATTATTTGGTTAAACTTTTAATTGTGATTGATTAGTCGCTAACGTACTGTTATTTAAGTTGCAAGTTAGATCTTATCTTCTCTTATCTCTACCATCGATCTTATGTCAAACTAGCTGTTGCGCCCGACTTTGTCAGTCTTACTTACCAAAAAATACCCTAATTTACTCCCACTTAATTTAGCTATCTTCCAGTAGATGTTCCGTTAAATATTATCTTGTCATTTACGGGTTCTATTTTAAAAAGGGTTACTTTGATGTTACAAACAAACACTTCAAAATCACAAAGTAAGAGAATGTGCTATATTTTGGTACACAGTTATACCTAGTACATCAAAAGTTTAGTTCACTCGACCGCCGTATTCTAAAATATGGATTAATTATACCAACTGATTATTAGTAGACTACTACCAGCATGCCTACTGATTTAAGCTATATTAGCAGATTAACATCGCTTAAATGTATTATGTTAACCCAAGGGAAAAAGCACCATTAGTCGTTTTCAGTTAAAGCAGACCTGTTACTTGAACCCATAAACACAAAAAGTCCCCACAATCTACGATTATATTTTAATGGAAATGATCTTACTCATCTAAAGTAAACAACTTTTATATTTAGTTTTAATATAACTTTATACTAAATAATTATATTAATATAAACGGGGCATAGTCAAACAAGTATTACATTAAGTTATTTACTTTTAGAACTTATATATATGTTTATATAAAATAATATCAACAAATATAAAGATAAATCTATTTAAACGGTCCTGTATTTAAACAAAAACATGTAAAATTTTAACAAAATAAATATTACCAACTTCCAACAGTATATTATGTTGTATATATATATATATGTTGCACTACATAAGCGTATAGAAACGTGCTCTTTACACTAAACTGCCATGACGATATCAGTCGCCTCATTTAAAATATTATAAATGCAAAATGATAATAATTTTATAATATCGTCTATTAGATGTTATAAATACTCCAACATTCACTGTTATAGAAATGCCTTGGTCACAACTGCGTGCTTTCTTACTATGTCGATGACGTGAGTTCCAACGTCGTCATCAATACTAACTTTTAGAAATACTAAACTGTTAACAGTTTTTTTTTGATTTGTTAAAAAGGCTAATTATTAAACTTTCTAACGGCGTACATAATCATCCACAGGTCTTTTGACTACGGATGGATATGTCTGAATTTTAGTCATCATCATCATCAGCCTGTCTTAGTCCACTGCTGGACATAGGCCCCCCAAGGCACGCCTCTTCCATAACGGGTTATTTGGACCGTATCCCACCACACTGGTCGAATGCGAGTTCGTCGGTGGGCTTATATCTTACTTTTCACACAATTGGGTGATCGGCCCAAATTTGCCTAACCAACTAGGAAACAACAATGAAAATTTGTTGTCACCGCAGGATTCAAACCCACGACCTCCGGTTTCTAAAGCAAACGCCCATACCACTAGGCTACAGAGGCAGTAGTACTAAAATGCATGTACAATTTGGGCCGATCACCCAATTGTCTGAAAAATAAGATGATCCACGCGTCGGATGGCCATGTTATAAGTCGGTCCACCCACCAATCCGCATTGGACCAGCTTGGTGGGATACGATCCAAAGCCCCTTAATGGCTCATGCGATGATGATGATGGCCTATTTCTTGTTCTGTTTGTTTTTAATAATATTTAATAATTCTTTGTATATTTATAGAAAGTGAAATACATTCGCATAATTCTTTGATTAAAATTGTATTCGGTATTTCAAGGGATGTTTCATATTCATATTTACATTAACACTTATTAAATTGATTGCTTCAAGATGAAGACTAGAAGAAATATCATATCTCTCTGAAACGATTCATGCAACAAGGAAAGGTGTGGTTACTTTCTTAGTAGCTTCAAGCTAGACGTAGGATATTACAAATTACACGCCTTCAGTCTTTATAGGTAGAATTTCTAAAGTGCTGCTATTTTAGTTATATTAGAGGATGATAAATAGATAGTATAATAGTATACCGACGTATTATCGGTGCTTTGAAGGAAGATTGTTATGGTGTAGCTAATGCAATTATTGCTTTGTATTTTCATACGATATACCTTTACGGGAATGACAAGAGCTAGACATATTTTACATTTTTTGGTTTTTATTTAATTTTAATCACTGTGTGCTTTTTGTGATTCTTTTGATTGCTGAAAAAGCGATCATCTACCGATCGCTTTCGAGTCGAAACATAAAAATTATATGAATAAAAAAATTAAATAATTTACACATTTATACATACATTTTACGTTAATCGTGGCTTACATGACACGTATTACATATTACAAGTGCAAGGGTAAAGATGAGTAATTGTAAACCAATCAATCATTATTTCCTTGATTAAGTTATTAAAACACTTAGTGAACGATATATACATAAATATGTTCATTTCTAGGAAGTATTTTCCTGAATTGATAAAACGAAACTGACTCAACTAAAAAAATTTAAATCACCTAGTTCATAAAGTTAGTGTTATCTTCCATTCTAATTTGATGTTTACCTACAATGTTATCGTATTCGGATTATGCTTATACATATAAGATTATACCAAGACATTAGAATTAATAAGGTTGGTTGGTTATTTTAATAGCAAGAAATATGTCCTGCCTCTACAAATCTATGATATTGGTCTTGATTTGTAACAAAATTGTCAAGATTTTACATATCACTCAAAACCGTACCATAATGACAGCATTAGCAAATCAAATTATTTTAGGGAAAAATGATGTTTTAAGTAGTACAACTCTTAAGGTTTAATTTTGGGTAACGGTGTTTATAAAATGTTAAGATCAAAACAACAAAATTCGAGGATACAATGGTGCGCCTCCTTTTTGAGATACCATCATTCGCATTGTTTATATTCTTGTAAACTTCGCCGGCCCTTATTAGCACATCTTCTCTCACCATTTCGTTAACCTTAGTCATAATATAATATATAATTCGTTTTTATTACTGATTACAGTACACAGACTACAGACGGAATTGAAATAAAAATGCCAAAATATCATAGAAAAAACAATTGCAACAATCTTCTGTTGTATAATAATATAATATTTTATTTTGATCTATCTTGCAGGATTTAGCCAGCATAAAAATATGGGATTATTCACGAACTCACATAAGAACCCTCTAAATATATCAGTATTTCTCTACTATATTACATAAACTTTTCTCTTAAAACGCTGTATCAAAAATACTGTCCAAAATCCGATACGCTGTTTTAAAGATTGAAGCATTCATAGCGACAGTGAGTCTGCGGAATGCAATTTTGCTATACTAATATAATGTAGAGATAAGGTAAGTTTTACTGGTGGTAGGTCCCCTTTTTACAAGGGGTCGTCTGGGTTGGTACCACCTCGGTGCCTATTTCTACCGTAAAGCAGTAGTGTGAAAACACTACTGTGTTCCGTATTTACTGGGTAAACAAGACTTAACAACCTATGTCTCACGGTAGGCAGCGCGTTGGTGATACTGCGGCAGCGCGTTGCACTAGTACAGCCAACGTCTATGAGTGTCAGTGACCAGTTTCCGTCAGGTGGCCCGACTGCTCGTCTGCCTGCTTGGGCAATAAAAATTAAAAAAAGAAAGGAAAAAAACTTCTGGTACTTGAAACAAATGATGTGAGCTCAATATAAATTAGTACTTCCTCCTATAATCTTACTTCAATATAAAAGATTGTTTTTGAATTGAAAAATAAGAATTCTGAATTAATACTGATAAGACCTCATATAACATGAACAATAATTATTCGTCTCAACGCTACTTTGATGTAATGTGTCAACGAGTAATACCGACAGCTAAAATAAAAGTATAAATGTTTTAAAAACTTAAATTCCTCATTAGCGTTTATCAAAAGCACGTCATTTGGTTTTCCATACTGTTATGCTTGGTTTAATGGCAGTTGAAGTTTCATTGACATTTTAATTTTAATATGATCTATTTGTTATTTGCTTTTCCAAACAACTGAGTTAGTATTTAGGAACCCAAATGTAGGTACATATATCAAGGCTTTTAAGTATATAATATAATAATCATACTAGCTGCTACCCGCGGCTTCGTCTGCGTGGAATAAAAGATATGTCCGTGAGGTGTATTGATAAATACTGTATAGTATAATATAAATGAACATCTCAATTATATTATACTAAACATATTATATTTTATTGTATGTGCCTATCATTAGATAAAAAGTTTCATGGCTTTTGCTTCATCGATAATTGATTTGAGAATTTGAAGAATCTGTATATATAATAAGTATGTAAAGACAGACACACAGAGTTACCTTCACATTTATAATATTAGTATGGTTGTTATATTGTATGTGCCTTGAAATCTATTTAAGTATGCACCAAATTGCATCGTAATCGGTCAAATGGTTTAGACAGCAAAGACGGATAGACAGAAAGACAGTAACTTATATTCATATTTATAATATTTTTTTATAATTTCCCATATTTCAGATCCATTGCAGGTCCCATGGTCATTCACCGTTTTAGGGCCGAATCTGAAACTTTATATAGAAACTTAAACTCGATTAAATCCCTCAGTCGTATTCACATAAATGCAAGAAAATTAAAAATAGTAAAAATTGTGAAAAATTGTTTATGATTATATTTTAAAACACCCTTACTTAACCCCTAACCTATTTTAAAAAGAATTGCCGCACACACATAAATAAGCATTACAAAAACAATGCGAAATGAACATTGGCAATACTATAGTTATCACCAACGCGCTGCCGCGAAACATAAGATGTTTGCTCGTTTACCGAGTATTTACGCTGGCTACGGTGATTTGAAAAAAGATCCCAATTAATTATATGTAATTCAAATTTTATTTCAATAAATACTCATGTATTCTGAGAACATGGTACAGACATGATCTTTCGGCTTTGATGGCTTCTATCTTAATATTTGAGTTTCCGAGACGTTAATGAATTAATTATACCAGTAATTAACTTAAAATTTCTGCTTTATACGGAAAATTTACTTTCCCGTGTACCACAACTATTTCCTTATCCCGGTGTTACAACCCAACAAGTAACAAACCTTATTTTCCTTATAGACATACCAAAAATAAACAAGATGTAGGCTACTTGCCCATCAAGTTTAACTAAAATAGTTTTTGATTAATATTGACAAAATTCTCATTTAAGGTAATATAGCGTAACTTTGCAAAAAAGGTAATGTATGTAAAAATATTAAATTCTATGTGCATAAGACGTGACACGTGATTCATGACATTTTAAACAAAAGGACACCTTCAAAGATATTAGAGATTTGAAATACAGTGGCGGACAAACCGCGACGTAGTTTTCTTGCAGAGGGCACGTTATATTACAAAAAATGGTGATACACTTTTTGAAGTAGGCCATATTTTTTATTGTAAAGATTTCACTTATTATTCAACCGCTTAATAATATAATCCACAAGCTGCTTAACTAAAATTGATTCATCGAAGCCTTAAGTATCCGTATTCACTGTATTTTAGATTGCTCGTTTTTAAATTAGATTATAATCATTGTGGTGAAAAAATATATTACCTTATTTTTCGTCATTAGGGAATTTGGCATTTTAAGTTGAATGATGTACTAAATAGCGTTTTCTCAACGGATAATTTTGATTAACTGTGCGGATATTGCCGCATGAAAGTTAGTAAAGATCAACATTAATGTTAGTGCACACTTTCCCTTCATATAAATTTTGATTCAATTTATATCTAAAATTTTCCTTCCAGTTCCGCTCTTTTTAGGCTCTTCTAATAATTTTCAAAACCATAAAATAAACAAAAAGAAAGAAGTTTTATTTTTATTTTTTGTTTTTTCTACAACACTGACTCCGTAGCCTATAGGCGTGTGCTTTAGAATCCGGAGGTCGTGGGTTCGAATCCTGCGGGGACTCAACAAATTTTCATTGTTGTTTCCTAGTTAGTTAGGGCAGTTTGGGCCGATCACCCATTTGTCTGAAAAGTAAGATGATTCATGCGTCGGATGAATCATCTTACTTACTTACGTAAAAAGTCGGTCCACCCACCAACCCGCATTGGACCAGCGTGGTGGAATACGGTCCAGAAACCCCCTAATGGGTAGGGGTGTATTAGGGGAGACCTATGTCCAGCAGTGGACTATCAAAGGCTGATGATGATGATCTACAACACTGAATACATCTTTTCTCATTTTGAATTAATCAATGCTTAAAAATTAAGAGTATTTTAATAGACGTAGATTCAAAGTTCATTAGAAACGCAATATTAATGCCAACGTTTCTACTACTAAAGTAGTTTTAATATATTAAATTGCTTACTCAAACTTATGACTAATACAGATATCGCTAAATTATAATCATACTTCTCTCACGGGACTTATGAATCATATTTATATTACAGACGTAATTTAGCTGTTAGATAAAAAGTTGTTATTTCAATGTTTGCGCATTTATAACGTTAATTACATAGGCATGATTATTTTTAAGACATTTATCGACATATAAAAACTTTGAAAAAAAAAAACAATTTATATATCGTCATAGTAAGATTTTAAGGTTTGACCGCAATTTAAAAACGAACCAACGGAGATACCCTGAATACCTCAAGGTATAATGAGCCAATCAAATGATTTTATTTGAGCGGCTTGTGCAAAGAAATTATTAAGTGGTCGAGTAAAAAGGAGTATTTAATTGAGGAATAATTTTGGCGTCTGGTTGGTTTACATTTTAAAACGTTTTCATTCCATTGGTAAAAAAATTATGTATATTAATCAATGATTTTTATTAAACCATATTTACTTGCTTCCGTTTAAATCCTCACTGAAAATATCGAGTAGAATAGAATTCGAGTCATTGGACAGTGTGTACATTTGTGATTTGTTTAATGCCAGGAAGATCAGTTTTAGATTAAACCCCCAGTCCAAAACCCCAAAATGGAGGAGGCGTGCGTTAGGGGGAGGCTTATGTCCAGCAGTGGACTAACACAGGTTGATGATGATGATGATGATGAAATGGCTAGAGTAGATCACAAAATTGCCAATAATACTATTTATGTATTGTACTTAGTTATCTCTGTTAAATAAATTAAAACTATAACCAACTCCATGGCCTGGTGGTATTGGCCCTTTCTATCAAATCGTAACTGCCTCCGTAGCCTAGTGGTATAGGCGTGTGGCTTAGAAACCGGAGGTCGTGGGTTCGAATCCTGCGGGGACTCAACAACTTTTCATTGTTGATTCCTAGTTGGTTAGGGCAATGAGCCGATCACCCAATTGTCTGAAAAGTAAGATGGTCCATGCGTCGGATGGGCATGTAAAAAGTCGGTCCACCCATCAACCCGCATTGGACCAGCGTGGTGGGATACGGTCCAAAAACCTTCTAATGGATAGGAATGTATTAGGGGAGGCCTATGTCCAGCAGTGGACTATCACAGGCTGATGATGATGATCAAATCGCAGTTCTTGTCTTAAACTGCTGCGGGGAATAATTGGGTAATATTCATTTTTTTCTAGTCGATTAATTCAATACGAAATTATCACCTAATTGCATAAAGATCATCTATGCTTTTAAAGCATGTAATCTCCTTTTAAATATTCTACGATTTTTTTTATACTTTGTAAAAATTACATACTACATTTATAAATTATTAATTAGAAATTACAAGTTTATACTTCAGTTCTTTTGTCACAATACAGGGGTAGTTGAATCAATCCAACCATTTTTGATTACCACAACTATTATTTATTTTTGCATGTAATCAAGATTGATTGGTTCATAGTTTTACATCGTTTTAACTTAGAAACTTAGCACTAGGTAGTTATTTGTCGATATGAATACTTATTATGTATTTATTTGAACAAAGACTAATATTTGTAAATATAATTTCATAATATGTTACATAAATGTAAATAACATTTAAAAGTCCTCAAAGAAATCAGCAGCCGTAGCGATATAAATGATAACATAAAAAAAAACAAGTTTTAACGGGTATAAAGAAATATTTTTATTTCCTAATCAATTTTCCTAAATAATTCCACGTGGAATTTTATCAAATACTTTGATCGCTGAACGGTGTAAAATAAAAATTAAATTTGATCATATTTTTCAATATGATCTGATAACTTTTACCTACCACAATATGAACAGTTAATACGTATTTTCTTTTAATTTAACACAATTAAACATGTTTTGAAAACTCGGATTAGATAAATTTTGAGTGTTCAATAATTTTAAGTATGACAGATGAGCGGGCCTGATAGACTTGATGATCGTTTCAATGGTAAAATTATAGCTATTTGTTTGTGTCCTTCTAGTAAATGAAGGACATTAATGGCAATGTGTACATAAACATATATCAGCGTAAGAATATAACATAAAGCAATACCAAAACTATCAACATATGGCAAGTCATATGTTGATAGTTTTGGTATTGTTTAATTTTTTTTTAATATATACATACTCCTGGCTGACGCTTTTCATTTTGAAAATTCAGCAAATGGTCGGATAACGTTGGTTCATCATCATCATCATCATCAGCCTTTGATAGTCCACTGCTGGACATAGGCCACCCTATCCATTAGGGGTTTTGGACCGTATCCCACCACGCTGGTCCAATGCGGGTTGGTGGGTGGACCGACTTTTTTACATGCCCATCCCACGCATGGATCATCTTACTTTTCAGACAAATGGTGATCGGCCCAACTTGCCCTAACCAACTAGGAAACAACAATGAAAATTTGTTGAGTCCCGCAGGATTCGAACCCACGACCTCCGGTTTCTAAGCCACACGCCTATACCACTAGGCTACGGAGGCAGTTAAAGTTTTAACGTTGGTTGGAAATTTTTATTTTTGTTAAATTTACGAGACGGTTTTTATACCTCTCTCTGTCACATATGCTGCTAAATTATTTATTACTTGATTTATTGATTAATATTCTTTTATAAAAGTCGCCAGCAATACGCACAGAGTATATCTCAAACGAAACTGTATTTTTCGTGTTAAGAAATCCGTCTACATGCATAGAAATAAGATTCTAATTACTATATATGAGTAGAAGACTTAGTCGTACTTTATTTCTATATAAAACGCTTTATTAATAACTAAGTATCAGAAATAATTATTAAAAGTTACAAGTATACATTTCTAAGTGCAAATATATTAAGAAATTTAGCATTTATCTTTTTAATCTTTGATACATATTATGTACTTGAGAATTATTATCAATTTAATTATATATAATTTTCAAAGAATGCTATGACAATTGCATTCTAAGTAATAATGTTTATCTTTTAAGAAGTTTGCTAACATAACGTAAAATATCAAATCATTTAACAAACGTAAGCTTTTTAATATGACTGAG
This sequence comes from Lamproptera curius, assembly GCA_029286875.1. Taxonomy (NCBI): domain Eukaryota; kingdom Metazoa; phylum Arthropoda; class Insecta; order Lepidoptera; family Papilionidae; genus Lamproptera; species Lamproptera curius. The sequence continues at coordinate 104,443 of JAGSMT010000107.1, read as the reverse complement.
AAATTAAATAATTATATTACGACTGACGATAAATGAATAATATGTGTGTGTTTTTATAATACAAGTTGCCATTGTTTGGTCAATAGTTAGTTAAATATAGTAGACTACAACTGTTGATCAAGTGTTGGTATTATAGCTGTTTTGTGCTGCAGCCAGGCTTGCTGCAGCTCCTTTCCTAAGAAAATTATAAAACATTTTAATTTATAAAGACTAATTGTGAATTTGAATTATTTACATAGTTATAATAAAAACAATATTGTAAATTGCTAAATTGTGGAGAAAGTACACATTTAGCTTATCTCAAAACCATATCACCAATCACAGATTTTTTTTGTGATGGATCTCGTTTGGAATTAACCTTTAGAACATAACCGGGTGTGCAAACCGTTCACACAGGCGCGTCTCTCCACCGAGTGACTTAACCACTAAGGTCTGGTGACCGTTAGCAAGCTGGAATCGAGGGGCTGCCCTGGTGGCGACGCCTCAGCTCATTAATGCTTTAAGGATAATTTAATAAGCTGAAGACTCTTTCAAACTTTACTACCACTTCTTAAGCGTTGGCGCTGGGAAAGTGGCGCAAACTAGGCAACGCTCCTATCTAAAATGGTGTTAGCTACGTGTCATGAGAGCATAGGTGTGTAAGTTCAACCTCGCCGATAGGCCAATGTCATGAATGTGTGTGTTTGTCCTACACTAAGTGTAGGGTGTGTCCAAACTACTGCTAGGATGTCGCAACCTATTGCCTTAGGGCGTTAATAAGATTCTTGTATTTCCAAGTAAAGAAAACCTAGCCATAGCGCCATTCGCCGGCAGGCCATCCTACTTGGTTGTCGTCTAGATCAAAGAGATCTAGCGATTTTAGAAAATGACACCAATTGTTGCCAGTGCTGCCATTTAGCATGCTGGCTTTTGGGCTTGCGCTTGGTCTCTCCGGCGCTGGCAGTTCCACGCGGGCAGAACTGCCAAGTGTTGGAATGACGGGAGGGTGGGAATGCGGTGTTGTTGGAAGGATTGGGTGGTCGCCTGGAAGAACTCCCGGGATTGCAGGAACTCGGCGTTTTGGCGCCTGGGGCCAAGGTAGTTGGCGTGGCCGGTATTGCGCAGTTTACGCACGCAGGAGGTTCGTGGTGGCGGACTCTTTGTCCTTGGGTCTGGGACGGGATGCGGTGCCGTGATCCCCGGCTTGACGCAACGGGGGCGGGCAAAACAGTTTCCGGCAGCGGAGATACCTGGCAGTTATGACCACTGCCATGGAAGACCGTTGAATGGCCGCTCAAAAGAGAGCCGATCCCACCATTGATCTATATAGTAAATCGCTTGCCTTCTTGGGCGCTCTGCGTAACCAGTCATACCGTAAAGACGTTTGGTGCGTTGGTAAACCATGCGTTGTACCGAAAGGGCGGATTTTAATTCTTTAATGCAGAAGCTATCAAAGAGCAAAGGGTTTCTTTGGCGGTCCTTTGACTACTGTCCTAAAACGCGCTCGTCCGGGAGCCGATGTGGTATTGGTGTTCTTTTCCCTAAGGAATAAAGTCACCTTTCTAAAATCGTCAGAATTTTCTAACTGTAATTTGATCCTAATTGCTATCAGAGGCCTCAAATTTGATATTGTTGGATAGGGGAGTGAATCTCGACCACTTCTCCCTTTCCAGGAGTAATTGGGGTGGGCGTTTCCCTACAGGAGGCCGTGCCTGGGAAGGCTGGGATGGCTGGACAAGGCGAGGGGCCGGGGGCACCTAGGATCAGCAGGGATGAATGGATGAAATGGGTTTTGTCGACTGGGTAGTCGACGGTTTGTGACTCTGCTGAGGGCAGGTGGGGAGGAGCATCGGGCTTTGCAGCCTTGACAGGAAAGACCGGTGCGGGTGAAAGGTGCGGACCTTTATTCCTCTTTGATTTGACGGTTTTGGCGGTCCAGGCGTTGAAGTAGAGGGATGGGTGGTCAGGGAACGTGCTCGGAGATTGAGTTGGTGCACTGCGTCGGTCAATTTCATATACAATTTCCAACCAGGGTTTCTCACTAATCGCCTTGGTATCAAGACCAAAGCGACTCGAAGGCTCGGTCGACCAATGTACACGGTTAGGTCGCACCTAAATTTGATAAGCCCTGTGTTGCGTTGCCCAACGCAAGCGGTGAGTCCGACGATTCCCGGGCGTAGAAAACCTTCCCGCTCTGCCGGGCACAGCAGGAGGTGTGTCGTGGCTGGTTCTATAACAGAAACAAAATATTATAACGTGCCGTGGCCTGGTGTGGTTGTAAAACAACTAGTTCGGCCGAAACAAGATAATTAACCTAAGACAAGAAGTGCGCTTTCAACAAGCGGCTAGCAACTCAATTGTGTTAGGCAAACGGTTTGCAAAACACAGCTGATGCTGAAGCTTGAATTGTGCAATAAATCGCAACCGCGATGACGTCAGCAGTGCGACAAAAGGCTCTATGAGCGCAGGTGCACTATATAAAACGCAGATGACGCAGCGTGACGATTTCACGGAAGCGGACAATGGAGGTTGCGCGGCGAGCTCAGGAGACTGCGACAAACACGTGCGGACGGGACCGCTGCTGGCGACGCACATCACGTGATTGTCAAAGGTTACTGTACGCCATCTGGAGATGAAGTTTTACATTGTTGCGATCAGTCACTTTGACCTGTTTAAATGTATTTCAAGCAGGTCAAATTATTCTAAGTTTAAGTAATTAAACTTGAATGAAACAACTGTAACAAAAAAAGCTATTCTATTGTAATACGATGGCTGTAGTGTCACTAACAACATACCATTATAGCCATAATGATTTTAGCTTGTTTGCAGAGTTGAGAAAAATTCACAATCAATAGCTTTTTGACAAACAAAAACAAGAGGTTTCATTTTGTTTCTTTTTTGCAAATAATTATTATCCCCGTAACTATTTTAAACAAATGACGTTGCAATTTATTATTATTAATAAGTAATAATGACTTTAATTTAACTTAATCAAACGAGCCTTGTTTTAGAAGCGAAGAAAGTGAACATTGTGGGTCTCCACCCCTTAATATACGAGGAACATTATTTTTTGGGGATAGTATATTGTATTTTAACAGCCTATATAGCCCACATCGGACCAGTTATACAATCGTTTTCATTAGGAGCAAAGATATATGTAAGCCACCTGATATTCAATGCACAGAGCAACAGATAGTCTATTTAATTAAGGTCATAAAAAACGCTCCAATTTTTATGCCGTCGATATTGATTTATTTCTTTTAATTAATTAGTATCTCACTCATTTGTATCTTTCTAATCGTTTTCTCGGCCAAATACGTAGGTTAAAATGAATGAAAAACGTTAGTACTGTTGCGTTATTTCAAAGTACTTGAACAATGGTAATTGTTCCAATCACGTGATTTTCTTTCGCAAAGGAGCGTTATTGTAACCGTAAAACAACAATTAACCCACAACAACGCGAATGTGATATGCTATATTATGATAAACCAACTTTAACTAATTTGAATAATCCATAAGGTTGCAAATGTTTTGAATATTTCAATTCTAGAAGTTACTCAAAGAAATACGCTATTAAGTCATTTAAAATCTATTACATCTATATACATTTTTTCATCATATGTTGAATAAACTTGTTACCTATGGCTTTATTTTTTGAACAATGTAATGGATTTAAGTAAGTCAAGGACATTTTCAGTAAAACTAAACTTATACATTTATTTTATGCTATACACACACACACACACATTTTAATTAAATATATCCAAGAACACAAGCTTCAATTCTCTACAGACAATAATAACTATGTAAACACCATTTTTTAAATATTTCATAATAGGGTAAACGTCTTTCAAACAAACTAAAAGTTTACTCAGGCAAAGCTAATCATAAATGTATGTTAATGATATATAGAGGTCTGCGGATCTGTAAAACTAAAACATTTTTCTCCCATTTTAGCTTACTTAGATTAGGAATTAATAAACTAAAAATAATAGGAAAGAGCAGCTTTTCATCTAGCGTACCCTTTGACGAACTGGCAACGAGATGTGGATTCATTAGTCAACTAATGAAAACAAGGGAACGCGCCACTTTGACGTTATGGGTTTCTTTGTTTCCATGTACTGCAAGACTCTTTTTGGTTTAACTATAGATATCTGAAGATTTCAATGCATTCGCTCAACGACGGTACAAGCGAAGACGAGAAGAAGATGAGCGAAGTAACGGTGCAGTTCGAAACACATTTCAATAGGCAACAAGTTTTGCTCCTTTCAATCATTGTACAAACATACGTTCGCTAAAGTAAACACTTTGTGGTTGTATCCGTGTTTATAGAACCATCAGCAATCCAACCTACTATTAACAAAAATTCATATTTTAGTATTATTGCATATAAAGAATCGAATGATTTACATATAGCATTATAATCGAGTTAACTATGTTCTCATATTTACAAGTCAATTTCACTCATAGCGTCTTTCAAAACTAATGTATGATACACATTGATGGGAACAGATATCGAGTTTCGTTGTTTCCTATTATTGTTTGAACACAATGAAGAGCGCCATGATGAAACGCTACCATATTATCCTGTATATTTCAACTAATTTAAAAAATTAAACAAATTAAAAAAAATGTAAACAGAAGCGGCGTCGTACGTATGCTGCTATTATTGAATGACCATCTCTCAGTTACTGACAACTCGGTGACATTTCATCAACAAGAACTGTATATGACGCCACATCGTTGCGAAAGGTTACAATGATTAATTCCATTCAGGGGGTCTAATTTGGGCAATTTTTGGAATAATATATTGAAATATTTTAATAACGATTTATCAATTGTCACTATCCGTTGTTATAAAGTATTTATTATGTTTAATTATAACCTAGTCAAAACAAAAATTTAGTACCAGCTCCCTTTAAATGTCACATGGTCATTATATTTTCCTATATATATGGGCGTGTGCTTTAGAAACCGGAGGTCGTTGGTTCAAATCCTGCGGGGACTTGACAAATTTTCATCGTTGTTTTCTAGTTGGTTAGGGCAATTTGGGTCAATCACCCAATTGTCTGAAAAATAAGATGATCCATGGGTCGGATGGGCATGTAAAAAGTAGGTCCATCCACTAACCCGCATTGGACCAGCGTGGTGGGATACGGTCCCAAAACCCCCTAATTGATAGGGGTGTATTGGGGTAGGCCTATGTCTAGCTAGCGATGTATGTATGATGTATATATTCATAAATATAGAAATAATATTTCAAATCATACTATTTGAAACATTTTAAAGTACAATCTCAGCAATGCCCTCTCTTTCAATGCCAAATTCACTGTTTTGACATAACGCATTTCTCTTTTTTCATTCAATCTATTCTTTTATGGAACGCGCTGCCGTTTAAAATTATTATGGCTGTCTAACGACTCATCGAGGAACTTATAGTCATCAAATTATTTACATAATTCATAATTATTTTTAAAAATATGTATTTTATCAACAAAAATTCTAAAATCTAAAATCTACCCCAATTATATAATTTTTATCAATTTCTGTATCACGATTGCCAAATATACATAACAACATTGTTTGTATCAATATTTCCAAAGTACATTTCGTGAAAGTCAACTGTCGTCTTTAAACTCGATAAATTAACACACTCAAGGCATCCTGCGCTGATTTTATCAGTTTGAAAGATATAATCCATTCAAGTTTCCAAAATGATTTGAACTTATTAAATTAGAGTCCGACCGAATACTTGGCCGAAACCGAAACCGAAACCGAAAGTTGGTTGGTTCAGTTTCGGCCGAAACGAAACCGGAAACCGAAACTCACGTGATCAAGTATAAAAATTTTAAAATACTAAAATATGGAGCTTTTATCCTATTATTTTGCTTTATTTTATCATGGAATGAGACAGTATATTAAACGTGTGGTAATCTTTGTTTAGTTGCTTAATAATATTTTTGAACAAAGTATTAAAAATATATTAATTTCTTTTCAAATAAATTTCTTATGATAAGATGAATACATTAGGTTATTAATAAAAAATTAATAATTGTACTGTTGCATTAAAAACTAAGTATTGGTTTTGAAATCTTACTTAATTAATACTTTGGTTTGTATTTTGTGGTCCGAGGGGGATCAAATAGTAAAAATGAGAAGAATATAATGACTATGATAGTTAATTATTTATCTTTCTACAATTCCAGTCCACCTACACACCAAGTCCAACGTTTCAAGTTCCAAGCTAACTTTAAAAAAGGATTGTCTTGGTCCTTCAAAAGGTCACCGCATCGTTTACTTGTTTATATAGTTTTAACATGTTTCCTGGATAGTATTGATCAATTTGAAGAAGATGAAAAATAGTAGGCGCCAGATCTGGTGAAGAGGGGATGCTCAACCAAATGTACGCTAGCATGCTGAACATGGCCTTCAAGCAAGTTATGGCCGTACGTTGTCAGATGAAACAGCTCGCTTTCAAAGTTTGCTCTTTTATCATTAACGGCATTTTCAACCTCTATTACATGCATAATCTGTAAGATGGTTCCATGCTCTAGGTAATCAACAACAATATCCTTCTGAGTCCCAAAATATTGAGGCCTACCCGGCCAGGCAATATACCACGGCCACGGCATGAAGATCCTTCGGAAACCGTGTTTCGTCCACTGTCCAAAAACTAGATTTAAAGTTTTTAGAATCTTTTTAAAACTTGTCCAACGTATTCGAATTGTTAGGTCGATTTTGTTTCGATTCTCGGCACCCATCATGTGAGACTTTTCTCATATTCAAAATTAGTGTCAATATACGTGAGTACCTCTAAGAAATCTCGTTCGTGATTAGGTATCAGATGGTAATTTTTAATCGCTAAAACAGTTTTTTCAAATATGGCGCATATTCTAATTTTTCTTGTTGATTACTGCTTCGATGGACGGCTGCAACCATGTTCGTCTTCCGTGTCGTTCTCCCTACTGAAATTGAGCCAACTTTGGACAATTGATTAAGACATAGCAGTCTCTTCTCATGCTGGCTTTGGAGCGCAATAAATTCTTTCGTTGTTAACTTTTTATAACAGTGGTTTTAAACAAATGACTTTTGCAATTTATTATTATTAATAAGTAATAATGACTTTAATTTAACTTAATCAAACGCGCCTTGTTTTAGAAGCGAAGAAAGTAAATATTATGATTCTCCACCCCTAAATATACGGGGAACAACATTTTTTGGGGAAAGTATATTGTATTTTAACAGCCTATATAGCCCACATGGGACCAGTTTAACAATCGTTTTCATTAGGAGCAAAGATATATGTAGGCCACCTGATATTCAATCATTCAATTCACATAGCAATAGATAGTCTATTTAATTAAGGTCATAAGAAACGCTCCAATTTTTATGCCGTCGATATTGATTTATTTCTTTTAATTAATTAGTATCTCACTCATTTGTATCTTTCTAATCGTTTTCTTTGCCAAATACGTAGGTAAAAATCAGTTTATTAAGAATGGTATACAATTTAGGTAGTTACATTGTAAACTATAAGTAAATTAAACAAAAGTGTTATGTTAGCGCAGTGGTTTGACAAAATATTTAAGGAAATATATTTATGAGGCCCAACGCATACATGAAACTGTTCCAGGCAAGTCAAAGACAAAATGAACGAAAAACGTTAGTACTGTTGCGTTATTTCAAACTACTTGAACAATGGTAATTGTTCCAATCACGTGATTTTCTTTAGCAAAGGAGCGTTATTGTAACCGTAATCCAACAACAACGCAAATGTGATATGCTATTATTGTTAAATATTGTAAGTAATTTCCCTGAAGCTTAAAAAAACGTTTGAAATATTTATATTATATCAAAAGTTTATTTGTTAATAATTTTACTAAAAAAGTGCAATAATTTTGTTTTAATTATTAATATCCATAAATAACATAAAACAAATATACATTTACCTCATGCACATCATAATCATCTGCGATAATTATAATTTAATTTATGGTAATGTCAAGTGAAAAAACAAGACCTATCACTGCAAAACAAGATACATTTAAGATAGCTTATTTGAACTAACATATGTGTAGTATGTTTATTAGGAAAAGGTCAATAAAAATAGTTCTCATGCTGACACAAATTATTTATTGATATAACGCTCTTAAGGTACCTAAAGTATTCAGAATTTCATACGATATGCTATCTATCTATGTGAATGAATTCATAATTAGACCAGTACACTACGGCTAATTTGTACAAACTACATGTCAGGATGAAATAGATGTGGTAACGCTTTTACTCACCCGTTTAACATACGATGAGGTTCAAACTAACTTAGCTTTGGATATCATATGGTATGTATAATGTTGTACAAATGTGCAATAAAAGGTTGATCTTAGTAATTAAAGAACACATAATTCTTTGTCAAAAACAAGCAGTAAGCCTTAAATATTTTAGTTCATTACATCATATTCATAATATGCTTGATTACTTTTGTTCTTGGGGTTTTTCTTGCTTATGCAACGATTAAATGTTAGTTGACGGCAGAGTTTCCTTTGAAAACAACTTTAACTAATTTGAATAATCCATAAGGTTGTAAATGTTTTGAATATTTAAATTCTAGAAGATACTCAAGAAAATACGCTATTAAGTCATATAATAGTACGTGCTATATACTTTTTTTTCATCACGTGTTGAATAAACTTGTTAGCTATGGCTTTATTTTTTAATCAATGTAATGGATTTAAGTAAATCAAGGACATTTTTAGTAAAACTAAACATATATATTTATTTTTATGATATTATTAGAATCTAATAAGTTTCTATTGAATTTATAAAAATATCAGCTAAAAAATTAAATACGTTACAGAATACGGATGCGTAATACGGCTACTAATGAAAAACATTCGTCTATTAAAAATCTCTCTGAGGTATAAGAAAAAATAATTACTGTTACGTCTCAAAATTAATCAAAGGCTTTTTAATTATACAAGCAACGGCTTTTAATAGAGATAAAGTGCAAAGCAGTAATATCAGGATACTTAATTTTTCTGGTAAAGCTTCTTTAAAAACACTAAAATAGTATAAAATAGTATTATCTATTAAATAGTAAGATCTACTAATAAATTTCTGTTCTAACTAAGACTTATAGATGATTAATTCTTCTATTTACGTGAAAACTACACGTTATTGAATAAAACGGTATACGTGAGTTACCAAAAGAAAATGGTATGATAAGGAAACCAGCTTTATCAGGTACCCTTTAAAACTGGGCAAAGATGTGGATTCATTATAACAAATGAAAAAAGGAACGCCCACTTTGATTTAAAGTTTTTTGTTTTATGTACTGCAATACTCTTTTGGTTTAACTATAGATATCTGAAGATTTCAATGCATTACTCAACGATGGTACAAGGGAAAGAGAAGAAGAGACAAGAACGATGCGTTGAAACAATTTAATAGGCAAAAAGTTTTTGCTTTAATCAATTTAAAAAGCCAAAGAACACTTTGTGGTTGTATCCGTGTTTATAAATAGCAATTCAACCATATTAACAGAAATATTAATTTTTTGTATTATTAATAAAAATCGAATGATTTAATAAAATTATAATCGAGTTAACTATGTTCTCTATTTAAATCAATTTCACCATAGCGTCTTTCAAAACTAATGGATACAATTGATGGGGAAAGATATCGAGTTTCGTTGTTTCCTATTTTGTTTGAACACAATGAAGAGCCCAAGGAGAAACGCACCTATTATCTCTATATTTCAACTAATTTAAAAATTAAACAAATTAAAAATGAAAAGAAGGGCGTCGACATGCCATTATTGAATACCATCTCCGTTATGACAACTCGGTGACATTTCATCAACAAGAATTATATGACGCCAAATTTGGAAAGGTTAAAATTAATTCCATTCAGGGTCTAATTTGGGCAATTTTGAATAATATATTGAAATTTTAATAACGATTTATCAATTGTCACTATCCGTTGTTATAAAGTATTTATTATGTTTTTAATTATAACCTAGTCAAAAAAAATTTAGTACCAGCTCCTTTAAATGTCAATGGTATTATATTTTCCTATATATATGGGCGGTGCTTTAGAAACCGGAGGTCGTTGGTTCAAATCCTGGACTTGACAAATTTTCATCTTGTTTTCTAGTTGGTTAGGCAATTGGTCCAATCACCCAATTGTCTGAAAAAATAAGATGATCCATGGGTCGGATGGGATGTAAAAGTAGGTCCATCCACTAACCCGCATTGGACCAGCGTGGGAATGGTCCCAAACCCCTAATTGATAGGGGTGTATTGGGGTAGCCATGTCTAGTAGCGATGTATGTAGATGTATATATCATAAATAAATAATATTTCAAATCATACTATTTGGAAACATTTTAGACAATTCAGCAATGCCCTCTTTCAATCCAAATTCACTGTTTTGACATAACGATTTCTTTTTTCATTCAATCTATTCTTTATGGAACGCGCTGCCTTTTTAAAATATTATCTGTTCTAACGACTCATCGAGGAACTTTAGTTCAAATTATTTACATAATTCATAATTATTTTAAAATATGATTTATCAACAAAAATTTAAAAATCTAAAATCTACCCAATTATATAATTTTTATCAATTTCTGTATCACGATTGCCAAATACATCAACATTGTTTGTAATATTTCAAAGTAATTTCGTGAAAGTCAACAGTCGTCTTTAAACTCGATAAATTAACACACCAGGCATCCTGCGCTGATTTTATCAGTTTGAAAGATATAATACCATTACAAGTTCCCAAAATGATTATGGAACTTTACTGTAAATTAGAGTCCGACCGAAACTGTTTTTCCGGTCGAACCGAAACCGAAACCGAAATTGGTTCGTGGCTTCAGTTTCGGCCGAAACCAAACCGAAACCGAAACTCACGTGATCAAGAAAATTTTAAAATACTAAAATATGGAGCTTTTATGCCTATTATTTTGCTTTATTTTAGTCATGGAATGGAGACAGTATATTAAACGTGTGGTAATCGTTTATTTCAGTTGCTAATAATATTTTTATGTAACAAAGTATTAAAAATATATTAATTTCTTTTCAAATAAATTTCTTATGATAAGATGAATAGCATTATGAGTTATTAATAAATAAATTAATAATTGTGACTGTTGCATTAAAAACTAAGTATTGGTATTTTGAAATCTTACTAATTAATACTTTGGTTTGTATTTGTAGTCCCGAGGGGGGATCAAATAGTAAAAATGAGATAGAATATAATGACTATGATAGCTTAATTATTTATCTTTCTACATAATCTCCGAGTCCACCTACACACCAAGTCCAGCGTTTCAAGTTTCCAATGCTTCAATTTCTTTAAAAAAAAGGATTGTCTTGGTCCTGCAAAAAGGTCACCACGGCATCGTTTACTTGTTATATATAGTTTTAACACATGTTTCCTGATAAGTATTGTATCAATTTAGAGAGAAGATGAAAAATAGCTAGGCGCCAGATCTGGTGAAGAGGGGGATGCTCAACCAAATGTACGCTAGCATGCTGAACGATGGCCATCGCTACAAAGCGCTATGTGCGTAGTTGTCAAGATGAAACAGCTCGCTCGTTCAAAGTTTGCCTCTTTTTTATCATTAACGGCATTTTTCAACCTCGGTATTACAGCTGCATAATCTGTAACGATGGTTCCATGCTCTAGGTAATCAAGCAACAATATCACTTCTGAGTCCCAAAATATTGAGGCCATACCCCGGCCAGGCAATATACCACGGCCACGGCATGAAGATCCTTCGGGATAAACCCGTGTTTCGTCCACTGTCACAAAACTAGATTTAAAGTTTTTAGAATCTTTTAAAACTTGTCCAACGATATCTCCGAATTGTTAGGTCGATTTTGTTTCTGATTCTCGGCACCCATCATGTGGAGACTTTTCTCATATTCAAAATTAGTGTCAATATACGTTGAGTACCTCTATATGAAATGCTCGTTTCGTGGATTAGGTATCAGATGGTAATTCTTTAATCGCTAAAAACAGTTTTTTCAAATATGGCAGCATATTCTAATTGTTTCTTGTTGATTACTGGCTTCGATGGACGGCTGCAACCATGTTCGTCTTCCGTGTACGTTCTCCCTACTCGAAATTAAGAAGCCAACTTTGCGACAATTGATTATGACATAGCAGTCTCTTCTCATGTTGCCTTTGAGCCGCAATAAATCTCTTGCGTTGTTAACTTTTTATAACAGTGGTTTTTAATGACAAGGTCGCACTTGGGTTTTCTCTTTTTTCGAGAATATTTCGCCTCACATAGCAAACAAATGACTACATTAAGAAAAAAAAGTAAAGAGACTAGAAGATTTTTTTATTAACACAACAAATATCTGAGCTACACTTTCCAGTACTATTTGTATTTATTTTTTGGTTACCAAGGAGTATAACATAATTTAATTCATCCAGCAACTAGACTGCGAAGAATAAGTAAGTCTTTTATGGGACAATGTATACGTTTTTACAACAAAATCCCAGTAAACGTTCGGAATTTAACTATTATTAATTTAAAAAGGTCAAGGTCAAAGAACGTTTATGTGTTAAAGGTTATTACGATATTAATGAATTTTTAAATGATAACACAGCCTGGCAATGGAATGCTCGCTCCAGGTCTAGTTTCAAAATTGCATAATATGTAATGCCGAATTATCAAATTGTTTGTTATTTTTAAAAGATGACAAAAAATAGCCCACTGAGTTTCTTTCGCCGGTTCTTCTCAGGTCTGAGGCGTCCTTTCCGAACCGGTGGTAGTGTGTTTGACAATCAATAAGCAAGTGTAAACTTCAATATTGAATAAAGATATTTGAATTTGAATATATATTTTGATCTCACTACTAAGTATTTGTTTCCTCCTCAATTTCTTATGTCAAACTTGGCATGTTTGTCTGAACTAAAATCGACTGATCTGAGCTCGATTGTAGCAATGATACATTCAACATTCGCTAGTATTTTGAAATTGAAAACACTTCTGAAACCAGTTTCGGTTTCGGCAAAAGTTTCGGCCAAATTTGGCCGAAACCGAAACTGCGGCCGAAACTTGATTTTTGGCCGAAACTCGGCCGAAACCGAAACCGAAACCGAAAGTTCGGTCGGACACTACTGTAAATTAAGTTGCGACTCTCATACTTTATCGTTAACTTTTAAGTATAACGATTGATTATTATGGAACAATTTTTCCTTCGAAATTAACTTTATTCAGATTAGACGGACTTTGGAATTAACGTTATTCTGTTAGAGCAAATCGGGCTGTTCAGCCTAAAGAATAACGTATTCAGTCGGTCCTGATTACGAAGATCATCTTTGGCAAGTGCTACAGGACGTCTGTGCCACTCTAGTCAAATATATTATACATATAAAGTTTTATTAAATTAATCAAGTTGTTTGCGAATAAAACATTAAGAAACATACTTCCTCACACACTTCAGTATTTATCATATTAGTGGAATATATTATACTTTTACGGCATGCGTATTTACATTATTAAACACATTAGTAGGATATATAGACCGGCATGTTTATAAGAAGATTAGCTCATAGTACATTAAAGTTGTATTTTCGTTTATTCCTTTTTATGTAAATCAATACATTGCAAACATAATTTTTTTACAAATAAAAGAGTTTCTAAAACAGATAGCGTTATTTATTGAACAATTTTCAATTTTACAACTTTGAACTAACTTGCATTTAAATAGTCAAATAACCTCAACACTGTTACGACTGTTTCTAAGTCATTTGCCATTTGAAACTGAGCGAAGCTGAGCGTTGTTCCGTTTAAACTAACTTTGAAATCATTTACTGCATTTTCATTTCATTAAACCCTCGTTAAATTAGTTATCATAAGGAATAGTTTTTGCTTTTTTATTGAAAATATATAAAGGTAATTGTATTTCAGCAAATAGGTTTTTATTTTACCTCATCATTATATATTAAATCTTCATTGACAAAATAGAATTTAAATGTCAACATTGTTGTTCAGATACACTATTAAATTAGATAATGATTTTAGGAGAATTTAGCGCTAAAGTTATCTTTTCATGCTCTTGTATATATTCTTATCTGCCAATATGACCCGAGTAAAACTTTTTATGCAGAGTAACGGTCATCTAGCCAACACGAGCCACAGGGATTAGCTATTTTTAATGGACTTGATTTTTAGATGTTATCTGAACGTCAAACATACTTTAACTTTATTTATATTATATAAAAAGTTTATTTGTTGATACTTTTACTAAAAAAGTGCAATAATTTTGTTTTAATTATTAATATCCATAAATAACATAAAACAAATATACATTTACCTCATGCACATCATCTGCGATAATTATAATTTCTTTTATGGTAATGTCAAGTGAAAAAACAAGACCCATCACTGCAAAACAAGATACATTTAAGATAGCTTATTTGAACTAACATACGTGTAGTATGTTTATTAGGAATAGGTCAATAAAAATAGTTCTCATGCTGACACAAATTATTTATTGATATAACGCTCTTAAGGTACCTAAAGTATTCAGAATTTCATACGATATGCTATCTATCTATGTGAATGAATTCATAATTAGACCAGTACACTACGGTTAATTTGTACAAACTACATGTCAGGATGAAAAAGATGTGGTAACACTTTTACTAGCCCGTTTAACATACGATGAGGTTCAAACTAACTTAGCTTTGGATATCATATGGTATGTATAATGTTGTACAAATGTGCAATAAAAGGTTGATCTTAGTAATTAAAGAACACATAATTTTTTGTCAAAAACAAGCAGTAAGCCGTAAATATTTTAGTTCATTACCTCATATTCGTAATATGCTTGATTACTTTTATTCTTGGGGTTTTTCTCGCTTAATAAACGATTTAACGTTAGTTGACGGCAGAGTTTCCTTTGAAACTAACTTTAACTAATTTGAATAATCCATAAGGTTGTAAATGTTTTGAATATTTAAATTCTAGAAGATACTCAAGAAAATACGCTATTAAGTCATATAATATCTAGTACATACTATATACTTTTTTTTCATCATGTGTTGAATAAACTTGTTACCTATGACTTTATTTTTTAATCAATGTAATGGATTTAAGTAAATCAAGGACATTTTTAGTAAAACTAAACATATATAATTATTTTTATGCTATTATTAGAATCTAATAAGTTTCTATTAAATTTATACTAATATTATTAAGCAGGAGAAAGATTTCTATTTTTGTGTATATGTTTGTAATGAATAAACTCGAAAACCAATGAGCTACATTCACCATAGTGACGTGGCCTACTTTCTACCCTAGGACTGTACATTTCAAAAATCTTAAAATAACACGAGCAAGGCCCTGTGCGGATTGCTAGTTCAAGACCAAGTTGTAGACTAGAATGACTTTCAATGACTTAATTAGGTTTTACTTAACAAAAATATCAGCTAAAAGAATTAAATACGTTACAGAATACGAATGCGTAATACGGTACTAATGAAAAACATTCGTCTATTAAAAATCTCTCTCTGAGGTATAAGAAAAAATAATTACTGTTACGTCTCAAAATTAATCAAAGGCTTTTCTAAATTATACAAGCAACGGCTTTTAATAGAGATAAAGTGCAAAACGGGCAGTAATATCAGGATACTTAATTTTTCTGCGTAAAGCTTCTTCTAAAAACACTAAGATAGTATAAAATAGTATTATCTATTAAATAGTAAAATCTATTAATAAATTTCTTTTCTAACTAAGACTTATAGATGATTAATCCTTCTATTTACGTGAAAACTACACGTTATTGAATAATACGGGTATTAACAGGTTTTACCAAAAAGAAAATGGTACGATTTAATATACTACAATTCCAAACCTATACGTAACTATCCATCATTATCAACAGCCTGTGTTAGTCCACTGCTGGCCATAGGACTCCTCTAATAGGGTGCATAAGAGAGTGCATTCTCCCCTTCTCCATTAGAGAGTTTTTAGATCGTATTCCACCAAGCTAGTGTAATGTGCGTTGGTGGGTGGACCGACTTTTACATGCCTCCGCAGCCTAGTGGGATAGGCGTGTGCTTAGAAACCGGAGGTCGTAGGTTCGAATCCTTCGGGACTCAACAAATTTTCATTGTAGTTTCTTAGTTGGTTAGGGCAATTTGGGCCGATCACCCAATTGTCTGAAAAGTAAGATGATCTATGCGTCGGATGGGCATGTATAAAGTCGGTCCACCCACTAACCCGCAATGGACCAGCATGGTGGGATACGGTCCAAAAACCGTCTAATGGATAGGGGTGTATTAGGGGAGGGGAGGGAGGCCTATTTCCAGCTGTGGACTACCACAGGCTGATGATGTGAAGTAATAATTTGCTGCAGAGTATTAATATTGTGGATTTTGTTGCAAGTTTTCGAATTAAACATTAACTTGTTTAATTTCTTTGAGTATTATTTATAAATTATGCATGTAATGCAGCGAACATTTGTAACGATAAAATTTTGTTTTTAATTTATTTTCATTAATACATATTTTATTTATTAAGCTGGGCATTTATAAAAAAAAGTTGCGGATAGAAACCATTACTTTTACTTACGTAGAAGTTGATACACAATTATTGAAACATTAAATATATATTAATATTAGCTCTTAACACTCGGCTCGGAAGCTCCTATATAATGAAACGTTATATTGAGCTAAAGTGCCACTAAGTCCCATGACGAAATAAAGTCGCTCTGATCCTATTTATATCCACGAAGAAGGATTTGTAAACACGGAAAATCTTGTTTTATTAGATACATATTCTGTCCATATTGTATTCGTTGCTCTTGTTGCTTGCTGAAGAAAAGAAATTAAATATCTATAGATGTTTTGGTATAATATTTATATCAGTACGTTATTGCAATTTTTAATGAATCGAGATTAATTTTAAACTGTCTATTGATGTGTTAAAATTACTAACCAAAACGTAACGGTTCTCCTTTCAGTTTAATCTAGCTATTTGTTTAATTATCAGAACAACTTTAAGGGTAACTAACTGAGACATAACTAATTTTTCATCTTACAGTAAAATCATATACATTTATTCGCACTGCAGTTAAATTTCAAACACATAATGGACTGGATAAATTGTAAGTTTGTTCATTGCATTATGACATATAATGAAATGGATAAATTCTATTTCTTCAAAAAACTTTCCCGTTCCTAATCGTTTACTCCACTTTCAAAATCATATTTTATTGAATTTTGTCTACAAGAATATACCACATAATAATATGCAATAAATGTTTACATTTATAACGTGTAATATATCATCATCATCATCAGCCTACGTCAATCCACTATAGGACATAGGCCTCCCCTAATGCATGTCACTGATTCCGATCTTCGGCGCTTAGTATAATTTTAAAATAACCGGCAGATTTATTAGTCGAAAAACTTTTATCATTCTGATATGCTTTACCTTGTGTTGCTGATGCATTACATAAAAATTTGTAAGTCCCATTCTACCTGAGATCGACGCCAGACATACCACCGCAGTGTCTTTTGCTGCGAAGCAGTAGTGTGACAAAACAACGACAAACAAGAACGCTTTATGGTTTAAAGGGCTTCTTCAACTCAGTACTGAACTGTACTAAGTTCACTCGTGGCGTCTTATGCGCACAACGTATATTTTACCATCAGGCTTGTCTTGTAGCTTGGTTAAAAAAAAAAAAGCTGAAATGAAGAAGAAACAACAAAAAATTAAGTACTAGCAGCTAATCATCATGTCACTTGATAACTATACCTACATAATTTTTTAAACCATAAAAAAATTACTATATACAACAATCGCAAAAGCAATGAGTCTCATAAAATACTCACTCACTCACTGACAATTCTGATTTTTTGCCACAGTTCGGTATTTTTCAGACAAATAATTGAAATGAGAGATCAACAAGCAAAAATTTTGTTTATCCAAACAGACAACTGAAAATTTATAGTCAATACTCTTTTCCGGTCCTGATATTATTGGATCGATGGACGTAAAACAAATTCCAGATACCTTAAAATATATGTACAATTTATTGTAATGTAATAAATTATTATCCAAATTGGCATAGACACAGTTTATAACTTTTCAAATAAATCAACATAGCTATATCACTACTGCTTATTGTCGTAACGATATTAAAAATCCACGTAATCTATTTCTATGAATATAAGACATAATGTACTACACATTATGACTATATATATCTGTAATAAAATGTGTATAAGTGTATAATATAAGAGTTTAAATATGTAAAGACTTACTATATCTGTCCATACGCAGGCAAAATCATAATATTACGGCCTTTCATTTAATTTATTACTTAAACTCCAGCCAAAATGGTTGCATATTTTAAAACGGCAAAATCAAATTCCTCTGACCATGCCATAAACAAAAATTTGTTTGAAAATGTGTATTAAATGCTTGGTTAAGTCATATAATAGTTAAATTGGTTTCCTGTAGAGGCTCTTTTAAAAACTAAGTGACAATACGAGCAGAACATTTAGCCGATGTTAAGTGCTATGCACGCCCATAGAAAATGCAGTGTACAATGCTGCCCATCAAACCGGAACACAGTAGTATTTTAACTACTGCTCTACTGACGTGGGTCCCAAATAGTGTGGCATTACCATGAACACTTTGGTAAAGAGTTGGCCCAGCAGGTACTTAAAGAGTATCTAGCCAGTTCCCCCTTCTCCCTTACGAGGTTTAGTAGCACCAAGAAGAGTAAAGTGTCGTCAGATAATTAAGTCTTTTGCTGTTCATTCAGGCTCCGTTGTGGCTTGCCGAAGCAATTTCGATGTGGTAAAATGCCTTTGCCATATTTCACAGTGTTCCATTTGCAATAGTCCTATGTGAAAAATTTCACTTCAATCTTGATAAGTATAGCAAGAAATATAATAATTATTATGAATAAATTCATAATCAATACACGAAGAACGCCCATTTAAAAAGATTGTCACGGTATTTATACAACATGCTATAAAGAAACTGTTATATAATTGACATCGCAATATAGTACCATATCAACGGTAAATCAAACATTCCTATCCTAGAAGCCATTATAGAAAATAAAGGTTTTTGAGTTAAGTTCCTCTTAACTTTTTATATTATGGCAACCTACAAAGTCTTTTCATAATGACTTATAAAATAAAGTTAGTTTGTCCGAGTACTGTGTCTTTACAAAGGAACAGTTTAAACAATTACTTACTATAGTGTGTTTATACAAAAATGTCAAGGTAAAGAATAGACATAACTTTCATTATCGATGGCCTCATAATTTACATTAAATCTATAAGACGACGATAACGTCTAATAGATGACTTACTCTCATGCTAAAAAAATTTAAAAATAATTCCATACTTATTACGATAACTAACTACCAGTTCATATATCGATAGAATTTAGTAAAAAAAATCATCAACATCTAAATAATACAATATTGTGTAGTTATAACAAGTTTATGATGTTGTAATACGATGATCATGTATGTAATATTATTATAATATATATACAGAATACTTTTTTTACCAAAATACGTTAAAAAAATCAAATGAATACGTTTCCGGTCCAATTTACCTACACATATAATATCGTTTGGAGTTACTTCCATTGCGTTGAATATTTTTATCGTTGCAGTGAGGTAGTGTTTCAGTATAAACGTTAAGGCTATATTGTACTACTGTGCGTAAGTTCTGTAATCTGTACTGTAATCTGTATTAATAAACCTTTAGAATGTTTTGTTAAAGTCACTAGTAATAGATTAATGGCGTATCATTTATTCGAGTGAGTTGCTTAACTTGGTGCCCTTAAAATTTGACAATAATAAGTAGATTAGAAGCATTACAACTTTTGGGCCACCGCGGTAAGAGAATTATAATTACGCGTGATGTATACTGCTTTACGTCTTGTGTGCCCTAGTTTTTTTTTTATTTATAAAATAATGCCTTAATGGGGCGACACTGTACTGAAATATGAGATTAGAAGGACGTGAAAGACGAGACGATACAAATCCTGCGGAAGACAACTTTGTGATATTATTGTTTTCTGTTAGGTTATTGGTCGATTACCCAATTGTCTAAAGAGTCATATGATCCATACAACGATTGCTCATGTAAAGAGTTACTGGGCTAATGCCATTTACCCTTTGTGATAAGGAAGTTAGATGCCAGTTGCTTGGCGTTAAAACTGTCATCAGTGATAAATTAGAAAAGTAGCTAGTAGAAAGAAAAAGATATCATCAAAAATGTTATTAGCAATCAAAATCGATCATTACTTAGATTAAAATGTTTCATTGAGAACGATTCGTTACGTATATAGAGGCCTTATAAAGCCACTAAAACTCTAGCCCAGATATAATTTTTAATATTCCCTTTACTAAAAAAAAGTTAAATGGATTGATAATTATTTCTATTGCTTGCGGAATATTATACATTATTAAATAAAATTAGGGTTAAAAAGGGTAGACTGAACAACAAGACGCATGACATCTCAGTCTACCCGTGACCACCGCTGGAAAGTGTTCGAAACGTCGGAATTAAAAATGTAAAATAAACGCGATAAAATCCGTAAAGTAATTTTATTTAAATGGATTGAAATAAAAAAATGTGCTTACTTTACTTTTGCTTATATTTGAACACTGATCTTCCTTTGGGACAACAAAACCTGTTTAGGGTCATATATCTCTATTACGTATTCCTATCTGAAATGGGCCTGCAAATAATGTTAATAGCAGCATTATGACCTCTTGAAGCTTCCGTGTTTTCAGCTACGTACTTTTTTGTGCTGAGCATTAGAAATTGTATAAATCATCACTCTCTTAGTGTTGCGCATGTACTATAACATATACATTATATATAAATTATCTTGTTTTACATATTTATGGCGGCAATCAATAATAACAAACACACAGAATTAAAATTTAAAATAAACATAATAAAATGTTAAACCTTTTTTTACGACAAAAAATTTTAATTTTTTTTGTCGTAAACAAAACTTTTAAATTGATTCCAAAAACAATAGTATTATATTAATATTTTTAGAACCACTTGGGAGTGCGGAGGAGTGTCGAAACGCTTATCATCATCTGATTAAATACACTTTATGTAGAATCTTACCTAATGATGGACATTAATGGGTTCACCGTATACGACAAGCCCCTTTCTTAATATAAAACCATTTTACTGTATTAAGTATATTTAATTTATATCGTTTTATTATTTTGCTTAGAGCCTATACTTTTTCGTTTACCGCTTTAGAAAGCTTGGCTTTAAATCCCACGAGGGTGATAACCCTATTATTTATTGTAAATTTCTAAGATTGCGAATAATTAAAAATAATTTCCATTTGTTAAGGTTACATTGTACGATCATCGTTAAAAGTTATTGTCGGTGCCTTTAGATATCCTAACATCTAATGCGTCTATTGAAAGCAGTTTAGCCTTTTGGGTTTTGTACGCCAAATGACAGTCGTAGCACATAAAACGTTATTTTCGGGTCATACGGGTAGATAAGAAAATACATGTAAGGATTATCAGGGGATATATTTTGCACTTAATTTACTTTACGCAATTTTTTCTCATATACACTTTGAGTGTAACTAAAAATCTAGATTTTAAAGACGTGAAAATTTTATTTTTTTGTAACATACTAAGTTTATGAAAATTGGATTACATTACTAACGTAACTAAACAAAAATAACTTCAAGATCTTATATGTACAACGGACACTTTTACATGCAATATCAAGGTCAACATTATTTTTTATAATAATTTATGCTCAATGGTTGAATCAAATGCAATCGTTTAAAAGAAAGTTATTTCAAAGTTAGCAACTGGGCTCATTTTCATATAGCAAACGGCTTAGAACTATCAAGTACCAGGTCATTTGAGTGCAACGCAAACTATTTCAAAGCTTTATAATTGAATGCTTTGTTTGTTTCTTAAAACTGATATCTCATAGGTTCGGAAACATAAACAAGTTTATATATTATATATGAAAAACAAGTTTAATAATTGAAACCATGTATCCAGAAAAGCTTAAATATCTTCATTCTACAGCTGAAACAAACACGTAACTTAGGTAATTCCTTTAATCCGTTTCATAAGTAAGTTTGTAATGAATTTCCTTTTTTTTTAACCAACATATTTATATTTATTTTATAGTAAATTAAAGATGTAAAGCTTGCGTATGCACAAATACGCTTATATATATTCTAATATTAATTTTCCAATTTCGGAACACATAAAGTTTGATTGCGACAAACGAAACTTGAGCACCAAAATTGATTCAAGAACACGCGACTCGATAGTGAGAAACTATGTTCTACAAACAACCTAATTCTGAATGTAAACAGCTAGTTCTAGTCTTGCTAACTTTTTCGGAATAATAACTGGGTTCCTAAAATTCTTTTCTAACTAAGACTTATAGATGATTAATTCTTCTGTTTACGTGAAAACTACACGTTATTGAATAAAACGGGTATTAAGGGTTACCGCAAAGAAAACGGTACGATTAAATATAGTACAATTCCAAATATAAACATAACTACCCATCATCATTATAAGATTGTGTTAGTTCACTGCTGGACATAGGACTCCTCTAATGCACCTCTCTCCCATCCTCCCTTAGAGGGTTTTTAGACCGTGACCCACCAAGCTAGTGCATTGAGTGTTGGTCCGACCGAATTTTACATGCCCATCCGACGCATGGATCATCTAACTTTTCAGACAATTGGGTGATCGGCCACAATTGTCCTAACCAACCAGAAAACAAAGATAACACAAAGTTGTTTCAACGCAGGATTCGAATTCACGACCTCCGGTTTATAAAGCAAGGGCCCATACCTCCAGACCACGGAGGCTATATAACTATAAATTCTTAAAATGTTTTTTCTACGCATCTCTTACGCACGATGTTCTCGAATGAGTTCATTTATTGAAATTTAAAATGAAAGCTTAGATTTGACGAAATATGCTTTGTAAATAGTAAATACAATTTTTCCATGTGATCTGATTTTATTAACTATCTATCAAGTAAAATGATTTTAAATTTAAAATTTTAGGCTTTTCTTTATGCATACGCAGGCAGACGAAGTCAGGCCACCTGATGGAAAGTGGTCACCGACACCTATAGATGTTGACAATACCAGTGTATCGCGACGACATAGGATGTTAAGTCTCGTTTACCAGTAAATAGCTAGGCTATGCCTCTCAAACCGAACGCAGAGTGTTTTCATACTACTGCTTCTGGCAGAAATAGGCACTCTGCGTGGTTCACCAGACGGTCTCCTGTAAACAGGGACCTTACCGTGGTAGGTCTAATGACTATAAGTATTTGAGTGTACTTCAAGTGAAAGTGCACAATTTTTTAAGCTATAGTCACATAAACTGTCATAAGTTTATTGAAATGTTGAAGTTTAAAATTCTATGTTATTTAAACGTCCTGTGCTATGTAAATCTTCACGTGACGTTGAACAAAAATATACAATCATAATGATTATCAAAATAAATGCAAGACAAGATAATAAAATTTATTGAAAGATTTCATGCCCTACTAGCACTTGAAACAAAGAAAGCGTGATAATCATTATGTGTAGACAGAGTAAATACCATCGCATTAGGAATTTAAATACCTATTCATAAAACGTCACTAGGTCAACATTATATAAAACAACACTTCCGCTGTTGCAAGTTGCAAGAATCCATTCAACGTAAACCCCGGTACAAACCAGTTTTAGAACAATCTGTATTTAGGATCGCGAGTTGACATTCATTACGAGAGTATGCGCGTGATTAACATACTTTAAGACTGGTTTCACTTTCGACGGTGTGTTAAAATACAATGTAATAAAAAGGAATTCCAAAAAATAGATACTTATACATTGTTGTTACCTAGTATAAATAAATTGCTGTTTCCTTGTATGCGGGCTGATCAGCCGATTGCCTATAAAGTAAGATGATTCAAGATCATGCGACTCAAATTAGTGAGAAACCGGGTTTAATGGGTTATGGTAGTTAGGGTATTTTTGGTAAAAATAAAATGGTACGATTTTTAACAATACAATTCCAAAAATATACATAACCTAAAATATTTTTTCTACATATCTCTTACGCACCATGTTCTTAAATGAGTTCATTTATTGAGATTTAAAATGCGTTGGACGGGCATGTTAAAAGTCGGTCGTTCGTCTTATCCTTGCCTGGTCGTGTCGGTATTCCGTCCCGTGGGTTTATGTATGTATAAAGGAAGATGGAGTGCATCTGCTTTAGCGCGTACATTTAAGCACATTAATATCTCCTGCGCTATCATCCAACTAGGATGATCTAGATCGGTATTTAGATCGCCGTTTTGCGGAAATCGACTTAGATGAAATTATTATTGTTACAAGATAATATAGTGCACCTTTTATAGCTAGTTATTATATGCACATAATACATATTGACATTACAATTCTAAATTTAATTTATAGTATTATAGTAATTCACTTCATTTAATAATAGTAATAATTTGCTGAAAAACAAAAAAATGTTCCGCCTCAAGGTCTTACTGTCCAAAGTCAAAAATTAAGTTACATGGTATAATGTTCCATTTGTAATGATTATTTACAGGGTTGGCTACAGGAATATAATCAGTAGACAGTAAGAATGAATGTTCGACAAAATTATATATTAGTTTCTTAATTCAGCCTTCTCCAAAAGTTCTTTTATGTAGCAATTAGTTACCTTTAATTAAATGATTGAGTTTTACATTACTACTCTGCTATAGCAATCAAAGACATCGTTACTGTATTTTTAAAATAGGAGAAGCCAACTAAATTTGATATCAGTTACTATAAATGTCTATGGCGCATAAAATATGAAAGCCTGATTTTACGCCTGATATTAAAGAGTTCGCTTTCAAGGACTCATCATATTAAAATATATAGAAAATTTTAGGAACGTGTTCTCGCAATATAGTAACCCATGACATTAAACTCCAAAAGAAACCATAATGTCGCAAGCTGAAATAAAAATAAGCATTAGATATAATATAAAATATATTTTATTAAGATATGTGAAGTTATTAAATTGTACTTGACAATTCTGACCAGCAGCCGTTGTATATAATAAATAATAAACCTTTAATAACACACACACACACAAGCACACTTATTATTTATCTGTAATTTAATTTGAAAGCTTGCAATATTCCAGTTCGGCATTCTGGCAAATTGTGCAAAAACAAAAGTAAAGTTATTTTTGGTCTAAATAATAACGTATTTTATAAATTTTACAGCTTTAAAGACATCCGTCTACACTTTAGCATATGATGAAAGTTACTATTATTCTCATAATAGAAATACTTGCCTGCCGTAATTTTAATCGCATTAATCTGTAATAAAATTATAAATTTCAATCGGTACATACGTTGTTTTATTATATTGAGTCACTTCGTCTGTTTAGATATTATTTTAAAACAGTTAACGGAAATCCTGCTCCTTATTATGCTCATGATTACATACATAAACAATACAAAAGTATTACAAAACATGATCTTATAAACAATCGTCTTACAATGTCTTGTGATTCAATTATTTCCGCACTGTGAAGGAAAGTTGGTTGTCAAGATTCAGTCGTCCGTTAGGATTAATCAAATTTTCGGTACGGTTCGAACTCCCATTTCAATTAAAGCTGGAGAAGAAATGGTGAACTGAGGCGAATATCTAACAGGTTGTATAAGATTTATAACGATCATTAAATTTAAACATGTTTCACAGTTAACAAAAATAATTTTGAGTTACCTACTGATAGTAAACTCGTTAATTTTGTGAGACTTCATTGAAGAAAATAAAATGTGACTAAATTTATTTTCAACTAAAATATACTAGTCTAAGTATTTCGGTCACTAATTCACAAAAGAAATTCTGTTAAATCGAATAAAACAATTATTATAAAAAATAAAGATTTTCCTAAGTTTTGATATTATTTTTAAATATAACACACAGGTGAACATCTCATTTCCACATGATCAAATCAAATTTTTAGAATATTTAAAGTATTTTTATGTCGTTTTGCATGACGTAGACATTAATTTATGGTTTATTTCATCACACCGTTATTTAATTAAAATTAATATGATTGTCCAGAGACAGGGCTTAATTGATTCAGGGAAGGAAATGTAACATTTGTGTCAGCAATAGCCATGACAACTGTCAACTAATTGTTTTCTGTTCCTTATGCCCTAGTTCACAATAAGCAAAGAAGCTATTTTTTCCCCACGGACATGATGACATCGACATTTAATAACAAAAATTCTTGAGATTAAAAGTGTTTCCAAGATAATAGGAATAAAGATTTTATCCCTATACATTATAATACTACACTTCTATTCCAACCACTGTATATTGTAGTACTTATTGTTTTATTGATTTTACTTAAATACCCATTGTACAATTAATATTATAAGTTATATTATTGATTATAGAACTAAATTACCTGTATTAAAGTGAAAGAAATATGACTTATATGGGTAAACTTCTCACTTTCCTTATACCGTATAAGGAAAGTGCAAAGCAACGTGAGTGTTGTGCTCTGTATGTTTGATCTGCACTACCTTATATTATCAACAACAACACTGTTCATAAAGATAATCCGTTAAGTAAACACATTGAATGACGGTATCTTACTTGATATTCCAGAGACCGTAGTGACGTAAAATGAGTTTGTATCGCCCCTTTCACCTAGATGGTTAAATCAAAAATTCTGAGAACGAAATGAAAAGACCTTACTTGCTCTGGTTATCTTTCGGTATATTGAGAAGCAGCTTGCGCGCGAAAAACATTTAGTGAAGTAATAAAAGGTTGTAATTTTACATCTTGCAATTTAATTCATAAGAAAACATAAGATAAATTGTGTACCAAACCTAATTTTGCGTCATTTAGTTTTAGTAAATAATTGAATACTGTTGAATACGAATCAGTTTTCTAGTTATAATCCTACTGTATATATGAAAGTCCTTTTAGTTATATTCGAATTAATCGAATCCTTCACTTATAATTAAAGCTCGAGACTCAATGTTCGGTGGACTGTTCTAATATCGCAAATTTGTAATAAGTGAATTAGAAAAATATTAATATTAGCTGTATTACGAAAAGACGTTTATTTTATTATATCTTATTAAAATAAATGGAAAACAATAAAAATATTCATATTCAGGACCAAATTATTCTTAATTTGTCACGGGCAAAGTGCGCCCACTTCAACAAATGCCTAATAAGCAAAATGGGAAAGAATTTGATATAAGGTTCATATCGAGACGTAAAAAACATTCGATATATCAAGTCAAGGAGGACAGAACGCGTCTCTTAGGGGACGTATCTATCCTCTTTCGATTTAACAGTTTTCTTGTATTTTTTGCAAATTTGCTGAATGATTATTTTATAGAAAATAAAGTACATTTAAAAGGACGCATTCACATGTAGCGTACTTATTGATGAATTGTTAACGAGAGATTGATCCATTAGTGACAGTTAACAACACGATGCTTACGAAGCCGCTTTGTTGCTTATTCCTTTGTAGGGTTCCTGTGTTTCCATTTATTCGAGTCTTAATTGGCTTTACTATAGATATCCGACGATCAACTATGGTATAGACGGGAGACAATCGAAAAAACGGGGCAGTTCGCAACACATTTCAATGGGCTTTGCTCCTTACGCTTACTGTATATACACATATGTTCGTTGAGTGTTATCCACTTTATGTAAAAATTGTCTGTCTAACTATATAGATTAAATAATTAAATAAGTTTATTTTATCAACAAAATATTAATTACATTTTCAATAACCTTCAAAATTTACATAACAATTGGATTAAAAAAGCGTATGTTGGTTTTAAGACGCACATACAATCATAATTTCTCATGAAGTCTTTTTAATAACTTTGAGGCATAATATATAAAATAACAAATGTATGTTTCTGAAATCAACCATATTTACACCATTTTTATCAATTTTTGCATCACAAAAGCCAAATGAACGTAACAGTATAATTAGTATCATTATTTCCAAAATACATTTCGAGAAAGTTGAGTTTCGTTTTAAATATCAACAAATAAACTCACTTATGGACATCCTGTGTTGATAATATCAGTTTGAAGGATATTAAACCATTACAAGTTTCCCAAATGGTTATGTAACTTTACTATAAATTAAGTTACGATTCTCATACTTTATCTTTATCTGTAAGTAAGTATTCCCACCAACCCGCATTGGACTAGCTTGGTGGGATACGGCCCAAATACACCCTGAAAGAAAAAGCGTTCATTAGGGGAGGCCTATATCCGGCAGTGGACTAACACAGGATGTTTATGATGATGATGAAGTAAGTATTAGTTTTCAACTTTGTTCACCTAATTTTCTTCTACCATTCGTGGGATATTTTGAATACCAGCTAACTATCCTTCTTTACAAAAATGGTTTGTAGAT
Source organism: Lamproptera curius (assembly GCA_029286875.1). Taxonomy (NCBI): domain Eukaryota; kingdom Metazoa; phylum Arthropoda; class Insecta; order Lepidoptera; family Papilionidae; genus Lamproptera; species Lamproptera curius. The sequence continues at coordinate 75,965 of JAGSMT010000107.1, read as the reverse complement.
GTGTGGAGAAAAATCTTTGCGTTTTTGTAGTTTTCTGGATGGTAGGAGCCAATCGGGCCTATCTACCTGAAAAGCACCGTGATCAAAAAAGTTGGGTATGATGTGTGATTGTGAAGACCATCTTTGGCAGGTAGTACAGGACGCCAGTGCCACTATAGTCGTATGTATTATATTTGTAATGTTCCATTAAGTTCATTAAGTAGTTTTGGAATGAAAGATTATCGAACAAACATCCTCACAGACTTTTATCATATAAATGGGATATATTATACCTTCAAGGCATGGGCGTATCCATTATTATAATCATGAGTAGGATACGTACGGACATGTTGATGGGTACATTATCTCATAGTACAATAAAAACAATATTTTCGTTTTACTTTTCTATAAATTTAGATCATTACATTGCAAACATGCCTTTTGTCATTAAAAGAGATGCCGTTTCTAAATAAGATAGCGCTTTTAATCAAACAAACAGTGTTCAACTTTATCGCTTTGAACTAAATTGCATTTAAATAGTCAAATAACCTCGCCACTGTTACGAGTGTTTCTAAGTCATTTGCCATTTGAAACTGAGCGAAGCTGAGCGTTGTTCCGTTTAAACTAACTTTGAAATCGTTCAGTGCATTTTCATTTAATTGAATACTCGTAACTTTAATTATCATTGTATTATGGCTATTGTATTTTCAGCAAATAGATTTTAATTTTACCTTACAGCACTGTTTTAATTGTTTGTGATATGAGATTTTTTTACTTTATCTATTTAATATGACCCGATAACTTTTCATGGAGAGCAATTGTCATTTGGTCTACACAAAACAAAAGGATTAGCTATTTTTAATAGACTTGATCTGTAAGTTATTTAAAGGTCAAACAACTTTTATCAATGATTGTAATATTATCTTGGAATGGAAAAATCTATGTACCATACCTATAGTGATCGGAAAATGTATTGAATCCATGACACAAGGATGCTCACACTAATCTAAAATATCTGCGTACATACGTATAGCTTAACACACATTACAATGAACTTGTATACATTATATTCATCACTTTATAATTATCTTTTTCATTCTTAAATTACATGTATGCTATAACATATTGATATATTAAGAAACATACCCAATTTATTCGAGCATTCCAATAATGTTATTTCAAGTCCGCAAGTCAGTTTACACATGTAACGGATAAGTAAAAGCGTTTTAACGCCTATTTCATAATGACATGTGATTCTTACGTAATGAGAATACCGATATAATTATAAGCACATTCGCATAGATAGGTGAAATATCTTATAAGAATCTAAATAGTTTGAGTAATGGTGGAACTATTTATCTGTAGATGTAATTATTGGAATAAAACTTGTTCGACAAATTTTATTACGTTAATTCAGACGAATAAAATAAGGAATTTGTTATTTAAATGTGAAACAATATTTGAAGTTCATCATATTTTTTAAGACTCTTATAGATGTTTTTGTTTTTAATTAGTTGACGCTATGTTCTGAATGTTAAAATGATTTAACGTTATTAAAAATAAAAACAATGTAAGTATATAGTGTAAAATAAAAACCATCAAGGTTACTATTTTACACTAAATACGCTTTTTCTATTGCTATTTTAAAATTGAAGTTGTAACGTACTTATTTCTAGTGAAGTTTGGAACCACGATTAATGTCTATCATTTTTGTCCCGTACTGCCAACACAAAATCAACAGAAATGAGTAATAGGTAACTTCATTTTAATAAGTTTTTTATTTTTAGTTATATGTCTCTAAATGGCCCTAAATGTCGTAAGCACACGCGGAATTTCACTTATCATATTTTTGACTTTACTAACAATAAACACGGTGAAAGTCAGAGCATTTTGGCCATATGACGCGAGGCAAAAAAATTAAATTACTATAGTTAATTATACTGGGAAAGATACAAGGCAAAAGGAATACAGGAAAAAGACGCACATCTTGGTTCAAAAATCTGGGCCAGTGGTATAACAAGCACACAAGATCCTTATTTAGAGGAGCGGTGTGAAAAGTTCAAGTTGTCATAATGATTGCCAACCTCCGACAGGAGATGGTCAACTCATAGAAGGAAAATCGAACTATATCAGGTCATCTTTAGAAATCACACACTTTGCGGAAAATTTTTATCACTATCTAGTTTGTTTAGCTTATTAACTATTTTTGAATGATTAGAACTTGGTGCAGTATTTAAAACAGTACTTCATTTCAGATTTCGAAAACAAGTAAATTTTAAGGGAAAGTAATATAGTAATACAGTAGTTTTTACTATGTTTTAAACATTGTTCCGACACTTTTGAAAATCAATTCAAATAAAAGATTAATGATTGATTTTATTTACAATGTAATAAAAACAGTAAAAATATTCTAGTACGAAACCCTCTAATAACGAAAGCAATAAATGTATTTCCATTTCTTATTTATCTTAACAAATTCGTTACATAAAGTTATCTAACTGAAAATTTATTCAGTTCAAAATTGTACAATTTACATAAACAAGCGCAAAAACGTTGCGTACATTCGCTAGGTAAACCATCAAGAGCCCACAAAGCCGCTATTATCATTATTTGCGGGCTCATTTCGGATAGGGTACGTAATGGAAATATATCACCGTTAACAGGTTTTACTAGAACCCCGAAAAAGCCTAGCGGAGTTTATAAATGAGAAAAAATGTAAAGTAAACCGACTTCAATAATATATCTAGCTTTTCAGTTAATGAGTTTTTCGTAAATAAAAATATTATACATAATATTTTTATTTTATTTTACTTTGTAAAGACTTACAAGACTAAGCGTAAAATCGGTACAGTTTTTTTATCAATAATTTACAACTAAGTCGAAGGAAAAGAAAAAATAGTGATATTTTCGCAATAATCCGAATAAGAACTTTAGTAACTAATAAAAACTGTTATGTAGCAGTTTTATTACTCCCGAATAAAACTGCTACTTAACAGTTTTTATTTGTATCGCATTTATATCGTAACTGATCAGAATTTATTATTTCTTTCATCTCTTATTCCATTTTACACTACCTTATATCAACCAAAAAGCATTTGGTCAGTCAAACACACAAGTCACACACAATGGTGGGGGTGCACCATTGACCACCATTTTAGTGCCACTTAAATAGTTGCTTCATAGTAATATATAGTTCACCATATTATTTTCTTTATGAATAAAACCTGTAACCTATTTCTTCTTGTGAACTAAAGTTTAAAAATCAGCCAGCCTTGAGGCAAAATATCTATAGCTTGATAAATTGCGATTATGGAATGATTAACGAACAGTCCAGCAATAACCTTTATATTCATACTGGCACTCGGCTACGATTACGCTCACTTAATTATTTTTGTCAGTTTATAAAATGTGTTCGCTTGTTTTAAAGAAAGTAATAATAGTCATGTTACGGAAACGAGAATGATATTTCGTTAGTAAATGTTAATATAACTCATATGGCAATAGGAGAAGACGGTATATATCGAGTAATTAAAGCATTAAATATCAATAACTCGATATTGCCTTGTATTAATAGTGTTCAAGTATAATATTACCATCGTAATTTGAGTGAATAAAGCGTATCAAATTTGTTGTGTTATTAAAAGCTTTTGTAGATTGCTTCTATAAAAAGCTTAGTAAAGAGCCAAGCGCACCCATGTCGAAAGATATATCGAACGAGGAAAAGATACATAACTTGAGCCTACCCTATTTTTTCAACTGTTTTACAAATGACACTATTGTCTTTGCTTACCAACTGAGTCAACATTTCAGAAATAACGCTAAAGGAATATTTAATTATTTATTGATCAAGCAAACCCCGAACAAAATAATATTTATACCCACGACATATACTACTATATATATTACAGTAATCAATCATACAATTTTGGCCTCGAAATGCACGTGTAGTTATTAAAACATAAATAAGCATTTATTTCTATTGTGAAACACAAATTTCATTAAATTAATACATAAATTACGGATTCTCTTTTCAAATATTTGCTATACATAAACTGTTTAATAAATAAAATCACTGCTACTTTTGTACGATCATCGTAATGTATTAAAAACTTTATAAAATACGTCTCATAAAATAGTAATTTAGTAGAATACCTGCTTATTTTATTATAAATCAATCTTCCTTGATAAATGTACAACGACGTTCGATCGATTGAACTAATTATAGCAGAACTGGAATACAACATTAACTGTCAATTCTCGTTCGTCTTTTGGGATAAATTTAACTGTTAAATGGTTAACACATATTTTGGTTCTAGTGATAGAATCTTCCATTCACGATCCTGCAGTAATTTTATTGCAAATAAATAAAAATATTATTTAGACCTTTATGTATATTAGAAAAAGAATTTGATCTTTGACTTTCTTTCCAATTTATTTTAATTTAAATGTCTTTTTACTTTTTTTTTCTTTGCACGCCTAATATCTTACTACGTATAGAATTATGATCAAGTTTTACTGTAACACTAAAAGTGATGTAGGAACCTTATATCTGTTTAGCCAAAATTATTTAATTTTAATTAAAGTACCAGAGCCTCTAGTAAGGAAAATTAGTTCGTATTGGTTCTTTTCATCTTCAATGTTTAAACGCAAACGGCAGTACCCACGAACAGTTTCTCTGACATCTTTTAAGGTATTTATTCAATCAAAATGTCGTGTATGAATAAGTCTTTTTTGTTTAATTGCCTATTAAAATGCTTATTGTAGCTTATCTTTGAAACGTAGATATATGCTTGCCACACTTTATTGTAGACCATTACAAGACGTACAATGTAACACGTAGTTTATGCCTACCTCTTCAGGGTGAGCCAGCGTTTGCAATTTAATAGCACGAGGCTGTGATTATTGTCGTCGTAATTTTTTTGAATTTCTTAAATATCTATAAAAACTACTAATCACAAAATTATTAAAAAATGTCACCACAAGACAGCTACTTCATGCCATTTAAGAAAAGAATGATCAAAATTGAAGCTCTAAGATCGAATATACAACTACAGATAGTACAACGAGGTGTGATATTTAAAAAAAACATACGAATAGTATGTTTGAATTGAGTATCTCCTTCTTTTGGGAAGGTCGAAAATAATTAACCGTGAGTTAAAAGTTGTAATGTGTAAAACGTTAACACATACCACTTATTGAAGTACAAGTACAGTATTTGTAGGTACAATTATACGAAGCTGACGAATTAATTTTTACTGTGCACATGTCAAGAATCACTTGTTAGAATTAAAAATTTATTAATTTGTTGGAAAGTCAATATACAACGGAAGGTCAATTGGTACAAGGAACGGAGAAACATAAAAACCGTTATATTTCAGGCCAAAATGATTTTCACATAACGCCGTGTCAATAAGTCCCTAATAAATAAAAAAGGAAAAGAATTTAATACAGGGTCCATTTCGGGACGCAAAAAATATTAAATGTAAGAGTAAAAGAAGAATCGATGAAGGGACAAACGTATCCTTCGAATTAAGTAAAACGTCCTTCGATTCATGACAGTTTCTTTATTCGCCGGAATCTTGTTGAGTGACTTTATTACAGTAATTTAATTCACATTTAATACAAGTAACAATCAACTACTTTGAGTGAAAATAAATACCGAGTTGACAGCAACAACGAGTAAAATGCGATAGCTAAATAGTATTTAGTTATCGTAAAATCTGCTAGTCGTAAATTAAACAGTGGAAATTCGTCATCAACCCGTGAGATAGTTAACGTAATTTTATAACTTTACTTAAGTAATTAATATTACTTTACAATTTATCGCCTTCGTGGTCCAGCGATATTAGTGCTTCCTTTATAAACCGGAGGTCATAGTTTCAAATCCCGCGGGACAACAACTTTGTGTTATTAATGTTGCTTTGTAGTTGGTTAGGACAATTTTGGCCGATCACCTTATTGAAATTGAACTAAACTGAAAAACAAGATGATCAATGCGTCGGATGGGCATGTAAAGTTGGTTCACCCACTAACCGCATCGGACCAGCGTGGTGGGATACGGTCCGCCCTAATGGAGCAGACGTGCATTAGGGGAGGCATTTGTCCAACAGGGTCTAACATAGGTTGCTGATGATTACAAATTATATTTTTTTACACTAAATTAATAATTTTTTATCACATTAAGAATTTACATACATACACAGGTACATACATATTTAAATTTAAAGCTGTTGTAATTTTTCTAAATCAACTTAAAAAAATTATGTGTGTATAGCAACAAACTAAATTATTTAATATGACTTATAAGACATTTGTTTTTTCTTGTATTTAATGTAAGTTATACGTATATTATAAGGGTTTTTTACTTTAGTAATTTACTTAGAAAACCAGTTACAAAACATCAATTCCGTAGAAAATTATATATTTTTATGTCGAAATAAAGCAATGTTATACGTAATAACTTTTTTATTCCCTAATCTACGGACAGGATAGAGGATTTGATAGCTCATTTTATAACCGTATAAGTGTATCAATCACTTTGCGTGACAGAATTTTCTCTCCGCCCGAATGGAGAACATTTAAATTTATTACTTAAGCATTTACCATTATCAGAAATTTGTTCATATTCTACAGGTTATAAGCATACATAATAGGCCAAAACACTCAAACAAAATTTGTTCAATCTATCCATCATCATACTCTTTAAAAAAAACTTGAGCAATTATTAATTTGACGTTTACAACAGTATTAAATGATTACTTCTCCATTTTAATGCAAAAGTAAACAAAAAGATAATTTCAAAAAGTAATAAAATAAACTATGAATCATATAACTGTAAACTAAATTAAACGATTACTAAGATCGTTAAGTAATTATTGTACACTTATCTTTATTCTAGAAATAAGAGAAATAGAGCCGACATTGAATCTTTATTAATTCTTTGTTTATCAATTAAGAAAATTTAAAAAATTAAGTTTAAATAAGATATATATTTAAAATAACTTCTAAAACTATTTCTATTTAACCAGAATTTATAATATTTCAAGTGTATTTTTAATACATGTAAAACACGTGTCATCATCATCATTATCACCCTGTGAAAGTCCACTGCTGGACATAGAACGCTTTTATAATATATTAAAAAGTAGTTTTGTGTACAATTTAAAGATTTAGTTCGTTGCTTTAGGCAGTAAGCCATAGGCAGGGTATACATTTCTGTGCCTTCAATATTGATTTTAAATAACCTTGATTTTCCGCTATCTACAGATAACTTTGAAGGGTCCGAACAAATATCCTTTAACTTTATATTATGTACGATCTTCCAAATATTTACTTCACAGTACATAAATTTATGTTCGCCAGATTAAAGTGTATTATTCACTATACAAAATATATCTTTAGATATTTTGTTAAACAGCAAGCAAGTTTTTACAATACTATATGTATTTAACTTGACAGTTTACAGATGGAAAAGTTATTGGATACAGATTGACAAGTAATAAGTTGGCATATATATTTTTTGGTTGAATTTGCTATCGTTATTAGCTTAATGCTATATATTCTAAGGGATTGTGACACTCTAAAGGGGCTTTCTGGAGTAAAACAATTCTTTTTTCTCGTCATTAATTACTCCCCCATGAATGAATTAAGAGAAAGAACTTAAAACGTTTATATGCTTATGGTTTAAAAATACAGAATGTTACGCGAAGTTTTGTAAACGTATAACGCAAACGGATTTCTGCTTTTGGTTTTTAGCTGGGATTTTGTTAGCAAAAATAAACGTTTGCGGTTAGGTCATTAACGATATAGAACAAAGGAGTTTTATTTTCATAGGATTTTGTTTTCAAAGGCTCTGTGTGTTTTCGTGATTTTTGTACTAAAAAGATCTGTAGTGAAATAATAGGTGAGGTTTAAACAAAATTTTAAATGTTTTACACTTAGCATAGGCATTGTTCGTTATCTTTATTTTGTCTGCACAACCATGAGTAAAGTTTCAAATAATAAAACAGTTGCAAGTTTCAACGTAGCCATTTTTAAAAACTAAGTTGTGCTATTCACTTTGAATAATAATTACCTCAAAATTTTACAAGGAATTGTTTCTGTTTGTTTGCCATGAAAGTTTGTAAATACAATCATGAAAGGTACATTTCACCAACAAGGAATTTATATCGCCCAAGCTTAGCTAATTATTGTAATTGTATATTGTGAAGTATATCAAGTTAAATATAATTATTTAAATATAATTAACTAATTGAATATAATTTATTTGAAACGAATTCCAAATTAAAGATCAACTTTTCATCGTGCTAAATAGAAGCAAGGGTCCGATTAGCCAAGCAATTGGCTGTGTATTTTAAAATACAATAGCGTAGCAAACTAGCTAAATATTTTTTATAAAAATTAGATAGGAACATCGTACCATTTATGATATTGTTTAATAACAAACTGTAACTGAATTATATAGTTATAAGGTAACCTGAAACTCCTCTACATACCGATTAGATGCATAAATATTTAGTTCATTTTCAGGCAAATGAGTGATCATTTTATTCTTTTGACACGACTAGGAAATAAACTAGATTTAAAGTGGTTCTCACGTAAGATTCGTACCTATGAAATTCGATTTGTAACATACACCCAAATACCACTAGGTAATACCAGCCATTGTCATATTAACTCGTTTAGCAAAGACTTTGGCTAAGTTTTATTTTTACAATATACATTGTTCTTATTATAATACTGAAACAGTATCATGGCCAATTTCTGTTTTTGTTATCCGAAAAAATGAACCTATCACCATATTGGTAAGTAAATTTTTCGGATGCTAATTCGTGATTTCATTTGAAATTTATTTGCTGTATTTAAACCTTTGATTTGTTCAAAGGCTTAAATACAGCAAATAAAATTCAAATATCTTTATTCAATATAGAAGTGTAACACTCGCTTATTGATTGTCAAGGACGCTACCACCGGTTCGGAATAGGACGCCTCCGACCTGAGAAGAACCGGCGAAAGAAACTCAGCGGGCCTATTTTGTCATCTTTTAAAATAATCAAATATATACATATAAATTTTCTTATGAGCTAAATACAGTTCTATCATACGTATATTATACTTGAAAAAGCCTGGAGCGAGCATTCCTTTACCAGGCCGTGTTATCATTTACAAATTCATTTATGTTATAATTAACATAAAACCTTTAACACATAAACGTTACTTCACCACTTGTTTAAATTTATTAACAGCACCAGACCAAATTTCTTTACTTTCTATCTAAAAATTCACTTTCAAATTTTAGATTTTTTAACATAAAAATAAATATTTTGTTTACGTTTACACCATTTGAAATAATTGAATAATATTTAAACTAAGCCCTTTTCATCTTGCTTAGATAGGGCTAATCAAACATAAATGAATAAACTCTCCAAATTTCTAATTAATAAAATCATTTACTTATACATAAAGGGAAATATTCTAATGAGGCTATAATTCAAAGACTACAAACAAATATAATTTTCCGATATTTACCTATTTACATATATTTCAAAGCATAACAGCCAATTACTTGACACGTGATTTTCTGGCGTGAGGATTCTACTTTTTATAACCGCTTATTCATTTCCTCGAGCAAGCTGCCTAATTAAAATCCTTTGATTGATTATTTCTTTTATTTACGCGATTATTATACATATCAAATGCACTAATTTACAGATTGTTCACGTTACTTATATATATCCGTTACAGTCTAGTAGTATATAATATATAGTCGGCCGGTGATCAAAACAAATGGGAAAGAATCCGAAACATCGGGAATAAATATATATAAGTGACGAGAAAAATGTGTAAATTAGTGGATTTGATATCCTTTGATTACCTAGTTATACGTACAGCTATCCAGAGTATTCTAGGTTGTTTTTTTTTAATAATTTATGTTCCTATTAATTCCTTTGAGGTGTAACCTCATTATGCGTCACTCCGGCATTTTTATTAAGAGGATGTCATTAAATGTCTTTGCTCAAAGAATTATCTTTATTAACGGCGTTGGTGTTGCCCCATATGAGATAGTGCAGATTATTACTAAAGTGTATAATATTTATGCTACTTTTCTTTTCTTTAATAAAAGGTCAAGCAATATATTGAAATAACTTACTTTTATGTCACTTTCCATTATAAAATATTAATGTCTTTAAAGTAAACGAAAATATATCTAAATCGGTGTGTAACCTTCCTTTATATTTGTTTTTGTATATTTCCTTAAAATATTAATTACCATTTAATATTTTATATTTTTTTACTTTTATCACTACCATCAAGTAATTTAAATACAGTATCATTACATGAACAAAAACAGTACAAAGAATCGATATAAAGTTTTGGAGATGTAATAAAGTAGTTAGTTCAGAAACTTCTTGTTATTTCTCTACCTTAATTTTTTTTTTCGGCTAATTGCCACCAAGCAAGAACCTGTATATTTATGCAATAGTTTGAAGGTGCTTTTTAAAAAAAATATTTAGGAGACAAACTCTTTGTTTTAGTTACATTAATACTCAATGGCAATCGACATTTTAGTGTGTTTATGTCAGTAACCTCACATTTTACTTAAAATACATAAGTTTTAAGAAAAATGTGAAACTACTAACACTTTTATAAGTATTGTATGTCGCACATATTACAAAAAATTCAAATCGTCCAAAAAATTATCTAAAACATAGATTACGTCATAACAAAGCTAAAAGTAATTAAGTATTTTAGGATTAAAAAAAATCGTTCCTTAATGAGAATAAAAACGAAACTTTCTATTTGAGACAGTTTTCTATCCCGTGGGCCTTATCGGCCTGGATTGAGGAGAATAATTATTTTGTGCCTCTAATCAAAGGCAAACAGACAAAGACAATCTTTAACGTCACAGACTTGGACGTTGGACAAGTAAGTGGGGTTCAAACCAACAAAATATTACGTTTTTTGTTCATTCGCCTCGTGCTTTACAAACCAAAGGTAGTGGACTCAAATCTAGCAAGAAAATAACGTTGGGTTATTTTGTTATCTTCGCGAATACTTAATAATAATAGAATAATGCGAATACTTAATAGAATAATTTTGTTATCTATAAGTAAATTAAACAAAACTTATGACCGACTACAAATAGCTTTAACTATTTTGAGCAGTCTAAGCGCGCCACAACGTGGTCTGCGCACGAAACTGACCTGCGATTTTATCGCACACTTTATCGTAGGCCAATTCAAGCAGTACAATTATGGTCAAAAATTGAGCAAGTGTTCGTAATTTAATCGTAGGGTAGGGTAGGTGCAATTTAATCAAAGGTTGTGATTTTTGACGTCGTTACTTTTTTAATTTCTTTAATGTCTACAGTTCTTTTCAAAAAATTATTATTTCATCTAAATAGTGAATAATAAACTTTAGTGTTGCAAACATAAGTTTATAGTGGAGGACCCTTCAAAATTATCTGTACATAGCGAAAAGTCAGGGTTATTTAAAACGAATATTGTAGGCACGAGAATACTTATCCTGCCTGTGGAACTGAATATATACCTATAGCAATGAAATAAAACTTTCAAGTGACAAAAATACGTTTTATTATAATTATGTAAAATAAAAAAATATTTTTATCACTTGAAAAAATGCTGATAAATTTAAATTTAGGAATACAAATAAAATAATATAAATTCTGTCCAAACGGAAATATGGCCGAGAATGTTAAATCAAGGTTACTGCTTATTAAGTATTTGAACATAGATTTAAAATAGCTAAAGTTTGTTGAAAACGTTACTAATAAATAAGAAAGTATAATGAGGTTATATTAAATTAATACTATATTATTATAACATACATAAACAAATTAATATTATATTATATTTATTGTTGCAAAAACAATAGTTATTATAGTGTTTCCGTATTTTTTAAAACTTTCGTGGTATTTCTTAATTTACATCTTTAAATTTAACATTTCAAAATTTTCATGCGAAATGATAAAAAACGAATCATTACAGATTCAATGTCATCGAAATCAAACATCGGCTCTATTTCTCTAATTTCTAGAATACAGATAAGTGAATAATAGTTACTTAACGATTTTGTTAATTGTTTTATTTCATTTACAGTTTTATGAATTGTGGTTAATTTTATTACTTCGTGATAGCTTTCTCTTTACATTTGCATTAAAACTAAAAGTGATTAAGTGAGTAAATTCATATGTTGTATTTTTTGTAAACATCAAGTTAATAATAGCTAAGGTCAATCTTGTTAATCGTTTAATTTAGTTTCTAGTTTTATGATTCATAGTTTATTTTATTACTTTGTGAAATAATCTTTCAAGAAGTAAACAACTTTTGTTTTTCACTAAAATGGAAAGTGTCAATGTAATACTGTTGTAAACATTAAATTTATAATTGCTTAATTTTTTTAAAGAATATGATGATAGATATTTATAAAATATCTAGTATTAGTGTTATGGCCTTTTACGTATGCTTATAACCTGTAGAATATGAACAAATTCCTGATAATGTTAAATGCTTAAGTAATAAATTTAAATGTTCTCCATTCGGGCGGAGAGAAAATTCCGTCACGCAAAGTGATTGATACAGTTATACGGTTATAAAATGAGCCATCAAATCCTCTATCCTGTTCGTGGATTAGGGAATAAAAAAGTTATCACGTATATTATTGCTTTATTTCCCTAAAACTGTATCGACATAAAAATATCTAATTTGCTACGGAGTCGATGTATTGTAACTACATTTAGAAGTAAATTACTAGAATAAAAATCCTTATCAAATACATTAATAAAAATAAAAATAATTTTTTGTTTTATGGCATACGCAGGCAGACGAGCAGTCAGCCACCTGATAGGAAGTGACCGACGCCCATAGACATTAGCAATACCAGTGGTATCGCCGACGCGCTGCCTACCGTGAGATATAGGGTGTTAAGTCTCGTTTACCCAGTAAATACGCTGGCTACAGTGCCCTTCAAACCGGAATACAGTAGTGTTTCCACTACTGCTTCGCGGCAGAAATAAGCACCGCGGTGGTACCGCCAGACGATCTCCTGTAAACAGGGACCTACCACCGGTAAAATATCATATAAGTGAATTAAGAAAAATTACTACAGCTTTAAATATAAACCGTACGTACTTTTTAAACTAAATTAATTAAAAAATTATTTAACAAATCCCATAAGAAATAAATAACAAAATAATTTGTAGTGTAAAAATCAGATATGTAAAGGAACATTAACTACGTAAACTGTCGGATGAGCTGATGACGAATTCCCACTAAAACACATAATACATTAAATTACGACTAGCAGATTTTAACTGACTAATATATCTGCCCCCGTAGCGTAGTGGTTAGGACGTGTGCTTTAAAAACCGTACGTCGTCTGTTCAAATCCGACGGGGACTCAGCAAATTTTCATTGTTGGTTAGGGCAATTTGGGCTGATCATCTAACTGTCTGAAAAGAAAGATGATCCGTGCGTAGGATGGGCACGTAAAAAGTCGGTCCACCAACCAACCCGCATTGGACCAACGTGGTGGGATACGGTCCAAAAACCCCCAAATGGAGAAGGCGTGCATTAGAGGAGGCCTATGACCAGCAGTGCCATAACACAGGCTGATGATGAATAAAATATATCTGGGTACCGCATTTTACTTTTTGTTACACTGCAATTCATGTCTACGCGGTATTTATTTTTACTCGAAGTAGTTCATTCTTACTTCTATATAAATTAATTTACCGTTATAAAGTCACTCAACAAAATTCCGGCGAATAATGAAACTGTCATGAATCGAGAGACGTACCTATTACTTAATTCGAAGGATACGTTTGTCCCTTCATCGATTCTTTCTTTTCTCACATTTAATGTTTTTTACGTCCCGAAATGGACCCGTATTAAATCCATTTCCTTTTTATTTATTAGGGACTTATTGACACGGCGTTAAATGAAAATTATTTTGGCCTGGAATATAACGGTTTTGACGTTTCTCCGATAACAATATAGACCTTCCGCTGTACATTGATTATCCTACAATAAAATTAATTTATAATTCTAACAAGTGATTCTTGACATGTGCAGTCAAACAATTTCTTCAGCTCTTAAAATTGTACCTACAAATAATAATAAAATGGACTTTTTAAAACAAAGTACACATATGTACATATACCTTAATATGTGCTGTAAAACATTACATTACAATTTCTCAACTCACCGGTCAACGGTTTCTCGCGCAACCTGCTTTAAGATATTTACAGTAACACGGGATGTTTGTTTTGACCGACTTCCCAAAAGAAGGAGATGCTCAATTCGAACAAACGATTCGTATGTTTTTATTTTTAATACGATACCTCGTTGCTCCGATACTAGAGCATCAATTATGATAATTCAATTTTTAAATGGTAGGTAGTAGCAGTCGTGTGGTCCTATTTTTTAAATCATTAGTTCATCATTAGTAGTTTTTATAGATATTTAATAAATAAAAAAAATACGACGTAAATTATCTCAATCTCGTACGATTAAATTGCAAACGCTGGCTCAACCTTCAGAGACAAACTGAAACTATTTGTTTTGTTGTGGTGATTATACGTGTTGAATTGGTCTTCAATAAAGTGTGCAAGAGCATATTTCTGCTTTTTTAAGAATAGCCCATAATAAGCATTGTAACGAAAATTAAAAAAATATCATTCGAAACCTTTTTTTATATTAACACAGTGAAAGTTTACATAAAAGCGTATGCCTTAAAAAATACTTCTTTTATGTGCATAAAACATATCCTGCAGGACATTTTGATTAAAAACGAATAAGAACCAATTTTGCCTTATTAGAAAGTCTGGTATTTTAATGAAAATTTATCAATTTTTGGCTTTACAAATATAATGTTATATTACTGTAGTTACTGTAATTACAAGTAACATTTAATTACTGTTAGTGACACAGTACGAAAAAAATAAAATAAAAAAATATGAGTTAAAATAAACTGACAGTCAAAGTTCTGTATCTTTTTCTAATATACATAAAAGCATGTAAAATATTTTTATTTATTTGCAATTAAGTAATAACTTAATTGTTAGTAAATGGAAGACTTTGATTTTAGGAGAATCTAGTAAATTTACCCCAAAAGACGAGCGAGAATTGACAGTTAATGTTCTTTTCCAGTCCTGCTATAATTGGTTCAATCGATCGAACGTCGTTGTAAATTTATCAAGGAATCAGAACATTGAGTAGATAACAAAATAAGTAGGTATTGTACTAAATTAATTTAATACACTTAAAAATATCGTACGTGATTTAAATTTATTATTTAATCGCTGTTTAATAGTTTGTGCATAACATGGGTATATATGATTAGAAAATCAACATTTACTGTATTGATTTAATGGAATTTGTGTTTAATAATATAAATAAATACCTATTTATGTTTAAAAAACTATACGTGCATTTGTAGGCCAAAATTATAACATTGATTACTGCATAAATTTTATACTGGTCTGTGTCGTGGTTATTGTCTGGCTGGCTTGATTAATAAATAAGTATGAGTTCGATGTTATTTCTGAAATATTGTCCAAGTTTGTACCTCAGTCAATAATTCATTACTGACAATGGTTACCATTAATAAAACAGTAGATAAGTTACGGTAGGCTTACGTAATGTTTGTTTTCCTTGTTCGCTATCTTCTTTCGACACGACTTCGCTAGGCTGGTAGAAAGCTTTTTTAAAAAAGCAACATACAGAGCCTTTTAATAATACATTGAATAAGATTCATTTGTCCTATTTAGTTCCAATAAAGTGATGATAAGCACTTCATAAAATTTGACAGTATTGTTACTAGTTTGGGAAGACGTAGCGTTGGTCGACCCTCGACCAGATGGGTTGCCGATCTCCGTGTAGTAGCCGGCTCAAGTTGGAGGCGAGTAGCAATGGTCGGCTGTCTTGGCACTCATTGAAGAAAGCCATGTCTAGCTGTAGACCGTTAGAAGCTGATAATGATGATGATTGTTACTAGTTAAAATAATATTTTTATCATCATCATCATCATTATCAGCATGTGTCAGTCGACTGCTGGACATAGGCCTCGGCGAATGCACGCAAACGCTTCCTCGTATTAGTATACATAGTTTACCGGTAAGGTCAAGTCAAGTTATTGATATTGATTGGTTTTATAGTTTGATCAATGCCGTCTCTTACAATTGCCTTTTGAGTAATAATTAAATTTACTAACAAATAACGTTCACGTTTCCGTTGCGTTTACATCATTAAAAATATCATTAAGCCTAACTACTTTTGCTTTGTTTAAAATAAATGAACGGTTTTCATTACCCCACAAAGATCATTGAGTGAGCGTAATCGTAGCCGAGTGTCAGTTTGAATATAAAATTATTGGTGTACTGTGCGTTAGTCATTCCATAATCGCTATTTATTAACCTTGACAATATTTTGCCTCGAGGCTGACCGTTGGATAACATGAGCTCACATCAACAAATCGGTAGCAGATTTGATACATAAAGAAAATAAACCAAAGAGCGACTAATAAAGTGTAACTAAAACGAAAAGTTTCCTTATTGGTTGATGATCACACGATGTTTTACTAATAAAAACGCATTTTGGGAATCCAGATCATGTTTAGCTGATATAAATTATATTAATGTATTATATAAAAATATAATATAAAAGTCCCGGTGAAGATAAAATAATAATATAAATTTTAAAAACAAGAAGAAAAATAGCAAGTCCTTGGACTTAGTTTTAAATTTTTGATACAAAAACTTTACTCATATTACGCTAAGGCTTGTAAGTCTTTACAAAGTAAAATGAGCTTCTTGTGTATTTTAAACATAAGTCATTTTTATTTAATTCGATAGAAAAGTTAAATGATTTAAAAGATATTTAAATGTACAGAAAACTTAGTACTGAAGGCGATTTACTTTACATTTTTTCTCATTTATAATCTCCGTTAGGCTTTTTCAGGGTTCTGTGTAAAAACTGTTAACGGTGATATATTTCTATTACGTACCCTATCCGAAATGAGCCCGCAAATTATGATAATAGCGGCTTTGTGGGCTCTTGATGGTTTACCTAGCGAATGTACGCAACTTTTTTGCGCTTGTTTATGTAAATTGTACAATTTTGAACAGAATAAATTTTCAGTTAGATACCTTTGTGTAACGAATTTGTTAAGATAAATAAGAAATGGCAATACGCTTTTTGCTTTCTTTATTAGAGGGTTTCGTCCCAAAATATTGTTACTGTTTTTACAACATTCTACATGTAAGCATTTAATTTTATAAATCCATCAAAAAATTATATAAATTGATATTTAATAGTTTCATAATAATGCGTGCAATATAATTGAAATTACTATATTAGTTTTCCTTAAAGATCACTACTTTGATATAATATTTAAAAAAATCTAAAATGAAGTATTATTTAAAACAATATCCCATATTCAGATTGCTTCAAAATAATTTCTAAACCGAACAAACATACTTTGTTGATCTTTTATGATGGAGATACTAATTTTCCGCATAGTGTGTGATATCTGAAAGTGACCTGATGTACTTCAATTCTTCTTCTATGAGTGCCATCGCCTGTCGGAGATTTGCAACCATTATGACAACTAGAACTTTTGACACCGCTTCTCTAAATAAGGAACTTGTGTTCTTGTTATACCGCTGGCACAGATTTTTAAATTGAGATTTACGTCTTTTTTCTTGATTTTTTTCCTTGAATCTTTGCCTGTATGAATAACTATAGTAATTAAAATGTTTTACCTCACATCATATGGCCAAGATACTTAACTTTCTCCTTTTAATTGTTAGGTAAAGTCAAAAATATAAAAAGAGAAATACCGCATGTGCTTACGACATTTATGACCATTTTGAGACATATAATGCAAGTCATATTAGTATGTCGAAAATGTATTCTAGTATGAACGAAAATGGAGGGGATAGACTAAGAATGCAACGAGATTTTGCACATCACATGCAACAACAGGATCACGATACAGTGGTGAAATCCGCAGGCACAATGCTCCTGTGTTTGCGGAACAAGCAGTATTCTATTATTACGTGTGAGAAGATTATTGTGCTAACATATTATAAGAAATTGGGAAGATGGCTTTTCTTTGTTTACATTTAAAGGCGAATAATACAGCAGTGTATTAACTGGATGATGTTGTGCTTATGATGTACTCGATGTTTGTATGAGAATTAACGTAATAAATGTTAAACAATTATTTTTCTAATACGTTTAAATACACTAAGAATATAAAGTAACATATTAATTTTTAATATTAATATTATTGTGTTGGCACTAAGATAAAAACTAGTTTACATTAAAAGTTGTTAAGTTTATAATTGTTAATTTTATAAAAACAAAGGAAGAAGCGTGCACAGTAAAAATTCTAAATAACCATCACACTACTTATCATCATCATCAGCCTGATAGTCCACTGCTGGACATAGGCCTCCCCTAATAGACTCCCATCCACTAGAGGGTTTTGGACCGTATCTCATCACGCTGTTCCAATGCGGGTTGGTGGGTGGACCGACTTTTTACATGCCCATTCGACGTATGGATCATCTTGCTTTTCAGACAATTGGGTGATCGGCCCAAATTGCCTAACCAACTAGGAAACAACAATGACAATTTGTTGAGTCCCGCAGGTTTCGAACCCACGACCTCCGCTTTCTAAAGCACACGCCCATACCACTAGGCTCGAGGCAGTTTTAGCACTACTTATATTGTTTTTATAAATATCAATTTTATTAAATCATTTTCACAAACAGAATGTAGCGTCAAGTAACTATTATTAAAAAAAAACACGTATAAGTCTTAAAATATGTGGTTAACGCACATATTGTTAGACATCTTAATAACAAGCTCCTAATTTTCTTTGCCTGAATTAAGCCTTTAAAATTTTGATTCGAATTATTACATATACAGATCAAACGTTCCACCATTACTGAAACTATTTAGATTTTAATAAGATATTTTACATGTGCTCATAATTATACCGGTAGTACCATTACGTTAGAACCACATGTCAGTATGAAGTAAGCGTTGAAACGCTTTAACTTATCCGTTACATTATACCATGTGTAAACTGACTTGCGGATAACATTATTGAAATGTTGAAAGAAATCGGGTACATTACTATATGTAACATCAAGTCATAGCATACAAGTAAATTAAAAAGAATAAAATATAATAATAAACTGATGTATATAATGAATAAATGTTCTTTATTATGTATGTTAATCTATACGAATACTAAATACGCAAATATTTTAGATTAGTGAGAGCATCTTTGTGTCATAGATTCAATACATTTTCCTATCACTATGGGTATAGTAAATAGATTGTTTCCCAAAAAGATAACATTACAATCGTTGTTAAAAGTTGTTTGACTTTCAAATGACTCAATATCTACACTTCAAGCCCATTAAAAATAGCTAATCCTTTCGCTTGTCTAGACCAAATGACATTTGCTCTGACTGATGAAAACTTATGCTCGGTTATTTTAAATAGATAAAGTACATAAATTTTCTTATATCACAAACTATTAAAACGTTAAACATTACTACAAGGTAAAATAAAAACCTAATTGCTGAAAATACAATAGCTATTATACACATCCAATAGAAAAGCAAAAATGTTCCTTATGATAATTAATTTCACGAGTATTCAATCAAATGAAAATGCAGAGAACGATTTCAAAGTTAGTTTAAACGGAACAACGCTCAACTTCGCTTAGTTTCAAATGGAAAATGACTTAGAAACACTCGTAACAGTGGCGAGGTTATTTGACTATTTAAATGCAATTTAGTTTAAAGCTATAAAGTTGAATACCGTTCGTTTAATTAAAAGCGCTATCTCATTTAAAAACGGCAAATTTTTATGATCACGTTACTTTTTAGGCAGATAGAGCCGATTGGCTCCTACCTCCCAGAAAACTACGACAACGCAAAGTTTTTTCTCTACACTTCTTCGAACCCGTTTTGTAAAGAAGACCACGATGGCTGGTATTTTTAATTTCCGTCAAATGGAAGAACAAATTAAGGTAATTCTTTGAAAACAAAAAAACTTGAATCAGTTTTTTTGTTTTTGAATTGATTAATGCTTATTCTTCCTTACAGATAGAGATAAAGTATGAAAATCGCAACATAAGTTACATAATCATTTTGCAAACTTGTTAACTGGTGTAATATTCAAACTGATATTATCAATGCAGGATGTCCTTAAGTAAGTTTATTGGTCGAAGTTTAAAACGAAAGTCGACTTTCTTGAAATGTATTTTGGAAATACTGATATAAATTTTCCAGATAGATAGAACACTAAATTGGAACAGCCAAATAGCAAGCGTGGTGCAGAAATTTATAGGTATTCGGCGATGTCTTCACAGATTCAAGAAGTTTTTGCCCATTCAGGAAAAATTGACGCTTGTGCAGGCCCTGATTTTCCATATTATCGACTATGGTGACGTGTGCTATCTTGACCAAAACGCAGATCACCTCAATAAGCTTGACCGACTTCTAAACAACTGCATTCGTTTTATCGACAGTTTTTAATCTTCGCAAATATGACCACGTTTCTGCACAACGTTCCGAACTTAACTGGTTACCTTTTGGACAGCGACGCTCCTTACGAACTCTTACCACTCTAAATTCGCTTCTTAATTCTTCCATTACTCCATCCTATATATCTTCCCAATTTAAATACTTATGTGACGTCAAACTGCCTCCTAGCCTAGTGGTATATCGTGTGCTTTAGAAACTGGAGGTCGTGGGTTCGAATCCTGCGGGACTCAACAAATTTTCATTGTTGTTTCCTAGTTGGTTAGGCAATTTGGGCCGATCACCCAATTGTCTGAAAAGTAAGATGATCCATGCGTCGGATGGGCATGTAAAAGTCGTCCACACACCAACCCGCATTGGACCAGCGTGGTGGGATACGGTCCAAAATCCTAATGGATGGAGGTGTGATTAGGGAGGCCTATGTCCAGCAGTGGACTATCAAAGGCTGATGATGAATGTGATGTCAGTAACAAAATCTTCGTTTGACGCGTCTACTCCAATGCACCGTTCTGACATCATGCATTCCTCTTTTTTCGTTCAATCTGTCCTCTTATGGAATGCGCTACCCCTTGATATTAAGATGGTGGGCAGTAAAATGACTTTTAGACGAAAAGTAAAAGTACTTGCTTAAGAACGTATCGCTAGATTAATTAAATCGTCAGATAAACTTTTTATTATAATGTATATATTTATATACACATATGTATATATATGTACAAAAATTGATAAAAATTATATAATTATAAGTAGGTACATACATTTGTTATTGTATATATGAATGCCTTAAAGGAAGTTTAGCAAGTGAAAGGACGTCTTATCTATGTAAAGTTAAGAGGATAAACGTAGGTATGTCATAAATTATTGGTAAAATAACCTTATTTAATTATTATTTGTTATTATGGAAGGACTATTAAAATTTATTTTTTAAATAGACATTTTTGGAGAATCATTACTGACACCTTGATTTGACCCAATCACCATATGTCATGTCAGCCGGTAAATTTACCTTTTGACGAGGTCATGATTAAACATAAGCAAATTCTAAGACAATGAATAGCGACAATTGATCAATTGTTATTTATCATTATTATAAAATTATCCAATTTAGATCTTAGAATAGAATTGAACATTGTTCCCTATCGTAACAATGTCACATCGTATACAGTTCTTGTTGATGAATTGCCACCGAGATGTCAATATCTCAGTGACGGTCATTCGATAACAGTAGCATACGTTTGTCGCCGCTTCGTTGATATTGGTTATTTTATTTACATTTAACCAAGTATAATTTGACTAATATATAGAGTATAATATAGTAGCGATTCTTAATAACGCACTTCATTGTGTTCGAACAATAAAAGGAGCCTACGCAATTCGATATCTGTTCTGATCAATGTTTATCATACATAAGTCGAGAAAGGCGCTATGGGCGAAGCTGACATGTAAATATCAAAACATCGTTACCTTTTCGATTGTAATGCTGTCTCTGAATCGATCAATTCTTTATATGGGTTAATTAAAAGTAAAATCTCATTTCTTCTGCAGTTAATTTTATTAGATTTACAGTTATTAATATGACATACAAACATTTATATATATTTTGCTATTAATAGTAAGTTGATTTGCTATTGGTTCTGAAAACTCGGACACCACCATAAAGTGGATAACACACTTAATGTATACACAATGAACGTATGTGTGTATACATTAAGCGAAAGGAGCTAAACTTGTTGCCCATTGAGATGAGTTGCAAACTGCCCCGTTATTTCGCTCATCTCCCGCCTACATTATCATTGATCGTCGGTATGGTAAAGCCAATTAAGACTTGAATAAATGGAAACAAAGGAACCCTACAAAGGAATAGAAACAAAGCGGCGTCATACACATCGGGTTGTTATTAGTTAACTGCCACTAATGGATCGACATCTCGTTAACAATTCATCAATAAGTACGCTAGATGTAAATGCGTCCTTTTAAATATGCTTTATTTGCCAAAAGATAATCATTCAACAAACTTGCAAAAAATACAAGAAAAACTGTTAAATCAAAAGAGGATAGATACGTCCCTAAGAGACGCTTTCTGTCCTTCTTGACTTGACATATCGAAAGTTTTTTAGGTTACGAAGTGAACTCTATAATAAATTCTTTCTTTTTATACTTTATAGGGATTTATTGAACTGGGCACACTTCGCCCGTGTCAAATAAAGAGTAATTTGGCCCTGAATATGAATTTTTTTATTGACTTCCATTTATTTTAATGAGATATAATAAAATAAACGCCTTTTCGTAATACAGTAAACAATAAAATTGTTCTAATTTACTTATTACAAATTTCTGATATTAGAACATTCAACCAAATATATAAAGTCTCGAGCTTTAATTATAAGTAAAGGATTCGATTAATTCGAGTATAACTAAAAGGACTTACATATATACAGCAGGATTATAGCTAAAAAACTGATTCGTGTTTAAAAGTATTCAATTATTTACTCAAACTAAATGACGCAGAATTATGTTTCCCATGCAATTAAATTAATGTTTTCTTATGAATTTCACCTTTTCATCATTTGGCTAAATGATTTTCTCGCGCAAGCTGCTTCTCATTATACGTCACGTATTAAAAGATTACCAACAATAAGGTCATTTCTGTTGTGATCGATTTTTGATAAAAACTCATCAAGGATAATGAACGTATTTAAACTATTTTACGTCACTATCGGTTCTTGGAAATTAGTAATTAATGTCAGTTTACTCAAGGATTATCTTTATGAACATTTGTATATGTTGCTGATGCTTATATAGAGCATGTTAAGATCAGACATTTAGAGCGACAACCTTGTGCTGATTTTGATTACCTTATACGGTGATAAGGAATAATTATTTTACTTTAAGACATGTCATTTAGTAATATAATCAATAATGTAGCTTATAATATTTATTGTATAATGGGCATCAATAATACAACAAGTATTACAATATACAGTGATTGAATTTGAATTGTAGTGAATACGATAAGTATTATCTATAATAAGAATTCTCGTGTCAAATCGTTCGTTGCCTCTTCCGAAACGGCTTGACCGATTCGTTTGAAATGTTTTATGCATATTCTATAAATCTGTGAAACGCCTACTATTTATTTACCGAACCCTTAATTAAAGGGGTGTCTACTCTATTTTAATTTTTATTCTTTGGAGATTTTTTTTAAATGTTATTATTTACATGCATGGAAAAAGGCATTTAACCCTAATTTATACTTTTTAAACAACTCCACTTTTTAACAGTTATTTAAATAATTTTATAATTTTTTATCCCGCTTGATAACAACAGTTATGATCACTTATATGTAAGTTATCCTCTACATGTGTCTAACGGTTTAAAGGAATTATTTATCATAACAAAATTAATTACATGGCAAAACAATGTAATATACAGATATAGAGTGTTTCACTCTATTATCTTTGGAACACTTTTGATCTCGAGCATTGTTTATAATTAAATGTCGATTGTCATGCTGGAAAATAGCTTCTTTGCTCATTGTGAACTAGGACTAAGGAACAGAAAACAATTAGTTGACAGAGTTGGCACGGTTATTGCTGACACAAATATTAGATATCATTCCCGAATCAATTTCGCCCTGCTTCTTAATAATCATATTAATCTTTATTAAATAAATAGCAATACGCTCGGGCTCCTAAGACAATATTATACTTTAGTAGAAAATATACTTTAGTTAGATTATATTTCTTTTTATTTATTATATTCAAAATATTTTCCTTTATTATGAGAAGAATAACTCAAAATTATCTTATGTTAACTATAAATCACGCTAAAATTTAATAATCGTTGTAAATATTACTCAAACTCTGAGATATTCGCCTCAGTTCACCATTTCTCCTACAGATTTAATTGAAATGAGTGTTCGACTACCGAAAATTTGATTTACCGAAACAGACGAGTGAAAGTTGACAACCAATTTTCCCTCACGGTGCGGATATAAATGAATCACAAGACATTGTAAAACGCCAGTTTAAATTAAACATGTTTTGTAATGCAACATATTTTGTATTGTTTTGTATAAAATCATAAGCATAAAAAGGAAGCAGATTTTTTTTAACTTTTAAAGACGATCTAAATACACGAAGTTAATAATGATTTAATACAATGAAGTAAAGTATATGAATTTAACTTCATAATTTCATTACAAAATAATGTGATTAAAACCACACACTCGTCATATACTAAAGTGTATACTGAGGTCTTTAAACCTGTAAATTTTAAAAGATACGTTATAATTTAAAGCAACAAACTTATAATATTTGCAAACTTTCAAAATAATAACTTAAAATAAATTAAGTCCATTATTAATCTACTAAGCAGGTTGTTCTATTTATTTATTGGACCTTAATGCCAATGATCTCTGCGACTAACCATGGAAGGTTTAGAAAAAGTTAAAGTTGCTAAAAATAAAGGGAATAATAAATGTAAATCAAGTTTCTAAAGTCACATTTAATTATACAGTATATAAAAATAAACATACTACAATACATATACACACAATTAATATATATATATATATATAATATATATATATAATATATATATATATATATATATATATATAATATACTATACTTACACATATAGGAAGTGCTTAAGAAAAACCAGAAGTCTGGGTTCGTATTGGGAAACAACAATTTTCATGATTTTCTTTAAGTGTTGGAATTTGGGCCGATCACCCAGTTGTCGAAAATAGAATCCAACTGCTCGGATGGGCATGAAAGTCGGTCACACAACCCGTAATTGGACCAGCGTGGTGGATTAGTGTCCAAACCCAATGAAGGTGTATTGGTAGCCTATGTCCAGATGTGAGCTATCAAGGCTGATATGCATGGCATATATATATAGATCATGGTATATTTGTATATAAGCTCAATACTAAATTAAATAAATACAAATATTAATGAGTAAGTTACTCTGTTGATTGTAAAGACAACAAGATAGTTCGAGCAATTTTTTAAAGTCGTTGCGATTTTAGACCTCCTGATTTCCAAGGCAACTCATTCGACAAGTGAACAGCTTATGAGGAATGACAAGGTTGAAAGTGAATAGCACATTGAGGCAAGATTATTTGTTGAGGAATGGTTTGTTAGTTACCTTCCATACATATTGAAATATTGAGTCAGTTAGGTTGAGTAACAGGTAAATCTAAAAAGAATAAGATTGTGAGCGCTATGAGCGTCTTTACGTATAGGTAGCAGCAATTAAGCTGAATAGGCTGACACGTGGTCAATTTTACGGATTGAGAACAAATCAATGCAGTTTTAGAATCATGCCAAGTAAAATTTTGGTGTCTGCATCGTAAAGTAGCAAACGTCACATAGTCGATTAGAGGAAAACCAAATTACATATGCATTGCCTTTATTTAGTAAAAAGGGAAAGTTTTTAATCTATCAGATATTCGCAGGCATCAGTAACTCTCGTTTTGAATGCAAACATTTGTGTCTTCCAGTTTAGCTGTTATCAATGTTAAACCCAGATTATAACACTACTGGATCAGATTGGATGACTAAGTTAAACATACTCTTCCAGGTAGATGGGTATATTTTTACCATAGTAAAGCAAATTAGTTTAATTACAAATTTTCTGATGTCTACCTTTTTGATCAGTTTTACACACATAACTGACCAACTAAATTTTACAAATTTTGATGAACTCACTAAAGTAATACATTTCAAACGTTATGCCGTCTTATTTTCTACTATTGAATATGCACAATTTCAATTTAATTTAAAAAATCAATCTAGTCGTTTTGAATTTATAACCTCCTTATTAGAAGTCGTCAAACATATTATCACGTTTGATTACTCAGGGTCTCGACAACTTTTTTTTTATTTTCATTAATTTAACATTAATGTATCACCCCACTCCGAAAAATAAACAGGATCCCAGCATTAGATGGGCATGTGAAAAGTTGATCCTGTACCGTTCTTTCTCAAGTTGCGTGGGTTATATTTACCCGACAAACTAGGTAACAGCAATGTATAAGTATCATAAAAAGAAAAGAATAATTTTTGGAATTCCTATTTATTACGTAGTATTTTAACACACCATCAAAAGCAAAACCAATCTCAAAAATATGTTAGTCACGCGCCTGCTCTCGTTATGAATGTCAACTTGCGATCGTAAATACAGATTGTTCTAAAACTGGTTTGTACCCGGGTTTACGTTGAATGGATTCTTGCAACGTGCAACAGCGGAAGTTTCATATAAGGCTCAAATAATGTCAATCTAGTGTCGTTTTGTGAATTAGCACTTAAAAAACTAACGCGATAGTTAATACACTGCCTACTCATTATAATTATCACGCTATTTTAGTTTAACTTCTAGCCGGTTACTAAGTTTTATAATTTTATTATCTTGCAATAATTTTAATAAACATTATGCATGTAAGTTTTTGGTGGGACATCGTGTGAAGATTAATGTTTACATCGATTCCATATCGTAATGGATTTATTGCATAGAACGTTTAAATAATATATATACAATTTTAAAGTTAACTTTTTAATTGACTTACGAGAGTAGTAGTTAGACCATAAGACTTCAAATTAAAAAATCATTTTACTTAATAGATAAAGATCAAATTGCATGGAAAAATTATATTTATACTGCTAGTTACAAAGCATATTTCAAAATTCCGAGTTCACTAATTGAGTTTTAAAAATCTAAGGTTTCATTTTAAATCTCAATTAATGACTCTTATAATAACATCGTGAGTAAAATATACAAAATAAAAAACATTTTAAGAATTTATAGTTACATAGCCTCCGTGGCCTAGCTGTATTAGCCCTTGCTTTATAAACCGGAGTGTTTGAATCCCGCGGGGAAACAACTTTGTGTGATCGTTGTTTTCTGGTTGGGTAGGAGAGTTGTGGCCAATCACACCATTGTCTGAAAAGTAAGATGATCCTTGCGTCGAATGGTCCTGTAAAAAGTCGGTCCACCCACCACTGGACCAGCTTGGTGAGACACGCTCCGATAAATACGTTTGAAATTGTATTATATTTAATCGTACCCCTTTTTGGTAACACCCGTTAATATCCGTTTCATTCAATAATGTGTAGTACTCACGTTAATAGTAGAATTGACCAACTATAAGTCTTAGTTAAAAAGAATTTAATTAGAACCCCAGTTATTATTTCGAAAAAGTTAGCAAGACTAGAACTAGATGCTTTACATTAGAATTAGGTTGTTAGTAGAAATTAGTTTCTCAATAGTTCAACTCGCATGCTCTTGAATCAATTTTGGTGCTCAAATTTCCTCTGTGGCAATCAAACTTCATATGCTCCGAAATTGCAAAGTTAATATTTTAAGCATATTAAACTAGTACTTTAACACGTAATATTTATCGTAAGCTTTTGTCTCTTTATTGCAATAGATAGAATACAGAATAAAGTCAATTTGCTAATTATGATAATTATAATAATTTTGTTGCACAAGCTGTTTTCTGAGCGAGTATAGCTGCTATCGATTGTCCAGTATCTACTCAAAAAAAGTTAGTAAAACATCTTACTAAATAAGACAACATCGAGGTTGAAATCTATCAAAATAGTAATAGTAATTACATTCTTCCTAGCCTAATAGTGCAAACGGAAATTTTTACTTGACGTATTATATAAAATATGAATTTGTTGGATTAAATAAATATAAATTACATTACCAACATGCTTATTGTATGTAAAGGAATAACCTAAATTAAGAATTTATTTTACATACATGATGTCAATTAGTAAACATGGTTTTCATATATGATATGAAATTGTTTTTGTTGCCAAACCCCTGATATAGCATTTTTTATGAAACCAAGCAAAGCTTACAATTATGAAGCTTTGAAGCAGATTGAGTTGCGCCGAAATGACCCGGTAATTGATATTTCTAAGCTGTTGCCACATGAAAATAAACTTAGCTAAGCGTTATTCAAATAACTTTCTTCTAAATGGCTGCATTAGATTCAACAATAGAAATAAATTATTATAAAAAATAATGATCACTTTGCAATTGCATGTAAAAATGTCGATTGTATTTACATTATCTTGAAGTTATTTTTTTGTTTTAGTTTCGTTAGTAGTCACATTTTGTATGTACTTAGTATGATATAAAGAAAATTTAATTTTCACATCGTAAATGTCCTTTAGTTACAGTAAAAGTGGTAATGGTGTGGTGTGTGGCAAATAATATTATAATAAAGTTGCCTAAAGTAAATTAAGTGCAAAATTTATCATAACATGTATTTTCTTATCTACCCGTATGACCCGAAAAAAACTCTTAATGTAATGCGACAGTCATTTGGCGTACAAAAACTAAAAGACTAAACTGCGTTCAATGGATGCTTTAGATGTTGGGATATCTAAATACGAAGAAGGGTAAGCAATCAAAGAAATCCCTGACCACGAGGGATTTAAATCCAAGCTTTGTAGAGCGCTTAACAAAATTGTGAATGCAAAAAGCATATTAATGAAATAATTAAGTTATACGTATATATTAATAAGAGTAATATGATTTTAAATTAACAAAGGGTCTTATTAAATTGACCCATTTACGTCCATCATTAGATAAGTTTTTGCATATGGTGTATTTTGACGGATAATACTCTAATAATAATAATATAATACTCCTCTCGCACTGACCAGTGGCTTTTATACATTGATATGATACTACAGTTTTTAGAACCAACTTGAAAGTATTTTTTGTCATAGAAAAGAGCTTTAACATTTCATCAATTTTATTTTAAATTTGAAAATCTGCTGTTCAAGACTCTTTGCTCGGCAAAAAAACCACGGGACAGACTGAGTTAACTTTCATGTATATATCTTGTTTGTTAATATTGATTTACAAGATAGATATGTAAAACAAAAATTTATTATAATAAACTCATTTAATCTCAGTCATAAAATTAGATTCAACAATCCTCAGCTAGGGTATGGGCATGCAGAAACGGTCAAGTTAATCTGGACAACAAATTTATTATTTTTCTGTTGGTTAATCATTGCATACCAATTGTCTGAAATAAGGAATCCTTCGTCGATGCTGTAAAATCTCCACCCTACAGCCGCTTGACCACGGTGGGATAGGTCAACATCCTTTAATGATAGTTTTAGGATGCTATGTCCAGAGTGATTAAGCTGATGAATGTATCAGTAGTCACGTCAAATTATCAATCAATAAAGAAACAATTAAATTTGGTGATATATAAATATATAATATTTATCTAGCGAACTTGTGCGCTAGTTACTTTATTTTCTTGTCAACTAAATTTAGATGACTTAAAATAAACGAAGAAATATCAGTCTAGAACCACCATGTATTATTACTTAAATTCAATTCGTAAAGCTCTGTATTACGGTTAGTCACCTGATTAAAATGAACAGAATCGCTGGTAACAATGCCTATTTTGTCATCAACAATATGTGAAAACACTCACTTTTGATTTAATTTTGCACTGTAAGCCAGCATGTACATTTACGGGTATAGAAGGTATTTATTACATCAATGTATAACAATAAAGGCGTTATAGTTGATTTTCACATAGATAGTATTGTAAATAAGTACTATAAAGGAATGATTTCATGACTCATCATTCCCATCAGGTGGCACCGACTGATCGTCTGCCTCGTATCTATAAAAAAAAAAAAAAAATATATCATAAAGATTATAATAACTAAATGACATCCATCACTATAAATTCAGATTGGTTCGAATACTGTTTTAATATTATCAGCTGATCAGCCAAAGTTCCAATCATATAAGGGCTTATAATGACTCAGCACAGATAATAAATAATTAATAGTTGATACAAAAGTTGACAATACTTATGCGTAGGTATTTTCACTTGTGTCTAAAAATCTTAAAGACAATATAATAATTTTGACAGTGCAGGTTAGTTTGTATGTATAAACAGGTAGCTCAGAGGCACAGGCTGGTGTGAATAGGAAGTCCCAGTTGGACATTTATATTTTGGGACTTGAACACACGGTCCAACCTAATTCATTTGTAGGCAGTTGAGTCGTTGTCAAATTAAGTGTGTTTAGTGTACCAGTCGTTTGATTGTAACAATTATTTATTTGAAAGTTCATAAATGAATACGAACCGTTGTCTATCTTATAATCTGTGCTTATTTTCGCTAAGTACATAATTGACATAAAAGATTACGATAATACAGCGGAGTTGAAAACTAAAATTTTGAACTTTGATACATTGGAATGGGGTTCATAATATCAAGGAAAATACAGCATGCAAAAGATACTAAAAATTTTCATGCAAACGAAGTACTAACATATGCGGATATTAAGATACTGGATAGATACATAGTTAAACTACATTATGATCTATAATAGATCACTTACGAAGGTCTCAAAAGACCGAATGACTTTCTCGACGGACTATTCATAGAGATACAGACCTTCTACTAGACAATATAAAAAAATTAAAATTGCTCTAAAAGTATGGAAACAATAAGAAAATATCGCATCTAAAATAGAATGTATGACCTAGGAGTTACTTCATTTGAGACAATAAATCGCATCTGAATCATTGGAAATTGTAACAGATATTTTTAACGATAGAAAAATCTGCAATAAATGTTTTGCGCAATAACTATACAACAGAAAAATTCTTAGTGCTAAAGTAAAAGTGCTAAGTAATTAAGACACGGTTCATGAATAAGTTGTTGAAATCATTTTGCATACAGATGGTCCAACCTGACAGTAGATTTAAATTACAACATGTTTGACGTAATCAGAATTAGCACCTAAAGTGAGTTGAGGTTCAGCATCATAGTCTATAATTTCAGTTGTTGTCCACGGCTCTTCAATTGCATCCTCATTCAAATCTAAATCAAACTCTTCGAGAGATTTTCCTTTTAAGGCTATTTCCATCTTCCATAAGAATGAAAGCTTGATATCTTAGCGGTTTGGTATCTCATCTGGCAACCTGTAAGACTTTTGTACTATCATTAGTATAGCCATGAATGTAGCTCATGCTTCATATTATTTTTCAGGCATGGAAAATAAATATTGTGATAAGTGTGGCTAAATGTTTTCTGACCTTGTAGAGGATATTGCTTTTAGGCTTTTCGACCCTGATAATTCAGCATGCTTTTCCAAAACTTTGTACCATAAATTGTATTGTTAAACCGGATTACCAAACAAAATAATTTGGTGTCGAAGCAAAAAAATACGCCAAATCGATAATAATAATTTAATATCATCTTGAACTTTTTATTAAACAGAGTAGGAACTCTGCCCGTTTTTACCTCTAATGACAACACGTTTAAATTTCTTTACGAAAATCTTTTCTGAGGCAATAAGCGCGAACAAACTCTTCATACTTTATTGTCATTATTGAGCTTTCTAAATAATCGTGCACTGTAATTCTTTGAAGTTCTCCAGGCCTGCAGCCTTTAATAATAAAACCCTACAATACCATACTCTAAAAGTTGTGTATATGTTTCAGTAGTTTGATAAGCCTTCTTTAATTTTACGAGCATCCAAGGATTTTTTATTTGGGTATTCTTTAAGAATTTTCTTTAAATCATTTGCTAAAGGCGCAATAGTTGTTGCAGCTTGTGTAGACATATCATATTTCAATTTGATTCAATAGTTGAATCAAAGTTTTTTAATTCACTTCTATTTTGCTCATATCTACTTCGCGTAAGGTCCTTGCTTTTTAATACACATTATTGCAATATTAGCATTGTTTCAAGATGGTGGAAGATTCATTGCGAACTAGGTGTTTCATACTATCTTTTTCTATGTCATAATTTGCCAGTATTTAGTTGCTGTACAATGATATCATAATGAATTGGTCTTAAGGCAGAAAATAAGTCATTAATGGATGGATCAAACTTTTTTAATTCTATAATAATTTTGCAGGCTGTCTCATTTTCTAGACACTACGTTAACGAAATGTTTTTCTCGTGAGTTTTAAATATTGAGATCCGTAAAGCACATATAAGGTTATATTTTTTGCAAAATGATATTTGTCTGCCCGCATTCGGGAAATACAGTTTCCTTAAGTTTTTGTCGATTTTAAGATGACGTATCAGTGATATTGAGCCTCAGATTGAAATGTTTTTACTTCCTGATTTACCATACAATTCTTTTATGTTTCACAAGTTTTTAGAATAGAATCCCAGACCTCTGTACGGCAAATAATCAGTAAATTTTAATTTTCATTGGTTTAGTGACCTTTTAAATTTTCAAGGTAGTTTCCTTTATTATTATTATTAAGTATTTTTTACGTGAGCTCAATTAATTTTTTCTATCAAGACTTTTTTAGGTTTTGTTAACAATTTTTTGGACTTAGTTTCATAAATATGGTGTCGGAGTAAATGATAACAAAATGTTAAAACAAGTAAAAAAATAAACTTTATCTCGAACCTTTGAACTTTTGGGTTTTTTGCCTTTGGATAATTGTTGTACTATCATTAGAATTATCTTCTATTTGAGATTCACTATAATTTTTAAATAATCTCTTCATTTGGTTCTGATTCATTGTAAGGCTGTGGAAATTCCTTACTAACATTTACATGGCAAGTGAGAACTGCTTTTAAAATAATTTTACTTAAACTTATATTATTAGGTGGCTTGAAAGATAATTAGACAAGGAATTATTAACATCAGAGGTATTCTGATTTGGTAGGAATTTATCTGTTTATAACGTTAAGAGGTTTCCTTTCTACAAATACACTACTTGGAGAACAATTAACGAATTTTGCCTATAATTTAAGAAAGTTTGCCAATTAAAGAATCCTTGTACTTCTTTTTTCATTGTGATTCATTATTATTATAATCACCATATAAACACTCAAATAAATAACCACTTTTAAGCATTTGCAAATAATTCACTTTGGTGATGCTTCATCACGGGCGGCACATGTCTGTTTTTACATAACATGAAGCTGACTCGCCAGCTTTAGACCCGAACTGAAAGTATTTTTTGTCCATGAAAAGCTTTTACATTATCATCACGTTTATTTTAAATTTGAAAATCTGTGTTCAAGACTTTTGCCCGAAAAAACCACGGACAGACTGAGTTAACTTTCAGTATATATCTTGTTTGTTAACTATTGATTGTCAAGATAAATATGTGAAACAAGAATTTGTTATAATAATAAACTCATTTAATCAGTCCAGTCATCAAAAGAATTAGATATCCTAAACTGCCTCCAGTAGCCTCAGTGGTATGGGCGTGTGCTTTAGAAACCGGGGCGTGGTTCGAATCCTGCGTGGACTCAACAAATTTTCATTGTTGTTTCCTAGTTGGTTAGGAATTTGGGCCGATCACCCAATTGTCTGAAAAGTAAGATGATCCATGCGTCGGATGGGCATGTAAAAGTCGGTCCACCCACCAACCGCATTGGACCAGCGTGGTGGGATACGGTCCAAAACCCTAATGGATAGGGTGATTAGGGAGGCCTATGTCCAGCAGTGGACTATCACAGGCTGATGATGTGAATCAGTCCAGCAATCTCAGATAGATATAATAAAATCAATAATAAAAGAAAACAATTATATTTTTGGTATATATATATATACTAGCAGACCCTGCCACGCGTTGTTGCGGCTAAAATTTACTTATTTTACATTGTATAAAACAATTTAAGGGCTTTAAATAAACGGAAAGAGAATATCAGTCATCAGAACCACCATGTATTATTAGTTAAATGTCATTTGTATAGTTGTTTTCAGTTGTTTTAAAAAACAATAACCTCGATAATGCTACCGTTACACCTGAATACAATGAAAAAATAACACTGGTATAAAAATCCATTGAATATCTGATCAAAATATAGGACACAACATCACTTTTATTTAATTTTGCTCTGTAAAAGTCCTGCAATTTACAATTTTACACGCGTATTAGGAAGGTATTTTATTCATTACTTTTTTTTATTTAATGGCCTGATATAAAATAACGGCGTTATAAAGTTGAATTTTTGTTTTTAACAATAGATAATAATTATTATAAAATTAAAAACCAAAACGAATTAATTTTTAGTAAATACTTTTCATTGTCACAATTCTCCTATTATCAACGAAAAATTTATGCTATTAAACAGCGCCATCTATTGACACATAAACGCAATCAATAGATATCGCCAACTGTCACAATTGTTTATTGTATAGCAAACATTTTGTATCAAATAATATTATAGAGAAACGAATCGCAATAAAACAGTATTGCGACTATAAATAAAGGTGTAAGCTATTCTATCTTTTAAGTTGGATTAAACTGCGAATTGTGTGCAACTATATTTTAAAATCGGTTAAATAGCTTAGAAGTCCATCGCGGACAAACAACGTGACACGTGATATATATATATTAAGATATATATACCAAAAACATAAAGCAAAAGAAATAGATATCCAAAATATATATTATAAAAAATGTTATTTAACAATCAGAACAAATACAAATGTGTATGTGTAAAAAAATTACAGTAAACATCAACAACAACAAACAACAGAGCAGTAAAGGAACCAAGCTGTGTGAAAAATTTATAATATAAAGTAATAATAAAGAAAGAGAAAAGGGAAATTTATACTGATGGATAACATTATAATGTATTGTACACGCATAATTTATACATAATGAACATGTTATAGTATATGCACAACATCAGGAGAGAAGAAAATTTATACAATTTCTCATAGCCAGCATAACGCACAGTGAAGTTTCAAGAGGCCACAAAGCCGCTATTAACATTATTTGCAGGCCCATTTCAGATAGGAATACATAATAGAGATATGGGTAATTCTTTACAAAACGGGCACGCATCTTTTTTTACTAAATTATATAATTAAATTAAGGTGTTGTGGTGTTGTATATAATGAACGTATTATGATGCCATATTTAAAATAATGGCGGATACTGTCGAATGTATTGAAAATTTTTAGTTTTAATTATTTTATAAAATATCAATTAACTTAAGATTTCGCTTAAGACGTACATGACATACAAGCTATTTTTACATTAAATGGAGCCATTTTGTTTCTTGTTGCTTTCTTATATATTTTTCATTGAGTTGCCGCTGTTTTTATTATATTTTTTTAGATAAGTTTTTATGGCTTGGTAATAAGACCTTAAAGCTCTTTATGATACATGTATTTATTTTAAAGTTATAATATAAATATATTGTATTTAAGAAAAATTATAAATATATAAATATTTATAATTAAATAACAAATTATTTCAAACATACATTAGTCTATTACTAATGCATTTTTTTCTTATTACGTCACAAACAATGTCGGAGCACCCAAACTCCATGTGGAATAGCTAGTCTCCTACCCTAGAGTGCAATATAATAGCGGGAGCCGAAGTTCGCGTAGGAGGTCCTGAGCGAAGCGAATTCACGAGTGCTGAACGTAATGAGGCGGGAGGTGGCGGCGAAGGAGCCGGTGACGTCCTGAGTGAAGTAAAGGTCGAGTGCAAGAGCGGAGTGAGGGGTGACGAGCGAATCTTTCTGGCGAGACATTTAAAACACTTCATAATTAAAAACTAAATTATGGAACTGAATAACAATCCGTCTTCAGTAGTATAAATATATATTTTAAATAATGATAAATGTGTATTTAAGCATTGAAAGTTTTATAATTTCATTATCTATGATACAAGGGTACTTGGAACAAATATAAAAAAGTAAATTAAGAAAAATTCCCACCATTTACGCATATTTTCTATTGCGTGTGTAACTGTATTTAAAAGAATTGTTTATATATATTGCTTTTAATTATCTTTTTTTATAAGTTTTAGTATTGTTTTTATTAAGCTTTTAGTTTTTAGTGAGTAGTGTAGTGAGTATTTTAATACTACTTTACTAGTTACTCATTTCCATTGTTTTACTATAAAATAATCAAATTTTAGGTTTGTTATGTTGGCTGTATTACTCATCAAACTTATTCAATATGGCGACTTTTATTACGAGATTTTAGTAAAAAAGACGCGTGCCGTTTTGTAAAGAATTACCAAAATAAATTGCAAATAAAAATGTTAAAATCATGTTTTGTGGTAGTGCTTTCCATACAAAGTATGAAATATATTTTTGTAATTCTAAAAATTAAGACTCTCCAGCAATTTCTTAATACAGGTGTCTTATTAAATATTATTACCTATCAAATGAAATATAATTTAGTAAAAAAGACGTTCCCTTTTTAAAGAATTACCTGAGATATGTAACCCAAAACAGGTCTTGTGTTCCCAAAAGAAGTTCAGTGTTTCAAAAATAAGCAAAAAAAAATATATATAGTCCTGTAGTCATTGACTTTTTATTACAATGTTTTTTTTATATAAAAAGGTATTATATAAATTATATCTGTGCAAAATTTTTACGAGTTTTCTTATGGTACGTAATGTTCGTTTTCATTAAAAATTTTATTTTAAATAATAATTGATTAAAAGTATTTATTTACTAGTTTTGGTGTTTGTGCTAATAAGACTCTTTGGTCATATGATTCTAGATAATATGTCTGTCGTGGATCATATGACTCTAGACAATTGGGTGCTCAACCAATATTGTCATATCCTAACAGAAAACAACATAAAGTTTTCTTCCGCAGGTCAGACTTTGAATTGTTTCTCGAACTCTGGTTAAAGCCATGGAGGCAGTTGCATTTTTGGTATTATAATAATTGAATTAAGTGGTTGCAAAACTTTTTTATTATTTAGAATGCTGAGTTAGTAATCCTAATAAGTATGGAATTATTTTTTAAACTATTTTAGCATGAGAGCTTTATAGATCATCTATTAGACGATTGACATCTTTTAGATTTAATGTAAATAATTAGGCCATCGAAATTTAAAGTTATGTCTATTCTTCACCTTGACATTTAATGTTAGAAAAAAAGTTTATGATAAACACACTATAGTATGTAATTGTATAAACTGCTCTATTTTAAAGACACAGTACTTGAACAAACTTTTTTTTTTATAACTTATTATAAAAGACTTTGTAGGTTGCCATAACATAAAAATGCCCACTCGGGAATTCTGTCCCTTTTGGGTCTTATATTCAGTTAAGAGGGAACTAAACAAGAAAACCTTTATTTACTATAATGGCTTCTCAGATAGGGAATGTTTGATTTAGCTTTAGTATGCTACTAAATTGCGATGTCTATTATATAACAGTTTCTTTAAAAGCAAGTTGTATAAATACCGTAACAATCTTTTTTAATAGGTGTTCTTCGTATATTAATAACGAATTTATTCATGATGATTATTATATTCCTTGCTATAACTTATCTAGATTGAAGTTGATTGAAGTGTTGACCTATTTGAAGTTTTTCAAAAAGGGCAATAATACTGTGAAATATGGCAAAGGCATTTAACCCCATCGTAATTGTTTGACAGGGCACTCCCGAGCTCCACACGACCATGCTGCACAGCACAGACACTTTTCTGTTTTTGGCGCTACTTAACCTTGGTGGGGGGGGGCAAGCTAGATACTCTTTTAGTACCTGCTGGATCAACTCCTTACTAAGGTGTTCATGGTAATGACACGCTATTTCGGACCATACGACAAATATAAAGAGTAAACAAATCAGGAGAAAATAAGCATAAGTAACCGAACGTTACAAGTTTTATTTACTTGTTTTATACTAAAAACGTGTAGGTAGAGCCTCTTTTCACGGGGGGTAGACTTGTAAAGTCCAAACGCGGTGCCCACTTCATAGAGCAGTAGTGAAAAACTACTGTGTTCCGATTTTATGGGCGCCATTGTACACTGAATTATCTATGGGCAGTGCATATCACTTAGCATCGGGTAAATGTTCTGCTCGTTTCGCCAGTTACTTTTTTTAATGTAATTTAATTTCGCCATTTTAAAACATGCAACTATTTTATGGGATGCTCGGCCATAGCAAAAGTGTAAATTTAATCAAATGCCCTTATATTATCATTTTGCCTGCGTATAGATAGATACAGAAAGTTATTACATATTTAAACATTTACTTATTTTCATAGAAATAGATTACGCGGATTTCTGAAAATTGGTACGACATTTAGCAGTAGTTATATAACTCTGTCTTAATTTTTTAAATTTATAAACTTTGCTTTTTTGGATATTAATTTGAAATATTTGCTTTTTTTAATTAATATGATAACAACATAAATATAAATTTCAATGTATGTAGAAATTTTTTACGACCATCGATCCAATAATATCAACACCGGAAAAAAATATTGACCGACAATTTTCAGTTGTCTGTTTGGTTAAACGAAATTTTCGCTGGTTGATCTCTCATTTCGATTATTTGCCCGGAAAAATGCCGAGCTGTGGCAAATAACTCAGAAATGAATCGGGCCGTATATTATGAGACTCGTTTATTTTGCAAAAATATATTTGAGAATTCTCTCACGGTTTATAAAAAATAAGTGATAGTTATCGACTGATATGTCGATTAGCTGCTGGTATTTTACAAAACTAAATTTTTCGTTTTTTCTTGGAATTTAGAATTGGAATTTTAGAATGGAACCGCAAAATAAGCCCGATGGTAAAAGATACGTTCCGCGCAAAAGACGCTCTCAATTCTGCTTAGTGCAGCTCAGTATTCATTTGACGAAAACCTTTAAACCATAAAGCGTTCTGGTTTGTCGTTGTATTGACACTACTGTTTTGTAGCCAATAACACTGCGGTGGTTTGTCTGCCGTCGGTGTCTTGTAGAAAATTCATTACCAATACATGGTAAAACAAATCGAAATGATAACAGTCCGTCAACTAATAAAACTACAGGTTATTTCAGAACTATAGAACATATTATAAATGTATACGCTCATTACATATTATTGCGTAGACTTAATTCAATAAAACATGATTCTAAAACTGTAGTTAAAATTTAAGAACGGAGAAGATTTTTTTAAAAATTTAATTTAGACAACTGCCTCCGTAGCCTAGCCTAGTCTCCTGCGGGGACTCAACAAATTTTCATTCTTGTTTTCTAGTTGGTTAGGGCTATTTGTGCGGATCACCCAATTGTCTGTGATGCTTCGAATGGGCATGTAAAAAGTCGGTCCAGCCATCAACCCGCATTGGACCGATACGGTCCAAAACCCCCTAATGGATAGGGATGTATTAAGGAAAGCCTATGTACAGAAATGGACTATCATAGGCTGATGATGTAATTTATTCGGTGCATTACGACATGAATGTAAAAAGCAATGCAATGAAATAAAATAAGTGCACCATTTGACTCTTTTGCAATGCCTTATTTGCGGTAGTACCAACATTATAAATGAAGATAAATTCAAACGTTACTAATGACGGAAAATGAAATTTTATCGACTCTGTTGATCAAAAGACCGTTCTTCCGTTGCTTGCGCAAGGAAATGATTGAGCGGTGTATAAAATGGTCGTACTTCAGTTTTTTCACATGAATTTATTTGCTTGACCTTATTTTCGTATCACTTAATTGGTTGTTAAACTTTTAGAAACATGTTTCTTGGTAAATATTTGGATTTTATTCATAATTTTGTTCTCGTATTGAAAAAAGTGTTTAGTTACTTCGTTTCAATTGAATATCTTATGAGACGTAAATATATTGAATTTAAGAGCGCAAGTAAAATCGCTAAATGGAAGGAAATATAATACAAATAAGTATTTTTTTTCGATTCTTGACATTTCTTGTAATGTTATTATTTATAAAAGTAGTAAAATGTTAATATTAAAAATATAACTTCAGCAATCTATATTTATACTAATATTATAATAAGGAATGGTTTGTAATTTTTGACTGACAACCTAAACGGAGGGATCTGTTTTCTCCAATTTTATCTTTCTTTTTTCAAATTGTAGTTAGTAGCTATGCGTTTAATAGATATTTAAGAAATAAAAAAAAATATAGCGCAAAAACCACAGCATTTCGTAATTAAATTGCATAACGCTGGCGAAACCGTAAAAGACAAACTTTAGTTTAAGTTAATGTCTCACATACTTGTACTTCTTTAAATTATTTACAATAAAGTCCGCGAGCACATACATCTCGTTTTTAAGAACAACCCACAATAATCATTTTAATAATGTAAAACATTGTTAAAAATTGCAATGAAGCAAATTCAATGATCAATTAAGGTAATATAATATAAGTCTTAGTAAGCAAATACATAGATGATATTTTGATATAATGAATACATTAAAAGAAATGACTGTTGGTCTTTATTTATATTGCATATACCGTTTGAAGTCTGTCACATTTTTTATAAAATTTTTCAGTTGTTTATGTAATGGATAAGCTCGAAAACTACTAAACCTAATAAATTATTTTTTTCATTGCAAAACACATTGCATTTGCTCTGTTACGCATACAGTTACATTTGTTTGTTAGAAAATAGCTTACGGTGTGAAAAATTGCTATAAAACGTGTTTAATTCTATTCTCTTCTCAAATTCTTTATATATGCCGTTCGTAAAAATTTAATAAATTTTTGAAAAAGTTGTTGTATGCTTTATATTATTCCCG
Organism: Lamproptera curius; assembly: GCA_029286875.1. Lineage (NCBI taxonomy): Eukaryota > Metazoa > Arthropoda > Insecta > Lepidoptera > Papilionidae > Lamproptera > Lamproptera curius. The sequence continues at coordinate 34,889 of JAGSMT010000107.1, read as the reverse complement.
TAAATATAACTTGAGTGCGAATGAATGACGTAAATTTTTTGCTTGCATAATATTTATTCACATATAAGATGTCTCTGTAGATTATAAATAATGAATGATTGAGATTAGTTACTCTTAAGATTGTTCCAATAGTTCACTAAATAGCCAGATTAAATAAAATTACAACTGTTTTATTTCGCTTGGTAACTTTAACATTGAATATCCTTTGACAGTTTAAAGTTAATCTCAATTGATAAAAAATCGTCGATTATATATTTTATTTAACATTTATTGATATTTAAAAGAAATAAAATATCAATAAACGCTTTTCTTTCTTCTTGCCAGCAAGAGCAACGAATACAATATGAACAGAATATGTCTCTAATAAAACAAGCTTTTCCGTGTTTACAAATCCTTCTTCGTGGATATAAATAGGATCAGAGCGACTTTATTTCGTCATGGGACTTAGTGGCATTTTACCCCAATATAACGTTTAATTATTCAGGAATTTTATTTCATACTTTCTATTAATTATATGTTAACATAAAGTTAAAGTAAGGTAAAAAGGTGGGGTAAGGTAAAAGTATCATTTATTTTTCTTATTGATGCCTAGCGAATATATAACAAGAAAATGTATAACTCTCAAAAATTAAAACACATATTAAAATAAAAAAATATATACAAAATCATAACAAATGTTCGTTGCGTTATTTAATTAAGATTATTTTTTAAATAAATTAAACAATTAGTTGTTTAATGATAACTTGCAACAAAGGTATAATATTGCTCTTGAGCAAATTATTGCTTACTTTACTAAAATTACGAGAAATTTTCTTCTCAACAATGTTATCTGATTAACTATTTTATTAACAGTATACATAAACGAATTTATAATAGTATTTTAAAAACCATATACTCAATTTTTAGATAAAGTTCTCGCATAGGCGATCTGAAACTCGTAACAGCAAACGCACTTGACTATCAAGGTCACGGTTCGCGATCTGTAATGTAGCAAAACCACATTTTTAAAATCAAATTGAAAAAATGTAATTGGCTAAGTAGTTATTTATAAATATTAGTAAAATATTTATAATGGTTATCATAATAATGGTCAATTTAATTAATCAATGAAAACCATGTAAGCGAATCAAAAATACTATTATTATGAACAGAAACGATTTCCTGCTTGCGGAAGTGAGAAAAATTTGGTAGCGGTAGCAGAATTTATCGGGCGTGCCGCTGGAGGCTTGTGTATAGAGTGTGTAATAGATATTATTGACGACATTATATAATATATACAGGTTTTTAGGCTATGATTTGATTATAAAACGGATTGGTATTATAGTTATATTAAATTACTTTACATAATCAATAAACATTTAAGGAACTACAACCAATTGTGCCTCAATTATATCAATTGTTATATTTTAGATCGTGTTTTATACAAATATGAGAAATTGGAGTGTAACATAATACGGTTTTTAATGTATAACTGATACAAATTACAGGATAACATTTAAAAATATAATTTTCTCTCTACTTCTATGTTATGGTTAATCTCTAGAATGGCGGGTTTGATTTTGACGAGGCTTCTACTGGAAGTTAAAGAAATGTGCTATAAATATACTTTACGATTCTTTTGGTACTACTCTTCAAAAATTTTACTTGGGAATTAAAATTTATAAATAATAATTTGATACAACAATGTTATATTTTACGGGCTCACAAATGCTTTGTTACTTTATTAAATTTGCAGTACTCTTTCTAAGAAAGCGTAGAAAACAAAAGCAATGTCAAGTTTTAACGTACAGTAATTTGTTCAACAACGAAGTAAGCACGCTTAAAGTAATTATTATTTCCGTCAAGAAAATTTTAATAGAAGTTAGATATTGGCAAGGAGTTACAAAGTTTTCAAATTACATATTTCATAAACCGTTGTAAAGGAATAAATAATGTAAGTGTGTATTACAAAATGTAAGCATTAAAATAGTTAATGTCGCTTAGTGCGTATCTTATTCAACGCTTAGTCAATTTTAAATACCCATTTCTGCTGGAGTTATTATAAGCTGAAGATCTTTAACACAAGTTAAATCTAATAGTTTATACTATATGAATATATTTCTGTCCGGTGTAGCCCTGAGTTGTTACTAATATTAAATTTTAATATACAACAGAATGGCAACAGTTTATACATTAAACCTTATATATATTTTACTAATAGAGTTTTGGCATAAATATTGGAACCGGCAACTCTTTTCGCACCTTTTTAACCCTAAAATAGTGCAGAACACGTTTTGTATGATAATAATAATGACCTTCAGGTCGAGTCGGACTACGGCGGCCAATCTATATTAGAGATCAGCCATCTGCGCAGGAAATATTGTACTGCCAAGTGTACGCAGGTGCACTCCCTATTTCTTTATACTGTCATAGTCCGATGGGACGGAAGACCGACACGAACGAAGAGAACCATCCGAAGCATGGATAATCTAACTTTACAGAAATCGGGTGATCAACCCGCATTGCCCTAACCAACTAGGAAACAACTTAGATAAGAATAGTAGAGCCCCCGCAGGACTCGAACCCACGACCTGCGATTTCTAAAGCACAAGCCAATACCAATAGGCTACGGAGGCACTTGTTTTGGTATAATAGATATAAGATAAGGATAAGTTTAGTTTTTTGTCAGATCTTAATAGGTGTTCCATCTCAAAATAATATAGTTTATTCAGTAAATGTTATTCGTTACGCTATACACATTTAGTGAGAGCCATTTGCCTTTATCGTTATATATTTTTTTTAATTACAAAACAAACCCAAATATGTCATTTTCATTTTTTGATTCATCAAATATACAACCTATGGCAATGTTAATCAAATACAATGTACAGAATGTCGTATAAAAATAGTCTATCATCATCATCATCATCATCAGCCTGTGATAGTCCACTGCTGAACATAGGCCTCCCCCAACACACCCCTATCCATTAGGGTTTTGGACCGTATCCCACCCAGCTGGTCCAATGCGGGTTGGTGGTGACGACTTTACATGCCCATCCGACGCATGGATCATCTTACTTTTCAGACAATGGGTGATCGGCCCAAATTGCCCTAACCAACTAGGAAACAACAATGAAAATTTGTTGAGTTCCCGCAGGATTCGAACCCACGACCTCCTATTTCTAAAGCACATGCCCGTACCACTAGGCTACGGAGGCAGTTAAAAAAACAGTCTATAATTGAGAAAAATAGAGATAGGGTAAGTCGAAATTACATCCGATTTATTACTTTATAGAAAGAAAACGAAAAAAATTAAGATGAAGTGTTCACATATGTATAGTTGACCCAGATTACAATCTGAATAGACGTAAACAAGGTAACGCACATCAAACGAAGCGACTTCATAGGTGTGGTGTTGTCAGTTAGTCAACTGACACTCACCGGCTTACGTCATGGTGAAAATTTACCAGTAACTCTATGTCACCACTTTGTTGCTATGAGTCACTTTGTTAGCGACTATTCAAGGCTAATTTATCGAAGCTGTAGGCATTTATACATCTATAATAACAAAAATCTCTTGATGGTTATACATTTCGCAACATTATCTGACATAAATACACATATAAGGACCTCGAATCTCATCGTTGTTGAACTGAAAACTAATCAAGATATTTTTATGGCGTTGGTCATTTGTTCTAACAGAAATTGATGATAAAGTTATACACAAAAAGGCAAGGATAAGAAAGTTTATATGAAATTTCGATTACTCAACTAATCGGCGTGTTAAATTTAAAGTCTGTTTAATGATAGGCAATGCATCAATACTGCATAGGTTCTTTTTTACGTATATAGCGTGCCTACAATGTACAAATACGATTTATCTCATATTAGGCTTAACGATTCTTTTTAGGCCACACATAAATGCAAACATATTATGCAAGTTTACGTATAAAATATCTATAAGTATGACAAATTTAACAATCAATTAAGTATTACAATTTGACAATGTAATCTAGTTTACATGAAGTTATGAATCGTAATAAAATTACTTTAAGGCGTTTTAATCTTTTAACTGATTCAAAGAAAATCGCTTCTTAAGGTGGTTTCAAAATGGAGCACTACTAAATTTATACATGTTTCTTGCCTAAAGTCAGATTGTCAGCCTCGTTCAGCAGTTTTATAGAATTTCCTTAATTATGATTTATTCAGGATAAGGTTGTTGTTCTTGTTTATCTATGGCGCTATCATTTATATTATATCATTATAGTAAATTGAATGCTGGGTATATAAAGGCTTTGAATAATGTAATAAATCATGGGTGTCAAATATTGCTCACCGGTGGTAGTAAGTTATATCTGCTTTCCCAAAAAAAAACAGCGTAAGATGCCACACATTCTCACTGCTCTGAAATAAAACTACATCTCTTTCACCCAGTAATTAAGATGGCGACGGTGCCTTTTAAACCGGAAGACAGTAGCGTTTTGCGGCAGAAATAGACACTGCGAAGGCACCACTGCAGATGGTCCCTTGGGAAAAGGGAAGCTACCTCCTCTAGCAAAAGAACTGTCCTCTCATCATGTTCAAAGGACGAGTGTGTCGTCACGATATGAATTTAGTTTAGCTTTAAGTAAATATTTTAGTTTAATTCACTTAACAGACTGGATAAACAATTTTGTTGCCTTAACAACTAAGAAAGACGCCACAGAACAAACGGATTTGTGGTAACGCCGTCTTCTTTAAAGACAGGGACTTAAGTGATTAGGCCATCTTGCCCTGCAAAAAATAAGCATATGGTAGACTCCGACCGAAACTGGTTTTCCGGCCGAAACCGAAACCGAAACTCGTTAACCACTTTACTTGTTATAGTCTTCGCACATGTTTTCTCTTAAGTATTATTTCACTTAGCGGACAAGATGAAAAACAAAAAAAAACAGCTAGGCGCCAGATCTGGTGATCAAGGGGATTCTTAACCAATTGGAAGCTAGCTTGCTGAATGGGGGCCATCTGTACGATGGCCAACCTATCCACCTAATCACTGTGTCGAGCCGCAGTTAATTAAACAGAGACTCAGTAAAATGTTTTTATATCGGAGAACTTCTGTTTGAAACTGACGATCACGTTATTCCATATCATATTTTAAATTAAGATTGGTATTAAAGACTGTTTTATTATTTGATGCAAGAATAACTCTGATATTACTCAAGATAATTTCAATCGTCTATTAGGGCCACAACATCATGCCACGTACGTTTTTCATCTTGAAGTTTCTTCTCGACATACTTTTAGCTGGAACCAATCCAATTTAATCAAACTTTAATTGCTGTGAAATTCCTTGGGAACTGAGGAATTGTTAAAATAGCTCGACAGTTAGAATCGATTTAATTTACGTTTAATGGAAATGTTGAGGCAAAAGCTATCGGACATTATTAGCATTTCACTAGTTTGAAAATTACGAAATAGGGAATCTTTTGTATAATTTTAAGTACCTACAAATTTAGCGTTAAAATAATAAACTATTAATGACTACTATATTAGTTGTGATAACTCAATAATGCACATACAGCGCTTGTAATTACTAGGTAAGCGGATAAAATAAGTAATAAGATAATTTATTTTCTGCTCGTTGTAAGGCTAATTGTTTTTCGCTTACTCAATTTTCTTAACTCTTGCAAATCTTTTTTTGTAATAGACATAAGGCTGACGAATAATATCTTTCAGATGAACTCCTTTATTGCATCATTCATTTATTCATCATCAGCCTGTGTTTGTCTACTGCTAGGCGTAGGCGTCCCCTAATGCAGCCTTCTCCATTAGGGGGTTTAGAACCCTGTCCCACTACGATGGTCCAATGCAGGTTGGTAGGTGGACTGACTTTTTACATACCCCATGGACAAATTTAGAAATTTATTTAAAATATTTACAAAACAGTTATCTAATGCAACGAAATAGCATCCTCCTTTATTTTAATTATTTAATTTTATTTTTTATTACATTTTAATCTATTAAAAACTATAGGTTAACATATAACCTAATTTATTAAGCACAAATGATTATTAAGTATTGTGATGAAAGAAGAAAAATAAATAGCTTTTTACATAATCTGTTTGAGACTCAAAGTAGAGGTGATATCAACAGCTCATACGTTTTACATATATTAAAACGCAATATTACCATTAAAATTAAACCTTTTATTGTTCTGTTTAGTACTGGGATTCTAATTTAACTTAGGCTTGCCTACGTAGGTGTTGAATCGCTAATTTAGTTTTCTTTGATTCTATAAGAAGGCTATACAAAAGCAGTCGGGCTCACTGAATCTTGACACGAATGCCCATTGACTTTGGCAATACCATTCACCAACGCGCTGCCTACTGAAATATAGGGTGTAACGTCTCGTTTCCTAACTAAATACGATGGCTACGGTGCCCTTAAAACCGGAACATAGTAGGATTTTTACACTACTGCTTTGCGACAGAAATGGCACCGATAAGGCAATAAGGGATCAAAAAAAAGGGAATAAAAATAGAAGGTTAACCATCATTTAACATATGTTACTGAAAGTATTTGAAGAAATGAAATGGTCGTCAGAAAAGTCCTTAAACGTTACGCAATTACTCTTGAATTTCAGGAACATCTATTTTACTAAATCTGTGTGCTAATACTAGTGTTTGAGAATTGTAAACATTGAATTACTTTTGTTTTATACACGAAAGGTGCTTCCACTTACTTTTATAAGCATTATAGAGAACACCAAAATTCTATGACAGAGTCATGGATAGCCACTCTCACCTCTTACAACGACCTGGTTTCCGGGACCGACTCCTACCAAAAATTAGGCAGTACTAATGTCAAGGCCGTTAAAATGTGCGATATTTATGCTCAAATACTTTATAATGACTGGAAAATATTATTAATATTACTTATATATTGTCCATACAATATTAAAACATTTGCCTAATATAATTTAAACAAAAGGTATAACAGTAATAACTATTGAATTACAAAACCATTTATGAACATGAAGACAGTTGTAAGTGACTTTGTGCCAATCAGAAAAGCGTGATAGCGCTAAGGAAGTACAAGTAGTCAGCACAAACGATTTTCTCCTTGCGGAAGTTTGAAAAATTTCCAAGCAATAGACGAACTTATGGACTCGCTCAGTGCTTGTTCTTAAGTTTGAAATAGCCATGAAGTATACCAACAGTTATCACCGGCTTTAAAAATAGAGATTTGGTACAGCCTTTGAGTTACTCAATTTGATTGAGTTTTATTGAGTAAGATGTTAATCGATCGCTAGCTAGTTAATCGATTAAACATTCTTTTATCGAGCGGACCTATGTGTAGGACGTTTCATCATCATCAGCCTGTGTTAGTCCACTGCTGGACATAAACCTCCCCTAATGCACGCCTTGTCCATTAGGGGGTTTTTGGACCGTATCCCACCGCCATGGTCCAATATTGGTTGGTGGGAAGACCGACTTTTTACATACCAATCCGACGCGTGGATCATGTAACTTTATAGCCAATTGGGTGATAATTTACCGGTTTGCATATTATCCAAATCAACCAGAAAACAACGAAAACACATCGTTGTTCCGTGCGGGAGTTTGAACTCACGACCTCCGGTTCATCAAGCAAGGGCCAATACCGTTAGTTCACGGAGGGGTACGATATTTACCAAATCGTAAAATTTGCCTTGGACTCTTTTTATAAGAAGAGACTAGCCAGTGCATTACCAACACGGATTTTTGCCGCAAATAATTAGTGAAGAAACACAACTGTCTTCGGATTTTAGGGCACCGTAGCCAGCGACATTGCAAACGAGGCCTAACATAAGATGTTAGAGGTCTCGTTGTCCAGGGCGGAAAGCGGATTTGTGTCCTCTCCCGCTCCTTTGTATATGGGCGCAGGTCACCGTCGTTTTTTAAGTGATAGGTGTTAGCTGTCATTTGGTCATTTTTAAAAATGGATAGACTTTAACTATGTTCTACATAATTGCACAACTTGAATTGGCATATAATACGGATTGCAATTTTTAACATTATTTTTATGTAATACATTGCAAAAATTGCAATCCGTATTAGTAAACCTCATTAAAGTTACTATAGTGTAAGTTTACATAAAAGTTAATATATTTAAAAAAATATTTATTCTATGTACATAAAACGTGTCGTCGCCGACATTTTGATCAAATGAATGCCTTATAAATATAGGAGATTTTAAATGCGGTGGCAGAATTCACGGAACTGCACAGAGCGCGTTGTTACATGCTAATATTGGCCAAAACGGTTATGTACTGTTATATAGTTCATATACAATGCATAAGAAGAAAAAGTACATCACGATTTGAACAAAAATCATAAAAGGCCGGTAAAAATTTTGTTCAAACAAAAAATTATGACTCATTTCAGCAGTTGACACAATATAGGATTGAAAATTATTTTAATAGGAGACAATATGCTTTTATGTTGTGCGTATATTACACCAGTATTTTAAACAACAAGTACTTTATTATAGTACGATATAACTTTTTTACCGGTTTGCAATTGGTAAATGTTGTTAGTTTTAAATAAAGCAAGTACAATTTTTTTATTATATTTTAGTACGGCTTACATAATGATTCAACTTGCAAACTTTGTAATTCCTTGTAAACATCCAATGCTAAGTGAAATTTTCTAGACGGAAGTCATTATTACTTTAAGTGAATAGCATAACTTCGTTGTTGAAAAATTACTGCACATTAAAACTTACAACTGCTTTTGTTGAGTAATTTTTCAACACCAGTACTAAGTACGTGACTCGGTGTTGCAAAATTAATAAAGTTAGTATAAGCTGATGTACCTTTTAACCGGCTATTCATTAATATTAATAGTTTCAGAAAATATTTAAAGCGGTGAACACGATGAGACGAGCAAAACATTTACCTGATGTTGAATAAAACTACACGTGAATAAACTCACAATTGCATGCCACAATTTTGCTACCCGCCTCTAGTTATCCGATTTTCCCACTCGTTCACCCAGCAGTAAGCTGGCGAAGTAACCCTTCAGACCGGAAGACAGTTGTGTTTTGTTTCACTGGTTTAATACAGAAATAGGAAAATAGGATTTGTGGTGACTAACGACGCATTTCATAATTAGTCAGATTAGAGATCTGCTCACCCTGATTTTCTAGTCTTCTCAGCGTCATAACATTTTATGTAAAACAGGCCAACAGACCATAGTACATAAGTTCACTTAAAACCTGTATAATGAACTCCGTTAATACAGCGTATGCTAAACTAAAAATATCGGTAAGTCATGTGAGTAGTACTCACCGAGTCAAAAATGTCATGTTAAAGCAGTAAAAATAACTTGTGAAAGTGAATTTATCATGTTTAAAGGACGCTTCATATACATTCTCTGCGAGTGAGCCATCGCAGCCACGTAATGTCCGTCTGATTCAAACGTTACGATAAAAACTGTCAAAGCAAACCGCAAATGCCTCTCCTTGTTTCTTTAGAAGAAATTTGGTATACCTTACTGCAAAACTGTTTCTTTTTTCCCGGCAAGTATTTTTTTAAACTGACGAATAATGTAGTTAATGTCACAATAACGCTTTGCTCTTTCTAAGATTCATTACTTTTACTACTACATACACATCTTTATCAAGTGACATTAAAGTCTTTGTTAAAAATTTTATTTATAAAAGAAACTTGTCACCGGTGGTAGGTCCCCTGGGACAGGAGACCGTCTGGGTGGGTACCACCGCGATGCCTATTTCTGCCGCGAAGCAGTAGTGTGAAAACACTACTGTGTTCCGGTTTGAAGGACACCGTAGCCAGCGTATTTACTAGATAAACGAGACTTAACACCCTACGTCTCACGGTAGGCAGCGCGTTGGCGATACCACTGGTATTGCTAATGTTAATGGGCGTCGGTGATCACTTCCCATCAGGTGGCCCGATTGCTCGTCTGCCTGCGTATGCCATTAAAAAAAAATAAAAGTATATATTAAACTTATTTTTTATGAAGTAAGCTGCTAGTAAGATAATGTTGTTCCCAAAATCTCGATATGGATTTATCTAAGAATTAACGCTCTAGGATTTTTTGAAACTTCAAACACGCTAAAAGCTAGCTTCTGTGGTTTACAAGGAGCAACCATCACGGCCATCCTTTCTCATGTCGCTATCGTAAGTTCCTGCGGCCTCACCCAAAGCGAGTCAGTCCTCTTTCCGGGTGTGTCGGACCGTCGCCATTGGTACCCTTCCTTCTTAGCAACGATAAACAATTCTGTTTTTTTATTTTAAAATTTAATCTGCCCTGGAGATTACTATAACTTTGTAACGGTTAGAGTAATTAACTGTATTAGCAATTTTAATTTATAATATCAACACGATTAAAGATTTTAAAAGAAGAATGTTATTTTAGTACTGTATATGCTTCATAATCTGTATGTCTTGGATCTTTTGTTAGCTAATATTTTTGTGAATTAGTACATCTAATTAAGTCATTGAACCCATTCTACTTGCTAATTTATTTGAACTAGCAGATCTGCCCAGGTATTTCCACGGACTGCTATTTTTTAGAATGTTTAAATGTATGTCCTAGGTAAATAGAAGCTATGTTACTCAAGGTGAATTTAGCTTTCTACCATTACAAAGTTTTTATTTAAATCCACGCATCACTTTATTTTATATATACACATACACACAAAAATGCAAAAATTAGAGATTCAACTAGCACACGAAATAAATATTGATTAGTCTTATAACATTTCTTAATTACATTTCAGTTAATTATTTATATTTATTCTGAGTTTGATATGTCTGTATCTCTATGTTAAAAATGATTTATTTTATGTAAAGTTTGTTCAGCAGCTTATATAAAAAAATGTACGCAACTTATACGAGATTTATTACAGTAATTCTTAATTGATTTTTGCTTTAAACATTTTTCTAAAATTGAAAATAGATTATCCAAATTAATATAAATTGTTCTCAAGTGAACTCTGCCGCCAATCAACGTTCAATCATTTAATAAGCAATAAAAAACGCTTAGAATAAAAGTAACCACGTATATTACGTATATGATTCTTTTGACATAAATTAGTAGCGTAAATTAATAGTTAACTTATTAAGATCAACCTTTTTTTGGACACTTGTGTAACATTATACATACTTAATGATATCGAAAGCAAAGTTACTTTGAACCTCATCGTATGTGAACGGTAAGTAAAAGCGTTACCACATTTATTTCATCCTGACATGTGGTTTGTACAAATTAATCGTAGTCAACCGGTGTAATTATGAACACATTCACATAAATAGATAGCTAATCGTATGAAATTCTGAATACTTTAGGTACCTTAAGAGCGTTATATCAATAAATAATTGTGTCAGCATGAGAACTATTTTTATTGACCATTCCTAATAAACATACCTATACTTAAATTAAATAAACTATCTGACATGTAAGGTACATGTTTTACTGTGATAGGTTTTGGTCTTTTTACTTGATAATAAATGAATTTACAATTGCATAATATTTAAAATTGATTTAATTAGCTTTTGAGTATTAGTAAGTAAAATAAAATTATTGTAAATAAAAAATTCATACAGTCCACTGCTGGACGTTGCCTCAACTTTAAAACTACGGTTTTTATTACATAGAGTGATTGAAGTGGAAAGTTTATATGTATAATTAATGCATGATATTGTAGAGAAACGCTGAAAAATTTATAAATTTTACGATAGATTTTACAGATATCAGTACTGCATCCGTGCAGAGCCGGGTCGGATCGGTAGTGATTTAATAGTTTACGTTGTGTTAGCAAACTTCTTAATAGATAAACATTATTATTTGGGATGCAATTAACATAGCATTCGATTCAAATCGATACATAATTCTTAAATATATGTATGAAAGATAAAAAAGACAAATACCCAGTTGCTTAAAATATTTGCAATTAGAAGACTATACAAGTAACTTTTTATGTTTATTTCTGATTTTTAGTTTGTAAATAATAAAAAAACATTTTAAGTAGATATAAAGTACGACTAAGAGTTATAGCGAGGTATCGTAGTTCCAATCATATTTTTCGTACTGCTAGGCAACTTTAATAGAAAAATTTTATCCAAAAAATTGCTTTGCGGCATACGTCTGCAAAAGTGAGAGTAATAAAAATCGTAAATATTACTATTACTACAAATATTATCCGACCATCCATTGAATTTTCAGAGCGAAGATTAATCTAAATAAAAATGCTTTAGTTATAAGCTAATGTGATATCGAACCTAAGCCTAGAGTTGTCACTGGCTGTATTTTGATAGTCGATTTCTTTGATTTCTTTATGTTATATTCTTAAACTGATATATGCATATGTACATATTGCCATCAGTAACAGCTGCATCTGCTTAACTAGAACGACACAAACAAATAGCTATCATTTTACCGTTGAAACGATCATTAGTCTTTATCAGGCACGTTCATCTGTTAAAATTATTGAATATTTATTATCTGTCCTATCTGAGTTTTAATTGTATTCAAAACATGTTTATTTATGTTATGTAATAAAAAAAAGAAGTATTATTATTAAACACATAATAATAGTATTTATTATTCCTGTTATTTTGTGGGCAATATAAGTTATCGGATCATATTGTGAAATATAATCATAACCTGTTTGAAATCAAACAATTTATGGCATTATTACATACTAGCTGTTATCCGCGACTTCGTCCCGTCCGGGTGAAATAGGAAAAATGTCCGCGAGGTGTATTGAAATATACTATAGAAAGATCTGGAAACCCCGCTTCAGCACTGGCAACAAGACAAGAAGTGTTCGAAACGTCGGGAATTTAAAAATGTAAAATAAACGCGATAAAATCCGTAAAGTAATTTTTTTCAAGAATGTACAATATTAACAATAGAAATTATTTTATTTTAGCACCGTTTAGCGATCAAAGTAATTGGCAAAACTCCACGATCGCAATAAGCCTTTTTTCCTTTGGACATTTTCCTCTGAACAGTGCTTAGATTAGAATATAAAAAAATATTACACATTTATATTGCTTTATCCCCTATAAAACGAGTTTGATATACCTATAATAATTTATATCGCTACGGATAATGATATCTTTGAGGGCTTTTCAAATATATTTTGCATTTATGCAACATTTCAGGAATTTATAGGGACGAATAATATTTCTTTGTCTAAATAAATACATCATAATAATTCAAATGAACAAAGAACTAGCGAGTGCGAAGTTTATAAATTAAAAGAATGTAAAACAATGAATCAATCAATCTTGATTATGTCTAAAAGTTTACTAACATTTTAACAATGTTTACGGTAATCATAGCGTTTGGATTGATACAACTAACCGTGAATTATGACAAGAGAACTATAGTATAAACTTGTACTGCCTTCGTAGCCTAGTGGTATGGGCGTGTGCTTTGAAACCGGAAGGGTTCGAATCCTGCGGAGACTCAACAAATTTTCATTGTTGTTTCCTAGTTGGTTAGGGCAATTTGGGCCGATCACCCAATTGTCTGAAAAGTAAGCTGATTCATGCGTCGGATGGGCATGTAAAAAAGTGGGTCCACCCACCAACCCGTATTGGACCAGCGTGGTGGGGTAAGGTCCAAAACCCCCTAATTGATAGGGGTGTATTAGGGGAGGCTTATGTCCAGCAGTGGACTATCACAGGCTGATGATAATGATGATGATGATGATGATGATAAACTTGTAATTTATTTCGTCTGTACAGAAATACATAACTAAATTTTATTTAAATAGTGCCTTACAAATGTTGCATATAATTTGTACAAAGTATAAAATGAAATAATGTAACATATTAAGTCCTTTTTTTAAATATTACCTATATTTAAAAGGACTCAACATAGCTATTAAACGCATAAATAATCCTACATCTATGTAATTAGGTCGTAATTTCGCATTGGCCTAATCGAGTACAAAAATATTCGTGCATGTTCTTTACGTGACACAGTTATGCCCCGCAATATTCTAACACAAGAACTGCGGATAGAAAGGGCCAATACCACCAGACAACGGACGATTATAGCTCTTATTTATTTAACTAGGAGCTTGCTTAAGTTTTTAATTTGCAATGAACAATAACAATATATACATGTACAACAATATGTACAATACACAAATAGTAACATTGCCAATTTTTGTGATCTACTATTACCATTTACTCACACGTATATGAAATGAGTGTTTTCATATAAAATTTATTATCCGTAATGGTGCCTTTCAAAGAAGTTCCGGCAAATAAAAGCACAGTCAGAAACCGAAATAGGAAATACTTTATTTGTAGTATATTTACATCCGCTCCTTTCACGACCTTTTATGTACTTTCACATTGTATGATGCCTTAAAATGAAGATAAACTCAAGACTAATTTTTAATATATACATTAGTTTCAATAGAATATACCATATATATTAAAAGTATCTTTACCTCTTTTTAAGTATGTTTTTGATCTAAGGCCTTTGTCAGTAAATAAACTATTACCCAATAAACTAAATTAAACTATTAGTCAACCCAACAAATTGACATACTCTCTAAAATATATTTTTATAAGGATTCATATATATAGTCCAACAAAATGATTAATATTAAAGATAACAATCAAATATTTACCTATAAAAAGGTTTGTAAACCAACCAATTACCAGACGCCAAAATTATTTCACGCAATTAAATTCTCCTTTTTACTCAACCACTCAATTATTTCTTTACTCAAGTCGCTCAATTAAAATCATTTCATTGGCTCAATATACCTCGAGATATCCAGGGTATCTTAGTTGGTACCTTAAAATCTTATGGAAAATATAAGTTCTCTGTCTATATATAAGTTCATTAATTTGTCATTATTTTTCTGGAACATTAAATTTAATAACACACCATATTATACTTTATATATAAATGATTTGGGTTGATATTTGATACAAAACATACCAGTGTTAAAATTTGCAATTCGTAGCAATGGTATGTATAAATAACTTTTGTAGTAGACTTGTATTACTTTTAGAGAATTATTGATGTTTTAAAATAAATAATACATGTCTTAAAAGTTATGAGACCCTCCGTGGGTGTCATAATTTTAACGTTATTAATGTGTAAACTGAAATTACAACATTTTATCCAACCGTTCAATTATGTCTATACGAGATAAATATGATTTTTGGGCCCAATGAAATGTATATAATTATACTGTAGCTATCTGTCTTATTCATAAGTAATTTAATATACTTATTCTTTTGACTTTTGCTCTGTTAGCATTCTTATTTCCCTTTTATAAATTGCACGTTGTGTCTGTCCATAAAAATGCTCTTTTAATTATTTACGTTTTTTAACGTTCAATGCATCGATGAAACAATTTTAATTAAGCAGCTTGTGGGACAACATGATTGAGTAGGTGAGTAAAAAGTGAAATTTTAACAAAACGAAACTGCGCTGCGGTTTCCGCCGCTGTATTTCAAATCTCTAATATCGTATGAGGTATTAATTTCATTAAATTGTCATGTATGACACGTTTTACGCACATGGAATGATTTTTTTGTAAACTTACGCTGTATTATCCTTAAATGTTTACATTTAAATGCTTATTGTGGCTTATTCTGAGAACATAGATATATGTTTTTGCGGATTTTATTGTAGGTCAATTGAAATAGTACAATTGTGTAGAACATAGTTTCAGTCTATCTTATATGGCGTCGGCATCGTTAGCAATTTAATCGCACTAGGTTCTGATTTTTAACGCCAAAATTTTCTTCTATTTAAACTTCTTATTAGAGAATTATTTTAAAAAGTAGTAGTAAGCTAATACCTATAATTTAAAATAAGAGTGACCAAAATCGGAGCGCTAGGGCCGAAGCAACGAGGTAACATACAAAAACACGTACGCTTCGAATTAACTACCTCCTTCTTTTGGGAAGTCTGTAAAAAACAATTTCGTGTCAGGAAAATAGTTTTTGAAATATGTTTACAGATAAAGTTTTAAAAAAATTATTCAATAATCAATCTCATAATTGGAATATGTAAATATGTACATGTTCCAACAAACCACTTCATTTTCCCGCAGGTCGTCTCAAACTAAGTTTGCCGAGCCTCAGTCCTCTCCGGAGATTTCCAACTCCAGTGGTCGTTATTTCTGCGGCTAATGCAACCGGGTCATTGCCACTTAAGTTTACTTATCCTGTGGGCTATGTCGGCGACTCCGGGTCTCTGACGAGTCACTTAGTTCAATTTATAGTTGGATAAAAAGGAGAGCAAAAAGTCAATGAACACACAAAAACTTGCAATGTTACATTAATTGAGTACACTGTTCATTGTTAAAATAACATATATTAGATTCTTTATAGCATAAGTAAAAGTATAACTACCTCCGGGCCTAGTGATATCGGCTTTTACTTCTCAAATCGGAGTTCATGTGCAAAAATATTGTTGTTTGATGTTTTTTTCTAGTACTTATCTAATATTGGTCCGTTGTTTTAAGTCCGCTGGGCCTATAAATTTACTGACCACTATTTCAACCATCGAATGCAGTTTACGATTTGCCATGTGGAGACCATATGCCAGTCGATCAGCGTAAAAAATTGTCAATATAAATTAAAAATCGACTCTAGTTAATCTTGATGGACAGCAAGCCTGCACCGTGTTCATTTGGGATGCCTATAGGGAAGATTAGGTTTGTTATTCGTTGGGTTGTAATACAGGGATAAGGAGATAGTTGCGGTACACGGCAATGGAAATTTCCCATATTCAGCAGAAATTTCACGTACATACCTGTTATAATTAATTCATTACCGTCACGGCAACTGATTCAAATATGTTAGATAGAAGCCATCAGAGCCGAAAGCTCACGCCTATACTGTATGGATAATTTTTAAATAGTTTAACTATTTTTAATTTCTTTGCATCTATGCTAATACGACTAGAGGATTTCATCGCGTTTCTATAGAACGTTTCAGATTCGGACCTAAAACGGTAAGCTGACCATGGAACCTGCAAAGGAATTGAAAAATGGAAAATAAAAAATATTTAACACGATAGAACCCGTAAAGTGTTTCCGTAAAATTCTAAATTATTAATGAATGTAAGTACAAACTTTTGTACCATTCTAATCGTATTATAAAGAATCCATAGTAATATAATAAATGTGAAAGTATCTAACTGTCTGTCTGTCCGTCTTTGCTGTCTAAACCATTGAACCGATAAAAGGACATATTAATAAAAAAAAAGCGGTCGAAAGGGTTAAAAAAGGGAATGAAAGTTTATATGGAAATCGTCTCCGTTGAACATAAAACGACGAAATTTTGTGTCTAGATACTCGAATCGAGCCATTGGTGTTTTTCTAGCAATTTTGTAGTTACAAACTGTACGAGGATGAACTAGGGGTTGAAATGGGGGTAAAAGTCAATTTGGAAATTCGTCATCGTCGTAGTAAAAGCCATACAACCTTGTGGCTAATAAGAGCACAACCAATAAAACAACCCATTTGTATTCAAATATATAATGATATCTACAAACACTAATAACACCTCATTTATATTATACTATACAGTATATATCAATACACTTTGCGGACATTTCTCCTAATTCACACGAACGAAGTCGCGGTGTACAGCTAGTATGATATAACTTGCAAAAAGCCTTGATATCCCACATACGTACGTACATTTCGCTTCGTAAATAGTTACTCAGTCATTTGGAAAAGCAAATAATAAACGGATCATAATAAAATGTAGTTTTAATACTTAACAAAGCTTTAAATCTGTAATTTATTGCAAGGACATTTGACAAAACGTCAATGATAATTCAACTAGCATTAAACCAAGCATAATAGTATGAAAAACTAAAAAGATTTTTGTTAAATGGTAATAAGGAATTAAAATTTTTAAACTATTTATACTTTTATTCCCCTCCATTAGACCAGCGTGGTGGAGTTCAAAAAAGTGCCCCTAAAAATGGCATTAGGGGAGGCCTATGTCCAGCAGCGAACTAACGCAGGCTGATGATGATGGTGCTTTTTTATGCTATAGGGTATTTCCGTTGACGCAATACATCAAAACAGCGGTAAGACGGATATTGCTTATTCATGTTTTTTGAGGTCTATACATGACAGTTTAATGGATTTGTGGCAGTCTTTTATTGATACAGCGTTTTAATAGAAAGGTTTGTTTAATAAAGCAACCCCCCCAAACCCCCTTGGCGGTGGAATTTCCTAAAATCGTTCTTAGCTGACTTCTACTTCTAGCTCCTACTCGGCGAAAGGAATATTCCTACCAAATTTCAAGTCCCTACGCAATATGGTTCCAGAGATATCGTGATGAGTCAATATATAGGTGGGAATCTCTTTTATATATTTAGATATTAGAGAAATACTGATACATTTAGAGGTTTCTTATGTGATTTTGTGAATTAACGCATATTTTATGCTGGCTAAACTCTGCAAATGGCCCGACATAAAGTATCATAATTATTTCTTTTATTAACGCGATTATTATACATTTAAATATATCAGTCTGCCCGTGATCATGGATGCTGAAAAGAATCTGAAACGTCGGACTAAATATATTTAAGTAACGCAAAAATCCGTAAATTAGTGAATTTTATATGTATAAAGTATCATATTATTATACATCTTAAGATTGCTACAATTGTTTCTTGTATGGTAATTTGGCATTTTTCAATTCCATCTGTAGTCTATGTACTGTAATCAGTATTAAAAACTAATTATATATTATATTGTGACTAAGTTTAACGAAATGGCGAGATAATAAAGCAGATATGCTAATAAAGGCCGGCTAAGTATTCAAGAATGTAAACAATGCGAATGATGGTATCTCAAAAAGAAGTCGCACCGTCGTATGCTCGACTTTGTTTGTGTGTGTTTTAATCTTAATATTTTATAAACAAAGTATTACTGTTCATAATTCCTATTTTTTATTAAAACTAATTTAAAAATTTAAAATTATTTAAGTGGTATTGGACAGCTTCCGATCTCATTAATTTTACGTACGTACTGTCAATATTGTTAAAAAAAAAATTGGCAAAAAAATATGTATACTGTATCCCTATTTTGTCCTCAAAGATTTAACAAATACTTTCAGGTTATTATTTCTTTCATTCTTTAAAGGAATATTTGAATGATAAAAAACTCTTTTAGTGATCTGTTCGTTTCAGGCTTATTCAAAGTGATAAAAAAATACGCTGTACTTTTTTTAGGTTTAAGAAAAATTTATAGAAAAAAGATAAAAAGTGTCCTGCTGATTTTCTTAAGCCGGTTCTTTCCATGTTAGAGATTGCCCATTTTGGACCAGTGATAGAATAATCATAAATCAAATAGAGTACACTAAATTCAAGGAGTGGATCAGTTGTTAGAAAATTTAAAGGCATTTAGGCCTAATATTTATATATTTATTAAAATTTCATGCATGGGTTGTACAGAGGCGGACTTAATGCTGATGGTATTTTTTGCCATCTCCACGTTCCGGTGATGCACAGATAAAAAGTGGGTTGGTACAAATATCTGCATATTTAGAATTTGAAACTGCCATTCAAAGTCTGATATCGCGTACCGGCTTTTATTATCCATCAGCCCTTCTGGTCTCAATCAATCAGAAAACAATTGTTATTGCAAAGTTGTTTTCACGTTGCATTCAAACTAATGACCCCGGTGGTAGGTGGTACACAATATAAATGATTAATGTGTAAAAAGTTTGATTTGATTTTGAGTGCCAACCAGGTGGGATGGCGAGCTCCGAGAAGTAGCCGGTTCAAGTTGGCAGCGAGTAGCATAGGATCGGCCGTCTTGGCGTTCATTTAAAAAGGCCTATGTCCAGCAGTGGACTAATAAAGGCTGATTATGATGATATGATGATGATGATGATGAGTTTATAAGATACTTTTAGCAGCTCGCGTGATGAAATGATAGAGCGGTAGGATAAAAAGTCGTAGTTTCACATTTTACACAGGGTTTTACGCAATAATGTAATTTTGCTTTTTGCCTTAGATAATAATTGGTTGTTATTCTTTTGTAAACATGTTTAGGAGTAATTGATGTTAAAATTAAAACTGCAACAGTTTTAAACATCAATCATTCTCTAACTGGAATGCCTGCTTATTCGTTTTATAGTAGAAGTAATGTACGATAGTTTTAATTAGGTCGCTTGCGTACAGAAATGATTGAGCGTTTCAATATAACGTTGTTATGTCACATTTTTCACATAACACATAAGTTTGTGAAATAAACTTTACGTTATTTAATTGGGTTCTTTAATATATACTTTTCATAACATATTGAACAGCAACATATGGCAGTAGGAAATACGCTTGTCTAAAATATCCACAGCGATTGTTGTCTCCATTTTGTATAGATATATCCAAGGGTTTGTGATTAAGTTTTATTTAAACCAATATTCTAATTACAGTTTTAATGTTGGTGATAAAAACGTCACCTTCGATTTAAACAATGTTATAGTTAAATGTAAATGTTGAGTTTATGGGTCATACCAACATCGACAATGCATGGTTAGTTTGAAGTTGAAAAATATTAAAACCTTCTTAATGGATAATTTCTGTTTGACTGTCATGATGAAATATAATATAATATATGTATATAATCACACAGTCCAATATCAAATAGTCATCTAATTGGAATTCATACATGTATTCCAATGTTGTTACAAATTGATCTTCTTTCAAGAATTATCCCGTTTACACAACTACTAAAAATGGTTTGTAAATAAAAGCCATTATAGTCATGTTAGATATTCCATTTAGAAAAATTGGCAATTTGTTCCTACAACAATTAAAATAAATTTTTAACAAATTCTTTCCTAAGCAATCTTAATGGAATTATTTGTCGGTAAATTTCTAGACATAGATAGTCTATAAGGACCGATCCCAACAACCAGACTGACATTTTAGACGGCCATCTGTCTTATGGATTATCTTTTTTAAGGCAATTGGGTTTTTGATCTTTCTTAAGAAACCAGATACCAAGGTTATTTTCCCCAGTAGGCCTTAGAGGTAGGTATATAATATTTTGAGTAGACAGGATTAAAATATTTGAATATGCACTAATCAATAAAAATAAAAAAATATTTTTTGTCAAGTTGTTTGTTTTCTTTTATAAACTGACTGAATATATTTCCTTTCCACATTACCTATTAGGATGTATCACCGTGGATTTTATGTGTGAAAACAGTTATGTCATTCAGTTTAAAATCGTCGTGGCTAGTGTTATTACTAGCTAAGATAATAACCTTATACAGCAAACCAAAAATTAGAAGTCAGTTTCTTTGAGAAATTGGTTTGAGCTAAATAAATATTTATCATGCTATGTACTTAAGAGCTCAAATAGAATCGCAAAAAGAACTATCATCGATTACTAATACAGTATTTCCGGCTTCGATTCGTAAAAGATGTTGTATTTTCCGGAAGTATGCTCAAAGGAACAATATAGCAGAGAATATTACATACGAAAGTATAATTCTATTTTACGGATGAATCGTTTCTCATTTACTACAAATACTATGTTTTTCAGATAGATAAAAGAAAGCGTTGAAATTAAACATTCTTTTTATTACTAGTATAAAACAAAGTCTCCTTCGCTGACTAATATATAAAAGGTATTTGTTATATTTATAATCATCGTAGCACCTGTGCGAAGCCGGGTTTGCCTTAGCTTATCTATTTATATCTGTCACCCAGCCATTTTCCTAAGTTATCGTGGGGTCGGCTTCCAATCCATCCATATTTAACTAAACAACAGCTTTTACGCAGAGCTATTGACATCTTACCTTAACAAAGGTTACATTAACATTCTAAGGACAGTTATCTGTAAATTTTAAGGCTCTGACATCCTATAACGAGAGGTAAAGATCGACATTTTACATACTCTATTCGATACATACATCATCTTTCTAATCAGAAAATTGGGTAACCGGCCCTAACTTATCAAAAAAGTACAATAACACAAAGTTGTTTCACCTCAGGATGTATAGGCCATAAAGGCGGCTATGGCTATGATAGGCATACGTGCGAATATTTTACTGTACTCGTATCACATAATTGGATAAAGTAATTGACATACCTTAAGTTGATATAAGAGTTAATTTTAATTAATAGATATTAGAGAGAAGCGTTTTTTTTAACCTACATACAAAATGGACCAAAATGTTTTAAAGAGGCTCGTTACGCAACCCCAACATTTTATCAATTTCTTTGAACGACTTCCGCAATTTTCTTTTAGATTAGACAGATAAACGTTTACTCAGAAATTTAATAGCTAAGTTACTTCTTTTAGGGTCTTAATTATTGCCATTATTTGACCAATTTCTTAAAAGAAGGGGTACTCAATTGGGAGCATCTGTTTTTCTTTTAATATACGATACTTTTTATCTCCTCTGTTAAAGCTCCGATTTTTAAATGATCATACCTTCTTACTTACGAGCTGTTATAACGTTCCTACTGCTCCTAAATGCAATTAAAAAAAGCTTAATTCAATGTGCATCAAACGTGTAATAGATGATGATTTTATTAAATTAATACCTTTTTGCATTATGAATATTTAAAATAAGGCAGCTGATATCGCATGCCATTTTCGTGCAAAGTGCACGTTCTTTTACCCTTATATTGGGTAACATATGTTCGTATATAACAAAATATACAGTTGAAAGTCGGACATATTCTTATTGTTAAAATTTTACATGTTTTGTGTAAATACGTTAAAATAGAATTATCTTTTCATTTGTTGCTATTATTTCATATAAACATATATTTGTTTTAAAAGTAAATAATGTAAAGCTTGTTTACCTATGCCAGTTTCAGTAACAGGTCTGCTCTTGACTGATGACGACTAATGATGGTTATTCTCTTGGGTTAATATAATATTTTTAAACGATAACAATCAGCTTAATAAGATACGCTGGAAGTATTCTACTAATCACCAGTTAGTTATGATCAATTCATATGTAGAATACGGCGGTGAAGTGAACAAAACTTGTGATGTTTGGATAGAACTGTGTACCAAAATTTAACACTATCTCCTACTTTGTGAGTTTGCAGTTTAAATTTTTATAACTTGCTGCAAATAATTCATAAAACATTTTTATACAGCGTTACGTTTGAGTTGATCTGTTCATACGTTCATGACGTGAAAAATTCCCAAATTTTAATAGATTTGTCCCCTGTCATTTCCAATTAAAAGTTGGTTCAATGGGGGGGAGCGGGTTAAAATCATGATTTATAACCTAGCATGATTTTTTTTAATAGATATAGAACCGAAAGAATTTTTTTTTAATTATTGACTGTCTGCCTGTTTCACTATAAGAAGGAAAAAAACATTTTATTTTCAAGTACCTACTTAATCTACAACTATCTAGTAACATCATCTATCTTCCAGTGAAACTCCCATCAAAACCGGCTATAATATTACCACGCGGATGATTATTAGCCGCGGGCAACAGCTTGTTGTGAATAAAAAACTAAGTTAGTCTTTGCGACTTTTTAACTTACGTGCCAAATTTTTACTGCACACTGTTTTAATTCCCATTAGTTTAAAAACTTAAATCTATATTGCTCAGTAATTAACTAATCAAAGTAATTCAAGTATTATAATATATTTATTATACTCAAGCAGTACAATTCAATCAGACAATCGTATGCTCTGATAATTATGATAATTAGTTTTGACATTAAAAAAACCGTAACCATAAAAAATAATTTCCTATGAGTTTAAATTGAAATAAAACTAGTTGGGGACATCGCCGTTAATCCGTGACTGTGTGTGGCTTTACACATGGATCTTTGCACAGCAATGTTTGTTTTCTCGATTACTGACAAACGAACGTACGATCACATATGTCACAGCGGTTTAACGGGTTTATGGCGTCTTACGTTACTTTTGCCAATGGCTGGGCGTATAGAAAGAACAAGTTAATAATTGTAAAAAGCAAGTTATGAACAAATAAGAATATTTAAACAGTGAAAACATCCATTGCGAAGTAATATTTTTTTTATTTGCATCATAATTTCTTTGTTTCACAACAAAGTATAGATATACAAAATAAACATGTTTTGGAAAAATACGTCAATATTTAATGATATATCTTACTAAGAGAAAAATTCTGAACTCTTATTCCAGAATACAATTTTTTTGGTTTAAAATACAAAGAGATTCCTTAACTAAATGTACTGAACGTATAAAAGCACAATGTTGAGCATTGAATGATGGAAGTTATGGAGAAAGTTCACATTAAATGAATTTCTAACTGATTACAGCAACTGCACGTGATAAAAAAGGTTGTAAGCAGTTTTTAAAGTAGGTTGATCATGTTATTTGTGGTTCAAATCAATAACTTGTTGCAGTGCAACATTTTTCAAATGTTTCTAGTGAAAATAAGAAGTTTAAATTAAGCGTACCTTAAAAAAATAAACGGTTAATCATTAACAAAGAATGATAGTTTCAACATACGCTTCAATTCATTCACTCATATTTTCTGTTTCGAAGTGAGAAAATTAGCAAAGTTAATTTATCAGTTGTATCTTTAAATATTTAGTCGCCAAGTGTAACTGGCACAATGGGACAAAAAATAAACGTTTAACAATAAAAAATACAAGTTTCATGTGCACTATTTTAAGGATTTTCGCGATTAATTTTACATTTTATGAAGCATTTTCTTCTTGTTATCGGACATCGTAGCACTTTAGCTTAATATTAGGTTTTACTTTCCTGCTCTGTGATTGATGTTAAGAGACATATTGAGATATCTAATATGTGGTTCAATAGTAAGATCTGGAAAAAATTATTAATTTTGTGCGATTCATGAGCCTAAATTAACAGTACGCTTAAATTGTGTTATAATATTATATTTTATGCATTTATTCAAAATTTAATCTGTTTATTCAATCAATAACTGTTCAAAGTAAGCCACGTGGGTCACAGACGATCCTATACTCTAATTTTTAAGTTAATGAATTTTGTTATGTGACGTTGCGTGTCATATTCCTTTAGGAATAGATTTGGCGACCAGCCAAGTCTAGTTTTAATGAAGTGGTAATTGCTCATGGCCCCAAAATCTACCACTTCAACTAATTTTACTATATTTGCAGAAAACTAAAAGACCAAAGTTGTTCATTAAAGAATGTTTATAGGTTAAAGTTTTCTTCAGCAATAACATTAACACGATTCATTTGGAAAACAAATATCATCAAATGAATGTAGTGCATTAGCATGACTGACAGTTATACTACTGCGTCTTACTGTGTGAATACCTGCATATAACTGGAACATATTACGAATGGAAAACGCTACGGTAAAATCACGTGCGAGATGAGAGGAAAAGTTGCTCCACACAAACTTTTTCTCTCATTCCAAATCCAAGAGACCTTCAGATTTGGTACTTACACTCCATTCTCTACCTTAAACAGTACTGATCTCAAGGTAATTATGGTATAATTTAATCCAATTGATAAAACTATATATGTCCCTAAAATAGTACAAAAAAATAATTACCGAAAACAATCAAAGCTTTTTTAAAAATATTTAGTAATCTGGTTACAGGATGTAATTTGCAGTTGGAACCCCTGTATACGTATAGATAGTAACTAATCTAAGATTGTGTCGAGCAACGTACAAAAATAGAACGTACTAGAATGTTGAAAACGACCATAAAATTGTGATTAGAAATCTTTTATACAACGAACAAACCAATTTCACGCCTTTGTAAATGTTTATCATAAATAAAATAACTTTTAAAATATTTTTAAAATGAAAAACGATTTATTAAATAAGAAATATATTGAGTATTGTTGACTAAATCAACTTATGAATGAACGTATCAAGTACAAAATGATTCAGCCGTGTTTAAAATCATAAAAGCAATTGCACGTGACTATAGAGGTCTCCGGACACAATATGTAATGTATCTTGCTTTTGAGAATTTTAAAGTATCCTTAAAAGTTGACGTAATTTAAGAACTTAGTTTCTTTCAAGTTGTTTTGATATGATGAACCGAAAATGATGGGTTAATCACTCTAAGGTTTAAATATAAATACTAAAAGCACGAAGCACATTTAAATGCATTTAAAAGCTTCTGTTTTATAATTTCAAAAATTATTATATTATATTCATAATTCGTTCTATATTTTCTGAAAAATAATTTTAGAAATGAACTGATAACATTAAATATTGAAACTTATAGTCTTGCTTACAGAGACAAAAAAATTACAAGCAAAATATTTTTAGAGCTAATGTTCCAATTTTGGGCAAAAAACCTAGCGCCGTTTATTTAAAAGACATATTTTTGTTTACCTGTCAAGTCTTGTATATTTACATCTATTAACGTGTTTACATATTTATGAAATGTTGTTATTACTTATTAGTTAGTATTATTCCCCACATTATCAGCAAACTTCAATGACCATCTTTATGCTAAGCGATTGGAAATGAAATAAATCTCAAAAAATTGTAGCGATATACTTTAATCAGTCTTCTTAAATATTCTCCAATCACCTTAATCAACTACAGGCGGTGCGAATAGTTTATTACGCCGTGCCTCCGAAGCACAATGATACCAAAGAAACTTTACAGATCCAGAAGACTCCACTTGAAAGCGTTGCCCACATAATATACTTTTAGACCCGGAAGAAGTATAGGTCTTAAAAATTTCAGACCCACAAGGGTCCCGACACACGACACTACATACACAAGTAGGGATAACATAGACAAGCTTAGGTTGACCTCGCTCGGGAGTATGGCGAGACACGCCGCGTATTAAAGATACACCTGTATTCCAGGTTAGTTATCACCGCTCCCAACAACCGATTAGACAGTTGACCGTTTATCCGCGTGTCGGTCTTTATACCGAACCTCAATGATCTTGACTTTTTCAATATCAGCCTACGCATGCTAAAAGCGTGCGACCATTTCTTTTTAAAGTTTTGGTCACCTAGTTCGAGGAATACCCCGAATTCAGTAACAGATAAGGAAGGCAAGGTCAATGGGAACATAACTTCTAAGATATAAGACACAGTGATTTTATTAATAAGAACGTATAATTCCATAACAGAAAAACTATTTCAAGCTCTCCTACTTGAATGTTTTCTAGTGGGGAGTCGATCAATAAGAATTTGCAGTTAGGATTTATTGTCAGCGGGGTTAATAAGTTTGCATTTATTTAGTTTTAAAGTTATAAGAATTGACTTAAATATTATAGTCTACCATTTTTTTTCACTTTGCATATTGTTTGTGCCTTTGTTTTTCTTCCAGAATCATTACAAATAAATACCGAATAACAAAATGCAAGGTTTAATTCAAAGTAATATTTCAACAGCAAAGTTATGCCATTAACTTAAAGTAATAATTACTTCCGTCAAGAAAATTTTACCGGGAATTCGATGTTTACACAATATTCCAAAGTTTGTAACTTATTTTAATAAGACATTGTATTATTTTACAATAAGTGACTATGTTTCTGCAGTTATTTTAAACGCTTACATTATTTTAAATATCATAAACATAATTTAAAGCTTATAAGGTAACGTCAGAAGTATATTATCGTTTTCTATACTCATTAAAATTGTAAGGAATAAGAAAGTTTGATTGCAAATTTTCATAGGGCTTTCGATTCTTATAAAGAATCGAAAGCCCTATGAAATTTCAGAAGTTCGTACACAGACCTAGCCTTGTATTTAAATTACAACACAAATTTTGCTGGAGGAGTCATAATTAGTTAAGTACAAAGCTGTTTATTATTTTAGTACGCTAACATTATTAGATTTTTATTTTCTTATGATAGTATATATTAATTATTGAATATAAATGTTAATTGATTATTTAAATTCATATACACAAACATGCTATAGATGTTTTGAATTACTTTGCAGATATATCACGATTACTTTTATCTTTTTAATTCTGATGTTTCAGAAACATTGCAGACTCCATGGTCAAAGGACAGACGGTTTAATATTACCTCGTAAATAAACGTAGTTCTTAATGTTCACTTGACATTTCATATTTAAACTTTTTTAATTAACATTGAACTATAAAGAATTTCATAACAAAGTCGACCGGTAGCAAAAGTTTGTACAGTAAACTTTCAATGTCACAAAGCTTATTTTTTCATATTCGAGAATAATAATCAGATAAACATTTTGCAAGATAATTTTATTGTCATTATTATAACTATTGCAACGTAAAAAAAGGTTGAGCGAAATGGATACTGCCGACAAGTGTTAGCATAATTTAAATCAAAAATACTTTTAATATAGTGTTTTGAAATCTTTTCAAATATGTTCAAATATTTTGTTTGCTAGACATCAATGTTATAACAAAATTTATTGAATAAAACGTTTATTATGCTATTGATTTTAATACGGTTTTAAGGTTTATACCTGACTAAATCTTAAGCGCATAAAGTCGTATATATTGTACCGCACAAAAAGGCGTTTTGTTGATGTATATTGGGGGCATAGCGACATTTACGCTGTAAATAAAATAATCAAATTGCAACAGCAACGGTAACGTTAATTTATATTAAATGGACATCATAAGTCTTGCAGGTTGGTTCCTAATATGAAGGATTATTCAGTTTTTTATCAAAATTTAATGTTTTAATTGGTAAAATGGTGAATTGCCCAAAGAATGGAAAAGTGCAATAGTAACTCCAGTATATAAAAAAGGGATAAACTTGATCCTGCAAATTATCGCCCCATAAGTTTGACCAGCATTGCATGCAAATGTATGGAAAAATAATATGTAACAGGCTAAAATCTTTATAATGGAAACTGACATTGTGCCAAAAGAACAACACGGATTTGTAGAAAAAGGTCTACAGTAACTAATCTGCTGACCTGCTTTCATAAATGGGCTAGTGATTTTGATAGAAACAAACCAACCGACGTATTTTATCTAGACTTTGTAAGGGCTTTTGACATAGTACCTCATAAACGATTAATCACTAAACTTGATCATTTTGGCATAAGAGGCAAACTTTTAAAATGGGTGGAAAATTATCTGACAAATAGAGACTTCCGAGTGCGGATAGGAAAATATTTGTCTAGCCCTAAAGAGGTCCTCAGTGGTAGCCCCAAGGATCAGTACTGCACCAACCCTTTTATACTCTATATTGTTGATCTCTGCCGAATATATCCAGTCTGAAGCTTGTTTTTTGCAGATGATGTTAAATTTTTTGGTAACCCTCTATCAGACCATGTTTCATTGCAAGCAGATTTAGACCGAATCCAAGACTGGACTAAGGAATGGATTATTAGACTCAATCCAAATAAGTGCACAGTACTCCACATAGGGAAGCAAAACCCTGGCTATAGCTACTATATTAACAACAAGGGTAATTCCAGTGACATCACAAAAGGACCTTGGTGTAATAATTTCAGCTGATCTTAAATGGGCCAAGCATATAGATCACATTGTCAAAAAGGCAAACAGCTTAGTGTATGTAGTACGAAGAGCATTTCAGCACCTGAAACCCTCTACCCTGTCAAAATTGCACAAAACCTATATTCGTCCACTATTGGAATATGCATTCCAGGTCTGGAACCCATACCTTGTAAAGGACATAGATCAACTGGAAAGTGTGCAAAGAAAAGTAACAAAACTTCCAGTGTGTTTGCGCCGAAAATCATACAATGAGCGTCTTGAGGAACTAAAGCTGCCAACACTGAGTGATCGTCGACACAGAGGAGATATAATAGAGGCATACAAAATACTAACACAAAAATACAACTGTGCAAACATGTCATCAATGTTTCAACTCAGGCCTACACCCAGAGCTAGAAGCCAAAACAATATGAACCTCAAACATGCTAAATCAAACACAATCATTGGATACCATAGAATAAACAACAGAGTAATAACTACATGGAATGCTTTGCCTCAAGATGTCATCAACAGCTCTTCAGTGAATGTTTTTAAAAACAAATATGACAAATGGACCACTCTCAATTGCGATAAATCACTAGTGTAGATATGGACATATCAGCCATTGGCTGCCTGTTCATTATTTTATAATAATAATAATAATAATAATAATTTACAAAAATTTTGTATTAATACGGCATCAAAGTCGAGAAAGATGTATTTGATGTAAACTATGTAACTAACTAATAACAATAGCCACGTGACAACAGTTTTCTATTTTTCGGTGAAAGCGGCACTTCGAAATTAGATTTGGGGACAAAAATGCACATTATAGACGTCAAAATGGGGTAATGTCTATTATTTGTACGCAAAACAGGAAAATTCGGTAATTCATGCATTGTACTATGAAATCGAAGTTTTGGCGATTTTTGCATATATATTTTTTTCTATGTTATTCTTCAACAATGATTAAAAGGTTTGTTTATAAGTAGAATTGGTATCTGCTTATCTCAGTATCGCATTTCAGAAATAGCTTAAGTATTCCGAATACACGTACTATTTAAGTGCTCTATATTCTTAACACAGTTCTAAGAGCTGCTGTTATCTTTTATTGTTGAACGAACGTAGATTTTCCAATTCATTTGCGTTAAGTTAAATTTAGTTCTTTGTTTTTTTATCCTTTTCTTTGTTTATATTCACAAGAAAAACAACGTAAAAAGACATTACACACAGACACAAAGACAGACGTCTTTTTTTTTTCAATTGCTATCAGTATGTATGTATCCAGTATGTAAGTATGATACAGTACCTACAACAAATTTGCATTAAATACGTTTATGGTTTTTAAACGTCAAGAATTTGTAAGAATCTAGTTAAGTTTGCGGGAACGTGAAATAAGTTTTTAAAAAGTGTAAATAAACTTTATTTTAAAATCTGGTTACCGGTGGTAGGACCTCTTTTTACAGAAGACCGTCTGGTAGGGTATCACCGCGGTGCCTATTTCTACCGCAAAGCAGTTGTGTGAAAGCACTACTGTGTTCCGGTTTGAAGGGCACCGTAGCCACGTGTTACTGGGTGCAGACTTAAAATCCACTCTCACGGTAGGCGTTGATACCAATTGCCGTGTCTATGGGCGTGGGTGACCCTTCCCATCTTGGGAATGCTCGTCTTCCTAGGCAATAAAAGAAAAAAATCGACTGACAGAATTTCATGTCTGGGATGCAAACTCCCGACTAACAACTACGTCTTGAGGGTGAGATGTCGGCAAGTCCCTTGTTCGCCCGCCACCGGTCGTGCAACCCAAAAACGCTGATTTTGCTTCGGATGCAAGTTAAGCTTGCATCCCTATAATGCTTATTAAGTAATTCGTTAAACGAATACGTTTACAACCTTAGGGGTTGGTGGTTGCATAACTATCTTGTTCAATATTTTACTATAACGCACGAAGCATAACATAAAAATATAGAAAATAAATTAATATCACTTCTAACTTTTAGTTTCTTTCTAAAAGAGGTATTTTAATTACTGTATAGGTGTTATACATCGGAGGATAACATACACGTTTATATAACATATATAATAAATATATAATATATAATAAATATACGCATAATAAAATATAATTTAGGCATTTTTCATAATCTTTTAGGTACCTGAATAAATACTTCTATTAATCTTTAATTGGAAAAATCATTTCTTTATTTAAACACTTTTCTAGCTTTAAGGCGGTTGTCAGCCTTTTTAAATCCGTATTAAATATAGACAAAAAGTTTAGGCAATACGGTAGGTTATAATTTCAGGATTGGGCTTGTTACCAACGCTTTAGTATTATATATAAAGGCTAGAAGATGCTAGAATTTTGTAACTAGAATAGTTTTCTATTTAAGGTCACAGATGTTACTTTAAACTTAGAGCTACTTATTCTACTCCTTCGTTTTGTTTGTACCGCTTTTAGCATTTGACCTACATTTTACTCTTGTTTGTATTCAAAGGTCGAATAAGTCATGAGGATGTTCTGAAATAAACGTAATTTTTGTTGTCAATGTAAAGTGGATAAGGAACGTCGAACAAGGTAAGACTTTTACAGGGCCATACATAAAAAAGTGATAGAATTTATTTTATACAAATCTTGCCTATCTAGGTAGTAGGTGAATTGTAATTCACTACATTAATTTCGACATACCCTGTATTAAGTTTTTGATATAATATTAAAAATTCAATATTATCAAATTAATGATGATCATTAAAACAGAAGAAAACAATTTGTGAAAGTCAATTTATGTTCCGTATGTTCGTTTCGTATAAACATTATGATAAAAGGAATCTAACTTCCTACACATTCATACATATTTATAACGTTGGTAAAATAATTACACTTTATCTCCCATTTATTATTTCTGCGGTAGCTGCACTCTCGCTGATTAATTGTTAACTCAACCTTTAAATTCAAATAACATCAATCATCTTCAACGGGTGGTTTTTAACTGTTCTAAGCAATTGTGTACAACATAAATCAGGATGGCTACCCGAAAGCAAAATTCATAAATTAATCCTTTATTCCTTCTGTTTGACAGACGTTCCAAAATAAGAAGGTACTCAATTCGGAGGCATGTTTTTTCTATATATTTCCGCTTTCGGCACCCCGATTTTGTTCATTTTTTTTTTCAATGATAGATATTAGTTTCCCATTGGTCCTATTTTTTAATTATTTTTTTCATTAGTAGTTGAATAGATATTTAAGTAATAGGATACGGCAACAATAATCACAACGTCGTGCAATTAAACAACAAACGCTGCCAAAACCGTTTAAAATATTAGACATTAAGTATGTTCTACGTAATTCTACTTCTTATAGTGGAATAAAAAGTACTCGAGCTCATATGTTGAAATAATAACGCACAATTACCATTTTAATTTTATTTTTAATAAAAATTGCAATAAGGCTCATTTAAGCTCATTTAAGGTAATATAGTTCGCATAAAGTTTATTTAAAAAATCTTCATTCTTTTAACATAAAACATGTTATGCTCGATATTTTGATTAAATGATTATCTTAAAAGATATGAGAGATTTAAAATGCGGGGGATATATCACGGGGCAATTTCACTTTGTTACCTGCTTGTATTGCGTAAAATGCTTCTGTATTGTTTGAAGTCGGTCATATTTTTTGTTTCAAATTTTGTTGATTTATTTTTTCAAAAATAATGAGTAATTTTTGAACCATCACTTTGATGCCATAGGTTAGAATATTAATAAATCTTCTGATTCTTGTTTGACTAAACTGAAGATAACTAACTAGCGAGACGTATATAATATATGTAATGAAGTATAGGTATATAAGCGCCACTTATCATTACATAAAGACTTCCTTGTTTTACCATTTCACGGAAAAAAGAGTCAATAAGCCAGTGCCAGTGTGAAAAAGGTTTAAAAAAAAGGCAAAAATGATAAAGACTTTTCTTAGCATCTCTCTCATCTTTTACATTCCAAATTTTATGTTGTTGACACTAAAACCTCATTGTACAAATGGGTTATGTCATACATTTTCTTTCTAGTACTTTAACTGAGACAAGAGCGATAGTGACATCTTTATTATAAACTTGAGTTCATGATGGTAAAATAAATAACATCTGCAAAACGTTTTATACACTGCTCCTCTTAAATCGCACCGATCCGATATTTTTGTAGAAGTACATTTATAGTTTATTTATTTCTGCTTACGTTGCTTTCATACTATTGTGAATATTAAGCCAAATTTTATTACCAACACCAGCCGCGTTACGACGTCTTTTGTAACGAAATATTCCATCTGCGCCATTAAAGATTATATATCTGAGTTACACTCGATTTAGTATCACGTTTTATTTTATAAATCTGTTCACAGGATGTAATTTGCAGTTGGAACCCTATATACGTATAGATAATAGACTAACGTAAGATTGAGTCGAGCAACATACACAAATACAACGTACTAGAATGTTGAAAACGACCATAAAATTGTGATTAGAAATCTTTTATACAACGAACAAACCAATTTCACGCCTATGTAAATGATTATCATAAATATAATAACTCTTAAAATATGTTTAAAATGAAAACGATTTATTAAATAAGAAATATATTGAGTATTGTTATTAAATAAAATTACTTTACGGATTTTATCGCGTTTATTTTACATTTTTAATTCCGACGTTTCGAACACTTTCCAGCGGCCGTGGTCACGGGGTAGACTGAGATGTCATGCGTCTTGTTGCCAGTGATGAAACGGGTTTCCAGATCTTAGTTTTTATTAATTATATTTAATCTGTATTCCAACCTATGCAAAACGAACTGATTTTATCTTTACAGCCAGCAGTGGTATTATGCTTGGTTTAAATTTTAATTTATTAATTATGGGATCCCAACAGGTGGTAGAACCCAACCATCTTCTCTATTGAAATTTGGATGTTTTCTAATCTCAATAGCCTCACGGATGATCCTTGGTAGGAATCGGTGTTCTTTAGCGAGGATTTGTGGTCGATCAAATCTGATGTAAAGGTTTGGGCGATTTAAAGTATGGTCACACACTGCTGACGTAAAATAAACGCGATAAAATCCGTAAAGTAATTTTATTTAATAATGTGTAATATTCGCGCAAGCAATAGAAATAATTTTGAGTATTGTTGTTTAAATCAACTTATGAATGAGAGTCATAGAGACTCAAGTACAAAATTATTCAGCCGTGTTTAAAATCATAAAAGCAATTGCACGTGATTATAGAGGTCTCCGAACACAATATGTAATATATTGCTCAACTATCTGTTTTAAAAACATACGCTGAGAATTTTAAAGTATCCTTAAAAGTTGACGTAATTTAAGAACTGAATTTCTTTCAAGTTGTTTTGATATTTTTGACCGAAAATGAAGGGTTAATCACTCTAAGGTTTAAATATGTACTCACTAAAAAGCACAAAGCACATTTAAATGCATTTAAAAGCACTAATTCGTTCTATATTTTCAAAAAATATTTTTAG